>OX422215.1:530987552-531679351 GCA_949130495.1 Sambucus nigra | reverse complement strand
GATAGAAACACGCTTTAAATAACAATTTAGTGCCGCCTCGAAATACGTGTCGTTCACGTGATATAGGCATCTCGTTCGATCGAGATCCCTAAGTCGTTTGAACGAGCTGACGTCGTAGTTTGACTTTTTGACTTTTAGTTCAAAACGTCTCTCTTAAAGGATATGCAAATAAGTCAAACTCTATTTCGAGTATATCAGAATAAAACGTAGTGTAAACACTTAAAATACTTTTAAAAACATTTTAAAATATTTTTCTTTATAAAAATACATCCTTATCTTTTATAAAAACAATTCCGAGCACCATTAATTATACGCATTCATACCTGAGTGATCTCGGAATGCAATTAACTTTGAAGACAAATAAACTTGCACCAATTAAACATCGGCATGATTTAATTCTTTGAAGCTTTGCCGCAACGTATTCAAATTTTTTCAATACGTCATAGACTAAGTGGGATCGTGACAAAATAAACATCTCCCTATGACATATTAGAAACACAATTTTGTTTACGAAATTAAGTCAAAATAATACAGGGTCTCAATTGGAAATTTATGTCCTTACAAATCTCCCCCTTTGACTATTCCGAAACAAAACTAAACCAGTTAAATGCCTAAGCCAGGATGTCAAGCCGTATGACGCCTAAATCTCATCCTATAAACCCAAAATAAAAAATACAGGACACAGACTAGTATATGTAGCACCGGCAAGCATGAACTGTCTGAATGTGATGTAGACTTGAAATATCGAATTGCTGAAGCATAACTACAGACATGAAACGGACAAACAAATACCCAGTGAAGTATGGAGGAACAAATGATACCAATTTATATTTATAATAGGAACAAATCATTTGAAACATGTTAGCAATTATTTGATACCAATTTGAAAGAAATATAATCAAACACTATGTAAATCCAGATATCAATAGAAACGCTCTACCCTACATCACATACATCTCTCCCTTTTTTTTTGTCTCAGATAGACAATTCGATGAAAAGATAAACCAATTAAAGTATCTAGCATGAGAATATACCAATTTAAATCAATTGGATACCAATTTGAGAATCGAAAATGCTAGATAACCATGCAACAACCAGCTAAAAATGATCAAGAGATGAATAATCAGTAGCTAGTAAACTAAGGAATCACACAAAAGATATATCAAACTAATCAGGTGTGATAAACGGACTATATGAAAAAACCCAATTTAGAACCAATAAAACCTGCATATAAACCAGTTAGTCCAGAAACACTTCCAGCCGTACCAAAAAAAATATCAAATTAACCAAGAGGACTACAAACTAATCAGAAGCAACAAAACATCATGTTGTTCGAACGAGCCAGGGACATCGCTCAAATGAGTTAAGAATGTTGCTCGAATGAAGTACAAGTGTCGTTCGCGCGAGATGGATATGTCACTTGAATGACTTCTCGCGACCAACCAAAATTTCCCAGATTCCTAGAAATATTATATAATATTGCCCAGTGAAAAAAATTCCACAAAAAAATTCCAGGAAGGGCCTGACAGCAACGAAACAGTGTTAAAACAGTAGACTTTTAACACAAAACGCAAAAACTCATAAAAACTAAAAATGCGAGTTACATGCAAACATTGTACCGATGTGCTCAAACATGGATATGGAATGAATAGGCGTGAAACTACAACAAATGAGTCACAATTCCAACACATCGAAACGATCAAGAAGCTCTAATTTATAGCGATAAATCATCAAACTTTATCATAGCCATTTGACAATTAAAGTGTGAGCTTAATGAACTAAGCATACTACATGCACACAAATCCAGAATTTTGACGATTCTACAAACAATAGCGTTAAATTGTAATGTTTCAACATTAGGATTAGTTGTGCAACCCCGTTTAAATTTTTAATCCATCCAAACTCCCTCAATATTATCATATTTTCTTTGGAATGAACTAAACTAATTTGGCCCTTTTATTAGCATATTGCATTTTATTTTGGGCTCTTTTAAACGGTGGCTTTCACGATGAGTTAATTTTAAACTCTCGCAGCCCTTTCCCGTAAATCACTCATAATTGTTACCAATTTAAGTCCTCACGGTAAACGGTTCTTACATGCACACTTCTCCTTAAGTTTACTTATGCATAGATGCCAAGATTGAGATAAGAACGCCTCACCAAATTCAAATATGCAAGAGAAGTCAAACATCTATATAAACTCGTGCATGTGTGCAATGTTGGCATATATACAAAGTCGAATCAAAATGCATATCAACTTTGAAACAACCCCATGTAAACAATGGTTAAGATCATTCTAAGCGTCGATAATAATGACCAAATGTCCTAGCCACATGGATAATGAAATGATGGGGGGGGGGGGGGGGGGGTCTAAGCACACCAATATGCCACATCAAACATGTAAACTCAAAAACAAAAACCTAAAATCTTTTTAGCTTTTTCAAAAAATTTCTCAAAAACAAAATCTTTTTGTATTTTTCAAATAAGACTCAAACGAATGAAAAATATAATACAAAGAGATAAACATGTCATAATACTAGGATAAATATATCATGAAGCAAAACTAGCGTATGATAAAATATGCAAGCTACTATCCATAAGAAATAGCAAGAGATGAATCATGTGCATGCATGTGAGAATCAACCAACGAAGCATTTTGCATCTCCAAAACTGATTTTCTAACCCAAATAGGTGTATACCTAACAAAATAGGTTTTGGGTACCAATGGGACACTACGTTTAAACTTCCTAGGGTATTTTCTAAGATCAAAACAAAAACTCCTAAGGTGATCTTTCCTACCACAATACGAACATGTGAAAACATGACGAGGAACGGGACCTTTAGGTTGACCTTTTCTAATACCCTCGGATGTGGTTGATGCTCTAAAATAAATTATGGTTTTGACTTTTACAATCGAGACACTAGAACAAGATAAGCCGCTACCATCACTGCTCGAGTCATTTAAATCATTTTTTAACTTCAAAACTTTTGACTCAAGAAAACGATTAGAATCCTCAAACTTTCGAGACTCCTTCTTTAAATTTTCAATTACCCCTAGAAGGTTATTTAGTTCCCCCTCAATGTGAGCAAACTTACCCCTAAGTGCCTTTTATTGTGCCACAAAATCATTAATCAAATTATTTTCCTCAAGGACACAAACTCTAGAATTTTTTTAATCCTCTAACTTTATTTAAAACGAGGACTCTATCATCACTCTCCTTTTTGCCCAATTTTAATATATTAAAATCTTTAAACAAGGAACTAAAGTGCTCACGACAAATATCTCTTTGAATTTGGAAATTTTGCAAATATTCAATTCTATTTTTGAAACCATAATTTTCTTTCTCCAAAACTTCAACACGTTTTGCAAACTTTAAATTCAAACGATGTAAATCGTCAAAGCTTAGAGAATCCGTCGAGAGAAAAAAAACACAGGAGAGATAAATAAACACACGGGATCACAAAACAAATAAATTATGTTTTCTAGATCTGATACCAATTTGAAGAGTGCCCAATATGTGTGTTTTTAAACAAAAGCAATTTTCTCCGAAAATTATCCAACTTTTAATTATGCACCAAACCAAGTTGTGAAAACCCAATTCTTACTTTAAACCAATTTTATCTTGATTAATCCTAAACATGCATCTAGTGATTAAAGTAAGTAAAGTAAAGTAAATTAAAGTAAAGTAAAGAATACTCACAACGCCGGATGTACGAGAAAAAAACACAAAACGGGAAAACAACCTCGGATGGCCCAAGCCAGACAAGGGTTTTACAAAGACAGATTAGCCTTACACTAAGACTCGATCCCCACGGGTCTTGACGCTCCTTCTGATCTTCTACTGTTCTTCAATAGTGCCCACACAGAAATTTCGTCTTCCACGATACCTATCCACAACACACGCATCCACGTATGTCTCGGTGTCCACCGATTGGCTTTGATTCGTCTACGATGTCGAACAAGAAGTCCTTCTCTTTTTTTCACTGCAAAACCCTTTCATGTTTAAAATGATAGAACTCACTTCTTGGTGCAGCAAGATCACTAAAACATATAAGAATGATAACTCATATCTTTGCAAACTCTAAGGATGTTTTTATGCTTTGTAAACCTTAAAAAACATGTGCAAACAAGTTTCTGGTTTGTAAAAAGTTTTCCAGAATGCACAATTACGAAACTTTGATAGAAACACGCTTTAAATAAAAATTTAGTGCCGCCTCAAAATATGTGTCGTTCGAACGATAATTCCATGTTGTTTGCGCGACATAGGCATCTCATTCAAGTGAGATCCCTAAGTCGTTTGAAGGAGCTGACGTGGAAGTTTGACTTTTTGACTTTTAGATCAAAACGTCTCTCTTAAAGGAGATCCAAATAAGTCAAACTCTATTTCGAGTATATCATAACAAAATGTAGTGTAAACACTTAAAACACTTTTAAATACATTTTAAAATATTTTTCTTTATAAAAATACATCCTTATCTTTTATAAAAATGATTCCGAGCACCATTAATTATACGCATTTATACCCGAGTGATCTCGGAATGCGATTAACTTTGAAGATGAATAAACTTGCACCAATTAAATATCGGCATGATTTAATTCTTTGAAGCTTTGCCGCAACGTCTTTAAATTTCTTCAATACGTCATAGACCAAGTGGGATCGTGACAAAATAAACATCTCCCTATGGCATATTACAAACACAGTTTTGTTCACGGAATTAAGTCAAAACAATACAGGGACTCAATTGGAAATTTATGTCCTTAGAATATTGTTTATTACCATTAACAACACACATGTTTTATTAAAATAAAACAAATATCCTTTCATAAAAAGAGTAGAAGCTGAACTAAAGTTCCTTCATTCTTACATACTTATAAGAAATCATTTAAAATTAATATATAGTTATCAAAAATTGGGACTCACGCCTCCCACCGTAATTATAAATTCCTAGTAGTAGATAAATTCACCTATCACTAGTGGACTGGTTTCCTGGAACCAATGATTAAGGGCTCATGTTTCTACAATCCAGGTTACCGTAGAACAAACCATTAAACATTTTTCAACTTTTTTGCAAATAAAATATATCTACTTTGTTCTTTTAAAGAAGATAAGCATATTAACTCTACTAGTATTTTGACTGCTCTTAGTGAATTCACTGGTGAATATGTAATTCTCTAATTGTCTTTAAAACCTAGCCACTGCCTGAATTCCAACTTAATAGCTTCTGATTTGACTTTAGCTTCTATCAACATTTCGGTTAAGAAGTGAAATTATTTCAGTAACTTGAATACTCATATAATATCATGATAAAACCTTTTGTTGAGGAGGATATTCGACGTGGGTTTCCCTGTCAATTTCACCTCTTTAGATTTCTAGTTCTTTCAGATGAGAAATCACCATCAAAACATGATCTTATAACTAAGGTTATATCAATCATACTAATATTTCGTTAAAGTCATTAATGGAAATCTGCTTAACTATATGCCCTAATTATCAAACATTAGATGTGAGATAATCATCATATTATAGGAACTAGACATTGATTAATACTAATGTCACAATATGTCAAACTTAACGAACAAGTCATATTGTGTCATATCATTAATCTTTTTCACTTATATTCCATATTTTTGTACTGAAATCTTATAATGTGACTATTCAAGACAACACTAAGAAAATACACATATGCATTTCTCTATCATCAACACTATGTCCAATTTTAATTCAATCCTTTTAATTATTACCAGAAGGTATATAAAACTGAGTATTAAATAACTTGATATTGGAGTTACCATTTAAAACTAGAGAATCACATAATAAAGAACATATTATGACGAGCAACTAACTTTGAATTCAATTTAAATTTGGTTCCCTCTACCATTTTAAAAGAATTCGTCAGCATCCCAATTACCGTTTGAATAACATTCCTCTTTGGATATCCTACTATACATAATCACATTATGTAGGCTAATTCCTTTAATTTTACCATCTAAGCAAAGACTATGCCAAATAAAATTAATACCTGACACTTTGGTCCCACAAAATCATAGCATTCCTCTTTGGAGAACCTACTATAATTTTGTGTCTAAGTGTATAGAACCAACTAATTTTAGAATATCTCATATAACATAGACTCCTTCTTTGGGGGCCGCCCAGATGAATATGAACCCAAAATTATCCCTACGGAAATGTGCAGTGGTTACCACAATAGTTAGTATTCCTCTTTAGAGGACCTACTCGTTATTGAAAACCTACAAACCGTTCGTGGAGATCGTGGGATTTGTTTGTGACCAAATCCCTCTCGCACTTAGTAATTTAAAACTTTTTGTGAGGGTTGTGAAAAGAGAACTTTAATTTTCATGTTTTAAAAAATACTGGGTAACTCACGCATGTCAAAATTTACGGTTGCCTAAATTTTCGCGTGTCCAAAACATGTGTAATAAATATAAATTCTAAATTCCCATATATTCACAAAATAAATTCGGAAATTTAATTTATATTTTCTAATTACACATTAAAAAAAAACTAATTTAAAAAAAAACATTAAACATATAACCATGGAGACTATTCAATTTTAAATTGTCCATTTAAAATAATGGGATTTTCTAATTTGTTTTTTCAAATTAAAATAACTAATTTCCTTATTTTAATTGTCCAAAAATAATAAAATTATTTTAAATTAAAATAATTCTGGAAAATAAATTTAATTTGAGTAATAAATATTAAATTTAATGAATTTAAAATGAACCACCCAAAAAATTATTTTCCAAGAAAATCATGATCTAAGGCCGAGTCAGTATTCCATGTTGTCCATAATTCTAATGGTCATTAACACATATTAATAACCCAATAATTAAAACATGAATAATATAGGCATAAATCAACAAAATTAAAAAAAAATTGAGTTAAATAAGGATTCCCGACTATTATGGTCAAGATGCAATTATGTTGAGAGCTCAAGAGTCATCCTTGAACTCAAGAGTCATCCTTGAACCCAAGAGTGAACTCAAGAGGCATTCTTGAACTCAAGAGTCATCCTTGAATCCAAGAGTCATCCTTGAAACTCAATAGTCATCCTTCAACTTAAGAGTCATCCTTGAACTTAATAGTCATCCTTCAACTCAAGAGTCACGATCAAAATAGTAACAAACTACATATGTCCTATGCCTCCATTAACGAGTTCACATTCTACATCAATATTATATTAATTTAGAAAAAAATAACCACGAATAAACCATCGTGGGGTCCAATCACATAAAATAAAAATATAAATACGTGACCATAATAGTGGGATTAGATCGTTGCAAAATAAAAGTTAGCATAAATATATATTCTACCCAACATCCATGCACATATACAATTATTTTAATTGGACAACAGGGCTGAATTCAACCTATACGCAGTATCAACTTGGCTCTGATACCAATTGTTGGAGCGGAAGTCCAAGGGTCTATTGAAAACGCCTATAGATCGCTCGAAAAATAAATTTACACATGGTGTATCTACATAGGATATTCAAGATCTCATACCATTGTGGTTCCTTCTGGCTTGAACCGTAGATATTTGCTCTCTTTCATGTTACACTGATCCGTGTTGTAAATTTAACGGCGTGGCACCCAAAAGAACGAAATGATTTTTCTCAAAAATTGTAACAGCCTCAAAATAAGATCTTTAGCGATTTTTTTATGTCTTTCGGCCTGTGAAACCCGTAGGAAAAATTTCAGCCCCATTTGATCAATGGTTCTCAAGCTATGGCTCTAATAAGTAGATATCATGAGGGGTCGCGCATCTTTCTGGATAAATGAAATTTCGTAAAGATGTGTGAGGTATACAGATCAAACGATCTCTAAATGACTTGAAATTTCTTATGCCTCTTTCTCTATATGTCAGGAACCCTTGGTTCTACTTTCGTATTTTTTGACTCTCTGAGTCGTAATCGATTTTATAATATGAGAGCTTTTAAAGAGACATAAAGATCTTCCATGCTATTCCTTTAAGCTAATACATGTCATCAGTGTATGGGCACCAATGATCACGACCCTACTACTCCTTTTTAGGTATTTTTCATGATCTATATTAATGCCCCACTTATTAGGAGATAAGGGGTTACTTAGGAGAATAGAAGACTATCTTCCTACAGAATTTAGGAATCCTAATGAAACTCTATAATTAATTCCATAATTCTATAAATTATTATTCATTCCACTAAAGAATAATAATTGCACTCTAGTCTACTATCTCAAAATTATAATTCCGAGCTCCACGTTATTAAATGCTTAATAATCTCCCCACGTTAAGGTTACATAAATCCCTCGATTAAATTAAATTAGTGACAATTATATTTAATCGACCTCTTATAAATTCCTTGGGACTGTTCCCTTAACTTACTTGATATGTCGGATAATTAAATCCGCCGGCCGGGTTTGACATATTCAAAACTTATAAGCTACATCAAGAGGGTATCATCAATCTCTATACTGAGACGTGGATTCCATTCATAATTAACTTTCACCCTACACTAATCGACATTACCCAATCTACCAAGCTTATTGATGCATACATGAAACTCACCCCATAGGTCAAAGTAATGAACAGTTGATGCACGCGTCCATCAATTATGTTTGGATTAAGAACTTAAGCACTCATAATAACCATGAGATGTGTATTATCTTATATAGTCAGTATAAAGACAATTATCTCTAATTGGTCCCGTTCAATACACACAAAGTGTACTAGCACAATAAGTCGAAACTATACCGTTTTCTGTAATCAAGATAGACCTACTATAAAATAGTGTGCTACAACCCTACTGATGGTGTGTCCATCCCCATCTAAGAGTGTGAACCAGACTTATATTCTACAAGGACCGATGATCTGATCTTCTGTGTGTAAGTCGAACCCTACACACCAAATCATCTACTGTGTAGAATAAAATACACATATGCATAATATATAAAATAATATGATGCAAACATTACTTGTGAAGATTCTCATTAAATAAAAATACTAAAATTCACTAGTGAACCATGACTTTTAGTATACAACCCCAACACCTCTTATAAATATTCTTTGATATTATTTCAAATTGCAAAAATTATACTTGTGAAGGAACTATGAACCTCGTATTGTGTTGATTGGACGATTTGATTTGTTCTTCAAAAGCCAACAAAAAACCAAAACCAAAACCAAGCAAACATATTATTACGTGGAAGAGCATTGATTATTGTTTTTGTTACCAAGAAACCAATCACACTAACAATGTCAATTCAAATAAAGAAACATAGAAAAATTAGTAAAGAATACAAAATATATGGTGATGATGATCCTGGTCACTAAATAAAGAAAAAGATTACAAATTGAAAGAACTTTTTATTTCTTCTTCACACACAAATCCCTTCTCTCTCACGAAATAAATATTAATTATAGTAATGAAAGACTCTCACAAAATTAGTTCTCAATATTTTCTACCCAAAATTCTCAATAGATAATACCCAAAATTGGGTTTTAATCAAAAAAAATTCTACACAAGGGTGAGAAAAACTTACAAGTAAACCAGATATAAAGACGACGACTAAGGTTGTTGTTTCCATTATTATATAATTTCAAGAGCACAATGGATCTATGCTAAGATCGTTTATTTACAACATAATGGTATACAAAGTCAACACAATAGGATTTATGGCTACACATACTGTTGAGAACGGTTCTAGATCTAGTCTAGGACGAGCTAATGTAGGGAGTTTATTGAAACCATTGAATTCGTAATACGGTAAAGTAGCTCCTGGATGGGGAACAACTCATTTGATGGGTGTTGCAATGGATCTATTTGCAATATTTCTATCTATTATTTTGGAGATTTATAATTCTTTCATTTTATTGGATGGAATTTCAATGAATTAGATCGATAAGAACAACTCTATTTTGGCAGTTTGACTGCGAAATTTATTTGTTTATGTATTTTGAGAATATGAGTGTGTGACTTGTTATAATCGATCCTATTGATAGTACAGAGAATGGGCTTGTCATCTTAATAGTGATGGCTCTACTTCGTCAGATATTTATTCTAGTATCTGGAACACAGAATATATGAAATAGTTTAAAAAATATTTGAACTATGATTCATACATAATATTCAGACCTCACGGCCGGACTCCAATTTTTTTTAAAAGAATTAGAATTTATAAATTGAAAGATTTTTATTCTTCCAAACTCCCATGTATTCTTATTTTGACTACCCCTATCCTACCCTCCTTTCAAAACTCATGGCTGGGATTCTCTTATATAAGGAGAAATTATCAAGGCCTAAAAGGATTAAAACTCCTCTTAAACATGTGAAGCCAAGGTCACCAGAAACTATGTACCTTTAGTTGTCTAGTTAACTTGAATAACATGCCTTTAAAGACTAAGAAAGCACACTAACTTCTCATATGTCTCATGCTAGAAAGAGTCATCATAATTTGTATACATTGCAAAGTCCATTAATATGAATCTCGTAATTGCGTAAATTTTCAACAAATCTCCACCTTTGTGAGATAACCTACAACATAGACTTCAAAGTTTTCCACGACCATCTCCGAACCATTTGCCATGGAGGAAAACCCTAAGTCTCCCACGATCCCTTTGCTGCCCACTAACCCGAACACATGATTCCGCCTCAACATTGCGTTTAGTGAGTATTTAGAAAAATTGACATTGAAACTTTCTTTTGAGCCAAAACCCCAAAGTCAGAGTTAATAACAAAACATAAAATCTTCATTACCCCCCCCCCCCCCCCCAAAGAAAAATTAATCAAGAATTTTGGATAAGTTTGAGGCCTCCTCAAACCTAACCCTCAACTCACTATTCAACTCATACATATTTTGTCCAGCCACAAATATGTCTCCACCATCTATGTTAAACCCGTAATTATCCATATCACTCTATAAATCTCCTGGTTTGACAACATTCCTAACAAATTCCATTAACCTCCCACTAACCACTGGTTGGTAATTGAAAGACATCAACTTACTCTTTGGAGAATCGGGCGCATTTGAATTTCCCTCGCACCTTTATCATGATTAACTGCTTGCTTCCCATTCAACTTCACGGCACTAAAATGGAATATATTAATGCCACTAATCTTACTTTAAGATAATGTTATGTCTCTTCTCGTAGGTATGCCTAGCTATAAGGATTGTTGTAATTATGATTGCCATTTCAAACTGTATTTCACTCTCCTATAATCTTGTGTAGTCTCATCACCACCCAAATTAGAGTTAATATCCCAAATTTTACCATAATGCAAGCCCCGCTGTCCTACTCCTTTATTATCAAGACTCAAATTTTATTTTTCATTCATCATAAAAGACCCGCGTAATAGCTCTGAAAATTATCGTATTTCGTTAGAAATATAAATTTCTCACTTAGGTGCCCCAACATACCGTAAAAGAACTTTCCATGATCTATAAAACTCTACCATCTCTTACAAACTTTTAACCCATGGAGTATATAACATCTATTAAGATATGGTTCATCCTAAGTCCTGAAACATGCTATACGCCATAAAAAGCTCTCACCAACCCATCATGTGTCTTGATTTTAATTATTTCAATTTTGAAGATCTTAAAGGCTCTCCCATCGACCGTCAAATTGAAAACCAAATTTTACGTCTTTTTAGTTTGATAAACAATCCTTATTAGGAAACATATAAATTGAACAGTTAGAATCAAGAATACAAATACCATTAAATGACTCATTAAAATTTGCAGTTGCCATGCGAGCATAATCGTCGACATTTTTTGAATCACTTACTTCAGCCGCCATTGCAGCTGACGTATTGTGAACTTTATCCTCGAATTTCCCATTCCTTTCCTTAAGTTTAGAAAATGTAGGAATGATGTGCCAAAACTCGAGAAAGTAGTTACAATTATGGTCTGTGTGTCCACTTGACTTAGACCTGGAGCTCATTAAACCTCTATTCTCTGGCCTTTCTTTTAGGATAAGGTTTGCGACCTTATCATCACCATCAACCTATTTCCTAATATTCTTGTTAGAGATAATGTTTGATGTAACCTCATCCAAAATTAAAGTCTTTTTTCATACATCATTGTAGTCATCAAATGATCATACCTCATAAGAAGATGTGCCTGTGAGGTGCCAAAAGAACTACAACGTTGTCTTCTTCATCTAACTACACCTTAATGTTTTGTATTTATAAGAGAAGACAGTTAAACTCATTGATGTGGTCGAAATGAAGTTCAAGGACCCAAACAAAATTAGTGATTACCATTTTAGTGACTAATTCAACTTTTTGAGGACTTATTTAATTAAAGTTTTTCAATATATTTTACCTAATTACCCTTGTCGAAATCCATTGTAACAACCCGAGGTCTTGGAGACGAGGATTTATTTATTTTTGGAGAAATAAATAATATTTTATTAGAGAATAATTAAATTTGGCACTTGAGGTCAAAACTTGGAGTCGTTAGAAAGTGTATCGAATGGAGATTCTGAGGGTGTAGTTGTGTCTGGAAGGGTCGAGAAAGTCGAAATGACTGTACTTGGGGTCTATTTAGGTTTCGAAATAATTTAGGATCGTTTGACTTGAATTAAAGTTACCGGGTCATTTAAAGTGTGTATTATCATTTAAAGATGTGTATCTTTGGAGTTAGGGCTTAAAAATCCTATGGGAGATTTATTTCCCCAAAGAGAGAAAGAGAAATAGAAAGAAAGAAAGAGAGAAGAAGAAAAGGAAGGAAAAAAGAGAGAGAAAGAGGATTTTCCTGCATCCACGCGATCTCAAGGAGGATTCAGACCCTACGAACCCGAGGCAAGTGATTAAACTTGCTAAATAATTGTTGTGTACCATTTATTGCATGATTTGTGGATTGAATCTTTGGGTTTTAGGTTTAGTTTATCAAAACCTAACTTTTGGGTATAATCTTAGATTTGATATGTAGATATTTGATTTGAGGATATAAATTGGTTTATATGTATTCTAGGATGAATATTAATGATATATTTGTGATTGGGTTGAAGATAAATGAAGAGGAAATGAAAAAAATGAATTTTGGGATTTTTGGCTTACTAAAAAGTAGCCATTTTCGAGAGTTCTGAAGGGCCGAATCGATTCGGCCTCCTACCGAATCGATTCGGAAATATGCAGGTGCCCAGGTTTGAGTGACCGAATTGATTTGGAACCCATCCGAATCGATTCGGCCTCAGACAGAGTCCCAGGTGTGATGACCCGAATCGATTCGCCTTCCTGACCGAATCGATTCGCTGGGCTGAATCAATTCGGAATTGGCCCGAATCGATTCGGAAACTGGGCTTTTGAGGGAATGTTTTTTTAGGGAGAATTTCATTCCATTTTGTTTGAGGTTATCGATTGGAAACCTCTATAGGAATTATTTGGAGTATGTTTTGGAGACTTTTAGAGAGTTTCCCTTATAAGAAATTTTGGAGTCATATTGACGAAATTTGAGGAGTACCGATTAGAGATTTTGGTATTTTTTCTAAGTGGGGAAGCCCACGTTGATTGGAGACTCTATTGGGAGATAATTATTAAATTCATATAGGAGTATGATAATAAGTTTAGTGATATTGGATTTTAGAATCCAATCCCAAATGGGATAACTTTAAAAGGTTCATAAAATGAATTGAACCCTATTATGGATGGAGAATTATAAGTGCTATTTGATGTGCATATGGATATAGAAATATCCTTATTGATGTTTGATTTTGGAGATGTCTCACACAATGAGAATTGCTAATTGAAGAGAATTAGGATAAAAGAACATCCTTAATGTGAATTGAATGGAGAAACAATTCATTATTAGAAGCAACATGTGAGCTTCAAGCGAGAAATAGTATAATGTATACTAAGTGGGGTTAATGTGTGAGAATTGACGGTTAGTGTATCAAGAGAGTGATATACTAAATAATGATATTGATTCAACTACGCCTAAGTGCGTAATATTGAAAATGTAAATGATGCGGCAGGTATACCTTATATGACAGTATATCTTTATATGATGTGATGATGTATATATATATATATATATATATATATATATATATATATATATATATATATATATATATAGTG
This sequence comes from Sambucus nigra, assembly GCA_949130495.1. NCBI lineage: Eukaryota > Viridiplantae > Streptophyta > Magnoliopsida > Dipsacales > Adoxaceae > Sambucus > Sambucus nigra. The sequence continues at coordinate 531,665,267 of OX422215.1, read as the reverse complement.
AAGCATACCCCCTCCTTGCTATCATTGGGAAGTTGCGTGCGTTGAGGGTGAGCATCCTGGCTCAAACAGCAGGGTGTGGATATTCCCCAGGTCATAGTCGTTCATTGTGATTATTATGCGATATATATATATATATATATATATATATATATATATATATATATATATATATATATGCATTCTTGTGGGGGTGAGAAGTCGGGGGTATGTGACGTTCTCACTTGCTGGTTAGGAGCTATGACCGCTTCCCGGGACGTTGTGTGCGTGAGTTGATCATGAGGTGGGTGCCGTTGAACCCACCAGGTGGCCCCAGTTTGCTACGTGTATGGGCTACTGGAAGATGATAGCATGTGATCCTGCGTCCTCGAGTTATAGCTCGGTTGGATGATTATTGTTTATTGGATTGTATTTGGGTATCAAGGGCATAATGGACCTCAAGGACTAACATTGCCAGGACTAGTGTATCGGGGGGGTTCCTTGTTTGGATTTCTCATCGGCGAGATGTCCCACGCACGAACCGCAGTGTAATGTTGGAAATTGGGGAGAAGTTAGTCCCTAATGCTCATAATTATATATATATCACATATCCCGACAATCGACAGTGCCAGGAGTAGTGTAACGGGGGGGGGGGGGGGTTGATTGTTTGGATTTCGCTTCGGCGAGACGTCACACGGATGAAACGCCATATACTGTTGAGAATTGGGAATATTAATTAATTAAAAAAATTGAGAAATAATAAATTGGGTTACATGCATCATGCATTGAGGGCATAATGAACCTCGAGGATCGATACGGTTAGGAGTAGTGTAACGGGGGGGGGGGGGGGGTTCCTTGTTTGGATTTCACTTCGGCGAGACGTCCCACGCACGAAACGCCGTGCCGTGTTGAGAATCGGGAGGAGTTTAGTCCTTAACTCTTGATGCTAATACCTCATATATAATTATATATATTGTATTCATGCCAAATGAGGGCATAACTAGAATATATGAAATTCTAGTAAATGAGAATGTTGATGTATTGTGATGATGTGGTCGATTATGCAACCTTATATGTTCAATAAATGAACAAATATAAAGAGAAATATGACACTTAAAAATAAAGTAATGTTATAGATGGAATTTAGACAAGTGTAGATTTCGAGACAAGTTAGATAATCTTAATCGAATATTTATTTTGGGATCTAGTTAGATTTTATTGCCTAATTTACATTTGGGCATTCGTTTGGAGACCACGTGCATACGTTAGGTGCGCTCTCTGGTTGAGAGTGAGATGGATTTTTATGGAGAGGACGAATCCATTAAATCATGTAATAATGCATTTATAATTATTATGCATTTTAATACACTTGCTATAAAATGTTTTCAACTCGGGCTCTGACCCGTTTATATTTTCTCCCTCCATGTATATATTGTTTTACTTTAGGTGTTCCTCTGAAAGGACACCATTGAGGTTCATCCATCTGGTGTTTTTGTGGAGCTGTGGCAGTAGCGAACTGTTGCGGTATCTTGTATAGACGATTCCTATCTTTGATGTATCTAGATTAGGATTCAGTTTGTATCTCGAGTTTATTCTCAGGTGTTGTAGATTAACACTTTCTTCTTTCATTTCTCAGTTTATTGTATTGTCTGTTACCCGACAGCATATTCGGGTATTTCCTTGTAGAGATTTTATTTGTACATTGTATTGTACTCTTGTTTATATTGGAGTTTGCAAATATCACTCATCTTAGTTAGATGTATATTGTTGGTTATGTTGCATTATTGGTTTTGTTGTTGTTGTTAAATAAAAGTTTCAATTTTTTTTTGACAATTCGCTTATAATAGTTTCGGGTAGTTAGCCTTATATTATTAGTATTGTCAGTTGATGTTGAGACTGCGCCATCTGAGATACCTGATTTAATGTAGTATAGGGCTGGCCACCCGTTATTTTTTTGAGCGGGTTGTCACAGATGGTATTAGAGCATCAGGTTCTAGTGTCTTTAGGATCTGTGTGCGGGTTACTACGATCTTCCGTAAGCGTTCTTAATTTAGAGCCTTATTATTAGGACTGTTGTATTCACACGTCCATATTTCTTCTGTGATTAGAAAATATTTGAAAGGCGTTCTGATACAATTGTTCTTGTTTCAGATGCCACCAAAGGGAGGTCGTTCAGTCAGGGAAAATAAAGGGGACGTGCAACCCCAAACGCATCAAAGGAACATGACTACAGATGATGTTGCCAATATTGTGGCACAAGCAGTAACTGCTGCCATTTCCACGATGGCGCAGCAATCTGCAGTTCAAGAAGCCCAACCCCATTTAGGATTATCTTTATGGGAGAGAGTGAAGGAAGAGTTTAGTAAGGGTCATCCTCCCGAGTTTGTAGGGGGAGTTGATGCAATGGCAGCAAGTCAATGGAAGAATAGTATACAGAGGCACCTCCGTATGGTTGAGTGTAGTGAGGTGCAGAAGCAATTTTTAGCCATCATTAAGTTATCGGGTGCATCTCTTCAATCGTGGGAGTGTGTCATCACATCTGAACAGAGAGATACTTTGCCTATAATAGAATTTTGGGAGCTTTTTGATCGAAGGTATTTTCCTTCCCCGACTCGGAATATGGAGATTTTTCAAGGTAATAAAACAATGGTAGAATATGAGGAAGTTTTTTCTCGATGGGAGAAATTAGTACCTGATGAGGTAAATACGGAAGAGAAGCGTATATCGAAGTTTATTCGAGGTTTAGATTGGAAAATTCGGCAGCATTTGTTAGAGAGTTGATGAAAAGAACTTTTCGGTGTATTTGTCGTTGTTGTACAAGCTCCTTCTAATCAACACCTCAAATACCTACAAAATATAATAAACTAAAGTGTAGAGGTAAGTAAGGGTATCAATCCACTTCCTAGGGAGTAAGCTAGAGACAAATTCAATTGTAATTCACTTTTTATTTTCCTTTTGTGCTTTTTCATTTTTCTACTTTTTTTAGCTTTTTCAAATATTAAAACAATAGGGTGAGGTGAGATTTTAAACTAACTAAACTAAAATGTGATATGAAAATAACTAACTAGAAAGTGACTAAAATGAAAAATAAAGTCTAACACTAAAATAAAAGATAAATGAGAAAAATAATTGTGAGAACAATCAAGGAATGTGATTACACCACAAATTTTAGTTATTCTAATTAATTAATTTAATTATATGAATTCTCCCAAATTAATATAAAAATTACAAATCAACTCTCGTTGCAAATGTAATTTTAATAGTAATCTTTTAGAAAATTAAGTTTAACACCCCACAACTCTAAAAAATAGATCTACACTCCTTTTAATTAATCACCCGCTAGGATCGATCAATTAAAATTTATGTCAATCTTAGAAAATAAATTTAGAGTTGAAATTCGAGTTATAATACCCCACTTAAGAAACCCCTATCTCTAGTTCGAATCTAAAATGGGTATTATAATTAGAATTTCGATTTTCTCTCGAAAATCATTTACGCTCTCTCGAGGCGTAAATCTAAGGGTGAGGGATCAAAATTAACATTCAAAGGGAAATATCAAGTAATCAAACTAATTAAACTAAAATAACATCAAATAAGGGTTTTACCCCACCCCTTGAAAGGGGTTTTAGCCTAACATGGTATAAAATATGACAAATTAATAATCAAAGGCATATATAATAAAAGAGTAGAGAAAGAGAACAAATCTTCAACAAGTCTCCTTGAAATTGGCAATTTGAACTCTATCATCTTCCATTCAATTCAATTACTCACAATTAATTCTCAACAAATATCTTAAAAAAAATAAAAGGAAAAACTATTTACAAATTGGTGTTTATCTCTCTACAATTTTCTCCGTAAAATTCCTATCTCTAAAACTCTTTTTTTTTATATTTGGGGCCTTCATCTTCATTTTATACAAGGCATGGAGCATGGGGGTTAATTTGGGTAATTGGTTATGGTGAACATGTGGAAAAGGTGACAGCACATATGCATGGGGGTGTGGGGTGTGGGGTGTGGGGTGTGAGGATATTTGTAAGAGGGAATAAAAATCTGATATGGTGAGGGTAATTTTGGGATTGAGGTTAAGTGGGTTAGTTGGGGGGTATTTAGGGTAAATGGGTAAAGGGGTTAATGGTTTAAAACATGTGAGGTAATTGTTAGGTGACTTGGTCTTTTGGTTTGTAACAGATGGAAGAAATCAGTTAAGGCTCAAAATGGGAAGTGGGTTTTGGCTTTGGCTTTGTATTGGATACCTCGTTTGGATTTGATTCCGGGTTTGGAGAAGGATTTGGAGCTGGATGAAATCGGGTTCGAAGATGTCGAGTCGCATCCAGACGGAGTAAAGCTGGAGGGAGGTGGCGCCGTCGGCGGCGGTTTAGTCATGAGAGCTCGCCGGTTATGGGTTGGAGGCGTTAGGTCGCGGCTGCTCCGGCGGAGGTTTGGTACCGGGTCAGAGGTAGGTCGCGACTAGTTTTTGGGGCAGGGGGGTCGCCGGACGCGGGTTTGGAAGCCTAAATGGGGCGCTCGGGGTAGATGGCGCTGCCGGAGGCAGGATGGCTAGAGATGGAGGTTTCGGTCTGATGGATGTGGTTCAGAAGAGAGAGAGTGTTGGTGGGTTTTAGATGAGGTGAGAGAAGATGGGTTATTGGGAAGAAGAGAGAGAGTGTGTGGGTTAGAGGTTGAAGATGACGTGGGGGGTTTGAGTGTATTAGGGTGTAGGAAGTTAGGTGTGAGGGTGAGGGTTTAAAATAAGAGGGGTAGGGAAGGTAGGTGTGGCTTAGTGTGTGTGTTTAATTTGAACCCTTAAAGTAAAACTAACTAATAAAAAAATTAAAATTAATAAAATAAAATAAAAACCTAAAAAAAATAAACTCCTATTTAAAATAAAATAAAGACTCAAATAAAAATTGAAGCTAAAAAGAAATAAAAATAAAAATATAAATGAAAATAAAAATAAAATAAAAAAATAAAATCTAATAAAACTTAAAATTAAAATTCTAAAAAGAAAATGCAAAATCTAATAAATAAATGAAATCCTAAAAATTAAAATCCTAATAAAATAAAATAAAACTAAAAACTAATAAAATCAAAACAAAATAAAATTATACTAAATAAAATATAAAATATAAAAATAGAAAATAAAATCTAAAAATTCTAAAATAAACTTAAAATTAAAATGACACAAACTAAAAATCTAAAAATTTATAAAAGGCACAAACTCAACACACATGGTTTAGGCTAGGTTTAGGCTCGGTTTGGGTAGGCTAGGTTATGGGACAAGGGTATTTTAGCTCATTTTAAATGCAAATTGCTTCGAAATATAGCTTTTGACACCGCAACTGCAATTAAGCCTGCATATTGAACAATTAAGCGCATAAGACCCATATTGTCGAGAATTAGCAACAAAAGTACGTCTATTCGGGGTATAAATTGTACAGTTTTGGATGCTTATCAAGAGTCCTAAATTAGTGACTTTCATTGAGGTAGTGAATGCGGCACTATTAAAGTGTCATGAATATCGTCTTCGTTCGCGAGAGGGTAAGAACTTTGGAGATTCTAGTTCATCAAGTAAGTTTGGCGATGAGAGTGCCAGTGATGCGAGTGGGCAGAAAGGATTTGTGGGTAAGTGTTTCTTTTGTAAAGAAATAGGTCATAGAAAAAGAGAGTGTCCTAAAAGAGGTAAATGACCATATTTTGATGAAATTTTGGAAGTGCAACTCCTACAACAGATTCGAGGTCATTTTAGACCGGGGGACTTTGTTTGGGAGCCCATTGACGAGGATGGGCAATCGGACTAGAGATGGATGATGTAAGTGATTTTCCTTTGTGAATAGGAATATTAAAATATGAAGTTTCGGTAATATCGTATGGGAGATATTGGTGAATGGGTAGTGCTATAGCCCTACTTGTATGTTTTGACCCTAAGGGGAATTTTGAGTAAGTTAGGCTCTTATGTTAGTTATCTTTCGATAGAATAGATAATTTTGTAATATGCTCAAAGAGAGCTATAAACCTTTTGGTAAATGTAAGAATGGTTATGATGTGATAAGTAGTAATGATAAAGCTACTTCTTTTTATATAGTCATGTTAGACTTATATAATTGTTGTATTCCAGTTATGGATGAGCCTTATAAATGGAAATATGTTAATATGATATAAGATATCATTACTGAAAAGAGTTTATCGTAAGACATAAACCAAAATATTTTTATAAACTGATTTTCAAACTAAAACTTTTTCTAGGCCTTGGGCCATATCAAAATGATTTTTCCCCAAAATATTTTCAAACTTTAGTCCGGATTTAACAAACTCTCAATCCCCGATGTCGCCTCATAGTTATGTATTGGGAGGGTTCCTTGTTTGGATTTCGCTTAGGCGAGACGTCCCCCGCACGAAAGTGGCGAATGTCAGGAATTGAGAGGAGTTATTTCTTTGGACCATTTAAAATTTTTTACACTATTAATATGTAAGTATTATTTATATCTATGGAATTATGGAATTTTGGAGGCAAATGTAGCCTCATTATGATTGGTACGAGCGATAACTTGAATATAAAGGGTGTATGGGTGCCCTGGTAGTGGAAGTTGGTTTTATATAACTCATAATCAACTTAAAATAAAATAAATTAAATTAATTCGTCATGGGAAGTTAGAGATAGGATTAGTAAGGATGGGTGTAGTAGAACTAGTTGAGCTTTGGAGAATTAGGCTTAGCTAAAAATTCGAGGACGAATTTTTTGTAAGTGGGGAAGTTTGTAACAACCCGAGGTCTTGGAGACGAGGATTTATTTATTTTGGGAGAAATAAATAATATTTTATTGGAGAATAATTAAATTTGGCACTTGAGGTCAAAACTTGGAGTCGTTAGAAAGTGTATCGAATGGCGATTCTGAGGGTGGAGTTGTGTCCGGAAGGGTCGAGAAAGTCGAAATGACTGTACTTGGGGTCTATTTAGATTCCGAAATAATTTAGGACCGTTTGACTCGAATTAAAGTTAGCGGGTCATTTAAAGTGTGTGTTATCATTTAAAGATGTGTATCTTTGGAGTTAGGGATTAAAAAGCCTATGGGATATTTATTTCCCCAAAGAGAGAAAGCAAAATAGAAATAAAGAAAAAGAGAAGAAGAAATAAGAAAGAAGAAAGAAGAAGAAAAGGAAGAAGAAAAGAGAGAGAGAGAGGATTTTTCGGCATCCATGCGATCTCAAGGCGGATTCAGATCCTACGAACCCGAGGCAAGTGATTAAACTTGCTAAATAATTGTTGTGTACCATTTATTGCATGATTTGTGGATTGAATCTTTGGGTTTTAGGTTTAGTTTATCAAAACCTAACTTTTGGGTATAATCTTAGATTTGATATGTAGATACTTGATTTGAGGATATAAATTGATTTATATGTATTCTAGGATGAATATTAATGATATATTTGTGATTGGGTTGAAGAGAAATTTAGAAGAAATGAAAAAAAATGAATTTCGGGATTTTTGGCTTACTAAAAAGTAGCCATTTTCGAGAGTTCTGAAGGGCCGAATCGATTCGGCCTCCTACCGAATCGATTCGGAAATATGCAGGTGCCCAGGTCTGAGTGACCGAATCGATTCAGAATCCTTCCGAATCGATTTGGCCTAAGACAGAGTCCCAGGTCTGATGACCCGAATCGATTCGCCTTCCTGGCCGAATCGATTCGCTGGGCCGAAACGATTCGGAATTGGCCCAAATCGAATCAGAAACAGGGCTTTTGAGGGAATGCTTTTTCTAGGGAGAATTTCATTCCATTTTGCTCGAGGTTATCGATTGGGAACCTCTATAGGAATTATTTGGAGTATGTTCTGGAGACTTTTACAGAGTTTCCCTTATAAGAAATTTTGGAGTCATATTGACTAAATTTGAGGAATACCGATTAGAGATTTTGGTATTTTTTTTAAGTGGGGAAGCCCACCTTGATTGGAGACTCTATTGGGAGATAATTATTAAATTCATATAGGAGTATGATAATAAGTTTAGTGATATTGGATTTTAGAATCCAATCCCAAATGGGATAAATTTAAAAGGTTCATAAAATGAATTGAACCCTATTATGGATGGAGAATTATAAATGCTATTTGATGTGCATATGGATATAGAAATATACTTATTGATATTTGATTTGGGAGATGTCTCACACAATGAGAATTGCTAATTGAAGAGAATTAGGATAAAAGAATATCCTTAATGCGAATTGAATGGAGAAACAATTCATTATTAGAAGCGACATGTGGCTTCAAGCGAGAAATAGTATAATGTATACTAAGTAGGGTTAATGTGTGAGAATTGACGGTTAGTGTAACAAGAGAGTGATATAATAAATAATGATATTAATTCAACTACGCCTAAGTGTGTAATATTGAAAATGTAAATGATGTGGCAGGTATACCTTATATGACGGTATATCTTTATATGACGTGATGATGTATGTATACCTTATATGATGGTATATATATATATATAGTGAAGCATACCCCCTCCTTGCTATCATTGGGAAGTTGCGTGCGTTGAGGGTGAGCATCCTGGCTCAAAGAGCAGGGTGTGGATATTCCCCAGGTCATAGTCGTCCATTGTGATTATTATGCGATATATATATGCATTCTTTTGGGGGTGAGAAGTCAGGGGTATGTGACGTTATCACTTGTCGATTAGGAGCTATGACCTCTTCCCGGGATGTTGTGTGCGTGAGTTGATCACGAGGTGGGTGCCGTTGAGCCCCACCAGGTGGCCCCACTTTGCTACGTGTATGGGCTACTGGAAGATGATAGCATGGAGCCTGCGTCCTCGAGTTATAGCTCGGTTGGATGGTTATTATTTATTGTGCTTGTATTTGGGTATTAAGGGCATAATGGACCTCAAGGACTAACATTGGCAGGACTAGTGTATCGGGGGGGTTCCTTGTTTGGATTTCGCCTCGGCGAGACGTCCCACGCACGAACCACATTGTAATGTTGGAAATTGGCAAGAAGTTAGTCCTTAATGCTCATATATATATATATATATATATATATATATCACCTATCTCGACAATCGACAGTGCCAGTAGTAGTGTAACGGGGGGTTCCTTGTTTGGATTTCGCTTCGGCGATACGTCCCACGCATGAAACGCCATGTACTGTTGAGAATTGGTAATATTAATTAATTAAAAAAATTAAGAAATAATAAATTGGGTTACATGCATCATGCATTGAGGGCATAACGTACCTCGAGGATCGATACGGTTAGGAGTAGTGTAACGGGGGGTGGGGGGGGGGGTTCCTTGTTTGGATTTCGCTTCGGCGAGACGTCCCACGCACAAAACGCAGTGCCCTATTGAGAATCGGGAGGAGTTTAGTCCTTAACTCTTGATGCTAATAACTCATATATAATTATATATATTGTATTCATGCCAAATGAGGGCATAACTAGAATATATGAAATTCTAGTAAATGAGAATGTTGGTGTAGTGTGATGATGTGGTCGATTATGCAACCTTATATGTTCAATAAATGAACAAATATAAAGAGAAAAATGTCACTTAAAAATAAAGTAATGTTATAGATGGAATTTAGACAAGTGTAGATTTCGAGATAAGTTAGATAATCTTAATCGAATATTTATTTTGGGATCTTGTTAGATTTTATTGCCTAATTTACATTTGGGCATTCATTTGGATACCACGTGCATACGTTAGGTGCACGCTCTAGTTGAGAGGTGAGATGGATTTTTATGGAGAGGATGATTCCATTAAATCATGTAATAATGCATTTATAATTATTATGCATTTAATACACTTGCTATAAAAAAAATTCAACTCGGGCTCTGACCCGTTTATATTTTCTCCCTCCATGTATATATTGTATTACTTTAGGTGTTCCTCTGCAAGGACGCCATTGATGTTCATCCATCCAGTGTTTTCGTGGAGCTGTGGCAGTAGCGGACTGTTGTGGTATCTTGTATAGACGATTCCTATCTTTGATGTATCTAGATTAGGATTCAGTTTGTATCTCGAGTTTATGCTCAAGTGTTATAGATTAAAACTTTCTTATTTCATTTCTCAGTTTATTGTATTTTCTGTTACCCGACAACATATTCGGGTATTTCCTTGTAGAGATTTTATTTGTACATTGTATTGTACTCTTGTTTATATTGGATTTTGCACATATCACTCATCTTAGTTAGATGTATATTGTTGGTTATGTTGCATTATTGGTTTTGTTGTTGTTGTTAAATAAAAGTTTCAATTTTTTTTTGACAATTCGCTTTTAATAGTTTCGGGTAGTTAGCCGTATACTATTTGTATTGTCAGTTGATGTTGAGACTGTGCCATCTGAGATACCTGATTTAATGTAGTATAGGGCTGGCCACCCGCTATTATTTTGAGCGGGTTGTCACATCCATCTCATAATATTGTTTATGATCTCCTTTGACAAACACAATCGAATATAAGAGCAAGTGCACTTGAATCCGAGATGAGGAAAAGTTACCCAAATTAAAATTATTCTCGCAATGGAGGCAAGCTGTTCCTTTTAATTCCTTAAGGTCACAAATAACACAAGCTCGGTTTATGTCTTAAAATGTTGTACGTATTAGATTACACGAACTTTTATCTTTAAGATGATGTGATTAAGCTAAATGTGAAATAAGTACAATGATCGCACAACACCAAGTCATACGAGGAAAAAACCAACTAAAGGGAAAAAAACTCGAGCCAAATTGAAAAATAAATTCATTATGGTAGAGTTTTAAAAATAGAAACTAATGAATTTTAACCACACAACACTAACAAACTATCCACTCTTTCCCACCATATCTTTCGTAGAAGGCTCTACCAACTAGATAACACTACACAACTGCGATCAATTTTAGCCTCGACTAATGTCTTCAAATCTTCACCCCAAAATCAAACTCATATTTAAAGTTGAAGATGGGCCTTGTTAGGATGCCAACAAATGCTCGGGTACCACTTCTTAGGATGTGAATGATCCTAAAAGTTTTGAAAGTATTCAAAAATACTTTGGCTTAATCAAATCCCACAATGGATTTTTAAGATATTCACATAAGTCTCTCAGGAACAAAGATATAAATATTTCTCAAGAATAAAGGTGGAGGTGTTTTAAGCTTCAAAGGACTTATGATCAATGTGTGAAAATAAACATCTCAAAAATACAAAAAGAGAGAAGTGAAGAAGAAAACTACAGTTTTAATCTTTATAAAGTTTAAACTCAAAAACTTATTTCTTTTAGAAACCCCTCTTGATCAAATGGGCATTTAAACTTAAAAAAAGTTATCATACAATTTTTTTTCTCCAGAGTTTTTTCTAAAGATGATGATAATGAGGTTACTATTTTCACTCGTATTATGTTTCTCCATATATGTAATGAACCACAAGTAGCACAAGTGGGGAGGGTAATCCCATCATAAATATCTCACACTCAAGTGTTTAAACGAGGAAAAATATGGCAACAAGAAAGTCTTGCTCAAATTTTGAAAGTACAACAAAATATCTCTTTACAGATACAAAGTTCAAAGCCTGCGAAGCACTGTTGTTGTCGCAATAAATGTCTTCACTGATGCGAATGGTCCGTGATGAGGGAGGTCATGCATGACACCTACGAAATTGAAAAAAATATATGGAAGAGTCCACGACCAATAAATAGGCCTTGTGAATGCGAAGTAACCCTTCGTCGACGAGATTACGTCGCAAGATAAAGGAAGAAAAAGTTGTGTAGTTTTTTCACCTTAATCAAAAAGCACACATTATATACTTATGCAATGCTTCTTTTGAAAAGATTTATATGAACATATATTTGCACACTTATGCTACTAATACCAAATCCATATCAAATAAAATACCCATAAAATCAATTTTCCAATTATGAAAAACTTAATTTAACAATGACCAAAATACAAGTATACTAAGTTCGTTACCTCAACCTAAGTGAAATTCTAAATAATGTGATCATAAATGATACCCTATTGAGTATTGTTGAACCTTTTTGATGAATATGATTATTTATGAATATTTTTCAGAAAGGGCTTAAGGAAAAGAGACTCGGAGTCAATTTTATAACAAGGATTAGGAAAATACAATTGTCGTAGGGTGCATTAGTATATATAGACTCTTATAGATTCATGGAATAAGCTTGTCTGTCGATCTTCTTCCACTCGTCCTCTTTCATCGTGTCACGTTTCCCTTATAATACTTAGATTAAGCCCTCTTTGGAAAATATTTCCATTATATCTTCTTGCCATATGTCAAATTATTCTTGACGTTAAATTTCTTCACATCATACTTTACTTTAGAAGACATCTTAAATGAACCCTAATTGAAACCTTGGATTTGATAATAATTTATTATGCATAAGCACTTTGACCAGGGCTTCGATGAATCAAAAACCCATTCACACTAATAATGGGAATCCAAATAAAACATTGACTAAATAATAAAGAATGTAAGATATATGGTGCAACGATCTGTATCACAAAATTGCAAAAAGATTACAAATTGGAAGAACTTTTTTTTTATCCCTTAAAAACTATGAAAACAAAAGTACTTTTAACTTTAAGGATTTTTTTATGACAACAATACAATTGACATATGACAACAATTCACTATCTTTTTTCCCTACGATAAAAATAATCACTCAAGACATGATACCTATCTCCAGGATTGTACCAATCAAGCAACCAGAACCTTAAGCAAACCGTCAACTCAAAAGAATAAAACATGTTCCAAATAAGGATGAAGTTGAGAGTTAATCATCATATCCACAATACCCATAAAAGTCATGAGTCCATTCCCTTAAGTAAGTTCAAAACCCTATAAACACAATCAAATTCCATGCATACTTAACACAATCAGAAGTTCATTAAATACATGACAAGTCCCACCAGTCAAGAAAATGCTTTCCAATTCCAAGCATCTTAACTTCAAAGCACAATGAACTTCATCTTATCAAACCATGCATGAAATAACCCAACCAAAAATCATGATCATCGGAATCAACCAGAATAAGAATCATAAGGTCCATGCATTCAAATCAAGTGATCTAACTCTAGAAGACCCTTTGAAAGTGTTAGAGTGTAAATGAACTTATATGGTCATTTACTTGATCAAACCAACCAACCAAACCCTTAACAAAGTCAAAATATCTTGTACATCAAGTCAGACACTTTAAGTCGAATTAAAGTGGAGTGTAAGTCAACTTAAACTGCCAGATGAGTGAAGTGTTTTGGAAAATTAGAAAAAAAGGTCTGTGACTTTAAGTCAAAACAAACTACTTATAGTTGACTCAAAGTTCTTAGGTGGCTGAAAATATCAATGGCTAGTTTTCAAAATTTAAATTCCAAAAGATCTAGTAATTACCAAAGTACCCCTCAATGACTAGTTTTTAAAAAACCTATAAAAGGACCCTTTGGAATGCTTCTTCAAATATGCAAGCATTATATAATATTTCCAAAGATTAAAGTTCTAATTCATAGATCGTGGCCCTATACTTGAGTTTTTTATGAGAGAGAAATCAAGTCCCAAAGCCCATTTCCAAGTTAAGAGTTTCAAACACAATAAAACTCCAACCAAAAACCAGTTTGAGCTTAAAATTCCTCCTAAAACCCTCTTTAGCCAAAGAACCAAACTTAATACCCATTTGTTATAAAGAATAACCCCAAACCCATTTGATTAACATACTTGTGATTATTTGATAATTGATATTTTTAATGAGATAAAGTAAATTCACTTAACCATTGTTCTTAGAAAAGCAACTTTTCTTTACATTTTGGTTACATATCTTATCGTTAATACTTACAGTTGAACTTCATTGTATCTTCATAATCGGTGGTATCGTTGTTGTGGGAAGTTAAGTCAAGACATGATAAGACTTTGGACTCTTTTGTATTTTTCTTGTGCAAGAATAAGTATAGTTTTGTTATTGGTTGTGGATTCAAAGTGTTATAATTCCTTGTGAGCTTTTGATTCGGCGTTAGTGAACTAGAGATAGTGAAGTTTCTTGAGTACCGTAGCAAGCGTGGATGTAGGCAAAGATGAACCATGTTAAAACCTTGATTTGAAAAGTTTTTCTAAACTGTTTCTCTTAACTATTTATGCATATTATTTGATTAATTTCTTATATACTTAAATTGATTTATCATATTGCATTTAATCTTAAAAGAGAGTTAAGAAAGTCCGAAGATTTTTTTACTAAGTTCATAACTAACCATTTCACCACGCTCTTGGATATATTTTCGGGCCAACAAATAAAATATAATCTCTCCCTTGTCACTAATTAAACGATCAATATAATAACAGAAGACGAAATTAATTCTTAAAATATTTTCCCCAAAATTATCAATAGATAATGTTGACGTCTCCAAATGATCCAATCTATTGATGTCTAAAAATGGTCCATCATTTGGAGACATCAACAAATAAAATCAAGATAAACAATCCAAGTAAACACACATGGTACAAAGATTTTAAAGTGGTTCGGCTATGAAAAAAGCCTACGTCCACTGTTAGCACAATTGAGTATGCTTGAGAATGATTCCACTGTCCCTTTAAGTTATGTGAAATCATGTATTTATAGTAGTTGGGAGTCCAAGAGATGGAATGCCTTTATATATTCAGGAATTTAAATTTGTATACAATAAATATAACTGTTGATATTCATGGGTACAATGACTGTGGCTGACTCGACACAAATGACTTTTGACATTCTTGATGGTTAATATTCTTTAGGTTGGTCCCAGCTGTCTCGAGAGTCAAACATATAAGTAATTACCACTGTTCTAAAAAACCCGCCTAGGCTCCGCCTAGGCTTAAGGCTTGGGCGAAACGCCTCGCCTTAAGTTTTTTACGCCTTATGCTTAGTAAAACTCTTAAGGGACACTTTTTTCTAAAAACAACAATACTTTAGTGAAACGATATCGCCTTTTAAAGAATTTTTTAACTAACCGGACCATTATCTCATCCAAAATAATCAAATAGTATTTTAATTTTCATATTTACAGACATATTTTTATGATATGTACAATTTTAGTATTTTAATAGCCTTGTTATGGTGTAAAAATATTAAAATATATTAATAAGGCCTAAACGCCTTTTCACGCCTTTTTATGCTTAAACCCGCCTAGGCTTCTAAGGCTTGAGGCTTGACCTCCACGCCTCGATCACGCCCCGCGTTTTTTAGAACCTTGGTAATTACTATAAAGATCGCCACGTAGGATAATGGGCATCCATTTCTCATTGGTCCATGTAGGGGAGTACATTTTACAATCTATAAAAGCACCAAATGCTCCATGCTTGATGATCTAGTTAAAGGATGGGAGTATTTATTCTGAAAAGTTACGTCCGTTCATAATGAATGAGGTTATTGGCCTTCTATAATGTGTGTGGAGTGTCTCTTGATAATTCCCATGTGTATGACCTTTCTTTTTCTTGGCGATTTACCTTCTGGAGTTGATCGGTCGGTGTGTCGACCAATTAGATCTGGATGCAACCAAGTCTTGATGAAGTGCTGGGTGTCTACTTGGGAGGAAAAGTGTCCTGATGATATTGGTTCATCTGGTACCGTTTGATGTCATCAATTCTACTTTCCATAATGTGCCACTTGGAATATTTTAGCAATAGATGGCAGGTTTTCTTGAATCATTAATCCATGTGGCATGAAAATTTTAAACTTCAAAGGATGAAGTATGAGATCTAAATACTTTCTTGGCCTTTAAGTATGCTGGTGGTCGACAACCGAATTATTGGACTTTGTAAAATAGTTCACTGGGTGGCATTCTTATGGATAGTTTAAAAAACTGCGAATCGCCAAAATGGACTCTGGTCACTCTGATCTTGATGTTGCTTTTACTGGGATAAGTGGGAGGAAAAATTCCCCATGAAATGACTCTTAAAAGTTTTGTTATTTCCTTGTACTGGCTGTTTCTTCTTTTGTACTATCTTGCTGAAGCCATTGGTATTCGAATAATTAGTTGATCTTTATTTCAGCTTGTGATTAGTTTTTAATTAGCTTGTTGACTAGGTAATCTGTGTAGACTAGTTAGTCGGGTCACTGATGATTGTAATGCCTCAGATTCTACAAATGTTGTTCTTAAATAAAACTGTAAATAGTTTTGTTGATCTAAGTTGTAGCATTATTTATCAGTGGCGATCAAGTGTATTAAGAATGTATAATTATTCCTGTATTTTAACTCGGTTAGGTAAAACTTCTTGTGTTTATACATGAAGTTTTACGAACGTCTTGTTCCTGACTTGTCAAAGACGAAGTCATATATGAAGTTTGATGTTAGGATCTTATCCGTGCATTAGTCAAGTATGGTCGGATCTTGTCATCCATAAGACTGTAATAGATTTCCTAGATTTGGTGAGCTTCTTATTCATGATCTGTTCGGAGATGAGGTCATATAGGAAGTTGATTTTGGCCGTGCAGCTGAGGTGCTTTGCTGAGATGTTTTAAGTCCTAGACCAATTTTTATCGGGATACGCTTCTTTCTTTGTATGACTGATAATTCATGCAAGCCAGTTTTATAAACACACAAAAGACAAAGATATTTAAAGTGGTTCAGCTATGAAAAAAAGCCTATGTCCACTATTAGTTTTTATTTATGGTGATTACAATAACACAGTTGAGTACGCTTAAGAATGATTCCATTGTCCCTTTGAGCTATGGGAGATTATGTATTTATAGTGGTTAGGAGTCCAAGATATGGAATGCCTTTATATAGTCAAGCATTTATATATGTATATAATAAATATAACAATTGATATTCAAGGGTACAATGACTGTTGGTAACTCCACACAAATGGATTTTGATATTCTTGATGATTAATATTCTTCAGGTTGGTCGACCGATTGGCCGACAAATTGGGAGCCGACCACGTAAGTAATTACTATGAAGATAGCCACGTAGGAAAATGGGTGTCCATTTCTCATTGGTCCACATAGGGGAGTAAATTTTATAACCAACAAATCCCTCATTTCTCCATGCTTGATGATTTAGTGAAAGGATGGAGTATTTATTCCAAAAGGATATGTCCATTCATAATGAATGAGGTTATTGACCTTCTACAACACGTGTGGAGTGTCTCTTGATAATTCCCATGCGTATGGCCCTTCTTCTTGATAGTTTACCTTATGGAGTTAATCGATCGGTGTGCCGACCAATTAGGTATGGATCCGACCAAGTGCTGATGAAGTGCAGGGGTGTCTACTTGGGAGGATAAGTGTCCTGATACTCTTGGTTCACCTGCTACTGTTTGATGTCATCAATTCTACTTTTCATGATGTGCCTTATGGAATCTCTTAGCAACATATGACAGGTGTTCTTGCATTATTAATCCATGTGGAATGAATAATTTAAACTTGAAAGGATGAAGTATGAGATCTGAATACTTTATCAGCCTTTAAGTATGCCAATGGTCGGTAGCCGAATCACTGGACTTTGTCAAATATTTCACTAGGTGGCGTTTTTGTGGATAATTTAAAAAATTGTGAATCGCCAAAATGTACTATGGTTTCTCTGCCCTTGATGTAACTCTTGCTGGGATAAGGATGAGGAAAAATTCCCTTTCAAGTGACTTCTAAGAACTTTGTTTTTTCCTTTTAATGACTGTTTCTGCTTTTGTACTGTCCTGCTGAAGCCATTGGTGTTGGAATAATTAATTGATCTTTATTTTAGCTTATGATTAGTTTGTAATTAACTTCCCGACTAGTTAATCTATGTAGACTAGTTAGTCGAGTCAGTGATGATTATAATGCCTTAGATTCTACTAATGCTGTTCTTAAATAAACTCTAAATAGTTTTGTTGATTTAAGTTGTAGCATTAATTATTAGTGGTGACCAAGTGTATTAGGAATGTATAATTATTCCTGTATTTTAACTCGGTCAGGTAAAACTTCTTGCGTTTATACATGAGGTTTTACGGACTTCTTGTTCTTGAATTGTTAAAGAAGAAGTCATATATGAAGTTTGATGTTAGGATCATGTCCGTTGATATGACCAAAGTGTACCTACCGGTTCAGAGGCATCAACCTCAGCCTGGATGACGGTAGAGGTAACAAGGGCTCAAGACTAGCCATTAGTGATCTCGTACTTTATAAGGTCGGCCACAACCAACATTACCAGTACCCCCTCAGTTGGGAAGCAATTGAGGTCTACGTAACTCGTGGGATCAGCTATCCATAAGGTCAGCCATAACTGACGTTACAAGCAACACTTGAGAACCAGCAAAAGCCTCATAGGCTCAATCAATAATCATCATATCATCATCGGCCTTGGCCGACGTTACACTTCATTCCCAACCTCTTTCGTACATCCTAGCTGAGGTGTTCGCGGGACATTAATCTCAGGCAGTGCAAGAGTCGAAAGTCTATATTTTGAATTATTGGAAGACTTATATAAGTCATGAGCAGCAGTGTTTTGAAGGAGGCGTAGTGGAATTTCGGGATAAATTGGGAAAGTATACCGTTGAGGTCGGGTTCAAGTATGTGTATTTGAAGAATGATAAAACTCGAGTGATGGGTTAATGTTCTAAAAAGACTACTGAGATGCGACAACCCGCTATCCGAAATAAAGAGTGGCCAACCCTAAACCCCAAGGAAACAGGAATCATGGATAGATATCATTCTCAGCATCACATTATCATACAGAGTATCAGGAATAACCACACAATATTACAGAAAACGGGTTATCAAAAATTTTAGTTTGTAATTTAAAGAAAACACTTTCAACAACCCATAATAGAAAAAGAGGGTGGAAACTCTCACAATCATATATATGTAATCCAATAGATAAGAAAGGAACGAATAAAGCGTCGGTCGATACAATCCATACAATATACAACAAGTTTCAAGTGTTACATAATACATCATTTATACAATTACAACCATTTAGGCCACACGCCCGAATAAAACTGATCTTAGCTAGAAAACAATAATAGAGGCATCTACACAAAATATCCCGTGAATACCCGCAAAATGTCACGGCTCCTCAAAAGACTCAGAGAAAGGAAAGTCATTACGGGCGACCTTGTGGCGGAACACGTAAACGAATATAGAAGATACATACACAACACAAAAACGAAGAACCGGTCAGAAGCCAGTTTTATATGATCACTAGATAAATGACAGGTATGACAATAATGGACAGGTAAGTATGGATGATATTCTAGCATGGTAACATCATATAAAGAACTAAGACAGTTTAAATGATTATTAAAATGAAATTCAATTATACAAAGAAATAAAAGTACATATAAGCCTTTTTCATCTTTCATCATTTTCATTTCCGTCTTCTTTCCATTCCTTATCAGGAATACAAGGATTACCATTTGATCTTTATGGCACTTATCTCAATAGTATGCTCTTTGTGGCATATACTTTGCTCTTTATGGCATTAATGTTCCATCGAGTCCAACTCGATAATAGAATAGTTATAAATATGTATATAACGATTCTAAGACCGCCCGTCCGGGTTTCCCCACTGTGCGCGCCCCTAAATAACCATCATCTTCCAGGGCCTAACATAAGACAACCTGGGATCCTATCGAAACATCAGGAAGCGGCCATATGCCTGCGGGATAGTCAAGACCACACCCGGAATCTCCTACCCATCGCAGAAAATATAAAACAAGCGCTCATATGTCCTAGAACTATATCTACCCTGCATTAATTAGCCAGGGGGCTTCACCTCACGCATGGACTTCCTTTAAGATGGCATTTAGAGAGGTGTGTATCATCCATTTTATTAATTTCCATTACCTGATTTAGTAAATTATCATTTACTTTTCCTATTTTACATTTTATCAAATGCATTAAGGTCATCCGGAACTATACGTATTTCGTATCAGCATAACAACCTCGATAAATAGTTAGACTCCCCAAATTATTTTCCAAAGCCTCCTTTTTGGCTTCATAATATACCATCAAGTCAAACCTAGCTCACAATAACTCCTAAAGTCTCCATATTTGACTCTAAGATCTCCTAGGCTATTATAAAACTATACGAGAGAAGTAATGCCTGAACATTACTTTAAACCTCCCAGCCTGAAATAAACCCTAGATGAACCCCTTCGAGTCTAGGGTGTCGACCAAACTCAACTAATACTCTAAGACCCTATATTTACTTCATTTAAGAAGGTCCCTAATTACTAGTCCTAAAGAAAAGGGTTAAAATTGAAAAAGAAAAGAAATTTAAAAAGTGCAGGGTTTCCGAATCTATTCGGCCTAGCCGAATCGATTCGGTCAGGAAGATTGGGTTTCTGCATAATTGCCGAATCGATTCGGACCAAACCAAATCGATTCGGTTCACCCAACCTTCGAAACTGTCTAGCAACGAATCGATTCGGCCAGGCCGAATCGATTCGGTTCTGCAGAAATTCCAAATATTTCTTAGGGAGTCTTGGACTCCAATTTCATCCCAAACTCTAATCCATTCAAACCAACTCATTTATTCTCACCCACACAACATAAATGCTACTACCACTACCATCGACATCAGCAATCATTCAATTATCCTTTAATGATTCAAAACCAACCAACATCCAAACCCTAAACTAGTAAACCATAATCAAATACATCATTCTCACATAAATCATTTATCTTAAACCATAAATAGCAAGTAGTAAACTTGCCTCAATGTAGAAAATGCAGATTTTCTTGGTGTGGGAGTAAGAATCCTTCTTAAATCTTCAATATCCTCTCCTTTCTCTACTCTTTCTCTTCTTCTCTCAAGCTCTCTCTAGGTTTAGGAGTGAAATTGGGGAAATTAGAAGACTTAGTAAGACTAAGTCGTGGATTTAGTCAAAATCCAAACTTAATTGATCGATATTCCGATAAAATAATACGCAATTGTATATTTAAGGCATAATCAGTCAAAAATGCCCAAAATCTCAAAACACATAATGGCACAATATCTGACTATCTCGCACGTTCCGAAATCAACTGCGGCCTCCAAATTTTCATTTGAACATTTTATAATTCAATTTAAGTTACGATCTCATTATTAAGCCAAATATCATTTTAATTCATATGATATTAATAAGCATAACATAGCAATATTCACCCATAGTTATGGTATATATGCAAACTCATGGTGAATATTAACTTTCTTTATTAAATTAGCACTCAATTCATAACCCAAAACTTATATCTAATTACCACACCTAGTAATTAATATAAAATACGTTCTCATAAGCGAGGGTTATTACATACTCCCCCCCTTATGAGGGAATTTTATCCCCAAAATTCAGGCGTACCTTGTAAGAAAAGATGTGGATATTTCTCCCGCATCTCGTCCTCACGCTCCCATATTGATTCTTTCGCATTGTGATGACTCCATTGGACTCTCACCAAGGGCACCACACGGGACCTCAACTTACGCTCCCCGTACTCAAGAATAGCAATCGGTTATTCTTCATATGAAACGTCGGGTTGCAAGTCAATATCCTCGAAAGGAATGTGCCAAAGGGCACCTTCGCATCTCTTATACTTCTTCAAAGAGGAGACATGGAATACATCGTGAATTTGTTGCAAAGGCTCCGGTAAAGCAAGTTGATACGCCACGGGACCAATTTTTGCAATAACTGGGAAAGGTCCAACAAAATGCGGTGCAAGCTTTCCTTTCTTCCCGAAACGTTTAATGCCCTTCATTGGAGACACTCGCACCAACACTTGGTCTCCAACCTCTAACTCCATGTGTCTCCTACCCGCATCGACGTAGATCTTTTGACGGTCTAGGGCTATTCGAATGCGATTTCGAATAAGTTCAATCTTTGAAGAAGTGTCTTGGATCATTTCAGGTCCAAGAAATTTGTTATCACCCACTTCCAACCAACAAGCGGGAGACCTACATGGCCGACCATAAAGAGCTTCATAGGGCGCCATTCCAATGGTGAATTGGTATGAATTGTTATAAGCGAACTCAACCAATGGGAGGTATTGTTCCCAACCGCCCATGAAATCAAGCATGCACATACGAAGCATATCCTCCAACATCTGGTTTACCCTTTCAGTTTGGCCATCTGTTTGAGGATGATAGGAAGAGCTTAACTTCAACTCAGTTCCCATGGCCTCTTGAAAACTTTGCCAAAAGTGGGACACAAATATTTTATCTCGGTCAGAAACAATATTTAAAGGTACCCCATGAAGTCTAACGATCTCCTCGATGAATAATTGGGCGTAGCGAGCGGTATCATAATCCGTACGTACAGGCAAGAAGTGTGCCGACATAGTCAAAAGGTCGACGATCACCTAGATCGAATCATGACCTCTCTGTGATCTAGGTAAGACCATAATGAAGTCCATCAAAATGATTTCCCATTTCCTTGCAGGAATCTCCAGCGGTTGCAACAAACCTGTCGGTCGTTGGTGGTCAATCTTAACCAACTGACAAGTAGTGCATTGGGATACAAACTCTGAGATATCCCTCTTCATACCAGCCCACCAATACTGACGGCGCATATCTTGGTACATCTTGTCCCCACCTGGATGTACCGTGAACTTTGACCTGTGAGATTCCGCCATCACCGCTCGTCTCAAGTCCCCATCTTCGGGAACAATAAGTCTTCCATGGAAGCGTAGTCCGCACTCAGAACCAATCGAGTATGACTCCGCTCCCTCGAACAACAGTCAGTGTATATGGTCTTGACAACCCTTATCTCTTCCCTGGGCTTCCATAATACTCGCTATAATCATAGGAGTAACGGTCATCACAGAAATGAATGCTCTTACCCCCGCATCCTCCTGACTGAGCTCTCTCCACTTAGCTTTCCACACATTAGCTAAGTCTCCCTCGGGCTTCCTACTCAAGGCATCCGCTACTACGTTCGCCTTTCCAGGATGATAATGGATATCAAATTTTTAGTCTTTCACAAACTCCAACCAACGTCGCTGACGCATATTCAAGTCCTTTTGGGAAAATAAATATTTCAGCGATTTATGGTCTGTGAAAAGACTAAACTTCTCCCCCAAGAGATAGTGCCTCCATATCTTTAAGGCAAAGACAACTGCGGCGAACTCTAAGTCATGCACCGGATAATTTCTTTCATGAGGCTTCAACTTACGAGAAGCATAAGCAATAGCTTGTCTTTCTTGCTGAAGAACACCTCCTAACCCTTGAAGAAATGCATCGGTTAAGACTAGGTATTCCAATCCCGGTTTTGGAAATGCAAGGACTGGAGCCGAAGTCAATCTATCTTTGAGCTCATCAAATGCAGCTTGACATGAACTGTTCCAAACAAATCTCACTCCCTTTCGGGTTAAATTTGTCAACGGGCTAGCGATTTTTGAAAAACCCTTAATAAATCGACGGTAATAACCCGCCAAGCCCAGAAAACTGCGAACCTCAGTAGGTGTCGTGGGCTGACCCCACTCTCTCACCGCAATCACCTTACTAGGATCCACAGATACCCCCTGGGATGACACCACATGACCCAGAAATTGAACTTCCTTCAACCAAAATCCACATTTCTCAAACTTTGCATACAATTTGTGATCCCTCAATCTCTGCAGGACCAACCGTAAGTGAGTAGCATGGTCCGACTCTGTCTGAGAATAGACTAGGATGTCATCGATGAACACAATAACAAACTGGTCAAGGAAATCCCGAAACACCCTGTTCATAGGATCCATAAATATAGCAGGAGCATTGGTTAGCCTAAAGGGCATAACCCAGAATTCATAGGATCCATAACGGGTCAGAAATGCAGTGTTGGATACATCTTGCGCCCGTATCCTCAATTGATGATACCCCATCCTCAAATCGATTTTGGAGAAGTATGATGCTTCCCTAAGTTGGTCAAAAAAATCATCGATGCGAGGAAAAAGGGTATTTATTCCGGATGGTGACTTTATTCAACTCTATATAGTCCACACATAACCGGAGAGAACCGTCTCTTTTCTTCACAAACAATATCGGAGCACCCCATGACGATGTGCTACTCCTAATAAATCCCTGCTCCAATAGCTGCTGAATTTGATCTCTCAACTCCATCATCTCCACATGAGCCATTCGATACGGAGCTTTAGCAATCGGTCGAGTTCCCGACATTAAATCAATCACAAACTCTATCTCCCGACTTGGAGGTAATCACGGTATCTCCCGAAAAACATCTTCAAAATCTCTAACAATCGGAAGAGAATTTAGGGGAACCACAACATCCCTAGATGCATCTTCCGCAATAAAATATAAATAAGCACTCGTACTCCCTTCCATACAAGGCATAACGACCAGGAACATTTCTTGTCCCGGAACTGCAAAAACTATGCTTTTCCCATAACAATTTACTATCGCGCGGTATTTCACTAGCCAATCCATACCCAATATTACATCATACCCAACCATGTCAAGGACGACCAATTCGGCCTCAAAACACAAGTTACCAAGGTTAATCCCAACGTTTTTACAAATAAAGAAAATCAATGAACCATCACCCATAGAGGATTCAACACTAGTGAAAGTACTCTCAACAGATTTTATCAAACCGGTGGTCTGAGCAAAACTCTTAGAAATAAAGGAGTGTGTAACACCCGTATCAAATAGTACTCGACCCATAAGCTCATGAATGAAAAACTTGCTGGCGGTGCCGGAGGGGGTGGAGGAAGCATAGCTTCCTGAATATGGTAAACCCGTCCATACTGCAGTTGCCCCTGCTGAGGAGGAGCAATCGGATTAGGTGTCTGGGGAAGAAACTGTACATACGGCTGTTGTGGAGCCCTAGGAAGATGCCCTCCAACCAACTGAGGACACGCCCTTTTATAATGGCCCAACTCCCCACACTGAAAACATTTATTAGCCGCATTCTCCTGATTCCTACCTTGATTGTTTCGAAATTGCCCCGCACCCCGGCCCTGCTGGCCCCTACCTCCATTTCCACCTCTACCTCCCTGTTGTTGTTGTCCGCCTTGACCCGACCTGTTATTATTTTTATTATTATTATTTCTACCAGCATTAAACCCACCAAAACGTTGATGCTTGAACAATTCCCCTTGCTGAGGATCCCTCTCTTTCTGCTTGTTCCCCGAGGATTGGGACGAAGAAGATGTTCCCCCTCCAATCCCATTACCTCCCGGTTTCACCACTTGCCCTATTGCTACAGCCTTCGTATTGTTTTGCACAAATAATCAATGCTCTTGACAGTGAAGTAAAGCAGCATTCATCATGTCCCCAAAGGTTACCAAAGATAGATTTCCAAGAAAAGGTTGTTTTATTCGCCAATGCAAACCTCCTACAAATTTGGAGATCCTCTTCGCTTCCGGAGTCACTTCATCCGGTATAAAGCTTGATAATCGGGTAAACTCCTCTTCATATTCGGCAACCGATCTCTCCCCTTGTACTAAATCTTGAAGCTTCCTCTGCATCTCCCTTTGAACTGCGGGAGGGAAATACTTTCCATAAAAAAAAGCCCAAAAATTGGTGATTGACATTGTATCCCTTTGTTTGAGTGTCGTTATTGACTCCCACCAGTGTAAGGCCGACCCGACAAGCTTAAAGGTAACGAGGATTTGCTTTTTCTCCTCATTACGTTCCACCATCCTAAGATGGCGCTGCATGTCCTTCTTCCACTGGTTTGCCTTTATAACGTCCGAACCTCCCTAAAATTTTGGGGGATGACCCTTTAGGAAAGACTCTCTTACCGGTTCCCACTGAGAAGGTCTCATAGGAACTAGTGCCTCTTGTCCCCTCGCTTGATCTTATGGCATTTGTTGTGCCACTGCAGTCATCGCTGCATTAACAGCTTGGGCCACGATAATTGCCACATCAGCGGCACTGATATTCCCCGGTGGCGGTGGTGGAGGACCAACCTCATCCTCGACAACCCTATTGCGTCTAGCGGGCCGTCCTCTATTTGGAGGCATCTGAGATAGAGAAGAGATAGAGTTAGAATATAATATAAAACAATCTATCTAGCAGAAGATCGCATACATAAGCAACAATACAATCCTAACATTAAGCTTTATATCAAAGAACGCTATGGTAGAACGTGACAAGTCCGCATAGATCCTAAAGACTCTAGAACCTGATGCTCTGATACCATCTGTGACAACCCGCTATCCGAAATAAAGGGTGGCCAGCCCTAAACCCCGAGGAAACAGGAATCATGGATAGATGTCATTCTCAACATCACATTATCATACAGAGTATCAGGAATAACCACACAATATTACAGAAAATGGGTTATAAAAAATTTTAGTTTGTAATTTAAAGAAAACACTTTCAACAACCCATAATAGAAAAAGAGGGTGGAAACTCTCACAAACATATATATGTAATCCAATAGATAAGAAAGGACCGTATAAAGCGTCGGTCGATACAATCCATACAATATACAACAAGTTTCAAGTGTTACATAATACATCATTTATACAATTACAACCATTTGGGCCACACGCCCGAATAAAACTGATCTTAGCTAGAAAACAATAATAGAGGCGTCTACACAAAATATCCTGTGAATACCCGCAAAATGTCACGGCTCCTCAAAAGACTCAGAGAAAGGAAAGTCATTACGGGCGACCTTGCGACGGAACACCTGAACGAATATAGAAGATACATACATAACACGAAAATGAAGAACCGGTCAGAGGTCGGTTTTATATGATCACTAGATAAATAACAGGTATGACAATAATGGACAGGTAAGTATGGATGATATTCTAGCATGGTAACATCATATAAAGAACTAAGCCAGTTTAAATGATTATTAAAATGAAATTCAATTATACAAAGAAATAAAAGTACTTATAAGCCTTTTTCATCTTTCATCATTTTCATTTCCGTCTTCTTTCCATTCCTTATCAGGAATACAAGGATTACCATTTGCTCTTTATGGAACTTATCTCAATAATACGCTCTTTGTGGCATATACTTTGCTCTTTATGGCATTAATGTTCCATCGAGTCCAACTCGATAATAGAATAGTTATAAATATGTATATAACGATTCTAAGACCGCCCGTCCGGGTTTCCCCACTGTGCGCGCCCCTAAATAACCATCATCTTCCAGGGCCTAACATAAGACAACCTGGGATCCTATCGAACGTCGGGAAGCGGCCATATGCCTGCAGGATAGTCAAGACCACACCCGAAATCTCCTACCCATCACAGAAAATATAAAACAAGCGCTCATATGGCCTAGGACTATATCCACCCTGCATTCATTAGCCATGGAGCTTCACCTCACGCACGAACTTCCCTTAAGATGGAATTTAGAGAGGTGTGTATCATCCATTTTATTAATTTCCATTACCTGATTTAGTAAATTATCATTTATTTTTCCTATTTTACATTTTATCAAATGCATTAAGGTCATCCGGAACTATACGTATTTCGTATCAGCATAACAACCTCGATAAATAGTTAGACTCCCCAAATTATTTTCCAAAGCCTCCTTTTTGGCTTCATAATAGACCATCAAGTCAAACCTAACTCACAATAACTCCTAAAGTCTCCAAATTTGACTCTAAGATCTCCTAGGCTATTATAAAACTATACGAGAGAAGTAATGCCTGAACATTACTTTAAACCTCCCACCCTGAAATGAACCCTAGATGAACCCCTTCGAGTCTAGGGTGTCGACCAAAATCAACTAATACTCTAAGACCCTATATTTACTTCATTTAAGAAGGTCCCTAATTACTAGTCCTAAAGAAAAGGGTTAAAATTAAAAAAGAAAAGAAATTGAAAAAGTGCAGGGTTTCCGAATCGATTCGGCCAGAAAATATGGGATTTTGCATAATTGCCGAATCGATTCGTACCATCCAAATCGATTCGGTCAGGAAGATTGGTTTCTGCATAATTGCCGAATCGATTCGGACCAAGCCGAATCGATTCGGTTCACCCAACCCTCGAAACTGTCTAGCAACGAATCGATTCGACTAGGCCGAATCGATTCGGTTCTGCAGAAATTCCTAATTTTGCTTATGGAGTCTTGGACTCCAATTTCATCCCAAACTCTAATCCATTCAAACCAACTCATTTATTCTCACCCACACAACATAAATGCTACTACCACTACCATCGACATCAACAATCATTCAATTATCCTTTAATGATTCAAAACCAACCAACATCCAAACCCTAAACTAGTAAACCATAATCAAATACATCATTCTCACACAAATCATTTATCTTAAACCATAAATAGCAAGTAGTAAACTTGCCTCAATGTAGAAAATGCAGATTTTCTTGGTGTGGGAGTAAGAATCCTTCTTAAATCTTCAATATCCTCTCCTTTCTCTACTCTTTCTCTTCTTCTCTCAAGCTCTCTCTAGATTTAGGAGTGAAATTAGAAGACTTAGTAAGACTAAGTCGTGGCTTTAGTCAAAATCCCAACTTAATTGATCGATATTGCGATAAAATAATACGCAATTGTATATTTAAGGCATAATCAGTCAAAAATGCCCAAAATCTCCAAACACTTAATGGCACAATATCTGACTATCTCGCACGTTCCGGAATCAACTACGGCCTCCAAATTTTCATTTGAACATTTTATAATTCAATTTAAGTTCCGGTCTCATTATTAAGCCAATTATCATTTTAATTCATATGATATTAATAAGCATAACATAGCAATATTCACCCATAGTTATGGTATATATGCAAACTCATGGTGAATATTAACTTTTCTTCATTAAATTAGCACTCAATTCATAACCAAAAACTTATATCTAATTACCATACCTAGTAATTAATATAAATTACGTTCTCATGAGCGAGGGTTATTACATGAGAATTGCATGTGGAGAATTCATGCTTCGTTATCTACAATAAATGGATACTTTTACGTACGTGCAATGAATAATGAGCATACATGTAGAGGTGTCTTTCGTAGTCCGTCAGCCAAAATGATAGCCTCCAAGTTGGTTTCAACATTGGTAGCTGATGATCTTAGAGATAACCCGCTATTGAGACCAATTAATGTAGTTAGAGATATGAAGAAGAATTATGGTCTTGATATAGCTTATCAACATGCATGGCATGCGAAAGAGATGACTGTTGTTGATATACATGGTGATGAAAAGGTTTCTTATGCATTAATGAATAATTATCGTGACCTTCTATTACAATATAATCCTGGGTCGCATTGCATCCTTGACGTGGAACATGAGAGTAAAAAATTCAAGAGAATATTTGTAATGTTTAGAGGATGTATTTATGGATTTCAATACTGCAGACCAGTTTTATTTCTTGATGGTGCCTTTTTGAAGAGCCGTTACTGTGGAATAATATTTCTGATCTCTCTTATGAAGCGAACATTGAATAATAATAACGCCCGCCCCTTCGTCGGGACTTTATTACAATATAATACCGATTATATATAGAGAGATCAAATAATGAGAATAACTGAGCATCTGAACTTGAACCAGAAATATAATGTTGACTAGCGGATGAACATGCAGTTGGTAATGCCCAACAGTCTGTTGGGGCTAAATTGTGATGATTCACATAATATATATGTGTATATATATATATATATATATATATATATATCCATCGAAGCTAGTGAGAAATTTAGATAAATAATGAAAGTTCCGACCATCTATCGGGACCTTTAAATAATGCTTGAGGGGACCGAGTAAATATTACGAATGATCCTGCATTGTTAAAAACAAATAGATTTCCAAACCATTCATTAAGGTTGAATATCAATAATAAATGTAATGTCGATTTACAATACACTATGTCGACCATTTGTCGAGACTGAATATAGATAAAGATTACTCCGACCAACCATCCGTTGGGGATAAAATATAATTAGTGTGTCAGATATCTTCGGGACTAAATATATAACAATAAATATTTTTTCGATCTTCTGCCGAGATGAATCTTGAATATGCATAACCATCCTTCAAGATATGAATCAGAGTAAGATAAATAATAACGAAGTTGAAGAAATATCAATGCTTGAGCATCCATCAATTATAACAAATAATCTTGCCCCACCATATTTCGGGTATTAAAGTGTTATAGCGTGCTCGACCATCCGTCAGAGTATTAGTAAGATAAATAGTGCCTGGCTGATCCACCGAGACAAAATTGTACAGTGCTGAGCATTAATAATATTTTCAAAGCTTAAGAATGTGATCGATCCTTCGTCGGGACTAGGGGTGCAACTGGTACGGGTTTTTACTGTACCGTACCATTTTGGTCCGGGAAAAAATGGTTTTGGTTTCATATTATGAAATATCGAAACCAATTTTACCAAAACCAAAAATACCAGAAAAAATTTGGTTGCTTTTGGTTTTTACATATAAAAATCCGATTTACCGAATTTACCGTACCGATTTATCGTACCAAATTTATCGTACCAAAATTACCAAATTTATCGTACCGAAATACCATATCGAACTTACCACATATTACAATATCAATTACCAAAAAAATTATATGTACCCAAATATCAAGACCCTTTATTTTTTAAACTCATCTTAACTATTAATTTCCCTTTACTATATAAAAGCCACACAACCCTAACTTCAAACCCAACACAACATATCAACAGCCAGCCGCACGCACGAGTTAGACAGGTGAATAAAGAATCTCTCCTTCTTTGGACAAGGTAACTCTTCTTCTTGCTCTTTTTTTTTTATTTCTGATTCAACTTGTGTTTACTTCTTGTCCCATTTTTTTTTCTGATTCAATCACTGGAGTTGATGTTTCTTTGTCTTGTCACTTTTTTTTTCTTATTTGCGTTCTCCATGTTGCATTCACCCTATTGCGTTAAATACCTTTTCTTATTTGCGTTCCGCCTATTGCATTGATCCGTCCACCTGTTACATTCCATGTTCCCTGTTTGTGTATGTATATGTAGAAAAAGAAAGTAAGAGATGAAAATCAATATTCTCGGCTATAAATATCAGTTACTTATCTGCATAAGTAACTATTGCGTTAATTTCAATATCAGTTACTTATGCTCTGCATAAGTAAGCGACGACAACTAATGTTCCCTGTTGCATTAATTTCAATTTTTTTAACTGAAATATCAGTTACTTATGCTCTGCATTGATGGCCATCACTACTCTCTCGTATCAAAATGGCTGTATGGTTTTTTTTACGATAATAATGTATTTATAAGTTATTTATGTAGTTTCGCTTTATAGTCTTTTTTTTTAATTTGTAGGTTTTAATCAACAATGCATATCGAAATATATACCAGATTTATCGAATGCATAAATCAAATTGAAACCAAAATTATCGGGAAAAACCAAAATTATGATTCCAGAAAAAAAGCCAAAAATACCGAGAGAAAACCGAAATTACCAAAACTGAAAAACCCCAAAAATATCGAAAAATTGGCCGATTTGGTTTTGGTTTTTGTTTTGATGTACTGGCCGGTAAATTGGTACGGTACGGTTTTACCATCTAGATAGTGGTTTTGGTATTGGTAAGGGGTCATTATCGACCATACCGTACCAGTTGCACCCCTAGTCAGGACTGAATCTTGTACCTGTGGAAGTTAATAAGTTATTCGACAATCTGTTGAGGCTAAATCAAACAGAAATCATCATGAGATTAATTTATTTAGCCAAACAATATATGATACGCATCTGCTCGAACCTTTGGCAATGAAAATTTTAAAACATGAAATAATAAATTTTATGCCTAATTCATGTCAGATAAGCAGATTCTTATATGTACCAAATGTAAAGCATAATTGTCCAGTCTAGAATATTTGCAAAATTATTTGAACTCCGACAAATATTTAAATATAAGTTGGTTTCAAAAATTTATTTCTACGTAAAGTTGTGAAGTAAAAAAATAGGTTGAAGTATAAAAAATAGTTTTTACGGTCTAGTCTTTGGACTAACAATTTTGGACAAAAAAACCGGTGAACCAAATTTTAAACGATTAGGTCCAACATATAAATACTGCCAATTTAAAAAAAATCATAAACCTAATCGGCTATTGGAGTTTTCTCTGTAACTAACGACTATTCTCCGAAATCGAAAATAACATCAATCTTATGCTTTTTTCGTTTGTCCTATAATCGATTACAGTGTTCTTAATCAATTCTACTTGTATCACTTGGCTTTATCATTTGTAAGTTTATCTTTATCAGCAGTTGGTTTTTCTATTTTCGATCGATTACAATAAGTGTATGTCCTTTGTTTTGATTCAAGAGACTCATTGTAATATCTATTCATGTGATTGAATAGCTTTTTATATGTTATATATGTATATGTTTTGATTTTGTGTTTTTTATGCATTTATGTTTGGATTCTTCATATATAAGTTATATTTATCAATATTTGTAATTGTTAGTTGAATGTGCTGAATGCATATTATTGATGTTTCATTATAATTTTAAGAGTCCTTGATTTTGATTTGGTATTGAATCACTTATTGATATAGGTCCGCGCCAGCGAAAATAACCAGTTCGATATCAATTTTCAAAGTACACGTATTGTTTATAAAGTAAATGTGATTATTTTTTTGAAAATATGTGTATGATTTATTGCTTCATATATAGGTTTTTAAATAGTGCCTGTAATTTTATATTAATTATAAATAAATATTTTGATATTTCATGCATTAAATTATTGCGCACATTTTTAGAATTGTTGACCTTGAAGTAAATGTTTTTCGTCTCTGTTTTACTACAAGACATTATGGTAAGTAGTGTAATAGCAAGGTGTTGTTATTTGGATAATATGGCTTGTATTGAAATATTTGAAGATAGCTCATTAGATTTCATATGTAATGAGTTGTGTATTAGGTTTACAAATTTGAGAAGTGGGAGTTTTTCATTGAGGTATTCATTTGGTGATGAATGTCGGTTCATATTGGTTTGTGACAACGATGTTTGTCGTATGCTGCGGTCCCAATTGGTCATGAAAGCTAATTTCATTTGGATATATGTCAT
The DNA here is from genome assembly GCA_949130495.1 of Sambucus nigra. Taxonomy (NCBI): domain Eukaryota; kingdom Viridiplantae; phylum Streptophyta; class Magnoliopsida; order Dipsacales; family Adoxaceae; genus Sambucus; species Sambucus nigra. Next base: position 531,632,419 of record OX422215.1, on the reverse strand, counting down.
TGATTCATTACCATTGCCAAGTAATACATGTCGTGAACGGGTTGAATGCCCTAATCGAATGTTTGAAGGGGTTGACTGCAGTAATACAAGTTCTGAGAGGGTTGATAGTGGTGATACAAATACACAAAGGTTAGAGTCTTTATCATCAGGCGCTGCAAATGATTTTAATAGTTGCATTGAAAATGACTTTTATCTTGGAAGTGTGGAGCCAAGTAAGTCGAAAGTCTATATTTCGAATTATTGGAAGACTTATATAAGTCATGAGCAGCAGTGTTTTGAAGGAGGCGTAGTGGAATTTCGAGATAAATTGCGAAAGTATACCGTTGAGGTCGGGTTCAAGTATGTGTATTTGAAGAATGATAAAACTCGAGTGATGGCTTAATGTTCTAAAAAGACTACTGAGATGTGACAACCCACTATCCGAAATAAAGAGTGTCCAACCCTAAACCCCGAGGAAACAGGAATCATGGATAGATATCATTCTCAGCATCACATTATCATACAGAGTATCAGGAATAACCACACAATATTACAGAAAACGGGTTTTCAAAAATTTTAGTTTGTAATTTAAAGAAAACAATTTCAACAACCCATAATAGAAAAAGAGGGTGGAAACTCTCAAAAACATATATATGTAATCCAATAGATAAGAAAGGACCGAATAAAGCGTCGGTCGATACAATCCATACAATATACAACAAGTTTCAAGTGTTACATAATACATCATTTATACAATTACAATCATTTGGGCCACACGCCCGAATAAAACTGATCTTAGCTAGAAAACAATAATAGAGGCGTCTACACAAAATATCCCGTGAATACCCGCAAAATGTCACGGCTCCTCAAAAGACTCAGAGAAAGGAAAGTCATTACGGGCGACCTTGCGGCGGAACACGTGAACGAATATAGAAGATACATACACAACACGAAAACGAAGAACCGGTCAGAGGCCAGTTTTATGTGGTCACTAGATAAATGACAGGTATGACAATAATGGACAGGTAAGTATGGATGATATTCTAGCATGGTAACATCATATAAAGAACTAAGACAGTTTAACTGATTATTAAAATGAAATTCAATTATACAAAGAAATAAAAGTACATATAAGCCTTTTTTATCTTTCATCATTTTCATTTCCGTCTTCTTTCCATTCCTTATCAGGAATACAAGGATTACCATTTGCTCTTTATGGCACTTATCTCAATAGTATGCTCTTTGTGGCATATACTTTGCTCTTTATGGCATTAATGTTCCATCGAGTCCAACTCGATAATAGAATAGTTATAAATATGTATATAACGATTCTAAGACCACCCGTCCGGGTTTCCCCACTGTGCGCGCCCCTAAATAACCATCATCTTCCAGGGCCTAACATAAGACAACCTGGGATCCTATCGAAACGTCAGGAAGCGGCCATATGCCTGCGGGATAGTCAAGACCACACCCGGAATCTCCTACCCATCGCAGAAAATATAAAACAAGCGCTCATATGGCGTAGGACTATATCTACCCTGCTATCATTAGCCAGGGGCCTTCACCTCACGCACGGACTTCCTTTAAGATGTCATTTAGAGAGGTGTGTATCATCCATTTTATTAATTTCCATTACCTGATTTAGTAAATTATCATTTACTTTACCTATTTTACATTTTATCAAATGCATTAAGACCATCCGGAACTATACGTATTTCGTATCAGCATAACAACCTCGATAAATAGTTAGACTCCCCAAATTATTTTCCAAAGCCTCCTTTCTGGCTTCATAATAGACCATCTTATCAAACCTAGCTCACAATAACTCCTAAAGTCTCCAAATTTGCCTCTAAGATCTCCTAGGCTATTATAAAACTATACGAGAGAAGTAATGCCTGGACATTAATTTAAACCTCCCAGCCTGAAATGAACCCTAGATGAACCCCTTCGAGTCTAGGGTGTCGACCAAACTCAACTAATACTCTAAGACCCTATATTTACTTCATTTAAGAAGGTCCCTAATTACTAGTCCTAAAGAAAAGGGTTAAAATTGAAAAAGAAAAGAAATTGAAAAAGTGCAGGGTTTCCGAATTGATTCGGCCAGAAAATATGGGATTTTGCATAATTGCCGAATCGATTCGGACCATCCGAATCGATTCGGTCAGGAAGATTGGGTTTCTTCATAATTGCCGAATCGATTCGGACCAAGCCGAATCGATTCGGTTCTGCAGAAATTCCTAATATTTCTTATGGAGTCTTAGACTCCAATTTCATCCCAAAATCTAATCCATTCAAACCAACTCATTTATTCTCACCCACACAACATAAATGCTACTACCACTACCATCGACATCAACAATCATTCAATTATCCTTTAATGATTCAAAACCAACCAACATCCAAACCCTAAACTAGTAAACCATAATCAAATACATCATTCTCACATAAATCAATTATCTTAAACCATAAATAGCAAGTAGTAAACTTGCCTCAATGTAGAAAATGCAGATTTTCTTGGTGTGGGAGTAAGAATCCTTCTTAAATCTTCAATATCCTCTCCTTTCTCTACTCTTTCTCTTCTTCTCTCAAGCTCTCTCTAGGTTTAGGAGTGAAATTAGGGAAATTAGAAGACTTAGTAAGACTAAGTCGTGGATTTAGTCAAAATCCAAACTTAATTGATCGATATTCCGATAAAATAATACGCAATTGTATATTTAAGGCATAATCAGTCAAAAATGCCAAAAATCTCAAAACACATAATGGCACAATATCTGACTATCTCGCACGTTCCGAAATCAACTGCGGCCTCCAAATTTTCATTTGAACATTTTATAATTCAATTTAAGTTACGATCTCATTATTAAGCCAAATATCATTTTAATTCATATGATATTAATAAGCATAACATAGCAATATTCACCCATAGTTATGGTATATATGCAAACTCATGGTGAATATTAACTTTCTTTATTAAATTAGCACTGAATTCACAACCCAAAACTTATATCTAATTACCATACCTAGTAATTAATATAAAATACGTTCTCATAAGCGAGGGTTATTACATACTCCCCCCCTTATGAGGGAATTTTATCCCCAAAATTCAGGCGTACCTTGTAAGAAAAGATGTGGATATTTCTCCCGCATCTCGTCCTCACGCTCCCATGTTGATTCTTTCGCATTGTGATGACTCCATTGGACTCTCACCAAGGGCACCACACGGGACCTCAACTTACGCTCCCCATACTCAAGAATAGCAATCGGTTATTCTTCATATGAAACGTCGGGTTGCAAGTCAATATCCTCGAAAGGAATGTGCCAAAGGGCACCTTCGCATCTCTTATACTTCTTCAAAGAGGAGACATGGAATACATCGTGAATTTGTTGCAAAGGCTCCGGTAAAGCAAGTTGATACGCCACGGGACCAATTTTTGCAATAACTGGGAAAGGTCCAACAAAATGCGGTGCAAGCTTTCCTTTCTTCCCGAAACGTTTAATGCCCTTCATTGGAGACACTCGCACCAACACTTGGTCTCCAACCTCTAACTCCATGTGTCTCCTACCCGCATCGGCGTAGATCTTTTGACGTTCTAGGGCTATTCGAATGCGATTTCGAATAAGTTCAATCTTTGAAGAAGTGTCTTGGATCATTTCAGGTCCAAGAAATTTGTTATCACCCACTTCCAACCAACAAGCGGGAGACCTACATGGCCGACCGTAAAGAGCTTCATAGGGCGCCATTCCAATGGTGAATTGGTATGAATTGTTATAAGAGAACTCAACCAATGGGATGTATTGTTCCCAACCGCCCTTGAAATCAAGCATGCACATACGAAGCATATCCTCCAACATCTAGTTTACCCTTTCAGTTTGGCCATCTGTTTAAGGATGATAGGAAGAGCTTAACTTCAACTCAGTTCCCATGGCCTCTTGAAAACATCACCAAAAGTGGGACACAAATATTTTATCTCGGTCAGAAACAATATTTAAAGGTACCCCATGAAGTCTAACGATCTCCTCGATGAATAATTGGGCGTAGCGAGCGGTATCATCATCCATACGTACAGGCATGAAGTGTGCCGACTTAGTCAAAAGGTCGACGATCACCCAGATCGAATCATGACCTCTCTGTGATCTAGGTAATCCCATAATGAAGTCCATCGAAATGATTTCCCATTTCCATACTGGAATCTCCAGCGGTTGCAACAAACCTGTCGGTCGTTGGTGGTCAATCTTAACCAACTGACAAGTAGTGCATTGGGATACAAACTCTGAGATATCCCTCTTCATACCAGCCCACCAATACTGATGGCGCATATCTTGGTACATCTTGTCCCCACCTGGATGTACCGTGAACTTTGACCTGTGAGATTACGCCGTCACCGCTCGTCTCAAGTCCCCATCTTCGGGAACAATAAGTCTTCCATGGAAGCGTAGTCCGCGCTCAGAACCAATCGAGTATGACTCCGCTCCCTCGAACAACAGTCGGTGTATATGGTCTTGACAACCCTTATCTCTTCCCTGGGCTTCCATAATTCTCGCTATAATTATAGGAGTAACGGTCATCACAGAAATGAATGCTCTTACCCCCGCATCCTCCTGACTGAGCTCTCTCCACTTAGCTTTCCACACATTAGCTAAGTCTCCCTCGGGCTTCCTACTTAAGGCATCCGCTACTACGTTCGCCTTTCCAGGATGATAATGGATATCAAATTTTTAGTCTTTCACAAACTCCAACCAACGACGCTGACGCATATTCAAGTCCTTTTGGGAAAATAAATATTGCAGCGATTTATGGTGTGTGAAAAGACTAAACTTCTCCCCCAAGAGATAGTGCCTCCATATCTTTAAGGGAAAGACAACTGCGGCGAACTCTAAGTCATGCACCGGATAATTTCTTTCATGCGGCTTCAACTTACGAGAAGCATAAGCAATATCTTGTCTTTCTTGCTGAAGAACACCTCCTAACCCTTGAAGAGATGCATCGGTGAAGACTAGGTATTCCAATCCCGGTTTTGGAAATGCAAGGACTGGAGCCGAAGTCAATCTATCTTTGAGCTCATCAAATGCAGCTTGACATGAACTGTTCCAAACAAATCTCACTCCCTTTCGGGTTAAATTTGTCAACGGGCTAGCGATTTTTGAAAAACCCTTAATAAATCGACGGTAATAACCCGCCAAGCCCAGAAAACTGCGAACCTCAGTAGGTGTCGTGGGCTGACCCCCCTCTCTCACCGCAATCACCTTGCTAGGATCCACAGATACCCCCTGGGATGACACCACATGACCCAGAAATTGAACTTCCTTCAACCAAAATCCACATTTCTCAAACTTTGCATACAATTTGTGATCCCTCAATCTCTGCAGGACCAACCGTAAGTGAGTAGCATGGTCCGACTCTGTCTGAGAATAGACTAGGATGTCATCGATGAACACAATAATAAACTGGTCAAGGAAATCCCGAAACACCCTGTTCATAAGATCCATAAATACAGCAGGAGCATTGGTTAGCCTAAAGGGAATAACCAAGAATTCATAAGATCCATAACGGGTCAGAAATGCAGTCTTGGATACATCTTGCGCCCGTATCCTCAATTGATGATACCCCGTCCTCAAATCGATTTTGGAGAAGTATGATGCTTCCCTAAGTTGGTCAAACAAATCATCGATGCGAGGCAAAGGGTATTTATTCTGGATGGTGACTTTATTCAACTCCCTATAGTCCACACATAACCGGAGAGAATCGTCTCTTTTCTTCACAAACAATATCAGAGCACTCCATGATGATGTGCTACTCCTAATAAATACCTGCTCCAATAGCTACTGAATTTGATCTCTCAACTCCCTCATCTCCACATGAGCCATTCGATACAGAGCTTTAGCAATCGGTCGAGTTACCAGCATTAAATCAATCACAAACTCTATCTCCCGACTTGGAGGTAATCCCAGTATCTCCCAAAAAACATCTTCAAAATCTCTAACAATCGGAAGAGAATTTATGGGAACCACAACATCCCTAGATGCATCTTCCGCAATACAATATAAATAAGCACTCGTACTCCCTTCCATACAAGGCATAACGACCAGGAACATTTCTTGTCTCGGAACTGCAAAAACTATGCTTTTCCCATAACAATTTACTATCGCGCGGTATTTCACTAGCCAATCCATACCCAATATTACATCATACCCGACCATGTCAAGGACGACCAATTCGGCCTCAAAACACAAGTTACCAAGGTTCATCCTTACGTTTTTACAAAAAAAGAAAATCAATGAACCATCACCCATAGAGGATTCAACACTAGTGAAAGTACTCTCAGCAGATTTTATCAAACCTGTGGTCGGAGCAAAACTCTTAGAAATAAAGGAGTGTGTAGCACCCGTATCAAATAGTACTCGACCTATATGCTCATGAATGAAAAACTTACCCTCGATCGCTGGCGGTGCCGGAGGGGGTGGAGGAAGCATAGCTTCTTGAATATGGTAAACCCGTCCATTCTGCAGTTGCCCCTGCTGAGGAGGAGCAATCAGATTAGGTGCCTGGGGCAGAAATTGTACATACGGCTGTTGTGGAGCCCTTGGAAGATGCCCTCCAACCAACTGAGGACACGCCCTTTTATAATAGCCCAACTCCCCACACTGAAAACATTTATTAGCCGCATTATCCTGATTCCTACCATGATTGTTTCGAAATTGCCCCGCACCCCGGCCCTGCTGGCCCCTACCTCCATTTCCACCTCTACCTCCCTGTTGTTGTTGTCCGCCTTGACCCGACCTGTTATTATTTTTATTATTATTATTTTTACCAGCATTAAACCCACCAAAACGTTGATGCTTGAACAATTCCCCTTGCTGAGGATCCCTCTCTTTCTGCTTGTTCCCCGAGGATTGGGACGAAGAAGATGTTCCCCCTCCAATCCCATTACCTCCCAGTTTCACCACTTGCCCTATTGCTACAGCCTTCTTATTGTTTTGCACAAATAATCAATGCTCTTGACAGTGAAGTAAAGCAGCATTCATCATGTCCCCAAAGGTTACCAAAGATAGATTTCCAAGAAAATGTTGTTTTATTCGCCAATGCAAACCTCCTACAAATTTGGAGATCCTCTTCGCTTCTGGAGTCACTTCATCCGGTATAAAGCTTGATAATCGGGTAAACTCCTCTTCGTATTCGGCAACCGATCTCTCCCCTTGTACTAAATCTTGAAGCTTCCTCTGCATCTCCCTTTGAACTGCGGGAGGGAAATTCTTTCCATCAAAAAAAGCCCAAAAATTGGTGATTGACATTGTATCCCTTTGTTTGAGTGTCGTTATTGACTCCCACCAGTGTAAGGCCGATCCGACAAGCTTAAAGGTAACGAGGATTTGATTTTTCTCCTCACTACGTTCCACCATCCTAAGATGGCGATGCATGTTCTTCTTCCACTGGTTTGCCTTTATAACGTCCGAACCTCCCTTAAATTTTGGGAAATGACCCTTTAGGAAAGGCTCTCTTACCCGTTCCCACTGAGAAGGTCTCGTAGGAACTAGTGCCTCTTGTCCCCTCGCTTGATCTCGTGGCATTTGTTGTGCCACTGCAGTCATCGCTGCATTAACATCTTGGGCCACGATATTTGCCACATTAGCGGCACTGATATTCCCCGGTGGCGGCGATGGAGGACCAACCTCATCCTTGACAATTCTATTGCGTCTAGCGGACCGTCCTCTCTTTGGCGGCATCTGAGATAGAGAAGAGATAGAGTTAGAATATAATATAAAACAATCTATCTAGCAGAAGATCGCATACATAAGCAACAATACAATCCTAACATTAAGCTTTATATCAAAGAATGCTACGGTAGAAAGTGACAAGTCCGCATAGATCCTAAAGACTCTAGAACCTGATGCTCTGATATAATCTGTGACAACCCGCTATCCGAAATAAAGGGTGGCCATCCCTAAACCCCGAGGAAACAGGAATCATGGATAAATATCATTCTCAACATCACATTATCATACAGAGTATCAGGAATAACCACACAATATTACAGAAAACGGGTTATCAAAAATTTTAGTTTGTAATTTAAAGAAAACACTTTCAACAACCCATAATAGAAAAAGAGGGTGGAAACTCTCACAAACATATATATGTAATCCAATAGATAAGAAAGGACCGAATAAAGCGTCGGTCGATACAATCCATACAATATACAACAAGTTTCAAGTGTTACATAATACATCATTTATACAATTACAACCATTTGGGCCACACGCCCGAATAAAACTGATCTTAGCTAGAAAACAATAATAGAGGCGTCTACACAAAATATCCCGTGAATACCCGCAAAATGTCACGGCTCCTTAAAAGACTCAGAGAAAGGAAAGTCATTATGGGCGACCTTGCGACGGAACACCTGAACGAATATAGAAGATAAATACATAACACGAAAATGAAGAACCGGTCTGAGGTCGGTTTTATATGATCACTAGATAAATGACAGGTATGACAATAATGGACAGGTAAGTATGGATGATATTCTAGCATGGTAACATCATATAAAGAACTAAGACAGTTTAAATGATTATTAAAATGAAATTCAAATATACAAAGAAATAAAAGTACTTATAAGCCTTTTTCATCTTTCATCATTTTCATTTCCGTCTTCTTTCCATTCCTTATCAGGAATACAAGGATTACCATGTGCTCTTTATGTCACTTATCTCAATAGTACGCTCTTTGTGGCATATACTTTGCTCTTTATGGCATTAATGTTCCATCGAGTCCAACTCGATAATAGAATAGTTATAAATATGTATATAACGTATCTAAGACCGTCCGTCCGGGTTTTCCCACTGTGTGCGCCCCTAAATAACCATCATCTTCCAGGGCCTAACATAAGACAACCTGGGATCCTATCGAACGTCGGGAAGCGGCCATATGCCTGCAGGATAGTCAAGACCACACCCGAAATCTCCTACCCATCATAGAAAATATAAAACAAGCGCTCATATGGCCTAGGACTATATCCACCCTGCATTCATTAGCCAGGGAGCTTCACCTCACGCACGGACTTCCCTTAAGATGGAATTTAGAGAGGTGTGTATCATCCATTTTATTAATTTCCATTACCTGATTTAGTAAATTATCATTTACTTTGCCTATTTTACATTTTATCAAATGCATTAAGGTCATCCGGAACTATACGTATTTCGTATCAGCATAACAACCTCGATAAATAGTTAGACTCCCCAAATTATTTTCCAAAGCCTCCCTTTTGGATTCATAATAGACCATCAAGTCAAACCTAGCTCACAATAACTCCTAAAGTCTCCAAATTTGACTCTAAGATCTCCTAGGCTATTATAAAACTATACGAGAGAAGTAATGCCTGAACATTACTTTAAACCTCCCACCCTGAAATGAACCCTAGATGAACCCCTTCGAGTCTAGGGTGTCGACCAAAATCAACTAATACTCTAAGACCCTATATTTACTTCATTTAAGAAGGTCCCTAATTACTAGTCCTAAAGAAAAGGGTTAAAATTGAAAAAGAAAAGAAATTGAAAAAGTGCAGGGTTTCCGAATCGATTCGGCCAGAAAATATAGGATTTTGCATAATTTCCGAATCGATTCGGACCATCCGAATCGATTCGGTCAGGAAGATTGGGTTTCTACATAATTGCCGAATCGATTCGGACCAAGCCGAATCGATTCGGTTCACCCAACCCTCGAAACTGTCTAGCAACGAATCGATTCGGCTAGGCCGAATCGATTCGGTTCTGCAGAAATTCCTAATTTTGCTTATGGAGTCTTGGACTCCAATTTCATCCCAAACTCTAATCCATTCAAACCAACTCATTTATTCTCACCCACACAACATAAATGCTACTACCACTACCATCGACATCAACAATCATTCAGTTATCCTTTAATGATTCAAAACCAACCAACATCCAAACCCTAAACTAGTAAACCATAATCAAATACATCATTCTCACACAAATCATTTATCTTAAACCATAAATAGCAAGTAGTAAACTTGCCTCAATGTAGAAAATGCAGATTTTCTTGGTGTGGGAGTAAGAATCCTTCTTAAATCTTCAATATCCTCTCATTTCTCTACTCTTTCTCTTCTTCTCTCAAGCTCTCTCTAGGTTTGGGTGTGAAATTAGGGAAATTAGAAGACTTAGTAAGACTAAGTCATGGCTTTAGTCAAAATCCCAACTTAATTGATCGATATTGCGATAAAATAATACGCAATTGTATATTTAAGGCATAATCAGTCAAAAATGCCCAAAATCTCAAAACACATAATGGCACAATATCTGACTATCTCGCACGTTCCGAAATCAACTGCGGCCTCCAAATTTTCATTTGAACATTTTATAATTCAATTTAAGTTCCGGTCTCATTATTAAGCCAAATATCATTTTAATTCATATGATATTAATAAGCATAACATAGCACTATTCACCCATAGTTATGGTATATATGCAAACTCATGGTGAATATTAACTTTTCTTCATTAAATTAGTACTCAATTCATAACCCAAAACTTATATCTAATTACCATACCTAGTAATTAATATAAAATACGTTCTCATGAGCGAGGGTTATTACTTGAGAATTGCATGTGGAGAATTCATGCTTCGTTATCTACAATAAATGGATACTTTTACGTACGTGCAATGAATAATGAGCATACATGTAGAGGTGTCTTTCGTAGTCCGTCAGCCAAAATGATAGCCTCCAAGTTAGTTTCAATATTGGTAGCTGATGATCTTAGAGATAACCCGCTATTGAGACCAATTAATATAGTTAGAGATATGAAGAAGAATTATGGTCTTGATATAGCTTATCAACATGCATGGCATGCGAAAGAGATGACTGTTGTTGATATACATGGTGATGAAAAGGTTTCTTATGCATTAATGAATAATTATCGTGACCTTCTATTGCAGTATAATCTTGGGTCGCATTGCATCCTTGACGTGGAACATGAGAGTAAAAAATTCAAGAGAATATTTGTAATGTTTAGAGGATGTATTTATGGATTTCAATACTGCAGACCAGTTTTATTTCTTGATGGTGCCTTTTTGAAGAGCCGTTACTGTGGAACAATATTATCAGCTACTACAAGGAATGGGAACAATGGTAAATTAATTCTAAATATTTTATTTTTTGTATTGCATTGACATTTTGTTTGTTCCATTCCATATCATCAAAATAAAAGCATAAAAATATAAAGTACCTTTGAATGTCTTTGTTTTAGTTCGCGTGTACTTTTAATTTTTCTGCCTGTATTTTGATGATATGTCTTATTATGTGTAATACTACGTAAAGTACACGTATAGTACATGTCAAGTACACGCGAAAGTTTTTCTTAATTTCACGTGTACTTTTCATTTTTATGCGTGTACTTTGATGATGATGATGTTATGTGTAATACTAAGTAAAGTACAAGCATAGTACATGTCAAGTGCACGTGAATGTTTTTGTTAATTTCACGTGTACTTTTCATTTTTATGCGTGTACTTTGATGATGATGTTGTTATATTGAATACAAACTAAAGTACGTGCATAGTATATGTCAAGTACACGTGAATGTTTTTGTTAATTTCACGTGTACTTTTCATTTTTATGCGTGTACTTTGATGATATGTGTTGTTATGTTGAATACAAACTAAAGTACACGCATAGTACATGTCAAGTACACGTGAATGTTTTTCTTAATTTCACGTGTACTTTTCATTTTTTATGCGTGTACTTTGATGATGATGTTGTTATGTTGAATACAAACTAAAGTACACGCATAGTACATGCCAAGTACATGTGAACGTGTACTTTTCATTTTTATGCGTGTCTTTGATGATATGTGTTGTTATTTAGAAATAATAAAGCCATGTACACGTTAAAAATGTAAAGTATCTTTGAATGTTTTTGTTTAGTTCACCTGTACTTTACATTTTTATGCGTGTATGTTGATCTTAGTGTTGTTAATAATAAAGCCAAGTAAAAGATTGGAAAGTAAATGTGCATGTCTTTTTATCTTTATCATGTGTATGGTACATTTTTATGTTTTGTCTTGTTATTTACAAATAATTCAAATTAAACACATAATATATTTCCCATGTGTTTTAAGGTCTGCACCAACAACATCAATTTACGAAGTGTTGTACATGGATATGTTATTTATTTTAATTTTGATATATTTTTATATTTCAGGCCTTTTTCTTGTTGCATCTGTTGTTGATTCTGAAATAGAAGATAACTGGATGTGGTTTCTTGTCAATTTGCATAGTGCAGTAGTTGAGCAATATCGAAACATAACATTTATATCAGATCAAAACAATAGATTACTTGAAGCTGCTTCGAGAGTCTTACCATTGTCTGCACATTCCTACTGTATACATCATTTACAAGGGAATATAAAAAATAAAATTCGTGGGAATTGTGCTGGATTTCGAAAGAAAATTGTTAAATATTTTTTGTCTTGTGCATATGTTATCTCAGTTGATGTATTTCACAAGAATATTGAAGCATTGAAGAAGGAAGGAGGAGCTGCTATTGACGATTTCATTGATAGTTTTCCTCCCGAGAATTGGTCCTACGCATATTTCCCTGGTAAACGGTATGGTGACATGGCATCTAGTGTTGCGGAGTCATTCAATTCATGGATATTGGAGGAAAGGCATTTACCAGTAATGAATATGCTTGATAAATTGAGAGTGAAGATTATGAATTTCAATGAAAACAAACTTGTTCAGTCTGACACTTGGACAAATGAGCTATGTCCTTTTTTCAAAAGTTACTAAATGAAAATTGGAATAAAATACGACATTGGACTATTAGCCTCTCAAGTCAAAATATATTTGAAGTTCATTCAGGAGTGCGAGCAACAGTTGCCTTAGGAGAAAGGACTTGTTCTTGTAAGAGTTGGCAGATTAGATGTTTTCCATGTTCTCTTGCTGTTTGTGTTGTGCGGAGCAAAGAGACCAGTATTTATGATTATATTGAGGAGTACTATAAGGTATCTTTCTACGGAAAATCATACTCGATACCTATAGTTCCTCTTCCTGATTTGATTTCCTTAAATATTCCTATTCATGAAAATCCATTTGTCCTTCCACCAATGACTAAGAGACCAACAGGCAGGCCAAGAAATAAGAGAATAAAGTCTTCTGGTGAGATCACAGTAAGGGAAGTTACTTGCTTGAGGTGTAGTAAAACGGGTCATTACAGGTCTACTTGTAAGGAACCCATTTGAGTACTTTTAAAATTCTTGAATTCATTCATTTTAACCATTTGATTAAATAAATTAATTAATAAACCATTTGTTTGACATAAAATGAATGTAATTTTGGTTTTAAGTCTCATTCTTGAATTCATTCATTTTAACCATTTGATTAAATAAATTAATTAATAAACCATTTGTTTGACATAAAATGAATGTAATTTTGGTTTTAAGTCTCATTTTTTAGTTAATTTTTTGTGTAGCTGTACACATATTTTTCATAAAATACACGTGATCATTTTTCCTGATGTTCACGCGTACTTTACATTTGTATACGCATGTTATGTACAGTACACGCTCATTTTGATGTCCAAAGAAATTTTATCAATGCGTGTACTTGAAGAAATATGCGTGTAGTTTATGAAGTATACATAGAATACATAAAGTACACGCATTTAAAAATGGATTTGGTCAGTTCAATATGCGTGTACTTTATAAAAGAATGCGTGTACTTTATTGATGACATTTAATTTAGATTTACTTGATGAAATATGCGTGTACTTTATGATGTACATGCATAAAGTACACACATAATATAAATATAATATGCGTTTACTTGATGAAATGTGCGTGTACTTTATGAAGTACACGCATAATTGTAACACCCCGCTTAAAATAATAACGGATGGCCGGCCTTATACTACATTAAATCAGGAATTTCAGATGGTCCAGTCTCAACATCAACTGCCGGTACTATATAATATAGGACTAACTACCCGATATCATATAAGAGAGATGTTAAATAATTTAAAACATTCATCAACTAACAAACCAACACCATAAAACTACTAATAAATAAGAGAAAGATGCAAGAAGAACTATGAGAAATGAAATGCTGAAAATAAACATGAAAGAAATAACTACAACTGAATATACTACAAAGAAGTAAACTCGAATAAGCTGTCGGGTCACAGCCAATACAATAACTGTAATGGAATAGATATAAATATGTATATAAATATCCCTTGGGTACAAACCCGATATACAACATGAATCCTACCTAGAATTTTAAAAGGAGGAAGCGACTACCAGATACATCCCGCAAGAGTCCGCACATGTCACGGCTCCCAAGACTCTGGATAGAAGGTCATCCGGCATCCATGCGGTAGGATACCTATAGTAATATATATATACAGGCAGGAAAGAAAAGTAAATGGGTCAGAGCCCGAATGTGTAAAATATTTAGCAAGTGTGTTAATCGTGCATAGTAAATATCGGTGCACTTATCTCATAATTAAAGTGGAATCGCACTCTCGTGGAACCCCAACTCACCTCTCATCTAAAGGCGCGCACCTATTCGCGTCTTCAAATTTTAGTTAAATTACCCCCATTTTATTTGGACAACCTAACTTATCATAGGCCTAGCCTATACCCACGAGATCTACCTTCCTAACTTAACCCAAGAATCCACTCCTTTTCTAAACACAATTAAGTATTTATTTTCGATCATATGTGCCTTATTAGGCTTAGTGGATTCCGTTTTATACTTTAACCAATTATAATTTAATAAGTTACCCAATATGCACTGGGTTGAAACATCGGATCTAATTTCTAATTAATAAGCATGCAAAATTATTATTGACACAACTTCCCTCCAATTTCAACACTGCGCTGCGTTTCGTGCGTGGGGTGTCTCGCAAAGCGAAATCCAAACAAGGAACCACCCCGTTACACTACTCCTTATCAAAGTCGATCCTGGAGATCCATTATGCCAGACATAAATATCGATAGAACTTCTCTCTACTCTCAATAATGTACAACATTTCGTGCGTGGGGTGTCTCACGAAGCGAAATCCAAACAAGGAACCACCCCGTTACACTACTCTTTGACAATGTCGATCATAGAGATCCATAATGCCGTACATACCATAATTGGAAGAACTTTTCTCCAATCTCAACACTGCACTGCGTTTCATGCGTGGGGTGTCTCGCAAAGCGAAATCAAAACAAGGAACCACCCCGTTACACTACTCCTCGACAATGTTGATCCTAGAGATCCATTATGCCATGTATACAATATTATACTACTACTACAACTAACATCACCAATAATATCCTTGGGATGATGTAACCGAAGTATTCCTTAAATGCGATACATCAACCCCCATCAATCATCTAGTACACCATAATCATCCAAGATGTACTCCATAAAGTCCATATCCTTTCATCTATAGGATATATATAAATATACATATATAGGTATTTTATTCTAACCATATATATATATATATATATTTCGCCGATAAACTGCATCAATGCTATCATCTTCCCAGTGCCCAGCTCACGTAGCAATTCTGGGGCCACCATGGTGGGACTAAACGACACCCATCTCGTGGTAAACTCACGCACACGACGTCCCGGGAAGCGGTCATAGCTCCTAACCGGCAATGAGACGAAACATACCCACCACGTCTCATCCCAAAAATAAATATATACATCATATAATAACACACAGGACGACTATGACCTGGGGAATATCCACACCCTGCTTTTCTAGCCAGGATGCTCACCCTCTACGCGCGCAACTTCCCAATGATAGCATGAGCGGGGTATGCTTAACCACATAAGTATATATATCATTCACATGCACAATATATATACATCCATATGATCCAATCATATGATCAAATATTAAACCATCATGTAAGGTTTAAATATCTATACCATGTATGTCCATAACATATATATATCCATATATTCATATCTATATAGATATATATACATATATTCACATCTCCTTACGTACAACTAATTCTCGTTCATACGTATGAGATATATAAACTCGGCTATAAGTACACATAATCCTCGATGTACAAGCCGTCACCACAATTTCCTTTAATTTTACCTCGATATGTGAATACCATCTCTCACTTAAAACATATTCAATCATTTTTCCTATGATGAATAGTCTCCCAAACATCATATGTATATATATACTTATATATACTACATTAAGGTTATCACCCAAAATTTTGTGTAGGAAACCATTACTACACATACCATCTATATCCGAGAGCAAATCAATACCTCAATACAAATTTTGACTAAAGGTATACACCTAACCAAAAGTCTACAAACCTCAACTTATTCCACTTTGTCTCAAGTGTTGGAATCCCATGTGATTATTTTCACCTAATTATGTGTAAACTATCCTAACTAGAACTATACTACCGTCTATTCTGGTTGATAGTACGATCCCCAAGCCGTTCCCAATTTTACCTATGGTTCAATTTATTTCATGAACCCTTACCCCTATCGGGTTACCTATTGTTCCTTAATTTAAACATTTCTAATGATATGAGACCCCTCACTCTCTAAGAGTTCTCAACCTCACATCATATTTATACGTTTTTATCTCTAATTGGTATTCACAACCTCTATGAGGTTTCCCCACAATCACCATATACAACTCCAATACATACATGGATACATTTCTCCCAAATTACCCTAAAGAGTCCCCAAAATCCTAACATGTGGGAAACTTCTTATATGTCTCCAAGAACATATCTCTTACATCTTAAGAGAAGACCCCCAAATCAATAAACCCAACCAAAAATGGTTTGAATTCTCTAAAGAGAAAATTGTGACAACCCGCCTAATAAGATACCGGGCGATCACTCCAATATAAATTAAAACAGGAGTCTCATATGGATCATTCTTAGCATCACTGTCGAAAAATCCATTTAAGTACTAATAACCTATTAGTCCGGTGTCAAAATTTTAACTTTACTACTCTTTTTAACTATAATAAATAAAACATCTACAATTTAATGCGTAAATGAAACTGAAATGAAATAAAATAACCGAACACTCGGTCAAAATATACAACCATATCAAATGCTGTACCGAAAGAATAAATAAATGCAGTTGAGCCATTGGCTCGAATGTTTATACAGTACCTCCTATCTAGAGTACAACGATGGAAGCGGCTATAAAAAACCTGCACGCATCCACAGCTGCTGCAGCTGACGTCTGACTCGAAAGAATTTCCATCCAGGCGTCCTTGTGTCTGGACACCTATATATATATATAATATATAGAAAGAAAGGAGAGTAGATAGACGGGTCAGAGCCCGAATTTTTGAAAATATTTTGCAAGTGCATATATGCTTTATTTTTAGAAAAATAGTTTTATCTCATATTTAAATTGGTATCGCACTCCCATGAGATACCCCTTACATCTCCACTAACAGTGCACCCCTAGCGCATCCCTCTAGACATCCTAGTCAAGCTATCCTGCTAAACTAGTCTATCCCAAACCCACTATCAATCCTAGATAGTCTAAGCAATGTACTAAGGCCTAAACTTCACCCCAGTCTCAACGCTATGCCATGTTCGTGCGTGGGGTGTCTCGCAAAGAGAAATCCAAACAAGGAACCCCCCGATACACTACTACGCGGCACGGTCGATCGTCGAGATCCGCCAGTCCCTCAGTACAGAAAGATATATATATAAATATATATATATATATATACCATAAACATTTATAATATAAGAGCACTAAGGATTAAAATTCTCCCCAGTCTCAACACACTGCCATATTCGTGCGTGGGGTGTCTCGCAAAGAGAAATCCAAACAAGGAACCCCCCCGATACACTACTATGCGGCAAGGTCGATCGTCGGGATCCATTAGACCCTCGGCACTCGATTTATCCATTTATATATACATATACATACTTTACCATAACCATCCGGATCTATCTCCCAGACTGAGGATTCATATATCAAGTATTTATCAATACTTTCATTTTTCTTAAAACTTCTCATTTCCCTTTTTATATTCAGGAAATGTAAATATAAAAGCCAATTCATTATCATGAATTGCTTTAACAAATCATATACCTTTTTAAAAGACAATTTTATTATCATAAAAATGCTTTTCCTTTATGTCATCCCATTTCCCTTTTTATACTCAGGAAATGTACCCAAAGCCATTTCCATTATCATGAAAATGCTTTGATCAAATCATGCTTCCACATCCCTTCTTCCATCCGGGAGTGTTACCGAAGTCAAACCTTTATCCCATTTCCCTTTTTATACTCAGGAAACGTAAATTAAAGCCAATCCATTATCATGAATTGCTTTAATAAATCTAAGACCGCCCCTCCGGGTTTCCCCACTGGACGCGCCCCTAAATGCCTATCATCTTCCAGGGCCTATCTATACAAGACAACCTGGGAATCTACCAACATCGGGAAGCGGCCATATTGCCTGCGGGAAAGTCAGGACCACACCCGGAATCCCCTAACCAGCGCAGTAATACAAATGCCCATATGGCCTAGGGACTATATCCAACCTGCTCAACAGCCAGGAAAGCTTCACCACAACGCGCGCAACTTCCCTTATGATAGCGATTTAGGGAGGTGTGTACAATCCATAATTTATTAATTATGAAAAACATTTCTCATTCCATTTTGAAAATATTCATTTATATATTTTCAAAAACCTTTCCATCATAACATATATATATACCTAAATCACACAGTATATACATATCCTATATATTCTTCCTAGAATATATATAAACGGCCATAGTGGCCTATAGCATCTAGCGATGACCAATAATCCCAAAGATTCCCTCCAGGAATCATAATCATGCATTCATATATGCATGATAATACACCCAAAGCATTTTCTTACTTTAATGAGTAATACATACTTAAATCCCATCTACGGATTCATTTGGATATCTCCAATTATACCAATTCACTCTAAGTGAATATACACATATATAACTTCCCAATTCCTCAAGTCCTTTAGGACGTAACCCTACATAATTTCCAATTTGGAAGGGCCTTAAACATTAGACTCAAAAAGGAGAAATAATCCTAATCTCCAAAATCTTGGGCTGAAAACAGGGCACCGGTCGACCGGTCCTATACCCCCGGTCAACCGCGGGTGGCAAATAAGCCTACGAAACAAAGCAGTAAGCCCTTTCTCCTTGACGCGGTCGACCGGCCATAGGGGCACGGTCGACCGGTCACACCAGGTCTCCCAAAATTAAAATCCTTAAGTCCCTTATCCAATAACCCAAATTCATTTTTGGGGTTTCTAAACTACCCCAAAAATTATCCCGAACATCTACGACATTAATTCTAGCCGTAATTTTTCCAATTCCTGATTTGATTTCCGAGTTGATGATTTCAACCCGGAGATGTCATCTTGTAAAAATCATATCAAATCGTAGAAAAATTAGACAAATACGCAGTCAGCGGCCACGCAACCGTATCGAAAAGATCTACAACTTTCGTGTTTTGGCCGAAAGCTAAATCAATTCTTTTCCTGGCCAAAAAGGCCTCCTAAAGTGACGGGTTGCTATTCATCATCTTCTCCGAGACGATTTCGGCCATTAAAGCTTCTCCCAAGCTTTTGTCGCCTCACCCGACGTCCTACAACCTCAACCAACTACAAATACACATATATTAAGGGTTCTAAACATCCTAGAACCCAAAACCACCAATTAATTTAGGTTAAAACCTAAGTTCCATAAATTGAAATATTATTTGGGGTTTAATTGTTTTAACTCCCCAAAACCCGTTTTATCCACGATAACCCACCCCAAAACCATTAGGGTTTGTTATACCAACAGTGATATGAGATATTTATGCTCAAAACTAAATAAAGCAAGTAAACACTTGCCTCGTGGATAAAATCCGACGACCTCGAGTCGAATCCGACGGAGTTGGCCCGAGATCTCCATTTCTCTCCTCTTTTCTCTCCTCCTCTCTCTCTTCTCTCTCTTTTATTTCTTTCTTTCTCTTTTCTTTCCCTCTCCCCCTCTTTATATAGGAAGAAAAGGGTTTTAACCCTTAAAACCCCAAAACGACTCGTTTACCCAATTACGAGTTACTTTTACCTCTAAAATTACCCGAAAAACTCATTTTCGACAATCGGACACACTTTTCCGACTATCGCGGACATTTCGAGACTCACGGCACAGTCGAAATTCCCATCCGAGGTACTTGACCGCAAATCACTATTCCAACCCAAAATAAATAAATATGGGCTTTCCAATTAAAAAACTTACCTCGTGTCGCTTTTCTCCATGGTGACATATAATTAAAATATTTCGACCTATATAGTCCCAAAAATAATTACAATTTCCATCGAAAACCATTAAATCCTCGAGAATCCCCAAAATCACTATTTAGAGAAATTCCCCAAATTGCCAATTTATATTCGATTATGGAATTTAATGGTTTCCAAAGGGACGGGTTGTTACATACTCCCCCCCCCCCCCTTAAAACGGAATTTCGTCCTCGAAATTCAGATACGACCTACACCACCAATCCTAGGATCACTCCAAATCCTGATACCTCAAAGGGAATGACACTAACCCAATGGTTCCCATCCATGTACAATACGACTACCACGATCGTAAAGTGACTTTAATACGTCACATAATACCCATCATCTATAATGCCTATCGGCATGAATTTCAGCCTTATATACTACGCCCATTCTATTTCAGGCGGTATATAAACCAACTTACCAAGGTGCCCATACACCTTTCTAACTTGTGCCTATATGCACATCCGTAGTGAACGTCTGACACGTAACACTCTCTCCCAACAAGGATCTCCTTTCCTCGGTGTAATACTCATCTATGGGTACTCCTAACTCGCGAAAATCAATTCTCCTAAGCTCGACGCCACTAACACTATCGAACGTACATCCTAATAATACTACGATCTACGCGTTAACCTACCTACGCGAAACTAATATAATCCTAAGTATGTCCCTAGTGCCCAAGGCCTCTCTCAACTCCCGACCATTGCTTGGTTTCATGCGTGGGACGTCTCGCCAAGGCGAAATCCAAACAAGGAACCCTCCCGTTACACTACTCCCTCGCGTAGTCGGTCATCGAGATATAGCGACCTAAGGCACACCAGCGGGACGTCCTAAATACTGCCTATGCTAACCTACGAACGCATTTCTACTATCTTATCCTTCCGCCCATACAGAAGGAAACCTAATCCATCGAAGTGCCCACTTTCTGTAGAAAGTGTCACAAACATAATACCCAAATTGTATCTCCTCAAAATTTGCCTTTTCATTAAGGCTGGTTATATTCCTCAACCCAATTTCTCCAAATTTGCCTTCTTATTAAGGCAGGGATATCATCCTCAAATTAAATTCTCTAAGTCCCACTCCACCCAACTACTTGGGGTGAGAGGACCAATTTAGTGCCTTTCCATAGCACAATATTTCCATAAACATACCATCATCACAGGGCTCGTAGTCTATAGTGGTTCATCCACACTATAAGACTAACCCACATCCTTGCATCCAATAACAGCTCTCCACGCCCGACGCCGTTAAGAGTCATGTGTGGAGTGTCTCGCAAAGCGAAATCCAAACAAGGAACCCCTCCACACATTAACACTTGACTTCGTCGGTCATGGAGTCCCGTTATTTCAGACATGCAACCGAGATAATCCTATCCCTTATCATCGAAAGGTGGTCTGAACTCCTATCTATAACTAAGAGTCACACCACCCAGCGCTCGCACTATTTCTAAGTCCTTGCGCAAACCATAATGAGCTTTATCTTACAGCTCAACACAAATCCTGCGGCCTTAAATCATATATATAAGGTCGCCATACATACCAACCAAAGTAAGGAAGCCTCTACTCATCGGTGTTTCATCAATCCATAACAATAAAGGTGAACTCAACCTTTATCAAGGTGATACACCACAATAACAACCTGTTCCCTCCAGGAACTGCGGACACGATAGTCTTGCCATCATTAGCCTGCTATCGTCCCGATCAACCTAATGTATTATACGTATACGTACAAAATATAATCACCCGCCTCTATGGCGAGTGGAAGAAAACAAAATTCCGCTATCGCGGAAAACACACAAGCCTACTTTATTATATTATCGTGGCTGCCACAAAACTCAAAATACACGCACGAGTCTAGGGCTAACGAACTCCACAACTTCATCTACCCACACCTCTTACAAGAATTTCTTAACTCTAGTCCCCATCTGGGCACCCTAACCTTGTCCTTATTCCTATCGGAAAAGACTATCCGTAAGATCCCTTTTGGACCCTCAATTTCAATGAGGAATTCAACTTTAGTACCACTCTCAACTTCAGCGGTACTGTGGTACTCCTAACTACCATTCTTTAGTAGTTGCCGCTAAAATCCTTAACAATCACCATAAGGAGAGTGACCTCTACTAAGGCCCTCGTCCCCAACTTCAACCAGCTGCTCCAGCTAAGTCTCATCTCCTGCTACCATCCAAGCTCCGCACACGATTCTCAAACGAGCGCGTAAAAGATTTCTATAATCTTCTAATATGGCAGGAGAACGAAATCTCACAAGAGAAATCAACGATCCTAATCCTGAGGCTCTATACCAAATCGAGAGCAACGCTGAAAGCGTAGTACGTCCGCACAGATTCCTATGGACACTAGAACCTGATGCTCTGATACCATCTGTGACAACCCGCCTAATAAGATACCGGGCGATCACTCCAATATAAATTAAAACAGGAGTCTCATATGGATCATTCTTAGCATCACTATCGAAAAATCCATTTAATTACTAATAACCTATTATGCTGGTGTCAAAATTTTAACTTTACTACTCTTTTTAACGATAATAAATAAAACATCTACAATTTAATGCGTAAATGAAACTGAAATGAAATAAAATAACCGAACACTCGGTCAAAATATACAACCATATCGAATGCTGTACCGAAAGAATAAATAAATGCAGTTGAGCCATTGGCTCGAATGTTTATACAGTACCTCCTATCTAGAGTACAACGATGGAAGCGTCTATAAAAAAACTGCACGCATCCACAGCTGCTGCAGCTGACGTCTGACTCGAAAGAATTTCCATCCAGGCGTCCCTGTGTCTGGACACCTATATATATATAATATATAGAAAGAAAGGAGAGTAGATAGACGGGTCAGAGCCCGAATTTTTGAAAATATTTTGCAAGTGCATAAATGCTTTATTTTTAGAAAAATAGTTTTATCTCATATTTAAATTGGTATCGCACTCCCATGAGATACCCCTTACCTCTCCACTAACAGTGCACTCCTAGCGCATCCCTCTAGACATCCTAGTCAAGCTATCCTGCTAAACTAGTCTATCCCAAACCCACTATCAATCCTAGATAGTCCAAGCAATGTACTAAGGGATAAACTTCACCCCAGTCTCAACGCTATGCCATGTTCGTGCGTGGGGTGTCTCGCAAAGCGAAATCCAAACAAGGAACCCCCCCGATACACTACTATGCGGCACGGTAAATCGTCGAGATCCCCCAGTCCCTCAGTACAGAAAGATATATATATAAATATATATATACCATAAACATTTATAATATAAGAGCACTAAGGATTAAACTTCTCCCCAGTCTCAACACACTGCCATATTCGTGCGTGGGGTGTCTCGCAAAGCGAAATCCAAACAAGGAACCCCCCGATACACTACTATGCGGCAAGGTCGATCGTCGGGATCCATTAGACCCTCGGCACTCGATTTATCCATTTATATATACATATACATACTTTACCATAACCATCCGGATCTATCTCCCGGACTGATGATTCATATATCAAGTATTTATCAATACTTTCATTTTTCTTAAAACTTCCCATTTCCCTTTTTATATTCAGGAAATGTAAATATAAAAGCCAATTCATTATCATGAATTGCTTTAACAAATCATATACCTTTTTAAAAGCCAATTTTATTATCATAAAAATGCTTTTCCTTTATGTCATCCAATTTCCCTTTTTATACTCAAGAAATATACCCAAAGCCATTTCCATTATCATGAAAATGCTTTGATCAAATCATGCTTCCACATCCCTTCTTCCATCCGGGAGTGTTACCGAAGCCAACCTTTATCCCATTTCCCTTTTTATACTCAGGAAACGTAAATTAAAGCCAATCCATTATCATGAATTGCTTTAATAAATCTAAGACCGCCCCTCCGGGTTTCCCCACTGGACGCGCCCCTAAATGGCTATCATCTTCCAGGGCCTATCTATACAAGACAACCTGAGAATCTACCAACGTCGAGAAGCGGCCATATTGCCTGCGGGAAAGTCAGGACCACACCCGGAATCCCCTAACCAGCGCAGTAATACAAATGCCCATATGGCCTAGGGACTATATCCAACCTGCTCAACAGCCAGGAAGGCTTCACCACAACGCGCGCAACTTCCCTTATGATAGCGATTTAGGGAGGTGTGTACAATCCATAATTTATTAATTATGAAAAACATTTCTCATTCCATTTTGAAAATATTCATTTATATATTTTCAAAAACCTTTCCATCATAACATATATATATACCTAAATCACAAAGTATATACATATCCTATATATTCTTCCTAGAATATATATAAACGGCCATAGTGGCCTATAGCATCTAGCGATGACCAATAATCCCAAAGATTCCCTCCAGGAATCATAATCATGCATTCATATATGCATGATAATACACTAAAAGCATTTTCTTACTTTAATGAGTAATACATACTTAAATCCCATCTACGGATTCATTTGGATATCTCCAATTATACCAATTCACTCTAAGTGAATATACACATATATAACTTCCCAATTCCTGAAGTCCTTTAGGACGTAACCCTCCATAATTTTCAATTTGGAAGGGCCTTAAACATTAGACTCAAAAAGGAGAAATAATCCTAATCTCCAAAATCTTGGGCTGAAAACAGGGCACCGGTCGACCGGTCCTATACCCCCGGTCGACCGCAGGTGGCAAATAAGCCTACGAAACAAAGCAGTAAGCCCTTTCTCCTTGACGCGGTCGACTGGCCATAGGGGCGCGGTCGACCGGTCACACCAGGTCTCCCAAAATTAAAATCCTTAAGTCCCTTATCCAACAACCCAAATTCATTTTCGGGGTTTCTAAACTACCCCAAAAATTATCCCGAACATCTACGACATTAATTCTAGCCGTAATTTTTCCAATTCCTGATTTGATTTCCGAGTTGATGATTTCAACCCGGAGATGTCATCTTGTAAAAATCATATCAAATCGTAGAAAAATTAGAAAAATACGCAGTCAGCGGCCACGCGACCGTATCGAAAAGATCTACAACTTTCGTGTTTTGGCCGAAAGCTAAATCAATTCTTTTCCTGGCCAAAAAGGCCCTCTAAAGTGACAGGTTACTATTCATCGTCTTCTCCGTGACGATTTCGGCCATTAAAGCTTCTCCCAAGCTTTTGTCGCCTCACCCGACGTCCTACAACCTCAACCAACTACAAATACACATATATTAAGGGTTCTAAACATCCTAGAACCCAAAACCACCAATTAATTTAGGTTAAAACCTAAGTTCCATAAATTGAAATATTATTTGGGGTTTAATTGTTTTAACTCCCAAAAACCCGTTTTATCCACGATAACCCACCCCAAAACCATTAGGGTTTGTTATACCAACAGTGATATGAGATATTTATGCTCAAAACTAAATAAAGCAAGTAAACACTTGCCTCGTAGATAAAATCCGACGACCTCGAGTCGAATCCGACGGAGTTGGCCCGAGATCTCCATTTCTCTCCTCTTTTCTCTCCTCCTCTCTCTCTTCTCTCTCTTTTATTTCTTTCTTTCTCTTTTCTTTCCCTCTCCCCCTCTTTATATAGGAAGAAAAGGGTTTTAACCCTTAAAACCCAAAAACGACTCGTTTACCCAATTACGAGTTACTTTTACCTCTAAAATTACCCGAAAAACTCATTTTCAACAATCGGACACACTTTTTCGACTATCTCAGACATTCCGAGACTCACGGCGCAGTCAAAATTCCCATCCGAGGTACTTGACCGCAAATCACTATTCCAACCAAAAATAAATAAATGCGGGCTTTCCAATTAAAAAACTTACCTCGTGTCGCTTTTCTCCATGGCGACATATAATTAAAATATTTCGACCTATATAGTCCCAAAAATAATTACAATTTCCATCGAAAACCATTAAATCCTCGAGAATCCCCAAAATCACTATTTAGAGAAATTCCCCAAATTGCCAATTTATATTCGATTATGGAATTTAATGGTTTCCAAAAGGACGGGTTGTTACAAAATTTTCACAAAAGGCTCTGTTTCCGAATCGATTCGGCCCAACAGCGAATCGATTTGGTCCAAGGGACCTGAGATTCTGCAACCCTCTGCAACCTGGCGAATCGATTCGGTAGGGGCGAATCGATTCGTCCAGTTAAGAAAGCCACGAAAATGGCTGTTTTTCTATAACCCAAAATTCCCCAAAATTCGATTTATACTACTTCCAACATTTAATATTCAATCCCAACATAATTTCCAACATCAAAACACATCCTAAATTTAACCTCATCAATTTATATCCCTTAAACCCAATTAAAATCTTCAATTTCAAGATTTGAACCAAAATTTAGGTTTTGATGTTTTTACCCCAAAACCATTTCTTTAACCCACAAATTATGAAATAAAATACACAAATGACTTATTTAGCAAGATTAAACACTTGCC
Organism: Sambucus nigra; assembly: GCA_949130495.1. Taxonomy (NCBI): domain Eukaryota; kingdom Viridiplantae; phylum Streptophyta; class Magnoliopsida; order Dipsacales; family Adoxaceae; genus Sambucus; species Sambucus nigra. The sequence continues at coordinate 531,605,659 of OX422215.1, read as the reverse complement.
TCAGATTTGTAGAGGTTGGATCGTCCTCGATGTTGCGATTAGGCCGAAAATCTCCAAGCTTTTCTCCCTCTCTCCTTTCCTTTCTTATTCTTTCTCTTTTCTTTCTCTTTCTCTCTTTTTCTCAAATGAGAAGGCTTCATCCGTAAGCCTTAAATCCTTTAAAACAATAAACCCAATTTTAAATGTTAATACACACTTTAAATGGCTCGTTTACTCCGATTCGAGTCAACTGACTTAAAAATATTCTGGAGCCAAAATAAAACTCAATGACAGTCATTTTGACTATATCGACCCTTCCGGGATCAATGGTACCATCAAAATCATCATCCGGAATACTTTACAATGTCCTATATTTTTCGACTTAAATTCCCAAATTTAAAATTCTCCGATTTAATTAAATTTTTAGTTTCCCAAAATTTAATTTCTCAGTCTAAAAAATCATGGGGTGTTACAATAATAATTAAAGGACACGCATTTAAATATACGTGTACACACATGTTTTAGCAAAGTACAAGCATATTGATATGACAAAAATCTAATTCAATATACGTTTACTTTATGTATTCTGCATGTAATTTTATCAAGTAGACATATATAAATGCATGTACTATTTGGAAAATGGTTTTGGACATTACAATGTGGTTGTACTTTATAAAAGACACTTGGGTCACTCATATTCTTAAAATCCTATGTGTATTATCGTCCGTGCCAGCGACATTATTGTACAAGTATTTCAATAGGCGTGTACTTTATAGACTATGCGTGTACTTTATAAAGTACATGTGTAATATATAAAGTACACGCATTTATATAATTATTTGGGACAATATCTTGTTTGTGCTCTATAAAAACTTGCGTGTATTATAATTTATAATAAATAGAATCATATTTTGACATACCAATTTTTTTACATTAAATGATATTAATGTTTACATTTTTTATAATACACGTGATCATTTTTATAAGGGTTCACGTGTACTTTACTATATTTGGTGTATGACATAAGGGAGAATACATGCATGAAAGAAATAAAATTTTTATTACAAACAAAAAATAAAGTACAATTTTATCACATAACAAAAGATGAAAAAACTAAATAAGGCTTCTATTAGGGAGGTTTGTCAAAGGCATCTAGGGTGTCCGGAAGAGAGTCAATTAAATTCGACCAGTGTTGAATTTCTTCTTCTATGACAGCTACAAGGCCTTCATGGAGAGCCTTCTTCTCCTTCAGCTTGGCGATTTTCATGGGAACTTCTTGTGTATAGAAAGACATGAGGTCTTCATGTGTTTGAGGAGGGTCCTCATCCACATCAAATAAATCTATGGTATTGGGTGGAAGTCCATAATAGTCTTCCCTCACATATGTTTGAAGCTGCTCACATGAAGTTTCATATGAGGAAATATTTTCCTCAATTTGCCTTATTTTTGTTTTATTTCTTTCATCTCTCTCAAGAGTATCTCGCAAGTTTTGTGCTGGAATAGCCATTATGTTATCTTTACCCTAGATGTAATGGTTAAGAAAGGAACACATATTACTCTTTTATAGGAAAAGTTAAAGCTATTTATTTCTTGATCAGAAGTAGTTGGGAAGTGAGTAGTTGAGCTTAATAAATTGATTTTGGTTATGGTGTCCGAATAAATATTTAAAGTAGTTTTCAATTAAAAATAAAAAAATATTATATTAACCAGTGCGTGTACTTTAGTCAAACTGCATGTACTTTTAAGAATTCATGTGTGTACTTAGTAATTATCACTGTAGTTTTCGTGAAAAATGCGTGTACATTATTTCATAACACTCAGGTGCATTGTTTGTCTAAACCTTACATGGATTGTGGTCTGCGCCAGTGAAAATAAACCATTTTGGTGTAATAAATATTGTAAACAATAAACAATATAACACAAAATAAATTACAAATATGGTTTGTATTTGAATCACAATTTATAGAAGTTTTTTCTCCTTTCGGGGGAAGAAATATTTTGATAGAAGAATTTTTTCGAGTACATATGCTCTTTGTTTTAGTATATCAGGGTCTTGAAATAGTTTTTGCATTTTCTTGTTTCTGCTAATTTGTTCAATGTAGTACATGCAGAACACCCCACAATCAATCCTGAAATTAAAATATAACAAATATACAAATTAGTATGATGTGAATGAAATTTTTTAAAAAGATACAAATTAGTAATTTTTAGGTCATTATACAAATTAGTAAGTTTTTCTTACCCATTATATTGTTTAGGGCATTCATGATCTCTTATTAGGTCCAAATTTAAGATCACTTTCCAGCAAGAAATCTATTATCCTTTTTTCTTGCTCTGTCAATGGATCATCATCCAATGTAAACTCATTTGGTGTACCTTCATCAAGCTTACTCTGAATTTTGAAACCATTATTTTTCATTGTTTCTACTTCAATCTTCAATAGCCACAGTGTTTTTTGGAAGATAAAAAACTGTTAAGAACACAAATATTTGATGTATACAAATAAAAGAGTATATGAAGATTAAAGAGTGAAAAGTACACGTATTATATTAAAGTACACACATATTTTATTTTTCATATCACGTGTATTTTAAAATATGATGCATGTACTTTGCCTAAAGAGTTAAAAGTACACGCATAATATTAAAGTACACGCATATTTTATTTTTTCATATCACGTGTATTTTAAAATATGATGCGTGTATTTTGCCTAAAGAGTTAAAAGTACAAGCATAATATTAAAGTATACGTAATTTGTATTGGTTCATTTCACGTGTATTTTAAAATATGATGCGTGTACTTTGATAATCTGGGTGATTATGTGAAACTAATACAAAGTACGCGCATTATATTATACACGTGTATAATATAAGTACAGGTAACATTACTAATTAAGTTTAGGCACTAACCAATTTTTTCGCATCATCGAAGATTTTTTCCTTGTCATATCACGTGTATTTTAAAATATGATGCGTGTATTTTGCCTAAAGAGTTAAAAGTAAACGCATAATATTAAAATACATGTAATTTGTATTGGTTCATTTCACGTCTATTTTAAAATATGATGCGTGTACTTTGATAATCTGGGTGATTATGTGCAACTAATACAAAGTACACGCATTATATTATACACGTTTACACGTGTATAATATAAGTACAGGTAACATTACTAATTAAGTTTATGCACTAACCAATTTTTTCGCATCATCGAAGAATATTATGTTTTTTCCTTATCGTTCGGTCAAAGGGAATCCATGTGGACCACTTTATTTTCTTTTTTGTATATCACAAGTAATGTGAAATGTCCTACACTATGTCTTAGTACAATGAACAAATTATTACAAGTGCCTAAGTATTCAAATAAATCCCTGTATAACTCCCCCTTCTTATTGACTTCATTTGTGCTACAAGCTTCTATCTAAATAAAAATTATAGACATTGTGTTAATAAAAAAAATTGATTTTTTTTTTCTCAAAGCTTTCGGTTTAATTGTACTTACCCAATAATAATCAGAAAAAGTGTGTGAGTAGGAGAGTCCTTTCTCTGACAATTTTAACCTCAATACTTCACTAAAGGCAAGTATTATCTGTTTCACACAATATAAAATGGTGAGGAAATAATAATGTTGAAATTTAATGGATGTCTAATTTTTGGACTACATACTTGGCTTGAAATTTCTTGATTGTTGAGGATTTCAACAAAATCTTCCCATGGGACATACGAAACCACCCTTTGGAAAAAAAATTCCCTGCATTTTATATAATCAATAAGAATTGTATAATAATAATAACCTTATTCTTTTGCACCAAAAAAAATATAAATTAGCGAAGTGATAAATCATAAAACAATACACTTTACCCTAACTCAGCCTTTTGAATAAACTCTTCAATCTTTTTCTTCAAAGCTTCATCGAGATATTTGTATACTTTGATTGATTCAAGCTTGAATTGAGTTTATTTCATTTGTTGAGCTATTGTTAGACGGCCTTTTCTCAGCTTTGACTCTTTTTGTTTCTTAATTGGTTCATGCTTTTCGGTTTCGCTATCAGCTTTTCTTTTCTTCTGTCCTCTAGTAAGAGGCCCTTTTGTTTTGGATATTTTGGGGGTGACCTGAACTGTCTTTGAGGCTAGTTCAATCTTCAAACTCGAAATTTCATCCATGAGTTGTTTATTAGTGTTTGTCTGATATATTTAGCGAGGAATGTTGAATTGTAAGCATTTTTTGAAACAATGATTCATTTTCTCTTATGTGTATTTTATAAAGTACACGCGTGTATTTTATAATATACACGCAGGTATTATAAAATACGTGTACTTTATAAAATTTATAATATACACGTGTACTTTCAACATAATTTGTGTTTACTTTAGAAAGTAAAGGCGTGTACTATATATCTATTGTACTTTATAGATATCTGATCAGTTTTTTTCAATGCTGATTCATCAGGCATTTTCTTCAACTCCGAAATTTCGTCATTAAGGATTTTATTATTGTTTTCCTGTTATACAAAAAGAATGTTACATTATAAGCAATACTTGAATAAAACTGCGTTATTTTTAATCAAATAATGCATCTACTCTTCATTATTTCTAATATAAAATAAAATTGCATTAAAAATATTGAGAAATAAAACCGCGTGTACTTTAGGAAAACTGTGTGTACTCTGCATTATTTATAATCAGAAGTACCTATTGAGTTCTTTTCAATTATGACTCCTCAAGATTCTGCCTCATTGTCATATTTTCTATGTCAGCATCTTTCCATTTTTTTAATGTATCATCATACTTTTTTTGAGATCTTCATTACTCAGAGATAGATATCCATTTTTTTGTTCCAAAATTCGTATTGATTCTTCCTGTTTTTTCAATGATTCATCAAATTCTTTAATTCTATCTAAGTCACTCATTGTGACTTGATCAAGCTTTACTTTTAAAGAATTGTTTACTCAACTAGTTGGGCATTTTCCACCTCCAACTTATTTAGTAAATCTTTTTCCTTCAAAAGGATGGAATTCTCCACCTTTAACTTCTTCATTTCCTCATGGATTTCAAAAAGTGAATCACAATCTACCTGCAACTTTACATTCAAAATTACACTCTCCACCTCCAAAGAGGTCACCTTCTCAAGTGCACCATTAAAGTCTTCAGCTGCTTGTGACACCTCGCCTAATTAAATGCCGGGCGATCACTCCTTTATTAAAATAAATCAAGGTGAACAGTTGGTCCATTCTTAGCATCACTGTCGAAAAATAAAATTTTCCAATTTAACACCCTAATTAATTAAGCTAAGTGTCAAAACCATTTTCATACATACTTTCCAAATTTAATTAAAGAAAAATCATTTATTTTATTAACAACATTCAATAAGTAAGAATCACCCATATTAAATTCTGCAACATAGTCCAATTAATTTAATACATTCGTCAATCGAATGTCAACATACGAAATCTAAAGTCACACATCCAAACTGAATAAATCCCATAGTAACAATACTGGAAATAACTGAAATACAAATGTCCAATAACAACGGAATAATGGAAAGAGCTACACATGCCCAACTAGATGAAAGTACTAAGAGTGAATCCGAATGAACGAAGTCGTCTAATCAAGAGACCTGCAACTCCCACCTAGGCTGCAGCGCGTTCCTTCCAAAAGATCCTAAGCAAGAGGCCCCTGTGGGTGGGCACCTGTAATACATACATATATATACAAGAGAGAGAGAGAAATGAAACGGGTCAGAGCCCGATAGTGTGTATGATTTAAAATTCGTTTAGCAAGTATTTAAATTGATATAGGCCAATTCAACAACATATTAGTACGACACTCTCTTGAGGAATTCTCACCTCTCTTCTAATGTGCACACCTATCGCACTAACCTTCCCAACGGTTTATCCTATCATTTTATCACACTAACCTTCCCAACAATTTAGTTTATCTCAAATTACTCATAAGATTTCAAAACCAAACAATATTATTGTTTAAAAAGATACTTCCAATAAGTACCTCAACTCTCGTTTTAGCTTCATTAATTTATAAAGTTTCCCTGTGTCATATTATACTTTTCAAACAAGTATTTCCGATTTATAGTCCAGAATTATTTCTCACTTACCATATCACATCGATAGTTTAAATTTACCAAATTTCAAATATATATATTAAGCACTCGTATAATATATACATTCTACCATCACCAACATACAAACTATGGTGCAGGCATACTCTGCTATCCAATCCCCGTATCGCTCACACTAAGGGATATACAAGTTCGGAATCACTCTCGAAATGTATCAACATATATACACAAACAAGATTGAGGCGACGCATAAATTCCAAGTCTCTAAGAGGTCAGTACATACCCTCACGTATCTTAGGACCGTCTGAACTATCAGTCCGATAGCCTGTACCAACGATATCTATCTTCTAGGGTACAAGTCAATATCCCCCATAAAGGTCCCATCGCACGGGTACGTTTTTCACGCGTATATAATATATGCATACACAATCATATAAATATACCACTTAGTATTACATCAATATAGGTTTCTCTCCTCACCCATAATTACGATATTTATCCTTAATTTTCACATTAAGTATTCTTATAAGGGTTCGTCACTAACTTTAACTCGAAGGATTTCCCCAACTCATTTCGGGCCACTCGTGAACTCTATCCTCACAAATATAAAATTCAGTAGGTGTCCTTATTATGTTCCAACGTAACTCTCTTACGTACCTTACCCTTCAATACATAAATTAATCGATTTATAAGTAATTACCCAAAATGTAATTCTTGGTTCACATTAAGTATCTCCAAAATTCATTTGTATAACCTACTGGTCTCCCCTATCTCCCAAAACATTATATTAAGGATGCCCAAGAATTATTTCATGATAAATTAAATTTAACTCATTTAATAAGGGAAATAGGAGTCTGCCAGGAAGGGTAGATTGATCGAGGTTTAGGGCTCGATCGATCGAACCTTCGATCGATCGAAGCTCTAGGCTCGATCGATCGATCAAGCAGGTATTTCGATTTCTGCAGAATTGCAGTTACGAGTTCTACCACTTTTCTTCATCCAAATCCATGTTTTCCAACCCCAAACGTCCCAAAAATTTTACTACTATCATTATATCAATATACCAGATGTTTCTAACATATGGCATGTGTATTTTTATCATTTAAACATGGATTTCCAACCCAAAATTTTATCTAATTATCAAGAACCCTAAAATTTTCTTAAACAGGTTTCTAACAAATTTTCTCCAGAATTTCCTTCTTATAATCATCAAAATTTCGTGGTTAAATTCCTCTACATGGCAAGGGTTTCCAGAATCATCATATAAACCAATACTACATGGATTTTCCTATCACAAATTGGGTTTTCTTCCATATATTTCATCCCTAATCATTCTTAAACTAGTATGGAGATTGCACCAACGAAATAAGCAAGATAAACACTTGCCTGGGATTTTCAACGTTCTGGTTTGCGGCTGATTTTGGTGTGGTTGCGTTCCCCGTCGCGCGATCTACGCGTTGGTGGTGGCGGCGGTGCAAACCGTTGAGTTTTGAGCCTTGGAATTGCTTGAGAGCTCTCTCCTCTCTTCTCCAATGGCCGTTCTAGGTTTTGGGTATTCTAACCCTAGGTGACAACCTCAATATCAGATATAGTCCCTCTAATTTTCGTGGGTTTAATTACCCAAAAAGGTGAAATGTCCAAAACGCCCTCCCGGGGTACCAATTAGGCCTAAAAACGCCCCGAGACCCAAACTAAACCTCCGGGTACACTTTTTTGACTATCTCGACCCTTTTGGACGCGTTGGCGCACTCAAAACGACCATACAAACAACTTATAAAATATTCACTTTTATTAATCCACATTTAGTCCCGACACGACACAGGCGCGTCCTGACTTAAATTTCCACAATTGTCATTTTATTCACACGTGACAATATTATAAAAATAAATCTCATATATTACTATACTCATCCAGTAATATTCAACAAATAATAAATTTCCAATAATTACTAACTCTCGTCACGCTAGTAAATATTTAAAACAACATTTCGGATTAAAATTAAATTAATTTATCTCAATTAAATTTAATTAATCCCATAATTTTAAAAGCCATAAAAATACGGGGTATTACATACTTCGCCCCTAATTACGGAATTTTATCCCGAAATTCGGAAAATAAGGCCTATCAGGTAGCACAATTCTGGATATCCTTTTCCGTACACAAACTAACTACACATTACGTCGCTCAATCACTATAGCCCTTTCTTCACAGCAACATTGTTTTACATTCTCATTGGAGACACTTCACATTGTCCTCCCACCCGATAATATTCGCATAGGTCACGCCTATACGTTATAATTTCCTTATCTCACCATCATTAGGAGGCCGCACCTCACTACATGACAAATACTCGGATTTATTCATGTACAAAGTTCCCATTCTGAGAAAATTATACGAACATTTGATCACTCTTGCTCACCTGAAACAATTGTGGAATTCCACCATAGATATCGGATATTTTCTCGACCAATCAAAAAAAAAATTCTGATTATTTACTCTCCTCTAATCATACGGAAGGAGAATAGTCGAGGTTCTTCCATAACAAAACCTTAATGAGTACCTCATACGCGACAAACAGGTACGAGTGCTTCTACAGAGCATGCTTGAAATCATCGTACCACGATTCCAAAATTTCCTTCACGTGGCTCCACTAATCTTTAATCACCATGCGCTTATTCCCTGGCTATGGGTGATACATCCTACTCGAAACGAAATCTTTTCTCCGATGGTTCTTAAAATCCCATTTCAAAGGTGGGATTCACCAATCTCATCCTGATTCAGAAATTTATACTGCGCCGGACCATGCACTGGCGCGATCCTTCCTTTTAAAGGAAGTCTGGGGCATACTAGTTAATATTGTAAGCCAGCCCAAAGGAATATCAATTACTTCCTTCTCGGCGACTTAATTCACATGTTCGGGATAAACCCTTGGTCTTGTCTTGAGGATGGCAACTCATCCCAGAACTTTACCGGCTTTACCGACCCCTTCCAACTTCAGAAATTTTTGATAAGCACAAAATTCTTTGGTTGATTCTCCTCTTTCAACCAAACCTTACCTATGGGTGGTGCATGTAGAGACTACTCACTATGTCTCTCTAAACATTGATTCTTCCCTTGAAATGTCTCACATTAAGTGACACGTAATACTCCCCTTCCTTCCTTGGAGTATGACGAAAGTTCCAACCCGTGCTCTTCTCTCCACGAAGCGCACTTCTGGATCTCTTATACTATACTAGCATCATTACTCTTTGTATGCGCAAGTCGCTCTCACACTTGAATAATAACAATTCCGCTCCAGGTGTGCTTCATAACAATTAAATTCTATCTATTCAAGGAATACCGATTCTTGAATGGCTTCCCACAGCCTTCCAATCAAGTTAGGGCGTGTTATTCTAATTGCACACTTATGTATGGATTATTGCCCCTCATGTGACGTTGAATCCACTCTATCACTTCCACTTTGTTATATTAGTCCCACAAACATATATTTCACACATCTATTACCACGTCCCTTCGACTCGGACTATTTTAACTGTAGTTAACCAAGATGCCCACATTTTTGCAACACTCCGACCGCCCTGGGAGAGCAAACGGCGTGCTACTCATATGTAGGTCTAACTAAATTCAACGGAATAGAAGGAATAGATCATTCAAATTCCATGACAATAAAAGAGGAATAATAATTCTCAATCTTCCTTAGATAAGTACAACAACTTTCCCAAATAGGTACAACAACCAAAATAAATCACTAACGCTCTATTCATCAAAATAATTACGGGTCATCTCTTTTGTATAATATAAAGTTCTTTCCAGATAATCCATGCTAAAAATCATTCCAACTATTTATTCACCTCGTGTTCTGAACGCGGTTACGACATTTGGGTATTCTTAATCACCCTAGAAATCAAAATTCTTAAATTCTCCTTATCATCGTTCCACCCCTCAGCTCGTGGGGATAACTTTCAATGCTTTCCTACCACAAAAATCCGGCTCCAATGACCTTAAAACAAAATTTAACTTCTAACTTACATACATAATTACTTGATCCCATTTCGACCAGGGTACCGATTTCATGGAATAGTGACCAAACGTCTCCCTATTTCCAACCTTACGCTAAGTTTCATGCCTGGGATGTCTTGCAAAGCGAAATCCAAACAAGGAACCCCTCCCCCCCCGATGCACTACTACCTAGCATTGTCGGTTATCGAATTCCGTTAGGTCCCCCGTCCATAGTATATACCCCTTTATTCCGTCCCTTGACAGAAAAGTTACAATTCCTCCCGTAATTATGCTTAACAAAGAACGTTTCACCAATTTCACTATCGTCCCGTATTGGTTTATGGTAATTACTTTCTATACACCTCGGATACATACGCTCGGAATTCTCGAAATTCGTTTCCCTAATAGTAGGGGTATAAATATTAACTCCCACATCTCTAAAGGATAAATATAACGATGCACTCTTCCTATCACTAAGTTCAGAGTGCCAAACATAATACTGCGTCAAATCTTTTCGCTCAACGGTAAGTCCCGATACATACCGAATCATACGGACAAAGTCTATACATACTTTGGCATCGAATATCTCGAGCCCGCTATCTCCTCCGAAGTCTCTAGGATAGATAATATAAGTGCGAGTCCAACCTTCTTACAGGTAAAGCTCACCACAACAAAACATGTTGCACTAATGCAACTACTCCGATAGCCTTGTAATAAATGCCCACTATCGTACTAACCATTTCTATAATGTTTTAACAAGGATAATATTAACTCGTGTACCGCATCACTACAACGAGTAACCTCAATAAAGTATGAAACACTGTTAATATACTCATTCATCCTCCGCGGATAGCACTAAAGAAAAATCCCGCTACACTAGGAAAAAAAATTCACATAATTGTAACATTTATAATTATATGCATTAAGATCGTCTCACATGCTAATATAGCAATGAACAAAATATGGTGACTCGCTCGTGTCACACAAACACGCTGCATCCTCTAAGGATACAACTTATACTTCCATCCTGGCAATCGTCTTGACTGCACAAATGGTTTTCGGGCGTAACACGTCTGCCCAATCCAAAACAAAATTATTTTAATCGTTGCCTTACTAGGCACCGTATTCCTGTCCTCTTTCTCATTTTGGAACATATTATCGTGAGAGATTTCACTCCGCACAAGAATACCCCAACACTTAATTCACCTATCACCTGTCCTACTAACCAGGTTAGTATTGTCCTTCTCTCGGACATTAGTAGACTCGATTCCTGTTAGCCATCCCGGTTGTTCTCTTAGCTTTTTAGGCCATAAAGATCATGTTACTATCTATAATAGCACTTACTGAATTTACCATCACTTGGTAAGAATTTAACGATCTGCAACATTTAAATGGTTTCCCTGATGTGTATCCACATCCTTTTGTGGTGCTATACCACCACCGTTGTATTCAGTCTTATTCTCAACTAAATTCTTCGATTTCCTTTAACCTCCCCCACAAAGAAGCGTTATCAACCATATTGACAAAATATGACATTGTCAACCTCTGTATCGGTCATCCCTCAGAATTTCCTCCTCGAGTATTATCAACTATTATTATAAGTTGGTCTCCCACTTGGAGTCGTTTCCTCCACTAGTATCTACCTCTTTCGATACAAAACTTGCTAACGATTAGGATTCATATCCACAATTGGACTTCTGTCATGCCCTCCTGCGATGAGTTCAGAACCACGTTTGCTTCTCATCCTGAACAGTTGAGGAAGGAACATACGGTCAACACTGTACGTAAGGTTCTCCTATAGGCATAGCATTCCACATCTAAAATTTGTGGTTGACTCCAACCATTAAAATTTCGTCCCGAAAGCCAAGAAAAATTTTCTCTAAATTTTCACTTTCAGTTTGCCACACTCAGTCCTATATTTAAGCCTTTTGATACTTTATCTCCTTTGGTAAACACATACAATTTTCGCGTTTCTAAAATTTCCCACTAACAGTCTCTACACGTTTTTGTAATACGTTGGGTAAGTTTTACCCTCGCACCTCATTTGACTATAACATCATTTGAAAATCATTGCTGCACCTTAGTCGCCTTTCTAGTCGTGGCTTCTCGTGCCATAATTGAGGTGACCTCGACTACGGTCATCATCCTCGGATATATTTCATAATCTCAACTGAGCCCTGCCTCCTGATGTAAGCTTAACGGTCCTCTTCTGACATCCGTCATCGCTCGGCACATGCACACATCCGAACGAAATTAGAATTTACAGTGTATACACATTATAGTAGGAGAACGAAATCTCGTCAAAGGAATCGATAATCCTAAACATAGGGCTCTATAACAAACAAAGCGACGCTAAAAGCACAATAAGCCGTACAGATCCTAAGGACACTAGAACCCGATGCTCTGATACCACCTATGACACCCCTCCTAATTAAATACCGGGCGATCACTCCTTTATTAAATTAAATCAAGCTGAACAGTTGGTCCATTCTTAGCATCACTGTCGAAAAATAAATTTTTCCAATTTAACACCCTAATTAATTAAGCTAAGTGTCAAAACCATTTTCATACATACTTTCCAAATTTTAATTAAAGAAAAATCATTTATTTTATTAACAACATTCAATAAGTAAGAATCACCCATATTAAATTCTGCAACATAGTCCAATTAATTTAATACATTCGTCAATCGAATGTCAACATACGAAATCTAAAGTCACACATCCAAACTAAATAAATCCCATAGTAACAATACTGGAAATAACTGAAATACAAATGTCCAATAACAACGGAATAATGGAAAGAGCTACACATGCCCAACTAGATGAAAGTACTAAGAGTGGATCCGAATGAACGAAGTCGTCTAATCAAGAGACCTGCAACTCCCACCTAAGCTGCAGCGCGTTCCTTCCAAAAGATCCTAAGCAAGACGCCCCTGTGGGTGGGCACCTGTAATACATACATATATATACAAGAGAGAGAGAAAAAGAAACGGGTCAGAGCCCGATAGTGTGTATGATTTAAAATTCGTTTAACAAGTATTTAAATTGATACAGTCCAATGCAACAACACATTAGTACGACACTCTCTTGAGGAATTCTCACCTCTCTCCTAATGTGCACACCTATCGCACTAACCTTCCCAACGGTTTATCCTATCATTTTATCACACTAACCTTCCCAACAATTTAGTTTATCTCAAATTACTCATAAGATTTCAAAACCAAACAATATTATTGTTTAAAAAGATACTTCCAATTAGTACCTCAACTCTCGTTTTAGCTTCATTAATTTATAAAGTTTCCCTGTGTCATATTATACTTTTCAAACAAGTATTTCCGATTTATAGTCCAGAATTATTTCTCACTTACCATATCACAGCGACAGTTTAAATTTACCAAATTTCAAATATATATATTAAGCACTCGTATAATATATACATTCTAACATCACCAACATACAAACTATGGTGCAGGCATACTCTGCAATCCAATCCCCGTATCGCTCACACTAAGGGATATACAAGTTCGGAATCACTCTCGAACTGTATCAACATATATACACAAACAAGATTGAGGCGAAGCATAAATTCCAAGTCTCTAAGAGGTCAGTACATACCCTCACGTATCTTAGGACCGTCTGAACTATCAGCCCGATAGCCTGTACCAAGGATATCTATCTTCTAGGGTACAAGTCAATATCCCCCATAAAGGTCCCATCGCACGGGTACGTTTTTCACACGTATATAATATATGCATACACAATCATATAAATATACCACTTAGTATTGCATCAATATAGGTTTCTCTCCTCACCCATAATTACTATATTTATCCTTAATTTTCACATTAAGTATTCTTATAAGGGTTCGTCACTAACTTTAACTCGAAGGATTTCCCCAACTCATTTTGTGCCACTCGTGAACTCTATCCTCACAAATATAAAATTCAGTAGGTGTCCTTATTATGTTCCAACGTAACTCTCTTACGTACCTTACCCTTCAATACATAAATTAATCGATTTATAAGTAATTACCCCAAAATGTAATTCTTGGTTCACATTAAGTATCTCCAAAATTCATTCGTATAACCTACTGGTCTCCCCTATCTCCCAAAACATTATATTAAGGATGCCCAAGAATTATTTCATGATAAATTAAATTTAACTCATTTAATAAGGGAAATAGGAGTCTTCCAGGAGTGGTCAATCGATCGAGGTTTGGGGCTCGATCGATCGAACCTTCGATCGATCGAAGCTCTAGGCTCGATCGATCGATCAAGCAGGTATTTCGATTTCTGCAGAATTGCAGTTACGGGTTCTACCACTTTTCTTCATCCAAATCCATGTTTTCCAACCCCAAACGTCCCAAAAATTTTACTACTAACATTATATCAATATACCAGATGTTTCTAACGTAAGGCATGTGTATTTTTATCATTTAAACATGGATTTTCAACCCAAAATTTTATCTAATTATCAAGAACCCTAAAATTTTCTTAAACAGGTTTCTAACAAATTTTCTCCAGAATTTCCTTCTTATAATCATCAAAATTTCGTGGTTAAATTCCTCTACATGGCAAGGGTTTCCAGAATCATCATATAAACCAATACTACATGGATTTTCCTATCACAAATTGGGTTTTCTTCCATATATTTCATCCCTAATCATTACTAAACTAGTATGGAGATTGCACCAATGAAATAAGCAAGATAAACACTTGCCTGGGATTTTCAACGTTCTGGTTTGCGGCTGATTTTGGTGTGGTTGCGTTCCCCGTCGCGCGATCTACGCGTTGGTGGTGGCGGCGGTGCAAACCGTTGAGTTTTGAGCCTTGGAATTGCTTGAGAGCTCTCTCCTCTCTTATCCAATGGCCGTTCTAGGTTTTTGGTATTCTAACCCTAGGTGACAACCTCAATATCAGATATAGTCCCTCTAATTTTCGTGGGTTTAATTACCCAAAAAGGTGAAATGTCCAAAACGCCCTCCCGGGGTACCAATTAGGCCTAAAAACGCCCCGAGACCCAAACTAAACCTCCGGGTACACTTTTCTGACTATCTCGACCCTTCCGGACGCGTTGGCGCACTCAAAACGACCATACGAATAACTTATAAAATATTCACTTTTATTAATCCACATTTAGTCCCGACACGACACAGGCGCGTCCTGACTTAAATTTCCACAATTGTCATTTTATTCACACGTGACAATATTATAAAAATAAATCTCATATATTGCTATACTCATCCAGTAATATTCAACAAATAACAAATTTCCAATAATTACTAACTCTCGTCACGCTAGTAAATATTTAAAACAACATTTCGGATTAAAATTAAATTAATTTATCTCAATTAAATTTAATAAATCCCATAATTTTAAAAGCTATAAAAATACGGGGTATTACACTGCTTTAGATAGTTGGTTATTTTTTTCCAACAATTCTCTTTTTAAAACAGTTATTTGTTCCTCCAAATTAACCTTTGGTTGATATTTTCCCTTCCTTTTCTTTGGATTCACAATGTTTTTAAGGGGAATATTCCAACCATGTGAAAACTCATTTTCATTAATATCATCAGCAACTTTTTCTGATGATGAATCAACATGTATAGGACTTTCTGTAGAAATGTTCAAAGAGTAACTTGGCCCTTCAAACTGAGATTCCTTTTGTACAGAACTATCCTCACAAGATGGTTTATTTGTAGCGTGCTTCAAAGTTGTTGTTGCGATGTCATTCTTCACAAACCATTGTCTCAAAAAGGATAATTTCCACTTCAGGAATTTTGGAGTCTTATCTTTAAATTCTTCAACAGGAGAAATAATTTCAAATTTCTCACATGCCCAATACTGTGATCATACAAAAAATAAAATGATATTAATACTTGTATTACCTAGGGATTCATAATGGAAAGTACAAGTGATTTTTTCAAAATACACACAAAATTAAACGTGTACTTTGCAAATTTTATAATTGTATATTGAAAGTACACGTGATTTTTACAAATTTAACGTGTACTTTGTCAATATAAGTTCACGTGTACTTTCTAAAATAAATTTATAATTGTTGATACCAAATTTAGTCTACTGACATGGCTCAATTGAGTGAAGACACATGGCAATCTACGTGGCAAAAACAAATACTTCCGAGGAACTCACACGCTCCGAGGAACCATACTACAACGAGGAACAATAACGCTCTGAGGAACTCATACGCTCCGAGGAACAAGAACTCTCCGAGGAACTCAGACGCTCCGAGGAACAAGACCTCTCCGAGGAACTCTTGAGTACCGAGAAGCTTAAAGTGGTCCGAGCAACTCAGGCGGTTCGAGCTGCACCTCGAACAAAGCATTAATAACCAGATAACCAACAATTTGACTATTCATTAAATGCTTATCATTCAGACGCATACGTTTAAGGGGCATTGAATGTATTACCCTTTCATATGTACATCATTTAATGTATCACCCTTTCATATCACAGCCTCAGGGCTATAAATACATTGTACAATCCTCATTGTAAAGGGACCAGAATTTCTTGATATAACTTGTAATCGAGAATTCTCAAACACTCAACAATAACATAACAGTGGACGTAGGCCATTCTTATAAGGCTGAACCACTTTAAAATTCTTTGTCTCATTTATTTATCTGTGATTGAATAATTAGATATGATCTAATTTTTTACATCAACAAATTGGCGTCGTCTGTGGAAAACGATTGGTAACATAGTTTTTCATCAAAAACAATTCATCAACAATGGCTGATATTCCAGAATCCAGCAATCGAAATGCTAGAAGCCCTCCAAATCCATCTGCTCTGCCAAATATTCCAGATCTGGCTGGAATAATGACAAATCTGGCTCAGGGCTAGACCATCATGTAAGAAACTATGCGATAACTCATACAAACCCTCCATGGCGGTGCACCAACTCATTCAGGACTGCGGAGTATTCAAAGAAACACCCGTGCACCATCCTCGCGTACTAGGCATACCAATTCATACCGCAATGAGGAATCTGGAGATTTTTCTTATCAACCTGGACGAACTTTGTCAGTGCGAGCCACAGATACTGAACAACGTATCACTCTATCCCCAGAAAGAACCAGTGCACTAGAAAGATTAAGCAGGGTATCACATTTTAATCGATTAGGACCTAGAAGGAGTAAAAGTCCTCCTAGGGCCCCATCGAGGAGTTTTCGACGACCATTAGATTTAAGGGAAGGATCTGCCCAGTCGCGACCAGCTGCTCGTCAAGATAGATCCCAAGAGGCCACCTCGACGCGATCAGCTGCTCGAACCAATAGGCCCGAGGAAGGGAATCATGCATGGAAAGGTTCTATTCAGAGGCTGGAGGATAGATTAGGGGAAATGGCTAAGGCCAAGAACCCTTTACAACGAACCTTTGTTCGAGGAACACCTTTTGTCCAGGCCATTGTAGATTTTCCAACACCATCAAAGTTCAAAGCACCTGTTGTGACTCCCAAATATGATGGAAAGACTGACCCTGTTCTTCATATAGAATAATACCAAGCTGCAACCGATATCTATGCTGTTCCAGATGAGATGAGATGCAGAGCATTCTCGGGAACTCTTACCGGATCTGATCAAATATGGTATAATAATCTTCCTTGGGTTAAGATTTCAACTTTTCTTCAACTGGCCGAGTTATTCATTGGGAATTTCTGTTTTGCGGCAAAGCCAATTAAACGAGTAGCACATTTGTTAAGTGTTAGATAAAAAGCTGGTGAAAGTACCAGAGATTATATAACTCGTTTTAATAATGAGAAACTAGAAGTCATTGATTATGAGGAGAAGACAACGATTACTTCTTTGATGAGTGGACTACTGCCGAACAAGTTGTACTACACTTTGGCCAAAGATCCACCTAGAACCATGTCAGATCTGATGGTAAAAGCGTCCAAGATTATGAATGCCGAGGAGGCTATGGCTGCGAAGAAGAACATGGATGCAAAAAAAACCAAGGTGGAAGGTGATAAAGCTAAGAAAAAGGAGCATAAGAGCAATGGTAATGACAAACATTTAAAAACTAGGTCGGTATGGGATGTAATAAAGAAATATGATAATTACACTCCTTTAAAGAATGATATCAACCATGTTATAAAAGAAATCAAGAACAACGAGGAGTTAAACTGGCCAGAGAAAATGAAGGCAGACCCTGACAAGAGGAATAAGGTGAATTATTACGAGTTTCATAAAGATCATGGCCATATGACCAAAAATTACATAGCTCTTCAGAATGAGATTGAAACACTCATCAGACGAGGAAAACTGTCAAAGTATGTTGATCGTGGAAGCGAAAGAAGGAACAACGACCGAGAAAGAGAGAGGTCTAGATCTCCTCGTCGAGCAGAGGAGAATAAGAAAAAAAACCATGAAGTTGATCCAGAAGACGACCCCGATCTTCCCAAGAGACCAAGGCAGCCAGAACGAGAGGTATTTTCCATACGTTTTGGGTCATTTGACTGTAATGTTATAACCGGTGGAGATGCAGGAGGAGGAGACCTTACTACAGAGAGAAAAGCTTACCTTTGTGAGGCTCAAGCTTGCTCGTACATTCAACGAATAAATCTAGCTGAGGAGGATCGCCCGAGAAAGGTGAACAAAGAGAAATTAGTCATTGGTTTCTCAAAGAATGACCTCGCAGGTGTTCTATATCCTCATGATGACCCATTGGTGATTAAGATGAGAATGAAGGAAGTAATAATTTCAAGAGTACTGGTCGACAATGGTAGCTCGGCAGACATCATGTTCTACTCGTGCTTCGATAGTTTAAATCTAAAGTTATCTCAATTGGAGCCTTATCATAGACCCCTCATCAGTTTTGCCGGCGAGAAAGTATTTCCACTTGGGACGATCAAGTTAAATATATTCATTGGTACGTGGCCTGCTTATCGAACAGAAAGAATATGCTTCTTCGTGATGGATAAGAATGTTCAATCATCATATGATATCATCATGGGAAGAGTAGGATTGAAGAAGTTCGAGGTTGTACCATCTACAGTGCATCAATGCCTAAAATTTCCAATAAATTTTGGAGTAGGAGTTGTGAAAGGTGATCAGAAAGTAGCTCGGGAATGCTATTATTCATCCGTCGAGCAAGAAGAACTGGAAGAATCAAGGAAAAAGACTACTACCTATCAAGTGGATGAGGGTGCAGAAATTGAAACATTGGATCTTAGAGATGAGTCTCAACTCGTGAAGGGTCAAGTGGTGGAAGCTACTAAAAACATCATTCTGGACGACGAGCATCCTGAACGAACAACTCAAATAGGTTCGTCATTGGAAACCTCGCTAAAACAGGAAATGATAACTTTCCTCAGAAGCAGAAAACAAACTTTTGCGTGGAGTCATGAAGATATGCCTGGGATAGACCCAAATTTCTTATGTCACGAACTCAATGTGAATAAGGAGATCAAGCCTGTGAAGCAGATAAGAAGAGTATTCAGCCCCGAGAAGAACCAAGCTATACAGGAGGAAGTCGAGAAGCTCCAGAAAGCTTGTTTCATTGAAGATGTTAAGTATCCAGATTGGTTAGCCAATGTGGTGATGGTAAAGAAGAAAAACAACAAGTGGAGGATGTGTGTAGACTTCATCGACCTCAACAAAGCATGCCCAAAGGATCACTTTCCATTGCCCCGAATTGATCAACTAGTAGATGCTACCTGGGGACACGAGCTGCTAAGCTTCATGGATGCTTATTCTGGTTACAATTAGATTAAAATGAAACCTTAAGACAGGGAGAGTACTTATTTCATTACCCCTAGGGGAACTTATTGTTATAATGTTATGCCTTTTGGTTTGAAAAATGCAGGTGCGACATATTAGCGGCTGATGAACAAGGTCTTTGCTGAACAAATTAGTTGCAATATGGAAGTCTATGTTGATGATATGCTGACAAAGAGAAAGAAAGATGCCGATCATCTAGTCGACCTAAGCCAGACTTTTGATCAACTGGATAAATATCAAATGAAGCTGAACCCGACGAAGTGCATATTTGGAGTACGAGAAGGCATGTTTCTCGGGTATATTGTCAATCAACGAGGCATTGAAGCAAATCCTGAAAAGATCAAAGCTCTATTAGGGATGCGATCTCCAACGACGAAGAAGGAGGTACAGAGTCTCACAGGACGAGTAGCAGCACTCAACAGATTTGTATCGCGAGCAACTGATCGATGTCTCCCATTATTCAAGACATTCCGAAAGACTTTTGAGTGGAATGATGAATGTGAGAAGGCTTTTCAAGACTTGAAGAATTACTTGGGAGCACCTCCACTGTTGTCCAAGCTAGTGATGGGAGAGAAATTATACTTATATCTTGCAGTGTCCGAGAATGCAGTTAGCTCGGTGTTGATAAGAGTGGATAATGGAGTGCAAAAACCAATTTACTACACAAGCTCGGACCAACTCCGGTTGGTAAAAGAGCAAGTAGATGTTATAGGGTCATCAAATTCGAGCTCAGACCAACTCCGGTTGGTAAAAGGGAAAGAAACGATGATCGACGAAGAGCAAGAAATATAAGGGGAGGATGAAAGGAAGCAACAAATATTTCACCGAGGAACTCTGACGGATCAAAAATTTGAAGACGAGTTACCTATATGGAGGCTATATGTAGATGGCTCATCTTGCACAACAGGCAGTGGGGCATGGATAGTTTTGAGCACTTCAGACGAGGTCGACATGGAATACGCCCTACGTTTCCAATTCAAAGCTTCCAATAATGAGGATGAGTATGAGGCCATGATTGCAGGTCTTAATTTGGCAAAAATTATGGAGGCACAGCAGGTTATTGTCTTCAGTGATTCTCAATTGATCATAAATCAAATGTTGGGAGTATATGCAGTTAGAGGAGAATTAATGGTCAGATATCATGCGAAGGCAAAGGAGTTGGTGTCAGAATTTGCTGCTATTAAGCTGGTTAGAATACCAAGAATGGAGAATGCGAGAGCAGATGCCTTAGCCCGATTAACATCAGCTACTCGTACCGAGCTATGACGAACAATCCCAATTGAAGTTTTAGCTGGTCGGAGTATAGATGAAGATATGACGACGAACTTTATTACCCTTGATTTAGGACCATCTTGGATGGATCCAATCAGGGCATACATTGAGGAGGGAGAATTACCAATTGACAAGCTCGCAGCCAAGAAATTGAAGTTTAAAGCTGCTCGGTATGTATTAACTAACGGTATTCTTTATAGACGAGGAATTATGGCAAGTTTGCAGAGATGTGTACATCCTTCCGAGGTGAAAGAATTGATTGAAGAGATCCATGAAGGGTCCTGTGGAGCACATGTAGCAGGTCGGACGCTCTTACAAAGGATGATGACGCAGGAATATTACTGGCCGACGATGAGAGCTGATTGTATAGCCTATGCCAAGAAATGTGACAAGTGCCAGCATTTTTTGTCCATCCGAAGAACTCCACAAGCACTATTGACACCCATAACTTCTCCTTGGCCATTTTCCATGTGGGGAATAGATTTGGTCGGGCCACTACCTACGACCAGAGGAAGGTTCAAATACCTCATCATCGCAGTGGATTATTTTACTAAATGGGTTGAAGCTGACCCTCTCATCGGCATGACGTACGACAAGGTGTATCAAAATTTTTGGAAGAACATCATTTGTCGATATGGTCTTCCTCATGCCTTCATCATAGACCATGGAACACAATTTGATAACGAGGAGTTCGCTGCCTATTGCCATCAGTCAAACATTTTGAAGGTCCACTCAGCACCAGTCCATCCTTAGAGCAATGGACAAACTGAAGTGACAAACAAAACACTGCTAAATGACTTGAAGAAAAGATTGAACGATGCAAAAGTGAATTGGATCAACGAGTTACAATCAGTACTCTGGGCTTACCGAACTACTCCCCGAGTAACAACTGGAGAATCACCATATATGCTGGCATTTGGAAGTGAAGCTGTTATACCTGCCGAGTTGGGCCTCCCAACACACAGGGTACTGAATTTCAATTCCCCTGTCAGCGACTTAATGAGAAGACTAGATTTAAACATGCTCGAGGAAGTTAGAGAAGAAGCAGCCATTAGAAATGCTGCCTACCAGCAGCGAATAGCTCTGTTTTACAACAAGAGGGTGAAGAAGTGAGACCTGAAAGAAGGAAACTATGTGCTGAAGAACGTAATTCAAAAGCACAGTAAGCTGGAGGCAAATTGGCATAGGCCATACCGAGTTACAGAAGTTGTTCGACCAGGAACTTACCGAATAACAACTTTAGAAGGGGAGGAGTTTAAGAATGCATGGAACGCAGAGCACCTGCGCAAATATTATCAGTGATGAATAAAATGAAGATATTCTGTCGAATTCTTTCTTTATATTGAAAGTTTTTCGGGGAATACTAGTGCTACACACTACTCGGCGAAACTCGACAAAGCTCAGGCTACTCAAATATTTTCTCGAAAATGCCAACTAAGGTTGGTCGAGAAACCTATATTCCTTCGGGAAGTAAAGCTACCAATATTCCTCTGGGAAGTAAAGATACCAATATTCCTCCGGGAAGTAAATCTACCAATATTCCTCAGGGAAGTAAAGCTACCAATATTCCTCCAGGAAGTAAAGCTACCTATATTCCTCCGGGAAGTAAAGCTATCAATATTCCTCCGGGAAGTAAAGCTACCTATATTCCTCTGGGAAGTAAAGCTACTTGTATTCCTCCGGAAAGTAAAATTTGTATTCCTAAGGGAAGTAAAACTATATGTTCCTCGGGAAATAAAAGTATTCCTAAAATGCCAACTTATGTCGGTTAGGAAGTAAATATATTCTCGAAAATACCAACTTGAGTTGGTCGGGACGTAAAATTATTTCAAAAAGACTAACTATGGCTGGTCAGAGATAAAAACCCACCAACTGTAGTTGGTCGACAAGGAAAATTTACCGACCTTGGTTGGTCGGAAACATTTAAGAGAAAAATCTACTAACTATGGCTGGTCGGGGATAAAAACCCACTAACTGTAGTTGGTCGACAAGTAGAATTTAACGACCTTGGTTGGTCGGAAACATTTGAAACATTTTTTATACTCGTAACTTTATTATTAAGTGATCGAGCAACATTTTTGATACTCGTAACTTTATTATTAAGTGATCAAGCAACATTTTTGATACTCGAAACTTTATAATTAAGTGATCGAGCAATATTTTTTATATTCGTAACTTTTTAATTATTACTAAGTTGGTCGAGAAACGAAATGGTATTTTTGCCAAATGACCACCACAAATTTGAGCTATTCGACAATAAGTTAATCGAAAAACTACACAATATTGTTACCTTTTTATCAGATACACATGCACAAATATAAAGTGTTTTACAAGACAATAGCAGTTAAAATTGCAAACAAAAATGAAAGTCTTTCATTAGATCCAAAATAAATTACATTGATAATGAAATGAAAGTTACATTGATATTGAAAGGTATACTAACTATTACATCAAAATTCTTACTCTACTGGTCTTTTCCCCTCTGCTTTTGACACAGGTTCCTCGCCAGCAGGCGGATCATTTAAAGCCATAGGAGAATTTATAAAGTTGAGATCCTTCAACATCCTGACATTCATCACGGATGGTCAATCTAAGAGGTGCTCGGGATGAGATATCTCGGCATTTGAATGGAGATTGTAGTCACCGAGATATTTAGAAATCAAGCTCCGAGGAATGGCCTGATCAGGGATCCAACTCATATCCAGTTTGTATGGTGGCACAGGTAAGTCGAGCAGCCCAGGATCATGGTATTCCCACAGGTAATGACCCTGTTAGAGTTGCAGCACACCTAAGGCATTCAACCAGCCTTGCTTGTAGCCCTCATTATTGGCATTCTGGATACGATCGTCCAAATGGTAGAGCACCTCGTTGTATCCAGCCATCCAGAACTCCCTGGGGTATTTGTGGAATTGATATGTTAGTCTTTCTAGCTGCTCGTGGAGATTTTTGATGAAGATCTCTTTGTTCTCCAAGGTAGACTGTTGCGTGGAGAGCTGCTCTTCCAGGTCTCTGATCTTCTTTGACATTTCATCCAACGCCTGGTTCTTCACCATTAATTGTACAACCTGGTTCTCTAAGGCAGACTGAGTCCTCTGTTCCTCGACAGGTATCCCAGCTGCTCTTGCTCGTCCCCGAGAAGAAGAAGAAGGACCAGCCCTTTTCAAGGTTTCCAACTCGTCTCTCAAATTGGCGTTCTCGACTTCCAAGAACGAGAATCCCTCATCAGTCATTGGGATTATGGCTTTTGAAGTGGAAGCTGTAGACTTCAACTGTGACAACTCTCTTTGCAGGTTGCTGTTCTCTTGCTCTAATAGTTCAGCGATTTGTCTGCACTCCTCGACCTCACCCTTCAGAGTTCTCTCCCTCACATCGTACCCAGCAAAAAGCTTCTCATATCACTTGTCGGCAATGATCTGCTGGTATTTCTTCTCGTACCCCTCATGCAACAGGGCAGTGGATTCTTTGTATTGTTGCTGAAGGTCCTCGAGGGTGCCTTGGAGATCCTCGATCATATCATAATAGGCCATATTATTGGTCACTGCTCGATCAAGTAGACACTTCAGATATTGATATGCTTCAACTGCCTGTTCTGAATCATCTTAGCCGAGGATGTCGACGACTTATGCTGCACTCAGGTCTGTGTGACCAGCCTTAAAGTATTCATTACATTGTCGCATCAGCTTTGTATCATGGGCATGTAGTAATTCCATCCTGGCCAGAAACTAGCAGAGAAAGAAAAAGCAATAATCAATAAGAAGAATCAAGACAGAGTATGAAGATGAGACAACAGTATGAATAAACACAAGTTCAAGTTTTATTATATCATAAAGGTCAGAAAGTACAAGATTTAGAGTTACATATTCATGGTTACAATTAACAAAAGAAAATATAAAGAGAAACCCGAACAACTCTACACCTTTTCCTTGTCTCCCAAAACCTTCTCGGGAGGTTGGGACGAGGAAGTAGGTTGCTCGGAGGGAGTTAAAAGTTGCTCGGGGAGCGCCAGCAGTTGCTCGGAAGAAGTAATGATTTACTGAGGTTCCTCGGTAGCAGGCTGGATGGCTGGGGTATGATCTTCCATCACCATAGAAGACTCTTCGGAGGCAGCTTCATCCTCTTCTAAGTCTTCAGGAGTTGGAGGAGGACCAGGGATGTGCCGCTGAAAGAGTTCAGAATTTTCATACACTTTCATCTCCTGTAGAGCAGCGAGCCATCCATCCCTAAAGTACTTGAGGCTGCCATAGTCCACTTGCGATACCATGGCAGCCAATCCCTTGTTCCACCCCTTGTCCCAGCCAGCGCTGAAGGACTTCTTCACATCCATTTTCCTCTTCAACTTCTCCGAGGAAAGCTTCTCGGACAGCAGGTTATCAGCAGCTTTCAGTTTTCTCTCAGCCTCCTCCTTCTGCCGATTTACCTCCCAAAGTTGAGACAACTCCTCTTCAGCAACCTTGAGCTTATTCTCTAGATCTTCAGCATTCTTGAGCTTCTCGTCAAGCTCTTTATTTCTCCCTTCCAGATCCTTTATTCTCTTCTCCAACTCCTTGGAGACTTCAACAGCCTGAGCTTTCTCCTGCTCGATGGAGGTAAATTGCTTTTCCTAAACAACTTTTTCAGCATCGTACTTCTGACGAGACACTTCCAAAGACTGCCTCACGCCCATCAGAGCCTCCTCTACACCTAACGAGGAGCATGAAGCTTTAATGGCTTCATCATTCTTCAAAATTATATTAAAGCAGCTCGTTAACTGTGAAAAGAAAAAGAAAGCAAGCCAGAAACAGAAATGACAAGGGAAATATGAAAAGTTCAAAGTAAGAAGACTTACAGAAGCGAGGTGGCGAGCAACCAATGAGGTAACCATGTCCTGAGAAAGGTTTTCCTCAGTACCTTGGACCTCGGGAATGATCCAAGACTTTACCGAGCTCATAGCAGAGCTCGGGGAAACAAAAGTTGGAACTCTAGTTCCAGTAGCTGGGGGCTGAGTGATGGTGTCAGCCAAATTGACCGAGGAGCTCTTCTTCAGCCTCCTCGGGGGAACAGAAACAGTTTCGACCAAGGAAGAACCCTTAGTCGGTGATATTACAATCACCTCTCCAGGAGCAGCAGACCTGCTCGGAGCCACTGCGGGCTTCTCTACAACCTTCACAACAGCAGCAGCCGAGGAAGGCGCATCAGTTTTCTTTATCCCTTCTGGGACATCAGACTTACTTCTTTTGGCCTCTCCAGCAATAGAGGTAGGTTTCTCAAAGAGAGTGGGAGGCCTTCTTCTCTTCATCCTTTCACTTAAAGGGACATGTGATTCAGGCGAGGAACTGGTAGAGGCTGGTAGTGGCTCTGCGTCACTTATTACTGGACGAGCAGCAAAAGAAGTTGTGTAGCTCTTGTACTGTAGCAGATATGAAGCTGATCTAATGTGCTCGTCGACAACACTCTGATGCAAACTCCAGATAAGTTTTAAGTGTCTTATGTTAACGTCTGCTTCTTTTGGACACTTTCTTTTGTTGTCAACTGCAAATAAATAAACATTGCCATCAGTGATACATTTTATCAAACATAAAGGAAGCATAATTTCAAAATAAACAAAATGAAGTAAAAATAACCTATCCCATTGCCATAGGGAGGGCATCTGGGACCCTGATAAACCTCATCTACAGATAAAGGAGCATGTTGCCAATTTTTTATGACAACCCCATGCTCAAAATAATCCCTATTGGCATCCGGGAGATTAACCACTAAGGCCCTATTCAAAAATCTAGTTTTTAAATAAAAGGTGTTATCACCAACTGCCCATCTATAACAAAACATTATTTCTGGAATTCCTATACGAGTTCCATGGATTTAATTTAACCTATGAACCCCATTAACTATTCTCCACGTGTTGGGGGCTATTCTTGCAGGAACGACGTCAAAATATTGACAAAATTTCAGACACAAGGGATTGGGTGGAAAAGAAAATCCACACTCAGCAATAAAAAGACTGGGAAACCAATGTCCCTCAGCCAAACGAAAATAATCAGAAGGCTCAGAAAGCTCTTCCAGAACAACCCAGGAGGGAATAGAAAAATCAGAGCGAAATTTATCAAGAGATTCAACAGGGTAAACCATGATGAATGAAAAAAATGAAGAAGAAGGAAGAAAATCTTACAGAAAAAGAGTAGATCTGATGACAACGAACGATGGAAGAGATGAATACACAGGAGAGAAAGAGACAACGAAAAACTCAAAGATACAAATTTGAAAAAGTAGAAGATGATGGGATTTTCTGCAGTGTTTAAATACTCTACCTTGGGAAAAAGAAAAGTAATGATTACAAAAAGAGACGGTTACGTTACCGGTGGCTAAAAAGACGAAAAGGGGCGCGGGAATCAAAGCGGGCATAAAAATTCAAAAAGCCTGATTCTACGAATTTGGAAGGACAAATAAATACAAGGGAAACACTCCTAAAATTCAGGAAGACCATTTAAAGCTACCATATTCCGAAAAAGAATGTTCCATACTCCTCAAATTTCGAACTATGAAACATTGGGGGCTTCTGTTGATACCAAATTTAGTCTGCTGACATGGCTCAATTGAGTGAAGACACATGGCAATCTATGTGGAAAAAACAAATACTTCCGAGGAACTCACACGCTCCGAGGAACCATACTACAACGAGGAATAATAACGCTCCGAGGAACTCAGACGCTCAGAGGAACAAGAACTCTCCGAGGAACTCAGACGCTCCGAGGAACTCTTGAGTACCGAGAAGCTTAAGGCGGTCCGATCTGCACCTCGAACAAAGCATTAATAGCTGGATAACCAATAGTTTGACTATTCATTAAATGCTTATCATTCAGACGCACACGTTTAAGGGGCATTGAATGTATTACCCTTTCATATGTACATCATTTAATGTATCACCCTTTCATATCACAGCCTTAGGGCTATAAATACATTGTACAATTCTCATTGTAAAGGGACCGAAATTTCTTGATATAACTTGTAATCGAGAATTCTCAAACACTCAGCAATAACATAATAGTGGACGTAGGCCATTCTTATAAGGCTGAACCACTTTAAAATTCTTTGTCTCATTTATTTATCTGTGATTGAATAATTAGATATGATCTAATTTTTTACATCAACAATAATATTGACAAAAAATATAACAAGTGTATTTTGAAAGTACACTGGTTATATTTACAAAACATAGTACACGTGTACTTTGTAAAATACAAGTGTACTTTCATGTGATATAAGACGTGTATTTTCAAAATACATGTTAAATTATCACGTGTATTTTGAAAATACAAGTGAAAATATCAAGTGTATTTTGAAAGAACAAGAGAAAATATCACGTGTATTTTGAAAATACAATTCTACTTTATAAAGTACACTTGTATTTTACAAAGTACACGTGTACTATGTTTTGTAAATATAACAAGTGTTCTTTCAAAATACACTTGTTATATGACCTGTATTTTGAAAATACACGTGAAAATATCACGTGTATTTTCAAAATACAAGTGAAAAAATCACGTGTATTTTGAAAATACACGTGATATTTTCAAAGTACACGTGAGTATTGGTATGTAAGTTTTGAAATATCAAGAATATCACGTGTATTTTGAAAATACACGTGAAAATATACGTGTATTTTCAAAATACAAGTGAAAATATCACGTGTATTTTGAAAATACACGTGATATGTTCAAAGTACACGTGAGTATTGGTATGTAAATTTTGAAATATCAGGATGTTTTTTTGCTCACGAGTAGGAAAATGACACATCCAGTAACTGTGCTACGTTTTGAACTTGCTGATTTGTCAAGTGAATGTATGAGAAACTCATGCACAGCTGATGCCCAATCATACTTATTCATTTCCTCAGTATTATTGATGTATTTCAACCAAAATTCTCCAAGGGTGAAGTTTGAGTTGGAGAAAAATAACGTGTTCAAGAAGTGGAGACACACAATTTTAACAAAATCGATAATTCCTTCATCTGTCTACAATTCAATTGATTTCTTCAAACCATTCAATATTTCTGACTTTCCTATTCTTTTTGCTAAGTATCGTGCTTGTAATCCAGATTTTTGAGCAGTATTCGGTCTCTTTTTCAGTTCTATTGATTTTAAACCCTCAACCAGGGGTATGCCAAATATTTCACTTATATCTATTGGCATTATTGGAATCCTACTTTTCATACAGAAACTTTTGGTTTCCGTATTGTACAACTCGATAATTGATAAAATATTTTTATCCGTCTTCTTGTGGTCCACTTCTAATACTTTCTCACTGTAGTAGGCATTGAAAAGCTCCCAAAATGGAGTCTTCTTAAGAAGTTCAATATGGCTATTATTTATTTTATCTTTAATCTGATGAAAATCATGGAGAAAGCTAACAATATTTGACTGATATTGGTCATTCTTCTTTGCAGGATGTTTAGATTTCAATGCCACACTAGAACTAGAAGTAGAACGAGATGAAGAACTATCATCAGAACTGCTCTTTTTTTGTTTCTTTTCTCTTCTCGCCTTCATCTTCATCCCCATTATATTGATCTATAAACAAAATTTAAATTACTAACCTATAATGCTATGTATAAAAAATAATATACATGCAAATTAGAATAAAACATAGACTAAAACAATAAAATACAAGCGTATTTAACAAAAGTACATACAATATTCTCACAAATAATTTATACAAGTCTCAACAAAATACATGCTAAAGGTGATAATATATATCGTCATTTTCATGGTAATACCTAGCGGAGGTTGTTCGACAAGTCAAAAACCAAGATCCTATATTCCTAACATATTCAATAAAGAAGTGATACAAAAGCTGAATGCTAAAAGCTCCAACATTATCAAAACCCTTTAAGCAATACTGCTAAATTCGTTTAGCTAAATCCTTCGCTTTCGATTCAGTTACTTGAAGTTGTTGCACATCAAAAGTGAAGTAAATATCTTCATAGTAGTAGTAGTTACCAAGTAACCTTTTAGCTCTATCATTGATGCGAAGGAGAAAATGAATTTCGTCATCATTAGTACTATTGACTGTCAATGGGAAAGGCTTTGTATTGTTAAGATCTTCAAACGTGCAAGCAACAGTTTTGTAGTTGAACATGCTTGATCATATGATTCCTAAAGAATAACACAACTATACAAAATAGTACACTCATAATACACATTAGTACATGGATATTAGATTGAACAAATTGAATTTCAATGTGCGTATACTTTATGAATTTTTTGCGTGTACTTTCAACAAAGTACACGCAAAAAATGAAAAAGTACATGCAATAATACTGATTACAAGCTAATAACATATCATTCAAATGCAGCTTGCACGGAACCAAAACACTCCTAAATATTAACACAATAATAATACTTCTTACAAGCTCATGGAATATCATTTAAATGCTGCTGGCGCAGACCAAAATAACATAGGATTGATCAAATATGAATTTGAAATATATATTTTATAGAGTACACGTATAAAACATAAAAGTACACGCATAATGAATTGAGAAATACAATTTCAATGTGTGTGTACTCTGTGTATTTTGCGTGTACTTTTTGATAGTACACGCAAAATACACATAGTACACGCAAAACGGGGCTTGTACATGTACATGTTCCAATCATGTATATATTCCTATTCCTTGATAAATCCTCGATAAATGATGTATACATGAGGAAAAGTACAATGATGAAATACATATATCTAATATGCAAAAAGTGTGTTTTGCAATTAAAATGAAGGAAACAAATAATATTTTCATATCATGAAGAAGAATGTGATTTCATGTGTCCACAAATTTATATATATGAGAATACTAAATACACAAGGACAAACAGGTGATAAGAGAATGTATACATACTTATTAGTGGTGTTTGAAATAATTTGATTTATAATGTAAAATGTAGAACTTCAACGATTAGGGTTTGATCGAAGAGAGTTAGGGTTTTGATCGAAGAGAGTTTTTAGCGCTTCGATCAGGAGTATTTATATGTTGTTGTTGACCAAAATTTGATTGAGAAATAGATTCGTTTTGTGGTTTTGATCGAAGAGATGATACGATTAAGTTTTTGATTCAAGAGATAATACAGTGGTTTTGGCACTTCGATTTCTGAATAGTGCGTATTTGTTTTAATTTCGAAGTATTTATATATTGGACCTAATCGTTTAAAATTTGTTGAACCTGATTTTTTTATTCAAAATTGTTAGTTCAAGAACTAAATCGTAAAACCCCTATAAAAAAAAATAGAGAGGTCGTATTTTTCTTTTAACAACAAATGTGTTAATTTTGACAAAGTCAAAAAGAGCTTAAAACCCATCATGCCCAAAATGGGCTCGTGGCCGGAGAGACTTTATTTGTGATTATCCGCCGTTGACCAGTGCTGATGGTCAAGCGATGACTTTCCTCTGCATTCATCGTTATAGCCTAGTGGTCGCCGACTAATAAAGAAAGGTCCGACGATATCGCTGCCTATTAATAGGTTCCGCCGACCTGGGATATGTACCAATAATAGATGCCGTCGACAGTCGACCTGTGATGAGCAATAATAGAGGCCGTCGATCTATGAAAAAAGATTCTGGTACAGTGACCATGTTTGTTGGGGAGGAACAACAATCGCTGACCATGAAATGTTTCGTGCGAAAGTAATCATTCCTAAACATGTTTTGAAACTCAGAGAACCTCATTGGAGCTGATAGAGACACCGACCAGCCTCCAAGTCATTGGTGGGCTTGATGATTCTTCTGGGTTTTTTGGATTCTCTGGGTCAGGTCGAGTTTCTTGGGTTTGTTACTAAACCTGTGGGCTAACCCCCTCTTTATCCAGATGAAGCCAGTAGCCATTTTTGTGGAGATTCAATGATCGATTTTGCTTTACCCATTAGGTATACGTGAATATCCTGCTTTGTTAGTTGGATCTATTCTTTGTCACACCATATGTATAAATCAAATTGATGAGAACTTTTGCAGTGGATAATTTCTTGAATATATAAATCCAGGTATGTCATTCAATTTTGATGCTCTGTTCAACACTGATTGTTGAACATGTGCCCTAGTTTCTTGCCGTAGAACGTTGAAATTGGGTAAACCCTCCGATTATTGTTGACGATGGGGCTTTTTATCAACCGAATTTCTCCGTATTAGAGTACAAATCCTCTATTATAAAAAAAATCTTCAGGGAGAGAAAAAATTATTGGTTTTTAGGAGAGAAAATTATTGTTAGGCCATCCACAATGGGATCTCATAAATTTATGGGCTTATGAGATGAGTTAACGGATGAGGGGCGCAGTGCAAATTCGTTATAAATGGGTATGGGGCGGGAAACATTCTTGCGCCTGGGCTAAGCGGACAAAAGTCTTGCCCCTGCCCTCATGGTAAATTTAGTCGTTGCACAAAAAAATATTTAAATATGGTGTGGGACGGACAACTGTTGTCCTTCTGGTCATGGGGCGGAGAACAGTTGTCCTTCTGATATGGGACGGACAAATGTTTTCCACCTCTGCCACTCAACAGGATCCGTTATCCCTCCTTTACACTTATAGGACGCTAAGCGGCTCCGCTCCAAATTATACAAATTATGTCGCCCACTGTGAGTAAAAAATCACCAAACTAAAGGATCCACAACGGGATTAGAGGACCCATTGTGGATGGCCTTAGACATTTATCCTCTCCTATTCTCCAGTTACAGAGATAAATAAATGATGAACAATCGTATCTCACATCTAAAAGTTATTACGGAATTCATCTCAAAATCAATCAATGAAAATTATCAAAAATTGATACAGTTGTAATTGTAATTCAAGGAATCATTGAAGATCTCCTAAAATTCATTTCAAAATCAACAAACACAGTCGTGTAGATTGATAGATGAATAACAATTGATTGTACAGTTCACAAACACAAATGAATGAAACTATGTGTATGAAAAAGCTATGTTATTTACAAAGAGAGAGAACGAACACTTAGCTCTTGATTAGATTGCATAAATCATCGTCTTGTGACATAAATTTTTGTCTCTTTTGCTAAAGAGGGAAAATCTTTTGTGTCGTTTTCCATAGACGGCGCCAATCTATTGATGTCTAAAAATAGTCCATCATTTGGAGATGTCAACAAATAAAATCAAAATAAATAATTCAAACAAACACACAAGAGACAAAGATTTTTAAAGTGGTTCCGCTATGAAAAAAACTAACGTCCACTGTTGGTTTTATTTCAGGTGATTAGAATATCACAGTTGAGTATGCTTGAGAATAATTCCATTGTCCCTTTGAGCTATGGGAGATCATGTATTTATAGTGGTTAGGAGTCCAAGAGATGGAATGCCTTTATATATTCTGGCATTTACATCTGTATATAATAAATATATCTGTTAATATTAACGAGTACAATGAGTATTGGTGACTCCACACAAATGACTTTTGACATTCTTGATGGTTAATATTCTTTAGGTTGGTCGTCCGGTTGGCCGACCAACTGTCTCGGGAGCCGACCACATAAGTAATTACTATGAAGATCGCCACGTAAGAGAACGGGTGTCCATTTCTCATTGTTCCACGTGGGGGAGCAAATTTTACAATCCAAATGATAATACTCAAAATTAGTTCCCAATTAACCCATTTTCCATACAAGGGCGAGAACCCAATGTTATACACATTATTTTATTCAAGAATGATTATGTAGTTATAACATTATATGATTGGAACAAAATATAATTACTACTTAAATATAGAAAATTAATCTTCACGCATTCATAGATTGATTGCTTATAACTTACATAAGAAAGAACACACCTTTGTCCATTTCTTAGAGATGAAAGGTGATGATGTTTCTCCTCTCTTTGGTGCTCCAGAATTGCTCCTAATTTTTTTTAGAATTTCGAATTTTCTCCCTCTACGCAATATAATTGTGTGTTATAGTGTGCTAATGATGGAATTAGGCTATTGATTATAAGGGTGAGGGAGGGACGACATTACCCTTTGTCCATAAATTCATTTCCCAAATTCAAATTATTTGATTTTTTAAGGACCTTATTAGTGGGGTACCAATTAATTCTAAAATTACGTAATTAATTAATTAATTAATTTTTTCAATAGTCTCCTACTTGGTCCTAATAAGTACAACCTCATAATATGTCTAGAGAACATAAGGTGCACAATTAAGCTGAATAATTAACAACAATCATTGCCATAATTGAATAATTCAACAATGCGATTCATGATGGTTCCACACTATTCAGGAGCATGGTTCCTTCCGTGTACCACAATATCAATATTTTATTTAATCAGGCTTATAATGTGGGTTGTCATAATGGCCTCATAATGTCTTTTGAGAAAAGACTAATTATGTCATACAATAGGCCAGAGTCACATGAATGCATACATTAAAGACAGAAATGCTAGAAATTTAAAACACTTTTATTGAATTCAAAATAGTAGTGTTAAACAACTAAACCAATAACAATCATAATCATACTAATTAAGACCCTCCTCTTTGATATGTTTCATAAAGATTTTCAGTGATAGTCCTTTCATTAAAGGATCTACTATGTTATCACTCTTACTATTGTGATTAATTGGCACACGCTGTTTTAGAACTTCTTCTCTCACTGATAGGTACTTCATCTCGATATGTTTAGCCACCTTAGTACACTTGTCATTTTTCTAAAATAAGACTGCTGCAACATTTTCGCATAAAATTTTCAGTGGCTTAGGTATTGTCCCTATGATTCCAAATCCTGAATTGAAATTTCACATCCATAATCCATGATTTATATCTTGTAGATGATCTAATAACACCTTACTTAGCGCTTTTCCAAGAGATGGCTACTTCAGGAAGGAGGAAAAAATAACCCGAAGTGCTCTTCCTACTGTTAAGGTGTCCTCCAAAATCTGAGTCTGAGTGTCCGACCACTTTAAAGTGATCAGTCTTCCTATATGTGAGCATATATTCTTTAGTCCCTTGTCGATACCTCAATACTTTCTTTGTAGCTTTCCAATGATAATTTCCCGTATTACTTTGATATATGCCTAGTATCCCAACAACAAAACTGATATTCAACCTAGTGCAAATTTGTGCATATAGTAAGCTACCTACGAGCGAGGTAGAAGGCACACCTTTCATATGATCCCTTCCCAATTCACTTCCTAGGCATTAGTTTAAGTTGAACTCATATCCTTTCTGAAGTGGAATGTCGATGGGATTGCAACTTTGCATGCTAAACCTTTCTAACACTTTGTTAATGTAAGCTTTTTGAGAAAGTCCCAACGTTTTACATGATTTGCCATGAGATATCTCTATTCTGATCACAAAGGATGCCTCACCCATATCTTTCATTTCAAAGTTTATTGAAAGGTATTTTTTGTTTCACATAATAAACCAAGGTCACTACTGGTAATAAGCAAGTTGTCAGCATATATCACTAAAAATACAAACTTACTCCCACTGATCTTCAGGTATATACAACGGTACAACAATTAGAATCTTGTTTTAGACCATATATTGACTTCTTTAGCATACATGCCATGTTTTTCTTTCCTTCTTTTATGAAGCCTTGTGGCAGTGCCATGAAGACTTTTTCTTCAAAACTCCCATTTAGAAAAGTTATTTTTACATCCATTTGGTGCAACTCTAAGTCATAATGAGCCAACAATGCCAATATTATTCTCAAGGAGTCCTTTGAAAGTAGAGAGAAGGTATCATTATAATAAATGCCTTCTTTTTGATTAAAAACTTTGGCAACTAGTCTAGCTTTACATCGTTCGATATTGCCTTTTGAGTTGCGTTTGGTCTTAAAGACCCATTTATACTTGACTTGTTTTTGTCCTTTTGGTAACTCCATTAACTTCTAGACTTGGTTATCATTTATAGATTTTATTTCCTCACTCATGGCGTCAATCCATTTATTAGAAACATTACTATTTACAGTTTTTTCATAAGAAAGTGGGTTATTAATTTACCCCATGTTAAATTTTGGCTCTTATAAATACACCACATAATCATCAAGGATAGTCGATCTCCTTTCTCTTTGAGATCTTCTTAATGGTTTTTCTTGTGGTGTTTCCACAATAGGTTCGTGGATTAAATCTTCAATATGTGGTTGTTCAGGTGAATGATCGTTAACTTGTTGTTCATTGGTTCATTAATCGTCTCAACTATTACGTTAGGAACAACAAGTACATTCTGAACTCGGGGTACATGGCTTGGTATCCTGACTTCTTTAATGATCACTTCCCTTTCTTTTTCACTCCTATAAACTTCACCATCTTCAATGAATTTAGCGTTTTTAATTTTTATTATTTTAGTAGTATGATTGGGAAAATATAATTTATATCCATTTGACTCTTCTAGATACCCAACAAAATGACAACTTATTATCCTAGGATCTAATTTCATTTCTTTTGGGTTTTAAATTCTAGCTTCCACTGGGCAACCCCAAACACGTAAATAACTTAAAGTGGGTTTCCATTCTTTCCAGAGTTCAAATGGGGTCTTTGAAACTGACTTACTAGGTACCCGATTTAAGATGTGGACAATGGTCATAAGATCATGTATCCATAAAACACAGGTAATTTAGTCCTATTTATCATACTTCTAACCATTTCTATAAGGGTATAATTGTGCCTTTCAGATACACCATTCTGCCAGGGTGATCCCGACATTATGTATTTTTCACATAAACCTAACTTTTCTAGGAGTTTAGTGAAAGGTCCAAGGCATTTACCCAAATCATCATATCTTCCATAAAATTCACCACCTTCATCGGACCTAATAATTTTCACCTCTTTATCCAATTGTCTATCAACTATGTATGTTTCAATAGCATTTACAAAATTGAGATTTATCGTGCAATAAGTAAAATATGCAAAAGAGTGAAAAATCATCGATAAATGTAATAAAATATTTTTCTCTACTAATAGATGGAACATCAGAAGGTCCACATATGTCTGTATGAATTATCTCAGGTAGCTAGGTGCTTCTGTGTGGGCCCTTTTGTTCGTGCGTGCAGATGTCTAAAAATGGACTTACTCTAGATTTATAATCACATATAATGATATAGTGATTTAAACCAATCACACACATAAGAGAATATATTTTAGAGTGGTTTAGCTGTAAAATAGCCTACGTCCATTGTTGGTTTTATTTAGTAAGATTTATAATAGCTCAGTATGGTGTGCATATGAATGATTTGAGTTGTTCCTCCAACTGAGGGAGTATTTCCTATTTATAGCGGTGTAAAACCCTAGACGGAATGCCTTTATATTGCCAGGCATTTGCATCTGTATATAGGGGTGGCCGTGGGCCGGGCCTGGGCAGGC
The DNA here is from genome assembly GCA_949130495.1 of Sambucus nigra. Lineage (NCBI taxonomy): Eukaryota > Viridiplantae > Streptophyta > Magnoliopsida > Dipsacales > Adoxaceae > Sambucus > Sambucus nigra. Next base: position 531,568,274 of record OX422215.1, on the reverse strand, counting down.
CCGGTCGGGCCGGGCTTAAAAAATTAACGGCTATCCCAAGCCCGCTCGGGCCCAGATCGGGCCTTATTACGTAATCCCAAGCCTACCCAGATTTGAAAGCTCTTTACCCAGGCCCGCCCGATCGGGCCATATTATATTAATTAAAAGATTTTAAAAAAAATTAAAATACCTATTTTTTTTAAAGACCAATTTTTTAATTTAAAATCTGTTTTAAACTCCATATATTACAAAGTCCATATATAAAGTTTCTCACTCTACATGAAAAGACTTAGTATACGTTTTTATATTTATAAAAGTTCCCCCACCCCACATATATATAAATATATATATATATTAATATTATATATATATTTTTCGGGCCTCGGGCCGGGCCGGGCCGGGCCTCATCGGGCTTAAGAACTCATGCCCAAGCCCGCCCGAAAAAAAATCGGGCCTATAAAATTTTGCCAAGCCCGCTTTGCGGGCCTATTCACCTTACCCAAGCCCTATTTTTTTATTGGGCGGGTTGGGCGGGCTTGGCGGGCCTCGGGCCTATGGCCACCCCTATCTGTATATAATAAGTGAAATGTGACACCCCGCCTAATTAAATATCGGGTGATCAGTCCTTTATTAAATTAAATCAAAGTGTCCAGGTTGTTCATTCTTAGCGTTACTGTCGAAAATAATTTTCTTTATTAATCACCTAATAAATAATTAAGCTAAGTGTCAAAACATTTAATTTTAAAGATTAAGTTCCACGATTATAATTTAATATACGAAACCATTTTCATGAATAAGGATAATAATATTAAAACCAAACCATCCAAGTGGAATAAACATGCTAGATTAATCATCCAAATAAAATATCCCAAACCGAAGGATAACGTAATATTAAAAAGTAATCCCAACTAAAATAGAATACTGAAATAAATAAGGAGTACAAATATCTTTGACTAGAAGAAAATTAGAAATGGGCGACACATGCCCTATCTGAGAATAACTAAATAGAAGACTGAGAAGACAAGAATGAAGTCGTCTACTGCAAGGACCTGCAGCTCCCACACTAGCTGCAGCACGTCAACACTCCAAAAATCTAAGCTTGACACCCCTGTGGCTAGGCACCTATAATATATATATATATATATATATATATATATATATATATATATATATATATATATATATATATATATATATATATATATATATATATATACACACACACACACACACACACAAGAGAAGGAAAAAATGACAGGAAACGGGTCAGAGCCCGAGTGTAAAACATCTTTAAAATAGTTTAGTAAGTATTTAAAATGATCACCAGTTGATATTACATACATGTTAGTACTTCGACACTCACTTAGGAATTCTCACCCCTCAACTAGTGTGCACACATAACGTACTACTAAACTAATCTAGATAAATCTAACCTAATTCACTAGTTTAACCCAATTCGCTAGTCTAACCCAATTTCCCTTCACCAACTTCTATTTCAAGTAATCACATAACTATAATTTATATCTGATAATTTTTCCTTATGAATATTTTAAGCCAGTTATGTTCATCTCACTACAGACTTAAGTTCTCAACCACTTAATTTATTTAATATTAGTTATTCAATTTTATCTACTTACAAGCACAGTAGATTAATCACATGTACATATATTTATCACTCATAATATATATACTAATAAGGCACCCAACATAAATCTATGGTGCTCGCATAATCTTCTATCAAGTCCTCGTATCTCTCGTACAAAGGGAAATACTAGTTCGGAATCACTCTCGAACTGTATTAACACAAAACACACATATTGGAGGCAAAGCATAGTTCCAAGTCACTAAGAGGTCAACACATACCCTCACGTCTCTTAGGACCGTTTGACTATCATTCTCGGATAGCTTGTACCAAGTATGCTATATTCTAGGGTACGAGTCAATATCCCCCCATAAAGGTCCAATCGAGATAAGACTGTCTCGGCGCGAAACCTCCGTGATAGAAAGTAGTGCGAGTATGATTACACACAAATATACAATATTATATAGATATATGTGCACCCATATATATATATTAACATTATTCATCTAGGTATGCCCACGACCCATGATATATTTGAGCCATTCGTGGCATATAATGCCCGAGTTCTACATATAATTAAACCATTCTTTTTATTTTCTCAATTACCGTAAATCCTTAAGTACTCCTTGGCTCTCGATGTTTCATAGTTCGAAATTTGAGGAGTGTGGAACATTCTTTCTTGGAATATGGCGGTTTTAAATAATCCTCCTGATTTTTAGGAATGTTCCCTTTGTATTTATTTTTCCTTCTAAATTCGCAGAATCAGACTTTTTGAATTTTTATAACCGCCTCGATCTTCGCGCACTTTTTGCCCTTTTGGCCGTCGGTAGCGTAATCGTTTCTTTTTGTAATCATTAACTTTACAATTTCCCAAGGTAAGGTATTTAAGCGTCGCAGACAATCCCATCGTCTTCTACTTTTTCAAATTTCTGTCTTTGAGTTTTCCATTGTCTCTCTCTCTCTCTCTCTTGTGCGTTCATCCTTTCCATCGTTCGTTGTCAACAGATCCACTCTTTTTCTGTAAGATCTTCTTCCTTCTTCTTCATTTCCTTTATTCATCATGGTTTACCTTGTTGAATCTCTTGATAAATTTCGCTCTGATTTTCCTATCCCTTCATGTGTTGTTCTGGAGGAGCTTTCTGAGCCTTCAGATTATTTCCGTTTGGCTGAGGGACATTGGTTCCCCAGTCTTTTTGTTGCTGAGTGTGGGTTTTCCTTCCCGCCAAATCCTTTGTGTCTGAAATTCTGTCAATATTTTGACGTTGTTCCTGCGAGAACAACCCCCAATACATGGAGAATAGTTAATGGGGTGCATAGGCTAAATCAAATTCATAGAACTTGCATAGGAATTCCAGAAATCATGATCTGTTATAGATGGGTAGTTGGGGATAATACTTTTTATTTAAAAACTAGATTTTTAAATAGGGCTTTAGTGGTCAATCTCCCAGATGCCAATAGGGACTATTTCGAGCATGGGGTTGTTATAAAAAATTGGCAACATGCTCCTTTAATTGGAGATGAAGTATATCAGGGTCCCAGATGCCCTCCCTATGTCAATGGGATATGTTATTTTGATTTTATTTTATTTTTGAAATTATACTTTCATTGTGTTTGATAAAATGTGTGACTGATATTTCAATGTTTATTTATTTGCAGTTGCCAGTAAGAGAAAGTCTCCAAAAGAGACAGAAGTTAACATTAAGCACTTAAAACTTATTTGGAGCCTGCATCAGACTGTTGCCGACGAGCATATTTGGTCTGCCTCATACTTGCTGCAGTATAAGAGCTACACATCTTCTTTTACTACTCGTACGGTGATCAGAGATATTGAACCGGTGCCAGTTCCTGAAGATTCTTCTTCTGAATCACACATTCCCCTTAGTGAAAGGATGGGTAAAAGAAGGGTTCCGTCTATCTTTGAGAAATCTTCCTCTGGTGTTGGGTAGGCAAAGAGAAGTAAATCTGATGTCCGAGAGGGGACAAAGAAAATTGATGCTCCTCTTTCTGTTGCAACCAAGAAGGCTGCTGAGAAGCCCCCAGTGGCTCCGAGTAAGGCTGATGCTCCAACAGAGGTGATTGTCATATCACCGACCAAGAGTTTCTCCTTGGTCGAAACTGTTTCTGTTCCCCCGAGGAGGCTGAAGAAGAGCTCCTCGGTCAATTTGGCTGAAACCATTTCTCAGTCCCCAACTACTGGAACTGGTGTTCCTACTTTTGTTCCCCCGAGTTCTGCCATGAGCTCGTTAAAGACTTGGATCATTCCTGAGATCCAAGGTATTGAGGAAAACCTTCCTCGGGACATGGTCACCTCATTGGATGCTCGCCATATTGCTTCTGTAAGTTTTACTGTCTTGAACTTTCCATCTTTCCTTTGTTATATCTGTCTCTGTACTGACTCGTCATTATCTTCTTTTTCCAGTTGGTGACTTGTTTTAATACCATTCTGATGAAAGACGAAGCTATTAAAGCTTCAAGCTCCTCGTCTGGTGTAGAGGAAGCTTTAGTGGGTTTGACCCAATCTTTGAAGGACTCTCGTCAGAAATATGACGAGGACAAATCTGCTTGGGAGAAGAAACTCACTTCGGTTGAGGAGGAGAAAGCTCAGGTTGTTGAAGTCTCCAAGGGGTTGGAGAAAAAAGTAAAAGACTTGGAGGAGAAAAATAAGGAGCTCGACGAAAAGCTCAAAAATGCTGGAGAGCTTGAGAATAAGCTCAAAGTTGTCGAAGAAGAATTAATCCAGCTTCGCGAAGTAAGTTGCCATAAGGAGGAAGCTGAGAATAAGCTGAAGGCTGCCGAGGAACTTCTGTCTGAGAAACTCTCCTCGGAGAAAGTAAAAAGAAAGTTGGCTGTGAAGAAGTCTTTCAGCGTTGGCTGGGACAAGGGATGGAATAAAGGAGTGGCTGCGATGATGTCGCAAGTTGAATATGACAGTCTTAAGTACTTTAGAGATGGCTGGGTTGCTGCTCTATAAGAATTGAAAATTGATGAAGGTTCTGACCTATTCTAGCGACATATTCCTGGTCCCCCTCCAACTCCCAAGGAAGAAGAAGAGGATGAAACTGCCTCTGAGGAGTCTTCCATGGTGGTGGGGGATCAAGTCCCTATTCCCCCTGTTATCCATCCAACCAGCGAGCAGCTTCCACTTTTGCCTGCCTCATTCGAGCAACCTCCTGCACTTGTTGAGCAACTATCTATTCCTGTCGAGCAACCTAGCTCCTCGTCCCAGGCTCCCAAGAAAATTTTGGGAGACAAGGAAAAGGTGTAAAGTTTTTCGAATTTTTCTCTTTGTTTTATTTTCTTTTGGCACATGTAACTTTGAACTTTGTACCCCTCTTCTATGATGTAATAAAACTTGAACTTTTGATCATACATACTGTTGATTCTTTCCTTCACAATCTGTTTGCATTTTCATTGATCCTTGCTTTCTCCTTTTTACTAGTTTATGGCCAGAATGGAGTTATTGTCTGCTCATGATACAAAGCTATTGAAGCAATGTAATGAGTAATTCACTACTGGTTACACAGATCTGAGTGCAGCACAAGTTATCGACATCCTCGGCCAAGATGCTTCAGAGCAGGCAATTGAAGCTTACCAATATTTGAAGTGTATGCTTGATCGTGCGGTAGCCAATAATGTGGCTTATTATGAAATGATTGAAGATTTACAAGGCACTCTTGATGAACTTCAACAGCAATACAAGGAGTCTTTAGCTCTTTTGCATGAGGGATATGAAAAGAAATATCAACAACTCAGTGCTGATAAGGGCTATGACAAGATGTTCGCTGCTTATGAAGTGAGAGAGAGAACTCTGAAAACTGAGGTCGAGGAGCATAGGCAAATAGCTGAGCTATTGGAGCAAGAAAATAATAACCTACAAAAGGAAATAGCTCAATTGAAGTCTGTTGCCTTTTCCTCAAATGCCTTGGTCCCTGTGAACGATGAGGGATTATCCTTCTTAGAAGTTGAAAACGCTAAACTGCGAGATGAGTTGGAGACTTTGAGAAGAGCTGGTCCTTCTACTCCTGCTCGGGGACGAGCAAGAGCTTCTCGGGGACGACCAAGAGTTCTTCGGCCTACTATTGAAGAAGCTCAAACTCAGTCAGCATTAGAAAATCAAGCGTTCCAGTTAATGGAAAAAAATCAAGCATTGGCCGAAATGTCTAAGAAAATCCAGAATTTGGACGAGCAACTTGCTGTGCAGAAATATGCTTTGGAGAATAAGGAAATTTTTGCCAAAAGCCTTCACGAGCAATTGGAAAGATTAACTTATCAATTTCATAAGCAACCCCGAGAATTCTGGATGGCAGGCTACAATGAAGCTCTTTACCACTTGGATGCTCGTATTGAAAATGGCAATAATGAAGGTTACAAACAGGGGTGGTTGAATGCTTTGGGTGTACTGAAACTGGAGCAAGGTCACTACTTGTGGGATTACCATAATCCTGGGCTGCTCGACCTACCAGTTCCACCATACAAGATTGACATGAGCTGGATCCCTGCTCGGGCCATTCCTCGGTGATTGATTTCTAAGTATCTCGGTGATTATAATCTCCATTCTAATGCAGAGATATCTCACCCCAGCACCTGCTAGATAGACCATCCATAATGAATATCAGAATGCTTCAAGACCTCAACTTCATCAACTCTCCTTATGCTTTGGAGGATCCTCCTGCTGGCGAGGAACCTATTTCAAAAGCACAGGGAAAAAACCAATAGAGTAGGAATCTTGATGTAATAGTTAGTATACATTTCATTATCAATGTACTTTGTTTTTAATGAAAGACATATATTTTGTTTGCAAATGTTGATTGCCATTGTCTTGTAGTTATAAAACATTTTTCATTTGTGTATGTATATCTATTAAAAAGATAACAACATTATATAAGTTTGTCGACCAACTATAGCTGATCAAAACTTTTTGTCGACTAGCTTGAATTTGTGGTAATCATTTGACTGACCAGAAATAATGATGTTTTGCTTCTTGACCAATTTTGGTAGTAATTAAAAAATCACAAGTAACAAACATTTAACTTAATCTTTTTCAAGTGTTTCCGATCAACAGTAGTCAACCTTTTCTTTTGATTTTTGACCAATATAAATTGATGAATTTTTCTCTTCCCGGCCAACTTTGGTACTTTTTGGAAAATATATTTTCTTCCTAACCAACTTTAGTTGGCATTTTTAGGAATATTTTTGCCTCCTAACCAAACCGAGTTGGTATTTTTAAGAGTATTTTTGCTTCCTAACCAAACCGAGTTGGTAATTTTAGGAGTATGGTTTCCTAACCAACCGAAGTTGGCATTTTTAGGAATGTTTTTGCCTCCTAACCAAACTGAGTTGGTATTTTTAGGAGTATGGTTTCCTAACCAACTGAAGTTGGCATTTTTAGGAATGTTGTTCCTTAACCAAACCGAGTTGGCATTTTTAGGGATATTGTTTCCTAATCAACCGAAGTTGGCATTTTTAGGAATATTTTTGCCTCCTAACCAAACCGAGTTGGCATTTTTAGGAGTATTGTTTCCTAACCAACCGAAGTTGGCATTTTTAGGAATGTCGTTCCCTAACCAAACCGATTTGTCATTTTTAGGGATATTGTTTCCTAACCAACCGAAGTTGGCATTTTTAGGAATATTTTTGCCTTCTAACCAAACCGAGTTGGCATTTTTAGGAGTATTATTTCCTAACCAACCGAAGTTGGAATTTTTAGGAATGTCGTTCCCTAACCAAATCGAGTTGGAATTTTTAGGGATATTTTGTTGTTGCTGCTGAGCCAATGTAGTGTGTAGCACTAGTATTCTCCAAAAATTTTTTGATAAAGAAGAGGATCTGGCAGAATATCATCATTTTATTCATATTGATGGAATTGCATTACATGGGAATTTACATCACTGATAGTACTTGCGCAGGTGTTCTGCATTCCATGCATTCTTAAACTCCTCCCCCTCTAATGTTGCTATTCGGTAAGTTCCTGGTCGAACAACTTTTGTAACTCGGTATGGTCCTTGCCAGTTTGCCTCCAACTTGTTGTGATTTTGAATGAGTTTCTTTAGCACATAATCTCCTTCTTTTAGGTTGCACTTCTTCACCCTTTTATTGTAGAACAAAGCTGTGCGTTGTTGGTAAGCGGCATTCCTGATGGCAGCTTCTTCTCTAACTTCCTCGAGCATGTCCAAATCCCATCTTCTCATTAAGTCGCTGACAGGGGAATTGAAATTTAATACCCTGTGCGTTGGGAGACCTAAATCGGCAGGTATAATAGCCTCACTACCAAACGCCAGCATATATGAGGATTTTCCAGTTGCTGCTCGAGGAGTAGTGCGATAAGCCCACAGTACTGACTGTAACTCATTGATCCAACTTGCCTTCGCATCACTTAGTCTTTTCTTCAAGCCATTTAGCAATGTTCTGTTCGTCACTTCAGTCTGTCCGTTGCTTTGGGGATGACTTGGTGCTGAGTGGAGCTTCAAAATATTGGACTGATGGCAGTAGGCAGCGAATTCCTCATTATCAAATTGCGTTCCATGGTCGGTGATTATTGCATGGGTAAGACCATATCTACAAATGATATTTTTCCAGACAAATTGATATACCTTCTCGTACGTCATGTCGACAAGAGGCTCAGCTTCTACCCACTTAGTAAAATAATCCACTGCGACGACGAGATATTTGAACCTTCCTCTAGTCATTGGCAGTGGTCCGACCAAATCTATTCCCCACATGGAGAATGGCCAAGGGGAAGTGATAGGTGTCAACAATGCTTGTAGAGTTCTTCGGATGGAGGAAAAGCGTTGGCACTTATCACATTTCTTGGCATAGGCTATACAATCAACCCTCATCGTTGGCCAGTAGTATCCCTGTGTCATTACCCTTTGCAAAAGAGTCCGACCTGCTACATGGGCTCCACAGGACCCTTCATGGATCTCTTCAATCAATTCTTTCACCTCAGAGGGATGTACACATCTTTGTAAACTTGTCATAATTCCTCGTTTGTACAGAATACCATTAGTCAATACATACCGAGCAACTTTAAACTTCAATTTCTTGGCAGCGAGCTTATCAATTGGTAATTCTCCCTCCTCAATATATGCCCTGATGGGATCCATCCAAGATGGTCCTAAATCAAGGGTAATAAAATTCATCATTCGGTCTTCATCTATGCTTCGACTAGCTAATACTTCAATTGGTATTGTTCTTCGCAGTTCGGTACGAGTAGCTGATGCTAATCGAGCTAGGGCGTCTGCTCTCGCATTCTCCATTCGTGGTATTCTGACCAACTTAACAACAATAAATTCTGATACTAACTCCATCACCTTTGCATGATACTTGATCATTAATTCTCCTTTGGCTGTATATATTCCCAACATGTGATTCACGATTAATTGAGAATCACTGAAGATAATAACCTGCTGCGCCTCCATAATTTTTGCCAAATTAAGACCTGCAATCATGGCCTCATACTCAGCCTCATTATTGGAAGCTTTGAATTGGAATCGCAGGGCGTATTCCATGTCGACCTCGTCCGGGCTGTTCAAAATGATCCCTGCCCCAGAGCCTGTTGTACAAGATGAGCCATCTACATATAGCCTCCATATAGGCAACTCGTCTTCAAATGTCTAATTTGACAGAGTTCCTCGGTGGAATATTTGTTACTTTCTTTCATCATCTCCTGATACTTCTTGCTCTTCGTCGACCATCTTTTCTCGCCCTTTTACCAACCTAAGTTGGTCTGAGCTCGAATTTGATGATCCCGTAACATCCACTTGCCCTTTTACCGACTTAAGTTGGTCTGAGCTAGTGTTTGTTGACCCTGTAACATCCACAGGTTCATCAGTTAGCAGTTTTTGCTCTTCGGGAGTATCAGGATAGGTGAATTCTGCTATAAAATCTGCTACTGCTTGCCCTTTAAGCGATGATCTGGGTTCATAAATTATATCATATTCACTGAGTTCTATTGCCCAGTACATCAATCTCTCTGATTTTTCTGGTTTATGTAGGGCTTGTCTCAACGGCATGTCTGTATATACCACTATAGTATGGGCCTAGAAATATGGCCTTATTCTCCTACTCGCCTCAATCAACGCCAATGCCAATTTTTCCAGCTTTGGGTATCTGATCTCTGCTCCTCGAAAGGCCTTACTTGTATAATAAATTGGTTTTTGCACTCCATTCTCCATTCTCATCAAAGTCGAGCTAACTGCATTCTCCGATACTGCCAGATACAAGTATAATTTTTCTCCCATCACTGTCCTGGACAACAGCGGAGGTGCTCCTAGGTATTTCTTCAAGTCTTGAAAAACCTTCTCACATTCATCATTCCACTCAAAAGTATTTTGGAGCATTTTGAAGAATGGGAGACATCTATCAGTTGCTCGCGATACAAATCTGTTGAGTGCTGCTATTTATCTTGTAAGACTTTGCACTTCTTTCTTCGTCGTTGGAGATCGTAGCCCTAATAGAGCTTTGATCTTTTCAGGATTTGCTTCAATGCCTCGTTGATTAACGATGTACCCGAGGAACATTCCTTCTCGTACTCCAAATATACACTTTGTCGGGTTCAACTTCATTTGATATTTATCCAGTTGATCAAAGGTCTGGCCTAAGTCAACTAGATGATCGGCAACTTTCTTGCTCTTTGTCAGCATATCGTCAACATATCGTCAACATAGACTTCTATATTGCAACTGATTTGTTCAGCAAAGACCTTGTTCATCAACCGCTGATATGTCGCACCTGCATTTTTCAAACCAAAAGGCATAACATTATAACAATAAGTTCCCCTAGGAGTAATGAAAGAAGTACTCTCCCTGTCTTCAGGTTTCATTTTGATCTGGTTGTAACCAGAATAAGCATCCATGAAGCTCAGCAGCTCGTGTCCCGAGGTAGCATCAACTAGTTGATCGATACGAGGCAATGGAAAGTGATCCTTTGGACATGCTTTGTTGAGGTCGGTGAAATCTACACACATCCTCCACTTGTTGTTTTTCTTCTTTACCATTACCACATTGGCTAACCAGTCTGGATATTTAACATCTTCGATGAAGCAAGCTTTCTAGAGCTTCTCGACCTCCTCTTGTATAGCTTGATTCTTCTCGGGACTGAATACTCTTCTTCTCTGCTTCATTGGTTTGATCTCCTTATTCACTTTGAGCTCATGACATAAGAAATTTGGGTCTATTCCAGGCATATCCTCATGACTCCACGCAAAAGTTTTTTTTTTCTGCTTTTAAGGAAAGTTATGAATTCCTGTTTTAATGAGGTATCCAACGACGAACCTATTTGAGTTATTCGTTCAGGGTGTTCATCGTCCAGAATGATGTTTTCTGTAGCTTCCACCACCTGACCCTTCACAAGTTGTGACTCATCTCTAGGATCCAGTGTTTCAATTTCTGTACCTTCATCCACTTCATAGGTAGTAGTCTTTTTCCTTAATTCTTCCAGCTCCTCTTGCTCGGCAGATGAATAATAGCATTCCCGAGCTACTTTTTGATCACCCTTCACAACTCCTACTCCAAAGTTTGTTGGAAATTTTAGACACTGATGTACTGTAGATGGGACTGCTTTGAACTTATTCAATTCGACCCTTCCCATGATGATGTTGTAGGCTGACTGAACATTCTTATCCATCACGAAGAAATGTATTCTTTCTGTTCGAGAAGCAGGCCATGTGCCAATGAATATGTCCAACTTGATCGTCCCAAGTGGAAAAACTTTCTCGCCAGCAAAACCGAGGAGAGGTCTGTGATAAGGCTCCAGTTGAGATAACTTTAAGTTTAAACTGTCGAAGCACGAGTAGAACATGATGTCTGCCGAGCTACCATTATCTACCAGAACTCTTGAAATCATCACTTCTTTCATCCTCATTTTGATCACAAACGGGTCATCATGAGGATATAAGACACCTGCGAGGTCGTTCTTTGAAAAACCAATAACCAACTTCTCTTTGTTTACCTTTCTCGGTCGATCCTCCTTGGCCAGATTTATCCGTTGAATAAATGAGCAAGCTTGAGCCTCACAGAGATAAGCCTTTCTTTCTGCAGTAAGATCTCCTCCTCCTCCTGCATCTCCACCTGCAATAACATTACAATCAAATGACCCAAAACGTATTAAAATACCTCGCGTTCTGGCTACCTTGGTCTTTTGGGAAGATCGGGATCATTTTCTGTATCATCTTCATGATCTCTTTTCCTGTTCTCCTCTGCTCGATGAGGGGATCTAGACCTCTCTCTTGGTCGGTCGTCATTTCTTCTTTCATTTCTACGATCAACATACTTTGACAGTTTTCCTCGTCTAATGAGTGTTTCGATCTCATTCTAGAGAGCTATGCAATTTTTAGTCATATGGCCATGATCTTTGTGAAACTCGCAATATTTTTCCCTATTCCTTCTGTCAGGGTCTACCTTCATTTTCTTTGGCCATTTTAATTCCTCGTTATTTTTTATTTCTTCCAAAACGTGGTTGATACCCATCTTCAAAGGAGTATAATTATCAAAATTTTTCAACACTTCCCATGACGACCTATTTTTGGATTGTTTGTCACCACCATTACTCTTATGCTCTTTCTTATTAGCTTTGTCAACTTCCACCTTGGTTTCTTTATCCATATTCTTCTTCGCAGCCATAGCTTCCTCGGCATTCATGATTTTGGCCGCTTTTGCCATCAATTCTGACATGGTTGTGGGTGGATCTTTACCCAAAGTGTAATACAACTTGTTGGGCAACAACCCACTCATCAAGGCGGTGATCGCTGTCTTTTCTTCATAATCTATGACTTAGAGTTTCTCGTTATTAAAACGAGTTATATAATCTCTAGTACTCTCACCAACTTTTTGTCTAACGCTTAACAAATGCGCTACTCGTTTAATTGTCTTTGCCCCAAAACAGAAATTCCCAATGAATAACTCGGCCAGTTGAAAGAAAGTTAAAATCTTACCCCGAGGAAGATTATTGTACCATATCTGAGCAGATCCAGTAAGGGTTCCAGAGAACGCTCTGCATCTCATCTCGTCGGGGATAACATAGATGTCGACGGCAGCTAGATACTGCTCTATATGAAGAACATGATCTGTCTTTCCATCATATTTGGGAGTCACCACAGCTGCTTTGAACTTTGACGGCGTCGGAAAATCCACAATAGCCTGGACCAAAGGTGTCTCTTGAATGAAAGTTCGTTGTAGGGGATTCTTCGCCTTAGCCATTTCTCCCAATCTATCTTCCAGTCTCTGAATAGAGCCTTTCCACGCATCATTTCCTTCCTTGGGCCTGTTGGTTCGAGCAATTGATCGAGTTGATGTGGCTTCCTAGGATCTATCTTGACGAGCAGTTGGTCGCGATTGCGCTGATCCTTCTTTTAAATATGATGGTTGTCGAAAACTCTTCGACGTGGCCTTAGGTGGACTTTTATTCCTCCTAGGGCCTAATCGACTGAAAGGAGACACCCTGCTTAATCTTTCCAGCGCACTGGTCCTCTCTGGAGAGAGAGTGATACATTGTTCAGTATCTGTGCCCGTACTGATGAAGTTCGCCCAGGTTGATAAGAGAAATCATCAGATTCTTCATTACGATATGAAGCTGTATGCCCTGTACGCGAAGGAAGAAAATGGGTGTTTCTTTGATCACTGCGTTGTCCTGAATAGGCTGGTGCACCGCCATGTAGGGTTTGTATGAGTTCCCGCATAGTTTCTTTCATGGCGGTCTGGCCTTGGGCCAGATTTGTCATTATTCCAGCCAGATCTGGAATATTTAAAGGAGTAGATGGATTTGAAGGATTTCCAACGTTTCGATTGCTGAATTCAGGATTATCAGCCATTGGTGATGAATTATTTTTGGTGAAAAAATGATATTAACAGTCGTATTCCCACAGACGGCGGCAATCTGTTGATGTAAAAAACTAGATCGTATCTAATTATTTAATCACAGATAAAATTAAATGAGACAAAGAAATTTTAAAGTGGTTCAGCCTTATAAGAATGGCCTACGTCCACTGTTTCTGTTATTGCTGACTTGTTTGGGAATTCTCGATTACAGGATTTGTCAAGAAATTCTGGTCCCCTCACAATGGGGATGATACAATTTATTTATAGCATCTAGTCTGTACATGTGAAAGGGTAAATCATTAATGCCCCTTAAGCGTATACATCTATACGTATTTAATGCGCAGTCTATCTGTTGGTTTTCCCGCTATTAATGTTTTGTTACGAGGTGCAGCTCGGACCGCCTGAGTATCTCGGTGCGGTGAAGTTCCTCGGAGTAGTAGAGTTCCTCGGAAGACTCTTGTAAGTCGGAGAATTTGAGTTAGTCGGGGAAGTGGAGTTCCTCGTTGCAGTCATGGGTCCTCGGAGTTGTTCGGAAATGTTTATTATTATCATGCAGATTGCCACGTGTCTTTACTTAATTGAGCCATGTCAGCAGGCTAAATTTGGTATCAACAATCATGAACTTTATATAAACCAATATGGATGATTTTAAACCAATATGGATGATTTTTAATGAAAACATTCATTAATTCCTCAAGAATCGTCATCAAATGGATTAATTCAAGAATTTATCATTTAGCCCTAGTTTATCTAATTTTCTCAAGAATCCCATTAATGTATAGATTTCTATCTCTACCGGGCATTCAATTTCATGGTCATTATTCTAAATATAACAAGATATACATCCTAACATGGTTTCTACTCCAAATTATCATAATAATCTCCCAACAACATTATATTTTCATGAGACATAAAGTCATTATCTCCTACACTATGTGTTATCAACTAAAGAACAAAAAGTTAGATACTTTCCTGGAAATCCAAGGTCTGAGTTTCTGGGATTTGATGGTGTGGATGAGTTCCTCTTCCTCCGATCTACACTTCGACGGTGTTTGTGGTGCGAACGGTGCAACTACGATGCTTCTATTCTTGGAAAAGCTCCTGACGTCTCTCCTCTAATGGCTTCTGTGATTTGTGTTTGTTCTAACCCTAGAAGATAACATCTAACAACATATATAACCTTATAATTTTCGTCCATAATTAAGGCTTAAAATTGAAAATTACCAAAATGCCCTCCTGAGTTATCGATTGAGCCTAAAAACGTTCCGAGACCCAAACCGAACTCCCGGGTATACTTTTTTGACTATCTCGACCCTTTTGGACACATAGACGCACTCGAAATGACAATACGGGTGACTTAGAATTAATTCACTTTTTATTCCATTAATTTAGTCCCAACATGACACACGCACGTCCCGACTTAATTTATATAATTATCGTATTATTCACTCACGAAAATTGTAATAAATTCAATCTCATATATTACTTTACACAATAAGTAATATTCAACATAATTCTCACCAATAATCACTAATTCTCGTCACACTATTAAATATCAAATTTAACATCAAGATTAATTTTAAATTAATTTATCCCAATTTAATTTAATTAATCCCATAATTGAAGGCCATAATAATACTTGGTATTACATGAACCTCTTGGAATTCAGTGTTTGTTGTCATCCCATCCGAGTAACTTTAGGTCCTTCTATTGGTTGGCCTTCTGGAGCTGGTCGACCTTTCAGTCGACTAAGTGTCTCTAATGCTGATCAAGGTGGCTAGTCGACCACATATGTGTATATTTATCATTGGTCCATGTAAGAGGGTAATTTTTACATGCAACAATGGCCCCCAATGCTCCATGCTCGATGATTGATCGAAAGTATGGAGTATTTAGTCCAAGAAATTGATCGACATACTATTTTGAGAAATTGATCGGTAGCCGACTTCCCACACTTGTAAAAGTTTTCACTAGAACTTTTTGATAATGGCATTTTTTGTAAATAACTAAACCTTTTTTGGACTGCCAATGGATACAATAGTCTATTGATGCTTCGGGAGGCGTGCAACCAGTAGTAGTTCAACTACTCATTCAGTTAATCATTTCATTCCTATTTATCGAGGCAACCTATAAACAGGTACAATTTTTCCCTCCTTTGTTTTCGTTTCAAACCTCGTGTGCTTAATAGTTTTCCTTTGTCTTCAAGCTTTCCTTGTACAATCGTTTGCTGACATTATTTTTCTTCAGTTCTTGCATTGACCTTAGTTTCCCTGTAAGCCTTCTTTCCCTCTTTGTCTGTTTTATCAACTTTTTCTCTTTTTCCATCATGGTTCACATTAAAGATGAGGGTTCATTAGATGAGTTTAGAGAAAAAGAGGAAAATTCCGTCTTAGGTAAATTTAGAGATAGCCCAGGGTCCTATAGATGTGTATTCTCTTCCTGAGGGTCACTGGATCCCCACCATATTCATAGCTGAATGTGGCATCACCTTTCCACCAAACCCTATTTTTCTTTAATTTTGTCAATACTTTGATGTGGTTCCTACTAGAGTGGCACCGAATACTTGGAGGGTTGTAAATGGTGTCCATAGGTTAAACGAGATTTACATGATCCATATTGGGGTTCGGTAGTTGATGTTTTGCTATAAATGGGGTACGGTTCGAGATAACACTTATTATTTGAAGACTAGGCAAGCAAATAGGGCCTTACCAGTGAATTCGACAGATTCCAATAAGGATTATTGGGATTATGGTGTGGTTGTTAAGAACTGAGAATATGCTCCTCTTCTAGAGGGAGTGTCATACACTCGGCCCAGATGTTCTCAAACAAGATGTGGCATATGTTACAATTCTTTTACTTGTTCTTTCTTTTGTTATGTGTTTTTGTATATAGTCGACTAACTTTGCTGATCCTTTTTGCTACAAAGGAAATTAAGAAGAGGTGCACCAAAGAAGGGTTAATTAATATTGAGGAGCTTAAGTTTTTGTGGGGACTGAATCAAAGGGTTGGAGAGGAACATCCCCGAGCTGTTTCCTTACTGTTGGAATACAAGAGCTCCATCACTTCTTTGGTTGTTCGACCAACACTTCTGCTGCCTCAAGTTTCTGTCAACTTAGAAGAGGATCATGTACCTACCTCTTCAGCTACTGAGTCTGCTAGTGCTGAGTTGGGAGGAGCTTCTTCTTCATTTGGATATTTTGACATTTTTGAGATCCCACTCTCTCCTCCAGTCGATATGACTAAGAGGAAGATGCCCCATTTTCTGGATGGGCCATTGTCTCCTCCCCCTAAGAAGAATGCTGATACTGACAAGAATCCAGCTGAGAAAAAATCCCAAGCCAGTGATAAGAGGCATTTTGGTGTTGAAGAGACTCAAACTACTAGGTCTCAACTCAAGAGACTGAAAAGAGGTTTTCTTGATCCCCAAAAAACTCAAGTCGACTAATAAGCGTTGGCTGCAAAGCAGACCTTGGCTGACCAATAAGAGTTGGTGAAAAAATCCAATCTGACCTTGACATTGGGTCAACTTTTGTTGCAATTAACCCTGGGTTTGCCAGGGGTTTGATCAAGTCTGGAACTTTTCCTACTGATCGGGTTGCATCAGTCCCCATGCCCAGGTCTAGGCTAAATGTAAGGTATTTCCATAACTTGGCATTGGTAAGTATCTCATTTTTTATTTTTCCTTAATGTTGATGACTTTTTTTGACATCTGGTATTTTATTCTTCTTGTAGTTTTTGGATAACTTCAACCAAATGATGGAGATGGACGACCAACTGAGGTACTCTCCTGGAGAGGTGGAAGAGGCTTTTGAGGGCCTAAAATATCCTCTGACTGCTTCTCATCAAGCTTTGGAAACAAAGAAAAAATCCTGGGAAGAGGACTGAGAAAGGCCAATGATATGACCCTGACAGCTGAAGGAAAAATAAAGGCTACTAAAGACAAAGCCCAGGATACGAAGAAGAAATTGGATGATGCTAAAGGTAACGCTAAGACTATTGAAGAAAAACTTGTAGAAGCCACTACTCGGGCCTGATCTACCGACGACAAAGTGGCTGATTTGACTTCTGAAGTCATTTCCTTGAAAGATAAAGGCAAAACTGCTTTTGATAAGGGTTGGGAGAAAGCTCTCTTATTTGCCTCTACCTAGATTGAATATGCATAGAAGCTATGCTTTAAGGAAGGATGGTCAAAAGCTATGAAGGTGGTCAGCGCAGAGGAAAACGCAGGCCTTTTCCAAAGGCATGATCCCAATACTCCACCTAACCTGGACGAGGAGTTTGATGACCAGGAGGGGTTTGGAGAATCTTTTATGATGCCCATTTAGTGTTCAATGGTGCTAAATTCTAGTTCTAACTAACCTTCTGCCAACCAAGACCAGGCCTAGGACAAGGAAAAAATCTAGCTCCTAATAAGCAAGTTTATTTTTTTTCTTTTCTTTCTTGATGATGTATCAGCCTTTTTACTTCAATGATTAATCAATGAAAGAATAACTTTTCTTCTCAACTCTTGATGCTTTTTAATGCCTTCTATTTCTTGTTGGTTTGTTCTTTTCTTGTATTACTTATTTCCCTGGATTTTCCACATAAACTCATGTACTTGTAACTTTTCGGTTTGATGATAGGGAAAAGCTATTGTCTCTACTGAATCCGATCTACTTAGGTGCTGCAAAAATATCTTTGAGCCTGGCCATGTTTCGTTATTCGAGGAAGATTTATCAGGGTTGATCGGCCCATATGTATCTGATGATGTAAAATAATATTACATCCATCTCCACTACCTCTTGGATAGAGCTGTAGCAAATAATGCTGGTTACTATGAGATGATTGAAAAGATGCATGAGGATCATAAAGTGTCGAAGGCATTTCTCCACTTTGACTACGAAGCCAAATACAAGGCATTGAGTGAAAGATGTGGCTTTGATAAAAAATTAAAATATATTACTTCTGCTATGCATAAGACATAATTATCTTTGAAACAAGATTTGGAGAGTGCCCAATCAATTAATGCAATGCTGGATAAAGAAAATAATTTCTTGAGGAATGAACTTGATAGTCTGAAGAGTTCAACCAATACTGGTCCAAACGAGGGTGTTTCCTTTTTAAAGACTAAAAATACCAGGTTTTTAGAAGAACTAGAAGCTTTTTAGAAAACAAAATCAAACCTGGATGAGTTCTTAGGCAAAATATAGTTGTTCGGCCCACCATTGAGGATGAGAGAACAAAGACGACTCTAGACGACCAAGCTGCCCTACTAAAATCCAAAGACATTGTCCTTAAGAATCTCCAAGATCAAGTTGATAAGATGCCACTCCACTTCCATAAGTATCCAAGGGAAGTTTGGATGGATGGCTATAATAAGGCCTTAACTCATTTGGATGATCATGTTGCTCAAAGCAATCATAAAGGCTACAAATGGGGATAGACTAAATTTAAAAACTATTAAAGTATGATCGAAGCAGTGAGTTGTGGTACTAGAATGACCCAATATTATTAGATTGTGACAAACCTCCCTTAAAATTGGATACAAGATGGATTCCCTCTAATTCCACTTCTCAATGCATAATAAGTAAATATTTGGGTGACTATGTCCTTAATGACGAGTGTGAGATAATTCTCCCTCCTCACTTGCTTGATAAGATGAGCAACAGTAATAGGAAGATGTTGAGAGATTTCAACATAATAAATTCACCATATACCATTGATGATCCTCTTGCTGGGATGGATAAGGCACAAGGAAAGCGTCCAGTAGAATAGATTTGTATTACTCCTTCTATTGTAATGATTTTTCCAATTGTAATGCATTTTTTTATCAATGAAGTTATTTTTGATTGATGGTTTCCTGTATTTAATATTGTGGTTGATGTTTAATCTTTTTGTTGACTAGGTAATCTATACAATGTATGTTAATCGACTTATAGACCAAATACACTACTCAAATGTTTAATATTTGATTCATTCTTGAATCATTTACACGACCTTAGATTCGACTAATGCATTTAGGTAAAATTGTCAATAGCTTTATTGTACTAAGTTGTAGCATTAGTTATCAGTGGCGACCAAGTGTATTAGGAATGTATAATTATTACTGCGTTTTAACCTGATCGGGTGAAATCTTTATTGAAGAAATTTTACTCATTTATTTTTCTTGACTTGCCGAGGACAAATCATACATGAAGTTTAATTTTTTGGAAAATTTTAATAAATATAAAGAACTTTTTATGAAGTTGGAAAAGTTTGATACATATAAAGAACTTTTCTGAAGTTGGAAAAATTTGATGGGAAACGTTTCTGAAGTTGGAAAAGTTTGAAGTTGAAAAAGTTTGACAAGGAACTTTTCTGAAGTTGGAAAAGTTTGACTAGGAACTTTTCTAAAGATGGAAAAGTTTATAAACGACTTTTCGACTTTTCTGAAGTTGGTTCGTTTACTTTAGATTAAGGGCGTAAGCACCATACTCCGAAAAACAAAACATAAAAAGGAAGTATAATGGAGGAGAATATGAAATTCCATTATTTGGAAGAACTGATTACATTAAAAATAAACTTTCTGAAAGCTAAATTACTGGTAATACTTGCGCAGATGGTCTGCGTTCCAAGGGTTATTAAATTCTTCTCCTTCCAGAGTTTCCAAATGATAAGTTTCTGGTCAGATGACCGTCGAGATGCAGTAAAGACCATGCCAATAAGGCTCCAACTTATTGGCATTTTGAATTACTTTCTCAAGCACCAGATCTCCATGCTTTAGGTTGTTCGACTTGACCATTTGGTTATAAAATTGTGTAGTTCTTTGCTGATAAGAAGCCATTCGAATATCAGCGTCTTCTCGGACTTCTTCTATCATGTATAGATCTAATCGCCTCATAAGGCCACTCTTGGGTGAATCAAAGTTAAACACCCTGTGATTTGGCAGACCTATTTCAACTGGTACCACTATCTCATTGCCAAAAGCTAGCATGTAAGGGTTTTCCCCCGTTGCTGTTATGGGCGTAGTCATATAGGCACAAAGGAAACTATGTAGTTTATTAATCTAGTTGCCTTTAGCCTCATTCAAACTTTTTTTCAACCCATCTATCATGGTTTTGTTGGTGATTTCTATCAGGATATTGCACTGTGGGTTCACAGGTACTGAATGAAGTTTCTGAATGCTAGATCTGATTCAGTATTCTTCAAATTCTTTATTATCAAATTAAGTGTCATAGTTGATGATGAAGGCGTAAGGCATGCTATACCTGCTAATGATCTACTTCCATATGAACTGAAAAACCCTCTGATAAGGCATATCAATCAAAGGCTCAACCTCCACCCATTTGATGAAGTAATCAACTACTACAACCAGATATTTAAACCTTCCCTTGGTGGTCGGTAGTAACCCGACCAAGTCAATTCCCAAAATAATGAAAGGCTATGGAGAAGTGATGGGTGTTAGACTTTCTCTTGGCCTTCTGTGGATAGTGGTAAATTTTTTTCACTTATCACAATTTTTGGTGAAGGCAACAAGTCTTCTTTCATTAATGGACAGTAGTAACCTTGCTTTGCTATTTATTATCTTATAAACCTCCCAGTTGTGTGATCTCCACATGAACCTTCATGAACCTCTTTGATTAGATTATTTACTTCATTTGGATGAACACAACACAATAGGGAAATAATGTATCCTCACCTATATAGAACACCTTTTTGTAGAACGTAATTGGCTACTTTATACCTCATCTCCCTAGCCTATTTCTGGTCGAATGGAAGTGTTCCTCTTTCAATGTACTCTCTAATTGGATCTATCCACGAGGGACCTAATTACGCAGATACTATACTGACATCCATTTCGCCAATGCTTATATGGGCAAGAATTTTTATTAGGATTGTTCGCCTGAGCTCCATTGGAGTTGCTGAAGTAAGCCGAGTAAGAGCGTCTGCTCAGGATTCTCAATCCTAGGAATTCTCACCATTCATAATGAAGTAAACCAATAAATAAGCTCCATATCTTTTTGATGACATCTCATCATCGTTTGCCCTTTAACACCATAAATCTGCTGCATTTGATTGACAAATAATTAAGAATCACTATATACTAGTACTTGGTCGGTGCCCAATGATGAGCCAATTCCAATCCTGTGACCAATGCTTCATATTCTGCCTCATTATTAGAAACCTTGAATTGGAATCTAAGAGCATATTCGACATCTAAATTATCCAAAGTGTTGATGATGAGACCCGCTCCACTTCCAATAGCATATGAAGATCCATCTACAAATAACTGGCATATTGGAATATCACCGGAGAATTCTTCTAATACCAGTACTCCTTATTTGAACATCTTCTTTCCCTGTTGAATCCTTTCTTGAGGAGACAGTGAGTCTGGTTGATTGATCACAATCTCTATTTACTTTTGAACTATGCTCTCTTCTGAAGAAGTCTGCTTAACATGCAAACTTGGATTATGTTTCTCCTCTACATATGTTAACTCGGCTATGAAGTCTACCATTGCTTGACCTTTTATTGCAATTCTGGGTTCATAAATATTTTCATACTCTCCCGATTCAACTGCTCAAGATATTAACCTTCCAGATTTCTCAGGTTTATGCAATTCTAGTAGACAATAATGGTGTGGGCCTAAAAGTATGGACTCATCCTCTTAGAATCTTCAATGAGAGCCAAGGCTAATTTCTTTGGGCGTGGATATCTGACTTTAGCTCCTCGGAATGCTTTTTCAGTATAATATACTGTCCTTTGAAAGCCGTCATCTAATCGGATCAATGCTGAACTAAAGACTGACTCTGAAATATCCAAGTATAGATATAGTTTTTCTCCCAAAATTGGTTGAGAGTGGGGTGGGGGAGAACCCAAGTACTTCTTTAACTCCAGGAAAGTCTTTTTATATTTTTAATTCCACTCAAAGGTCTTTCTTAGAACCTTAAAGAATGAAAGACATTTATCAGTTGCTCGGGAGACAAAACGATTTAATGCAGCTACTCTTCCTGTCAACTTTTGAACCTTTTTTTTGCTAGTCAGGGACTACATTTCCAACAAGGCTTTAATTTTAACAGGGTTTGCTTCTAGTCCCCTTTGATTGATGATGTACACAAGGAACATTCCTTCCTGTACTCCAAAAATATATTTGGTTGAATTGAGCTTCATCTAATGTTTCTCCAGTTGATCAAAGGTTTGAGCCAAGTCCGCGATGTGGTCGACAATAAACTTTATCTTAGTGAGCATATCATCTACATAAACTTCCATGTTTTTTCTAATCTAGTCTTCAAAAACCTTGTTCACTAACCTCTGATAGTTTAATCCAGCGTTCTTTAATCCAAAGGACATAACATTACAACAATAAGTTCCTCGACTAGTAATAAACGAAGTTCTTTCATTGTCTTTAGTTTTCATCTTAATATGATTATAACGAGAATAAACATCCATAAAACTTAGTAACTCATGACCTGCTGTAGTATCGACCAATTGACCAATCCTTGGTAAAGGGAAATGATCTTTTGGACATGCCTTATTAAGATCTGTGAAATCTACACACATGCTCCATTTGTCATTTTTCTTCTTAACCATTACCATATTAGCCAACCAACTAGAGTACTTGATATCTTCAATGAACTGTTCTCGTTAAAATTTCTCCACTTCCTCCTAGATTATCATATTCTTTTCAGGGCTAAAAACTATTTGTTTTGGCTTAATCGACTTAGAATCTGGATAGATATTAAGCACATGGCAAATGAAGTTTGGATCAATCTATGGAATATCTTCGTGGCTCCAAGCTAACACATCTTTCCTTTCTCTAAGGAATGCAATTAATTCCTGTTTGAGTCTTGAACCAATATAGTTAATTATTTTTGCCTTATCGTAGTCCGTCACAATAACTTATGTTTCTTCAATAACTTGTCCCTTTACCAGCTTCTCTTCTTCCCAAGGATATAGAATATCGATGTGGAAAGTGTCTGTGCTTTTCATTTGGATTTCCTATTGGTCGACTGAAGTATAATAGCATTCCCTGGCCTATTTTTGGTTATCATTTACTATGCCGACTCCATAATTTGTTGGAAACTTCATGTATTGATGCACTATAAATGACACAACTTCTAATTGCTTTATTCCCACTCATCCTAGGATGATATTGTATGCTCGTGGGGCATTTTTATCTATTACAAAAAATGAATTCTTTCTCTCCTACTCGCGGGCCAGGTGCTGACCAAAAATTTTAGCTTGATCATTCCAATGGGTATAATTTTTCTCCTGCAAATCCAATAAGAGGTCTATAATATGGTTCTAACTTACTCTCCTTCAACTATAAGCTCTGAAAACAGTTGTAGAACATTACATCAGATGAACTCCCATTATCAACCAATATCCTTGAAACTCTACCATGATGAACTCTGTAAGTGATAACTAATAGATCATTGTGAAGATAAAGTAACCCACCCAGATCATTTTTTGAGAATTAGATCACAAGTCTGTCTTTATTGACTTCCCTCAATTGATTATCACTTTTTTTAGCCATGTTAATTCGTCTAACAGTTGGGCAGGCTTTGGCTTCATTTAATTAAGCTTTCCTTTCTATAGTTGGATCTCCTCCTACGATGAAGTGGCATCCAAAGGATATCATTCCTACTTCCACATCTGGTTCCTCAAGCCTCTTCGACAAGTCCGAATCTTCTTCAAAATTGTTGTTTCCTGCTATTTTATTATCTTTCCTTTCTCGGTCTGGATATTCAAACTTTCTTCGATCATCTCGATTGCTATTTCGAACAACAAACTTACTCAGTTTTTCTCGCCAAATAAGATTTCCAATCTCATTCTTTAATACAATGTAGCTGTTGGTGTTGTGCCCATGGTCCCTATGAAAGTCACATTACTTGCACTTATCCCTCTTGTTGGGGGGTGTCTTCAACTTTCCAGGTGAATTTAACTCTTTTTATCCTTTTAATCCTTCCTAAATGAATTGTTATTATTTTTATGACCTTCACCCTAGGTCACAGGAGCTTCCTTTGGAGCCATGAACTACCTGACATTCATTATCTTTTCATCTTTAGCCATTAATTCTGTCATAGTTTTGGGGGGATTCTTCGCCAAAGCATAGTAGAGATATTTAGTGAGCAACCCACTCATAAGTACTGCAATGAATGTCTACTCCTCATAGTCGTACACCTCTAGTTTTTCATTGTTAAAATGTGTAATATATTCTCATGTACTTTCTCTCGACTTTTATTGCATGGTCAAGAGATGAGTGACACTCTTGATCGGCTTAGCCTCGAAGAAAAATTTATCTATGAATAATTCAGCTAATTAAAGAAAACTAAAGATTTTACCTCTTGGGAGATTATTATACTAGATTTAGGCTGGCCCTGTGATAGAACTGGAGAAAAATCTACACCTCATCTCATTGGGCACTGAGTAAATGTCGGCAGCAGCTTGATATTGCTCTATGTGTAGGACTGGATCTGTTTTCCCATCATACTTGGGAGTAACTACTAGTGGCTTGAACATTGATGGTGTAGGGTAGTTCACGATAGCCTGAATAAAAGGTGAACCTTTAACAAAACTCCTTTGCAGTGGATTCTTAGTTTTTTCCATTTCACCTGGCCGATCTTCCAACCGTTGCATGGATCCCTTCCAAGGCTTTTCTTCTTACTTGGATTTTGTCGAGGTGGATTTAATAGCTTTACTATCCCTATATGCCGAACTCTTGTCCTAAGAGGCTTGCTCGGTATGCACAGAGCCCCTCATGGTAGATCTTGATCTCATAGAACCTTCTCTATTCTTATGATGATGCTCCTGCTCTTGATGATGACCTCCAGTTACTCGGGGTCCTAAATTATTAAAAGTAGACTCCCTACTTATCCTCTCTAATATATTTGACCTTTCTTTGGAAAAGGATCTACCGACATAGTAATCCGTTGATCTGACTGAAGAAATTGTGTCGGGACGGTATGGCCGTTTGCGAGAAGAACGAGTGACATCTTTCATTTCTGGCCGGTGGAGGTGGCATATCTCTCCTAGAGTTTGAAAAATTGTCTTATATTGTACGGGCCAACTGTTTGAGTGACTCCTGCATAACCTCTTGTCCCTTAGCCAAATTAAACAGGATATTTGAAGATCTGTGAGCAGATATTTCTTGATTATCTCCTAGAGTCGCCAGGCTGCTTTCAGGGGCAGTGTTCATTCTTGAAACTAAAGAATGAAGTATATGAGGTAGAGGTAGAGAACACTTAATAACAGTCGTTCCCACAGACGACGCCAATCTGTTGATGTCTAAAAACAGACTTACTCTAGATTTATAATCACAAATAATAATATAGTGAGTTAAACAAATCACACACACAAGAGGAGAGATGTTTAGAGTGGTTCAACTATAAAATAGCTTACATTCATTGTTGGTTTTATTTAGTAGGATTTACAATAGATCAGTATGGTGTGCATATGAATGATTTGAGTTATCCCTCTAGCTGAGGGAGTATTTCCTACTTATAGTGGTGTAAAATCCTATATGGAACGCCTTTATATTGACATGCATTTACATGTCTATATATAATAAATGAAACTCTTGGAATTCAAAGCTCGTTGGCATCCCATCCGAGTAACTTTTGGTCTTCCTGATGGTTGGCCTTTTGGAGCTAGTCAGTCTTTCAACCGACTAAGTGTCTCTGAAGATGATCAAATTGGCTATGCGGCCACATTAGTGTATATATATCATTAGTCCTTATAGGAGCGTAATTTTTACATATAATAGTGCGTTTGGTTTGTTTGATTTTAATATAATCCACGCATACATCATAATTGACCCAATCTAGGTTATAGAGAATTCCATCTTTAATAATCCTTTCAATTCTTGGCCTGGATATGTGTCCTAACGTTTATGATATAAGTAAGATGATGTTTCATTATTTGATACATGTTTCATTCAAATATTAGGATTCAAGGATATTATGAATTTATAAAATTTATTTTCAATATTAAATTGATACAAACCATCTATCATAAATCTAGAACCATCATAAGAAGAATTTTTAATCAAACTGGAACTATTATTTTTTAATTCAATAATAAAACCACCAAGAGAGAGTTTAGATATTAAAACAAAATTTCTATAAATTGAAGGAAAGTAATGAGTCTTTTTGTAAATATAAAAAAATTAGAATTCAAAATTAAACGATATACTCCTACAACTTCTATCTTAGACCTTGCTCGATTGCCCATCTAGAGAAATATATCATTTTGGTTTGTTCTGCGAGTTGAAAGGAATCCTTGCATCGAATTAAAAACATGACACATAGAACCAGAACCAATCCACCAATTATTAGAAGGAACATTAATAAGGTTTGATTCATAACATACAAAAGCTACAGGCTTATCGCTTTTCTCGAACCTAACCTTGTGTTTTTGTCAATATTTTTGGAAATGGTCTTTTTTTATTAAAATGACAATTTTCATTCTTTTTCTTCTTACCAGTAGATATTGAAGGTTATACTTGATGAGATGGTCTAGGACCATGCTTAATTACATTTCGGTCTTCTTTTTACATCCAGCTCCTCTGACCATCAAGTTAACCACCTACCATTTAAACACGTCACCCTTGTGTTGCTTCAGCCTTCCTTCTTCCTGCACTAAGATTCTATGCAAATCATTTTCATTCCACTTATCCTTTATAGTGTTGTAATTGATATGGAGATGACAATATTCAGGAGGTAGGGAGTTTAGGACAAATTGGATGAGAAATGAGTCATCCACAGTGAAGCTCAAACCTTTAAGCTTAGCAGCCAGATCGGTCATTTCAATCATGTGTTCATTTATGGTTTGAGTGCCATTGAACCACATGGTGGTAAAATCAGGTGACTGTAATTATAAAAATAAATGATTCACCATATGGTGTGTTATTTGTTTAGGTGACTGTAATAATTTAGGTCTATAATGTTGCGTTGTACATTTTTAAAGGGAAGTGTTAATATAAAAATAAATCATACTTTGGAAACTCAAAATTCATTTATGTCAGTTATAGTATGTTTTCGTTATGATTGGATGACGAGCAACTATTTTTTGCACTTGCCATATTAATTAATTTTAATGATTATTGTGTGATTTCTTTTCTCATATAAACTTATTTATCATGTTTAAGAATTCAAGTCTCATAAAAAAATGTGTAAGCTTCTTTCCTACTAAAGGAATTTATATATCGGGGCTTCTCTCATTATGAAAATAGTCTTGTTGTTTTAAATTGAAATGCTTAAACGATCCTTGAACCAAGAAATACCTTCAAAATAGAACATGAATTTAGGATCCAATCAATTTTTACGTGCCCTTTCGAAAGACCACTTGTGGTAGTGGT
This sequence comes from Sambucus nigra, assembly GCA_949130495.1. NCBI lineage: Eukaryota > Viridiplantae > Streptophyta > Magnoliopsida > Dipsacales > Adoxaceae > Sambucus > Sambucus nigra. The sequence goes on along the minus strand of OX422215.1, from coordinate 531,540,583 downwards.
AGGAGGAAGATTATTTACGGGCTTTAGAGAATAGTCACAACAATACTTCTTATGATATCTATATTTTTACTACAAATAGTAACTTGAATCCTTTCACCAATTTTTGTAGTTTTTTAAGTTTGAACCATCTGAATTATTTATAAATTTTGGATAATTTAACAATTGGTGATAGATTGCTTCAAATAAGAAGAAGATTAATCATATGAAACATTTATTGAAAGGTTAAACATTACATCAGTTCGTTTCCACCACTTAAGCATTTCAAAGATCCAAGTGGTTCATGTAACACCGCGAGAAAATAAATCCCTGAGATGCTACTAAAAAATATAAATGTCCAATTTAAAACCATTTAATAAAGTTCCAACGGCTAAATAAATATTTATAGAAGCATAAAGTGAGTATATAAACTCTTTGTTCTCATTAATCTCAAAAGTACTCTTATATTTTTTTACAATAAAATGTACGATACTTTAGAAATAATATACATAGCTCTCTACGCATCTTTGTATCCTAAATTCGAATCACCGAATCAATAATAATAAATAGCTACTCATGCAAAACTGGTAATTCATATATAAACAGCGGGGGTGTGAGCGTGAAACTCAACAGGCTCATACAAATGCTCCAAGTGAATTGCACTTACCCGTGAGTGCATGTGTGTGTATATATATGTAAGATTTTATGCATATCAACACCCAACTATCATCCTAAGATAAATATCACATCCTAGTATCTCATCACACATCACTATACATTTCAATGTCCCCCATATATCAAACTTGCACCACACTTCCTTCAGTACGGTCTGGACTCTCGATCACCCTCTTTTCAATTATCCTCCCAACTTTGCATGACACCAAAATCAATTCAATCACAATCATAAGGCATGATAGGGAATTCCACTCATCATCCTAACACAATGTCCTAACAACCCGTAAAAAATGGCTTAATAGCCCTAAGGTTCCATGGCATGACTCACGAGATAATAAACAAGAAAATAGACCGAAAGCAAACCCCATCCAACTAGTGGGTTGGCTAAAGGATTCCTTAATATCCTCTAATATGAACAATAAAATTTGTCTCGTAATATAATATCTTTATTAAGATTGCCACAAATTAGGTATTATTATTATTTTACCTAATTCTACACCCAACATATGCATAATATCATCTAATTATGATTTCCCCATCTACTCAGCATGAAAATAATAATCATCTTTATAACAAGAATTTTATATACGTAATCATGTTTAGAACAAGAATTTTATATACAAGTATGATATATAAGATGCAACACATATCTTGAAATATATTTATACAAACAATGGGGATTAGATCATCTTCGTCATCATCATCATCATCATCATCATCATCATCATCATCATCATCATCATCATCATCATCCTTGCCTTGATCCCATCATATGGGGTCGGCCACATGGATTCTTCTTTTTCACTCTAATCTATTATATACAATATTATCATTCAAGTTTAATTCCTTAAAATCTCTCCCGATAATTTTCTTTCACGATATCTTAGGGAGGTCTCTTTATCTTTTACCCTCTATTTCCAATAATCCTCCTCTTGTTATAGGTGCATCTACTGGGCTAGACAACACATGTCCGTGCCACTTAAGTCTACTTTCTCTTAATTTATCGCTAATGAGAGATACTCCTAACTTCTCTCAGATACTAATTTTTAATTTTGTCCTTTATAGTAATTACTATAATCCATCGCAACATCCCTATCTCACAAATTAACCATGAGAGAACACCACTACCTTAAACGAATAAAAAAATCCATAAATGTATAAATCTAAAATTCTATCGGGATTCATCTTTAAAACTTGACCTGGAATCCGCAGTCTACGTGAAATTCTAAGCAACATTCACCTTAGTTCATCTTTAAATTCCAAGTGTAAGGTCTTCAAATTGAGGTTCAAAGATAATAATTATTGGAGATTGTTGAGGGGTACATGAGCAACCCTCAGTTATCTGAGGGATACGTGTGCGACACAAATTAACTATGAAAGTTGCACGAGCACCACCTCAACCACTTGAAGAGAAACACGGGCACTTCCTCAATAGTGAGGACAAACTAATGCGCAAGTAAACCTCATCAATAATCAAGGGGAACAAATGAGAAGTCTCTCAGCAATCACAAAAGTAAGTGAAAGTGCAGGAGCTCGTCATATGATTAAAATTTTTATCGTTGTCTTTGACACATTAACTTAGCAATAAGTCTTATTAGAGCAAGCAAGGATCGAATAACCAGTTAGTTTTGGGATCTTTTAAGAGTTTTATTTTTTAGGCTAAGAGGTAAGACTTGTTTAGTAAGCTAAGACTAAGCCACTGTGACACCCCGCCTAATTAAACATCGGGTGATCAGGCCTTCATTAAATTAAAACAGGTTTCTCAAATGGTTCATTCTTAGCATCACTGTCGAAAACTTTTTAATTACTAATCCCCTAAGTAAAATTAGACCGGTGCCAAATTTTATCTTTCTTAAAACAGAAAAATCGACCATGCGGAACAAAGTACAAATAATCATGTACTATAATACAAACATCAAAGTAAAAGTACAACAGAACAAAAGTATTACCGAATAAACCATCGGCTAAAAATCCCAAACAACAATAGAATAACCACTAGTCTGAAACTAACATCTGAGACTAATACCGGACCACAAGTCCATACATAGAAGAGTGCGAGATCCTGTGCTAGATCTGAATGAGAGATATCGTCTAGTTAAATCCTGTAAGCATCCACTGTGCTACAACTCCGAGTCTGGAATGGAATCATCACACATGGCGTCCCTGTGGCTGGACACCTAAAAGGTTTTGAAAATATTTTATAGCAAGAGTTAGTACTCAAAACATTTTGAAAATATTTAGCAAGCGTTTATCACAATATAAAATGCGGTTATTGATTACACATGTTAGGTTCTCGTACACTCTCTTGAGTTAACTCACCCCTCATCTTTGGTGCACACCTAACGTTCCACACTTAGTTTGTCTAGTCATACTTCTCAAGATAACTAAAACCAAAGTAGTAAACTGAACTTATCTGTACCCAAGTTCCAGTACCGCCCATACAGTACAACCGTTTTACTAACATCTCGCGTATTTTAATTAATTCTCAAGTAATATTTCATCTATGTTATTTTTCAAGATTTCCCATTTAGCTTCACTACTAAAATTACTACAATTTTCACAATTGTTGACTTTCCCACTTATGTAATTAAGTTTCGCTACTTGAATTACTAAATAGATTTTCTCTATCTAAAGGTTCATTTCGTAATTAAGTTTCACTACTTAACTTACCAATTCAGTATGTATCTTTAAATACATAATATATCAATCTACTAATACATGTAAGTAGAATATCATCAGGTATATATATTTCACACACAATATATACTAAATATTAGTCACTGCTATTTTGCCCCTTTTATACACATAAAGGACTCTTGGTTCGGAATGATTCATCGACCCCAAATAAGAATTGGTTCGGCATGATACATCAACCCCAATTATTTTAAAAATATATATATACACATATTCTGGTTCGGGACTTTCTCATCGCGACACCAGTTCAAAGTTTGGTTCGGTATTTCTCATCGACCCCAAACTTATAATAACTTTATGTTAGTTCGGAATGTCTCATCGACCCTAACATAATTAATTTAGGTATAATCTCTCTACCTAAAAGATCACATAATTCAGTAGGTACACGCCCGACCTATTAATCATATACGTACGTAATATTTTAATCTGATATATTTACCGTACAATATTCGCTTTACGATTTATCTCATTAATCGTATTTATTTAAGTATTCACACAACTCTAAGGGTCCTAGTTACCCCTTACATATAATTTCAGTAGTTATTGCTTACCCTACTGGTCTATTACTTAAATTGAATTTACTTCTCCCCGTAACTCAATTTCCGAAGTCCCCGATACTCTACTAAATCGGATTATTCTCCTTGGTCCATAATCCAAGCCCTACACCCAATGGCGTTATTAGACCTCAACAATATACCTACTGGTCTTATTATTACTCCCATATAAGTATTATGTAAATCCTAGAATACCCATTCATTCCAAAACTCAACGAAGGATTAAACACAAAACTTTAGGGAAAACAGCTTGCATAGATCGATCGACGGCTGGGTTCGATCGATCGACATAGTCGATCGATCGATAGTTCAAGATCGATCGATCGATCGAACAGGGACAGACGCAGTCTGTCTTCTTCGTTGATCCTCTCCTCCATTAACACATTTCCAAACTCCATTATTGTCCACCAAACTTTTACCCAATGATCCTAACATATTTCCACATATACTAGGACAGTTTCTAACGTGCCAATTACATCAAAACTCCAATTACTTTAAAGAATTAATGAATTAAAACCCAGAATTTCTTGAAACCCTAGTTATGGTGTTCTTCCCATATTATCATTCAAAATCCAGATTTTTATTCCGAAAATCATCAAGTCTAATCTGAATATTAATCCTCTACATAGTTTAAATCATTCTACATGCGATTCCTATCCCAACATGCATAAATATCATCTTTCTCCAATCAAAATATTGATTTAAACAAAACTATTCAAAAACCCTACACATGGGTATTATAACATTATAAATTTTTGCAATAAACAACTTGCCTTATGATCAGTAGGGTCTGATTTCGTGGTTCTTGTTGATGATTGATGATCTTCATCCTTCAATCCTTCTTCCCCAACAAGTTGATGGTAGAAACCCCTTTGAATCCTTCCCAAATCTTCTTTTTTCTTTAGAAAGTTGTGCCTCTCCTCTCTCTAATGGTATTGGTGTTGTCATGGGTGTTCTAACCCTAATTCATCTATCATACGGCTGATATAAAACTCTCAATTTCGTAGGTCTCCATACCCTCTTATGTTAAAAGACCAAAATGCCCTGGAACGGTCTCGGTTTAGTCCAAAATTGCCCCGGGACTCAACTAGTACCCCCGAGTATACTATTTTGACTAATTTGACCCTTCCGGACTCATTGGTGACCTCTAAATTATCATTTGAGTCACTTAAAAATTATTACTCGTTCTCACCCCAACACTGTCTACACGCGTTAAGTAACTATTTACCACTCGCACTAAGTAAATAAAAATGATGCAATATATACCGGTATCTATCTTCCGATTAATATACCATAATTACAATTTTAAATCAAACTCTTTAAATTACTACTCTTACGTAATTTAAATCAAGACGATATTTTCTCATTTAATTCTCCAATCTAATTAAATGGAATATTTGGGATATTCAGAAATACGGGGTATTACATACTTCCCCTCTTGCAAAAGGAATTTCGTCCTCGAAATTAGGATAAGGCTGGTATTAAGGCTAAGGACCTTAAATATAATTGCACCCTCTAATACCCAATACCAAATCATAATATCCTAACGGTCATCCCAAGCACATGACCCTTTCATCATAATTTCTTATCGCACATTACCCATGCCGCACATATCATAATTAAGTCCCACTACTTAATTTCTCCATAAATTCTCCCAATCCAATTTTAATTCTTGAAATTAAGTTTCTCCCTACTTAATTTATCCATTTGATGTATATCTCTATATAACATCTAAGTGTCTACTATCACTCATAAGTATAATATTATAAGGTATATATTTCACACACTATATATACTTTAAGGAAAATTGGTCCGGCAAAAATCATCGGCCCCAATAATCCTATCATTTACATTGGTCCGGAAATTCCTCGACCCCAAGGTAAATGTAATGCACATGTCGGTTCAGACCTTCCGTCGATCCCAATATTTATCATCGATTTGGTTCGGAAAATCATCGATCCCAACTCGATCCCCCATGTATTGGTCCGGAACATCATCGACCCCAATACAGAGATTAAGCACACTTACTATCACACATAAGTAGTAAAAATCAATAGGTATATATATCTTACACATAACATATACTACCAACACTTATTTTATAATCACCCCCTTCTATAACACTTTTGGGGTTATTGGCTCGGAATTCCACCTCGATCACCAATAGTTATTAATTACTTGTCTCGGGATCACATCTCGAGCACCAATATGTGTATATATATCTCATCGCACATGAGTAGACAATTGTGAGCCATATATTTCACATTTCATATACTTTAAAATGTCACACTCCAATAGAATGTCCTCATATCACGCGTTAAGGACTAAAGGTTCGAAATGTCTCCTCGAACCACACCCAAAGTACATGTATTGTTCGTAATCGGTACCCACGAACCTAATCCTCATGTACAGTCCATATAGGCACTCACTCTATCTATAAATATGCTTTTATAGGCATACATTCAACCTATGAATTGATTAGTGGGCTTCTCCAAAATTCCACTATCATAAGGGCGTATCATCATTCTTTCTCACTAACATTGAGTCGTAGGTAGCACAACGTACTCAAAATAAAACTTTATCTCTATTCCTTCCTGACCTTCTCTCACAGGGTGGAATTTTAGGATTTCATCCTGATTCACAATCATGTAGAGCGGCACTGTGCACTCTCCCTTATCAACTACATACTAATCCATCCCGGTCACCCCATTTCGCTACCCCCAACGAAATGTTGGCTTAATTATGATGTTCACAACCCATCAATAATTTATAAGTCTGTCTCCTCATTCCATCATTGGGAATGTGGGTTCACTACCACATTCCGGTTGTTCATTTCGAGTCTATCTTGTCAATTAACTAGAGGTGTATCTGGAGACAATCTCAATACGTCTCTCCTCAACATCGCTGCCCACTTACGTCATCTTTCCTGAAGTGGTACTTTATTCCCCTTTCTCTCCGGGTTTATTATACTTTACAATCCGTGCACTCTTCGTAATTGGCGCACTTTTTGGGTTGGTTACTTTATAAGGATCAACATTTTAGTAACACGTAAGTCACTCACAACACTCAGTCAAGTAGTACCTTGTGCTACTTCTTCACCACAGTTAGGTCTCCCATATCAAGAGATAACCTTTGAACGGTTTCCCACCGACTTTCATCCCATAGGGTGTGCTGGATTTCTCAGCACATATAATCTTGGATCATCGTCAATCTCCCATGACGTTCAACCCATTTCATCGATACGACTTGTTTCCTAATTTCCCCAACGTCGTACAAAATATTCTGCATCCCTCTATCTCGGATGTCTAAGGAATCCAATCGACTAGGGTGCCCATACACCCTTTTCTCCGGGTACATTTACAAAAACATTGCAAATGTCGCACCCATAACATGCTTTTCTTCAACTCTAGCCTAGTCTACACGACGTGACTACAATCTTGTGGGTATTCTCAATACCCTAGAGACAAAGAATCAAATCTTTGCCCACAAAGTCCCCCTTATCCCTTCGTGGTGAGGTAAGCCTTTCAGTGTTTCTCCACAACACTACCGGCTCCACTGATGTCCTAGCATCTAACAATGTCTCTTCTCCTGACGTGCATAAAAATTCAGTCGTATTCCCTTTCGCAACCGAACTTGAACAAGGGACTTCTCCCCATGTATTGTTACTGAGCATTATCGGAACAACACATAGTCGATATGCTCAAATTCGATTTCTCAACAATATGTGCAACCATACTCCAATATTGCTAAAGGAGTCAAGTGGTACCGCGCTTATACTATCGCTAAATCTTTAGCACTAACTACAACAGCGAGCTCGATCTCTCCGCTCAGCGGTAATACTACATATCTTGACTTACATCATTTAGGTTCCCACACACCGAAATCAACTACTAAGAGATGTTCATAATCTCCGAAGTTTCTCACATTTTGATGAATAATGACACCTCGACCCTTTTTCAGGTGAGGAGTCGTCATATACCCCATTCACTCGAGGCTAAAACTCATATACTTCCTTAACCATCGCTCTGGTGATTTAGATGGTTCCTGGACATAACATGCTTGTCCTCTCCGGAATGCAAAACTTATTGGAGTTATTATTTCTTCAAATAACTTCCAGCTTAAAATAAAACGCATGGCCCTAGAATCCACACTAGACATCTTTCAAAAAAATTCCTGACTCCAGGCCATGCTGACCGGTTTGGGTACCCCTCCTCTCGGACTGGGTAGTCTCGATCCTGAACACTATCATCTTGGTTCCCTTAGTTCTGCTGACCAAGAGGAACGCACTATGGGACTTAACAGTCCCGACTTAGGATCTAATCATTAAATCCTCTAGTGGGTTTTTACTTATGGCTTGCACCAGCCCCATTACATTCAGTCTTACTCTTTGACTAAATCTCTAACTCCCTTAGCTCCGCCCACCCAGGAGCATTAACCTCAACCTTGTAGGAAGTACCATATTGTCTTCATATACATAAGTCGTTCAAGAAGAGTTTTACCAAAAATTGCGAGCTATAACTTGAGAGTCCATTTTCTCAAGATCTCTTTTCCCTTATACCTATCTCATCGGTACAAGTTCACTTCAACGGATAATTTCTCTCTCACGATTGGCCTCTACCAGGCTTTCACGTGAGGGGTTCAGATATTCCCATTCATTACGCTTCTGAATCATCATTGGAGAACTTTACGGTTAAACTATACGTAAAGTTATTCTATTTATATATACAGACCCTCGGTCCGAATGTAGTGACTGGTATCCCCGCCACGTTGCCTAAAAATTTACTCAAATTTCTCACTTCTGAGTATTTCTACTCCGTCCTAAATGCCAAAACCTCTGGACATACTACTTCCGTTGGTTAACATGCACAGTTTCCGTTTCATCATATTTACGACTCGTTCTCATCAAATTTTCTTCAAACCTACTCCCACTATCACTGCATTGGGCGGTCTAGACTAGAATTACTCTTGCCGTCGCGACACTTGGAAAATGCCTCCTATGCCTCAACAACCCTTGCAGCATTTACTTCCATCACCCGCTAGGAGTGACCTCGACCACGGTCATCTCTTCTATGATTTCTATCTTCGAACACCCCATGCTTTATGTCGAGCTCCTCCCTCCTGTAGTCCTGCTAACGCCAATGCTAGACCTACCACCATATTCGACGTACCGTGCCCAATCAGACACGTATATATATAACACTACGTCTATTAAATAGGAGGAGAACGTAAACTACGTACGTAGAGGAGTACAATCATCCTAAGATAGGGCTCTATATCAATCAAACGATACGCTGAAAACGTAGTAAGCCGTACAGATCCTATGGACACTAGAACCTGATGCTTTGATACCATCTGTGTCACCCCGCCTAATTAAACACCGGGTGATCAGGCCTTCATTAAATTAAAACAGGTTTCTCAAATGGTTCATTCTTAGCATCACCGTCGAAAACTTTTTAATTACTAATCCCCTAAGTAAAATTAGACCGGTGCCAAATTTTATCTTTCTTAAAACAGAAAAATCGACCATGCGGAACAAAGTACAAATAATCATGTACTATAATACAAACATCAAAGTAAAAGTACAACAGAACAAAAGTATTACCGAATAAACCATCGGCTAAAAATCCCAAACAACAATAGAATAACCACTAGTCTGAAACTAACATCTGAGACTAATACTGGACCACAAGTCCATACATAGAAGAGTGCGAGATCCTGTGCTAGATCTGAATGAGAGATATCGTCTAGTCAAATCCTGTAAGCATCCACTGTGCTACAGCTTCGAGTCTGGAATGGAATCATCACACATGGCGTCCCTGTGGCTGGACACCTAAAAGGTTTTGAAAATATTTTATATCAAGAGTTAGTACTCAAAACATTTTGAAAATATTTAGCAAGCGTTTATCACAATATAAAATGCGGTTATTGATTACACATGTTAGGTTCTCGTACACTCTCTTGAGTTAACTCACCCCTCATCTTTGGTGCACACCTAACGTTCCACACTTAGTTTGTCTAGTCATACTTCTCAAGATAACTAAAACCAAAGTAGTAAACTGAACTTATCTGTACCCAAGTTCCAGTACCGCCCATACAGTACAACCGTTTTACTAACATCTCGCGTATTTTAATTAATTCTCAAGTAACATTTCATCTATGTTATTTTTCAAGACTTCTCATTTAGCTTCACTACTAAAATTACTACAATTTTCACAATTGTTGACTTTCCCACTTATGTAATTAAGTTTCGCTACTTGAATTACTAAATAGATTTTCTCTATCTAAAGGTTCATTTCGTAATTAAGTTTCACTACTTAACTTACCAATTCAGTATGTATCTTTAAATACATAATATATCAATCTACTAATACATGGAAGTAGAATATCATCAGGTATATATATTTCACACACAATATATACTAAATATTAGTCACTGCTATTTTGCCCCTTTTATACACATAAAGGACTCTTGGTTCGGAATGATTCATCGACCCCAAGTAAGAATTGGTTCGGCATGATACATCGACCCCAATTATTTTAAAAATATATATATACACATATTCTGGTTCGGGACTTTCTCATCGCGACACCAGTTCAAAGTTTGGTTCGGTATTTCTCATCGACCCCAAACTTATAATAACTTTATGTTAGTTCGGAATGTCTCATCGACCCTAACATAATTAATTTAGGTATAATCTCTCTACCTAAAAGATCACATAATTCAGTAGGTACACGCCCGACCTATTAATCATATACGTACGTAATATTTTAATCTCATATATTTACCGTACAATATTCGCTTTACGATTTATCTCATTAATCGTATTTATTTGAGTATTCACATAACTCTAAGGGTCCTAGTTACCCCTTACATATAATTTCAGTAGTTATTGCTTACCCTACTGGTCTATTACTTAAATTGAATTTACTTCTCCCCGTAACTCAATTTCCGAAGTCCCCGATACTCTACTAAATCGGATTATTCTCCTCGGTCCATAATCCAAGCCCTACACCCAATGGCCTTATTAGATCTCAACAATATACCTACTGGTCTTATTCTTACTCCCATATAATTATTATGTAAATCCTAGAATTCCCATTCATTCCGGAACTCAACGAAGGATTAAACACAAAACTTTAGGGAAAACAGCTTGCGTAGATCGATCGACGGCTGGGTTCAATCGATCGACATAGTCGATCGATCGATAGTTCAAGATCGATCGATCGATCGAACAGGGACAGACGCAGTCTGTCTTCTTCGTTGATCCTCTCCTCCATTAACACGTTTCCAAACTCCATTATTGTCCACCAAACTTTTACCCAATGATCCTAACATATTTCCACATATACTAGGACAGTTTCTAACGTGCCAATTACATCAAAACTCCAATTACTATAAAGAATTAATGAATTAAAACCCAGAATTTCTTGAAACCCTAGTTATGGTGTTCTTCCCATATTATCATTCAAAATCCAGATTTTTATTCCGAAAATCATCAAGTCTAATCTGAATATTAATCCTCTACATAGTTTAAATCATTCTACATGCGATTCCTATCCCAACATGCATAAATATCATCTTTCTCCAATCAAAATATTGATTTAAACAAAACTATTCAAAAACCCTACACATGGGTATTATAACTTTATAAATTTTTGCAATAAACAACTTGCCTTATGATCAGTAGGGTCTGATTTCGTGGTTCTTGTTGATGATTGATGATCTTCATCCTTTAATCCTTCTTCCCCAACAAGTTGATGGTAGAAACCCCTTTGAATCCTTCCCAAATCTTCTTTTTGCTTTAGAAAGTTGTGCCTCTCCTCTCTCTAATGGTATTGGTGTTGTCATGGGTGTTCTAACCCTAATTCATCTATCATACGGCTGATATAAAACTCTCAATTTCGTAGGTCTCCATACCCTCTTATGTTAAAAGACCTAAATGCCCCCGAACGGTCTCGGTTTAGTCCAAAATTGCCCCGGGACTCAACTAGTACCCCCGAGTGTACTATTTTGACTAATTTGACCCTTCCGGACTCATTGGTGACCTCTAAATTATCATTTGAGTCACTTAAAAATTATTACTCGTTCTCACCCCAACACGATCTACACGCGTTAAGTAACTATTTACCACTCGCACTAAGTAAATAAAAATGATGCAATATATACCGGTATCTATCTTCCGATTAATATACCATAATTACAATTTTAAATCAAACTCTTTAAATTACTACTCTTACGTAATTTAAATAAAGACGATATTTTCTCATTTAATTCTCCAATCTAATTAAATGGAATATTTGGGATATTCAGAAATACGGGGTATTACATACTTCCCCTCTTGCAAAAGGAATTTCGTCCTCGAAATTAGGATAAGGCTGGTATTAAGGCTAAGGACCTTAAATATAATTGCACCCTCTAATACCCAATACCAAATCATAATATCCTAACGGTCATCCCAAGCACATGACCATTTCATCATAATTTCTTATCGCACATTACTTATGCCGCACATATCATAATTAAGTCCCACTACTTAATTTCTCCATAGATTCTCCCAATCCAATGTTAATTCCTGAAATTAAGTTTCTCCCTACTTAATTTAGCCATTTGATGTATATCTCTATATAACATCTAAGTGTCTACTATCACTCATAAGTATAATATTATAAGGTATATATTTCACACACTATATATACTTTAAGGAAAATTGGTCCGGCAAAAATCATCGGCCCCAATAATCCTATCATTTACATTGGTCCGGAAATTCCTCGACCCCAAGGTAAATGTAATGCACATATCGGTTCAGACCTTCCGTCGATCCCAATATTTATCATCGATTTGGTTCGGAAAATCATCGATCCCAACTCGATCCCCCATGTATTGGTCCGGAACATCATCGACCCCAATACAGAGATTAAGCACACTTACTATCACACATAAGTAGTAAAAATCAATAGGTATATATATCTTACACATAACATATACTACCAACACTTATTTTATAATCACCCCCCTTCTATAACACTTTTGGGGTTATTGGCTCGGAATTCCACCTCGATCACCAATAGTTATTAATTACTTGTCTCGGGATCACATCTCGAGCACCAATATGTGTATATATATCTCATCGCACATGAGTAGACAATTATGAGCCATATATTTCACATTTCATATACTTTAAAATGTCACACTCCAATAGAATGTCCTCATATCACGCGTTAAGGACTAAAGGTTCGAAATGTCTCCTCGAACCACACCCAAAGTACATGTATTGTTCGTAATCGGTCCCCACGAACCTAATCCTCATGTACAGTCCATATAGGCACTCACTCTATCTATAAATATGCTCTTATAGGCATACATTCAACCTATGAATTGATTAGTGGGCTTCTCCAAAATTCCACTATCATAAGGGCGTATCATCATTCTTTCTCACTAACATTGAGTCGTAGGTAGCACAACGTACTCAAAATAAAACTTTATCTCTATTACTTCCTGACCTTCTCTCACAGGGTGGAATTTTAGGATTTCATCCTGATTCACAATCATGTAGAGCGGCACTGTGCACTCTCCCTTATCAACTACATACTAATCCATCCCGGTCACCCCATTTCGCTACCCCCAACGAAATGTTGGCTTAATTATGATGTTCACAACCCATCAATAATTTATAAGTCTGTCTCCTCATTCCATCATTGGGAATGTGGGTTCACTACCACATTCCGGTTGTTCATTTCGAGTCTATCTTGTCTATTAACTAGAGGTGTATCTGGAGACAATCTCACTACGTCTCTCCTCAACATCGCTTCCCACTTACGTCATCTTTCCTGAAGTGGTATTTTATTCCCCTTTCTCTCCGGGTTTATTATACTTTACAATCCGTGCACTCTTCGCAATTGGCGTACTTTTTGGGTTGGTTACTTTATAAGGATCAACATTTTAGTAACACGTAAGTCACTCACAACACTCAGTCAAGTAGTACCTTGCGCTACTTCTTCACCACAGTTAGGTCTCCCATATCAAGAGATAACCTTTGAACGGTTTCCCACCGACTTTCATCCCATAGGGTGTGCTGGATTTCTCAGCACATATAATCTTGGATCATCGTCAATCTCCCATGACGTTCAACCCATTTCATCGATACGACTTGTTTCCTAATTTCCCCAACGTCGTACAAAATATTCTGCATCCCTCTATCTCGGATGTCTAAGGAATCCAATCGACTAGGGTGCCCATACACCCTTTTCTCCGGGTACATTTACAAAAACATTGCAAATGTCGCACCCATAACATGCTTTTCTTCAACTCTAGCCTAGTCTACACGACGTGACTACAATCTTGTGGGTATTCTCAATACCCTAGAGACAAAGAATCAAATCTTTGCCCACAAAGTCCCCCTTATCCCTTCGTGGTGAGGTAAGCCTTTCAGTGTTTCTCCACAACACTACCGGCTCCACTGATGTCCTAGCATCTAACAATGTCTCTTCTCCTGACGTGCATAAAAATTCAGTCGTATTCCCTTTCGCAACCGAACTTAAACAAGGGACTTCTCCCCATGTATTGTTACTGAGCATTATCGGAACAACACATAGTCGATATGCTCAAATTTGATTTATTGACAATATGTGCAACCATACTCCAATATTGCTAAAGGAGTCAAGTGGCACCGCGCTTATACTATCGCTAAGTCTTTAGCACTAACTACAACAGCGAGCTCGATCTCTCTGCTCAGCGGTAATACTACATATCTTGACTCACATCATTTAGGTTCCCACACACCGAAATCAATTACTAAGAGATGTTCATAATCTCCGAAGTTTCTCACATTTTGATGAATAATGACAACTCGACCCTTTTTCAGGTGAGGAGTCGTCATATACCCCATTCACTCGAGGCTAAAACTCATATACTTCCTTAACCATCGCTCTGGTGATTTAGATGGTTCCTGGACATAACACGCTTGTCCTCTTCGGAATGCAAAACTTATTGGAGTTATTATTTCTTCAAATAACTTCCAGCTTAAAATAAAATGCATGGCCCTAGAATCCACACTAGACATCTTTCAAAAAAATTCCTGACTCCAGGCCATGCTGACCGGTTTGGGTACCCCTCCTCTCAGACTGGGTAGTCTCGATCCTGAACACTATCATCTTGGTTCCCTTAGTTCTGCTGACCAAGAGGAACGCACTATGGGACTTAACAGTCCCGACTTAGGATCTAATCATTAAATCCTCTAGTGGGTTTTTACTTATGGCTTGCACCAGCCCCATTACATTCAGTCTTACTCTTTGACTAAATCTCTAACTCCCTTAGCTCCGCCCACCCAGGAGCATTAACCTCAACCTTGTAGGAAGTACCATATTGTCTTCATATACATAAGTCGTTCAAGAAGAGTTTTACCAAAAATTGCGAACTATAACTTGAGAGTCCATTTTCTCAAGGGCTCTTTTCCCTTATACCTATCTCATCGGTACAAGTTCACTTCAACCGATAATTTCTCTCTCACGATTGGCCTCTACCAGGCTTTCACGTGAGGGGTTCATATATTCCCATTCACTACGCATCTGAATCATCATTGGAGAACTTTACGGTTAAACTATACGTAAAGTTATTCTATTTATATATACTGACCCTCGGTCCGAATGTAGTGACTAGTATCCCCGCCACGTTGCCTAAAAATTTACTCAACTTTCTCACTTCTGAGTATTTCTACTCCGTCCTAAATGCCAAAACCTCTGGACATACTACTTCCGTTGGTTAACATGCACAATTGCCGTTTCATCACATTTATGGCTCGTTCTCATCAAATTTTCTTCAAACCTACTCCCACTATCACTGCATTGGGCGGTCTAGACTAGCATTACTCTTGCAGTCGCGACACTTGGAAAATCCCTCCTATGCCTCAACAATCCTTGCAGCATTTACTTCCATCACCCGCTAGGAGTGACCTCGACCACGGTCATCTCTCCTATGATTTCTATCTTCGAACACCCCATGCTTTATGTCGAGCTCCTCCCTCCTGTAGTCCTGCTAATGCCAATGCTAGACCTACCACCATATTCGACGTACCGTGCCCAATCAGACACGTATATATATAACACTACGTCTATTAAATAGCAGGAGAACGTAAACTACGTACGTAGAGGAGTACAATCATCCTAAGATAGGGCTCTATATCAATCAAACGATACGCTGAAAACGTAATAAGCCGTACAGATCCTATGGACACTAGAACCTGATGCTCTGATACCATCTGCGACACCCCCCCTAATTAAACATCGGGTGATCAGGCCTTCATTAAATTAAAACAGGTTTCTCAAATGGTTCATTCTTAGCATCACTGTCGAAATTTTTTTAATTACTAATCCCCTAAGTAAAATTAGACCGGTGCCAAATTTTATCTTTCTTAAAACAGAAAAATCGACCATGTGGAACAAAGTACAAATAATCATGTACTATAATACAAACATCAAAGTAAAAGTACAACATAACAAAAGTATTACCGAATAAACCATCGGCTAAAAATCCCAAACAACAATAGAATAACCACTAGTCTGAAACTAACATCTGAGACTAATACCGGACCACAAGTCCATACATAGAAGAGTGCGAGATCCTGTGCTAGATCTGAATGAGAGATATCGTCTAGTCAAATCCTGTAAGCATCCACTGTGCTACAGCTCCGAGTCTGGAATGGAATCATCACACATGGCGTCCCTGTGGCTGGACACCTAAAAGGTTTTGAAAATATTTTATGGCAAGAGTTTGTACTCAAAACATTTTGAAAATATTTAGCAAGCGTTTATCACAATATAAAATGCGGTTATTGATTACACATGTTAGGTTCTTGTACACTCTCTTGAGTTAACTCACCCCTCATCTTTGGTGCACACCTAACGTTCCACACTTAGTTTGTCTAGCCATACTTCTCAAGCTAACTAAAACCAAAGAAGTAAACTGAACTTATCTGTACCCAAGTTCCAGTACCGCCCATACAGTACAACCGTTTTACTAACGTCTCGCGTATTTTAATTAATTCTCAAGTAACATTTCATCTATGTTATTTTTCAAGACTTCTCATTTAGCTTCACTACTAAAATTACTACAATTTTCACAATTGTTGACTTTCCCACTTATGTAATTAAGTTTCGCTACTTGAATTACTAAATAGATTTTCTCTATCTAAAGGTTCATTTCATAATTAAGTTTCACTACTTAACTTACCAATTCAGTACGTATCTTTAAATACATAATATATCAATCTACTAATACACGGAAGTAGAATATCATCAGGTATATATATTTCACACACAATATATACTAAATATTAGTCACTCCTATTTTGCCCCTTTTATACACATAAAGGACTCTTGGTTCAGAATGATTCATCGACCCCAAGTAAGAATTGGTTCGGCATGATACATCTACCCCAATTATTTTAAAAATATATATATACACATATTCTGGTTCGGGACTCTCTCATCGCGACACTAGTTCAATGTTTGGTTCGGTATTTCTCATCGACCCCAAACTTATAATAACTTTATGTTAGTTAGGAATGTCTCATCGACCCTAACATAATTAATTTAGGTATAATCTCTCTACCTAAAAGATCACATAATTCAGTAGGTACACGCTCGACCTATTAATCATATACGTACGTAATATTTTAATCTCATATATTTACCGTACAATATTCGCTTTACGATTTATCTCATTAATTGTATTTATTTGAGTATTCACACAACTCTAAGGGTCCTAGTTACCCCTTACATATAATTTCAGTAGTTATTGCTTACCCTACTGGTCTATTACTTAAATTGAATTTACTTCGCCCCGTAACTCAATTTTCGAAGTCCCCGATACTCTACTAAATCGAATTATTCTCCTCGGTCCATAATCCAAGCCCTACACCCAATGGCCTTATTAGACCTCAACAATATACCTACTAGTCTTATTCTTACTCCCATATAAGTATAATGTAAATCCTAGAATACCCATTCATTCCCGAACTCAACGAAGGATTAAACACAAAACTTTCGGGAAAACAGCTTGCGTCGATCGATCGACGGCTGGGTTCGATCGATCGACATAGTCGATCGATCGATAGTTCAAGATCGATCGATCGATCGAACACGAACAGACGCAGTCTGTCTTCTTCGTTGATCCTCTCCTCCATTAACACATTTCCAAACTCCATTATTATCCACCAAACTTTTACCCAATGATCCTAACATATTTCCACATATACTAGGACAATTTCTAACGTGCTAATTACATCAAAACTCCAATTACTTTAAAGAATTAATGAATTAAAACCCAGAATTTCTTGAAACCCTAGTTATGGTGTTCTTCCCATATTATCATTCAAAATCTAGATTTTTATTCCGAAAATCATCAAGTCTAATCTGAATATTAATCCTCTACATAGTTTAAATCATTCTACATGCGATTCCTATCCCAACATGAATAAATATCATCTTTCTCCAATCAAAATATTGATTTAAACAAAACTATTCAAAAACCCTACACATGGGTATTATAACTTTATAAATTTTTGCAATAAACAACTTGCCTTATGATCAGTAGGGTCTGATTTCGTGGTTCTTGTTGATGATTGATGATCTTCATCCTTCAATCCTTCTTCCCCAACAAGTTGATGGTAGAAACCCCTTTGAATCCTTCCCAAATCTTCTTTTTTCTTTAGAAAGTTGTGCCTCTCCTCTCTCTAATGGTATTGGTATTGTCATGGGTGTTCTAACCCTAATTCATCTATCATACGGCTGATATAAAACTCTCAATTTCGTAGGTCTCCGTACCCTCTTATGTTAAAAGACCAAAATGCCCCCGAACGGTCTCGGTTTAGTCCAAAATTGCCCCGAGACTCAACTAGTACCCCCGGGTATACTATTTTGACTAATTTGACCCTTCTGGACTCATTGGTGACCTCTAAATTATCATTTGAGTCACTTAAAAATTATTACTCTTTCTCACCCCAACACGGTCTACACGCGTTAAGTAACTATTTACCACTCGCACTATGTAAATAAAAATGATGCAATATATACCGGTATATATCTTCTGATTAATATACCATAATTACAATTTTAAATCAAACTCTTTAAATTACTACTCTTACGTAATTTAAATCAAGACGATATTTTCTCATTTAATTCTCCAATCTAATTAAATGGAATATTTGGGATATTCAGAAATACGGGGTATTACAGCCATTTCAATAGATTGATAAAGATATAACAGTAGAGCGATAGGACTAACGGGTCAACTTACACAAAATGGCGAGTAACCACAGATGTTCTCACTTATAACTTTTAAAGTCATAAGTGGCGAGTGACCCTTAGGGTCGCTCGCAAGATTTCAAAATTTGGATAATAAGTATTTTTACTGAAAGTCAAAATAATAGTTTTTGACCCATTGTCGATAAGATTTCATTTTTGTCCACTACTACACCGGGTGTCATACCACCAAAAGAAAAATCATGATAGACAATGACAAAAAATGATAATGGACAAAATATTCCAATATATTAATCACAAATAATATTCTTGGGCGTGTAAGGGACACTTCAACCCTATTGTTTTACTATAAATAGAGCACTAGATCCACGATATATGCGACGACATAATAAAAACTGCTATGCTGCACAAAAATTCACAGAAAAAGAAAAGTTATTCTCTCCATTCTTTCTCTGATTACTAAAGTTCTTAATGCTCATCTCTCAAAGAATTATCACTCTTCAGAGATCCATGCTCTTTGTTTATTGTTGTTGTAAGGACAAATTTCCAATTGAGTCAATTTTTTTGTGTTGACTTAATTCCCAACAAAACTATTTGATTGATAGGATAGAAGTAGTATTTGTGACCTTTTAAGCCTATGGCACTTTTGTTGATGACGTAGTGGCCAAGCCAAAGCGATCACTTCTTGTGCCGTGTTTCGTGCCTCATTTTCATCACCAACAGTCCAAGGATCTCTCAGGTATGGATGCATATTTTATGTTGAACCTTGGATATCTATTTATTGGTTGTTTGTTGCTTGTTAAACCTTAACAAAATCACTTTACATATTTTTTGAAAAATGTTTTAATTTTTTTAAGGTCGTTAGAATGACTTTTCCAAGATGTTAGAATGAGATTTAGCCCTCGTTCAAACGACACTTCGAACAAGACCTTTTTTGTTTATACTATTTTCTCATTAGAAGTCTCTTCTGAACGACCTTGTTAGAACGACGTCATTGGAATGACACTTCAAATGAGATTATGCTGAAATCTCGTCAGAAGTCTCGTTCGAATGAGACTTCAAACGAGATTGGCATGAATATAAAATTTAACTTTTTGATAGTTTTCTTTCCTTAGCTCCCCACTGCTCCTATAACCCATTAAAGGAGTACAGGAATTTGACAAATGACTTTTTCTAATCTTTAAAGTGAAGAAACTCTTTTAAAAAGTCCTTAGATGTTTGTTAATCATTTATGATTCCTTTTTGTCAAATACAAACCAAGGTTTACACCCGATTATTTTGATCCAAGTTTCAACATACATACATATTTTGAGATCACAATTTGGCACCGAGTTTATCATTCCCAACATCATTGAAGATTATTTCTTGCGGAGGATTTCGTGTTCATTGGTGTATATACGGTGGACTACGTATGTTTAATGGCAACAGTGCCCCATTTGTGGACTCCGAGATGTAGGTGAACTCCTGCGTTGTCACTTGGCAAAGATGGAAGTAATGAAGAGCGTCAAGACATGCGAGGATGTCGAGTCATTGAGTAAGTCTTCTGTCTTGTCGTTGTATTAAATCCATATTTATTGGACTTGGGGCTAGGATGTCCTAGGTTTTTTCCATTGTGGGTTTTCCTTGTACATCACGGCATTGTGGTTGTGTTTTAGTATCTTGAAAATTATAACCTATATGCATGCTTAGGTTTAACAAGATAAATTTGGTTTAATGTCAAAAATGGTGTAATGGGTGATTAATTCATTTGGTTAGTTTAGTTTATTATAATTAAAGTTTAAGAAAAATTTAATTTGGTAAAATTCATGTTTAGTTTGGTTTGTATTAATTTGAACTTGAATTGAAGTTTTTTTTAAGAAGCAAAATTTTAAATTTAAAAGAAATTTAAATTCAGAATATTTCGTGAACCATTCCTTTTGAAATTTTAAAAATTAGGAATCATCACCTCATATTCATATAATTAGAGCACTTTTAAGTGGTATCAGAGCGAGAACACTAATTTATTGTGTTAGGTCCTTTCGTTTTGAATATATAAAATTTAACATTTTTGAGATCTGTCGTTTTTTATGGTTCTAACTAAGCATACTGGAAAATTCGTATGAGGTCGTCACTTAAGTCGTTAGATGAGAGAGTTTGTCTATTGATCGTTAAAGGTTGGTCCCCACCAACGTGTTTAGTAGGAGAAGTTAGAGTTCCTAAACCCGTAGAAAGATGGAGTGAGGATGAGCTTAAGCTAGCAAATTTCTTTATTGTTCCTTATGTGGACTAGTTGTTCTTATGTTGCCAAGTTTCTTTGTTGTTTCTTGTATCACTAAACACCATTGCATGATATAGTTGATTTTCCTTATGCTTATCCCATGTTTTATTTAGGGGGAGAATTTTTTTAAATTGGGGAAAAATTAATTATTTTATGCAAATAATGTTTTTTATTCCGAACAAAAAGGGGGATAAATGGTGTCTAACTCTTTTCATTTGGGGAGATCTAACTTAGGGAGAGATGCCCTTTCTTAGGTAGACATTGTTATACAAGGGGGGGGGGGGGGATTTAATTATGCAATTTATTTTGTTATATTCCCTATGCATTTTATAGTGTGTCTAAGCGTGCAGGTTTTCATCCGTGCGGATTTTTTTTAATGCAAAGCTTCTCAGAATAGTCTTTGGGGTTAGGATTTTGATTCATAGGATATAAATTATGTTTATGACCTTTCAAGCTTATAACATTTTTGTTGAAGACGTAGCGTCCAAGCCGAAACGATTATATCCTATGTAGTGTTTTGTGCCTTATTTTTGTCATCAACAGTCCAAGGATCTCTCAGATATGAATGCATATTTTATTTTGAGCCTTGGATATTTATTTATTGGTTTTTTTTTTCTTGTTAAATGTTATTAAAATCACTTTACATGTTTTTAGAAAAATGTTTTACGTTTTTATAAGGTCATTAGAATGACTTTTCCAAGTCGTTAGAACGAGATTTAGCCCTCGTTCGAATGACACTTCGAACAAGACCTTTTTTGTCTGTGCAATTTTATTGTTAGAAGTCTCATTTGAATGACCTTGTTAGAAGTAAATCATTCGAACGACACTTCAAACGAGATTCGTTAGAAGTCTCATTCAAACGAGATTGGCATGAATCTAAAAAATCAACGTTTTAACAGTTTTCTTTCCTTAACTCCCTACTACTACTATCACCCATTTAAGGAGTACGTGATTGCAATTTTAAAAATGAGTTTTTCCAATCTTTAAAGTGAAGAAACTCTTTTAAAAAGTCCTTAAATGTTTGTTCATTATCTATGATTACTTTTTGTCAAATATAAACCAAGATTTACAACTAATTATTTTGATCCAAGCTTCAACATATATTTATGTTTTGAGATCACAGTTTGGCACTGGGTTTATCATTCCCAACATCATTGAAGATTGTTTCTTGTAGAGGATTTTGTGTTCGTTAGTATACATTTGGTGGACTACGTATGTTTGATGGTAGAAGTGCCCTATCGGTAGACTCTAGGATATAGGTCGACTCTTGTGTTGTCACTAAGCAGAGGTGGAAGGAACGAAGAGAGTTAAGGTTTGTGAGGGCATCGAGTCGTTCATTAAGTATTCTGTCATGTCCTTGTATTAAATATGTACTTAGTGGACTTGTGGCTGGGTCGTCCGAGTTTTTTCCCACTGTGGGTTTTTCTCATACATCGCGGCGTTGTGTTTTTTTTTATCTTGCAAATTATAACCTAGATGCATGCTTAGGTTTAACAAGATAAAATTGGTTTAATGTTAAAAATGGTACAATGGGTGCTTAATTCATTTGGGTAATTTAGTTTACAATAATTCAAGTTGAAGAAAAATTAATTTGGAAAAATTCATGTTTAGTTTGGTTTGTATAAATTTGAACTTGAATTGAAGTTGTTTTGTGTTAAGAA
Source organism: Sambucus nigra (assembly GCA_949130495.1). Taxonomy (NCBI): domain Eukaryota; kingdom Viridiplantae; phylum Streptophyta; class Magnoliopsida; order Dipsacales; family Adoxaceae; genus Sambucus; species Sambucus nigra. The sequence goes on along the minus strand of OX422215.1, from coordinate 531,517,508 downwards.
GAAAAAATTTAATTTTGAAAGAAATTTAAATTTAGAATATTTCGTGAACTATCCCTTTTGAAATTTTAAAAAATTGGATTCATCACTCCATATTCATATAATTCGCGCACTTTAAGTTATAAAATTGTTCTCACTATTAAAATGGCATTAAATCATTACTATTGCTCCGTAATAGAAATCCTTTTTATTATAAATAAAAGTTCATTTCTGTCTTTTTGTAAGATCTTTGATATTATAATCTTAAAAAAGTTTTTAGTAAGTGCGGGTCACGTCTCACCGTAGTCACACAGATCGTCTAATATGGTTGCCACACCCGCTCTAGAATTGTTATATTACGAATTAGACAAGAAATCATTGTGAATCCATGTCTTTTAATTTTACAAGACGTGTTCTCAGTTTTCAAGGTCATATTCTCAAATGGGTAGTGAGTGTTCCTCACCGGTAGAGGCCCTATATAATTTATTGACATTCACCACCTGTTAAATTTTATGATTATATGAAACAATCTATTTGTTTGTTCAACCTATACCCCTATACACACATAACCCTATACCCCTATTACTCAACCTCAACCATTGAATTTTTGCTTTCTATTGCAATTCACCCATGCCATTCATCATTTTCATCTTTAGTTTGTTGCATTCTTTTTTAATCTTTTCAATTTTTATAATTATATCTACTTCCTACGATAAATAAATAAATTTGTGCAAGTGATGAAAAATAATGACATTTTTTTTGTAATATATATAATCTTAAATCAATAAATAATTTTAAATTAATAAATTAATGGTTTCTTTGGCCCCTCATGCATTTTTAATTTTCTAAAAATTAACGCATTCGCACCCGCTCTCGAATCCTCACCCACTCACGTACTTATGACTTAGAGCCTCACCCTATCAAGATATTCACATACCCTAATACCCTTACCCTCTTACATTCAGCGACTTCGCTGGTGAGGTATCCTCTCAACTATGGATAAAGAAAGACATAATATCTCTAAGCAACTTGTTTTCACAAACACTCCAGTATTTAATGGATATCGAAGTAACAAAACTTCCAATGAACAAGTTATGTTATTAGATGGTGATGATGCTAAGATTTAGCACCACCGGATAAGTGATAATGTGCTCAAACAGTAGCAGCCACGGCAGCCATAAAGGTGTATAAGTGTATAAGTATGCAGAAGGGGATGAGTATAAGAGGAAAGGAGAAAATGAAGTATAGTGGTTCAGCCAATTTGGCCTACATCCACTGTGAGTGTGTGATCCACTAAGTATGGACACTAATGGCCTTGGATACAATGCACATAAGCTCCCTCTCTCTCTCTCTACTGTGTATACAAGCAGAGTTTTTGCTAGGGTTGCAATAATCTGATCCCCTTTGTAGGGTTGTAGGTGACAAGTATATATAGGTCTTAGGGGGTGTAGTGTACCCCCCAAGTATGCATGGTGCATGTGAATGATGATCTAGCCAATCCCCTGTTGACACCTGTAGATGCAAAATGATGACATAATATTCCCTCACGTGAGGGTGTGATTTTGTTATAACGATCTCCCACATGCCATGTGAGCCTCACGCGCACTGTTCCATGCGTCTCCCAAACCACGCGCTGTGATGATGTCACCCTCGGCCTATGAGCCGAGGCCGAGGGCAAAGTTCCTTCCAGTAGTGAGTCTGGCCCAATTCTGGCCTCGTACTGTCGTACCCTCGAAGGGTCGTCGGGAGCCTGGTGAAGGGTCGGCCCCCTGAGGGGTCGTCTGGAGCCTGGTGAAGGGTCGGCCCCCTGAGGTGTCGTCTAGAGCCTGGTGAAGGGCCGCCCCCCCTGAGGGGTCGTCCGTTTGGAGGTAATCTTCAGCCAAGCCGAGGATATAAACGGGTATATCAATCACCCCCCAGCTCTTAGCCATTGATGTTGTTGATATGGCTGAGGGATAGTGTTGTAATTGAGATGCGTGTATGATCAGTTAGGTGAGTGACACCTGGGCAGATACTCATTGTTGTTCCAGTTTCCAAGGCATGGCGGCTGCACACTTTTCTTGGGGCTTTGTGCCCTAATGATGCCTTCCTCGTGGGCTGTGTCCTGCCTTGGTCAATGGGCCCACTCATTACTAAGGTATTTAAGAGATTTTTGAACTCTCTCTCTCTTCTTCTTCTTTTTCGCACCCAAGCTTTCTCTTTCTAGCTTCCAGCCTTCTTTTCATTTCCGTAATCTCTACGTTTCGAGTTTGGCATCTTTGCTATTTCTTTCTCAAGTAATCCTTTTGCCCCAGCGTCCTCTTTACTTTCATTATTTTTTTTGCTTTTTGGTTTTAGGCGTGTAGGGACGGATTTGGGTGGTTTCTTAACTTTTCCGGGGACTGGTTTTTGAGTGTTCTTGAGTGTTCTTGAGTGAAAACCATCAATTCCCTTTTTAATTCAAAAGTTTAATTTGGTCAACTGCAAACTTGTTTGTAGTTAAGTTCCCCAAATTCCTCCAAGTGTAGGGTCTTCCCTTTTAATGCTTAGGAGGCTTTATAGTTTAGCATCTGAATTCCCATCCTTGAGAGAGAAGCTCTCTGCAGAGATCAGACGAATAGAGGAAGAGGAAGAGAGGAGACGAGGGGCCGACCCTAATAGGGTACGACCCATCTTTCCCATTCCTCTTGCCACAATAAAACCATTTGAACCGTCTGAGTCTTGTGGGTCGTCCCATCGTCCAGCCGAGTGTCATTCAAGTGAGATGGATGAGAGAGCCTCCTCGCCAACTGGCGCTGGACCTTCCGCTAGGAGAGAGATATCTGACCTAAGCCCAGGCCAAGAGGCCGAGGGTATGGTCCCCTCCGAGGCTGTCCCCGTGACAACCCTATCTCCCCATGCCTTTCAGATGGCCTTTCCCCAAGGGCCTCTGGAAGATGATGAGGCCGAGGTAGAGGGGACTGAGGATGAGGGCGATGCTACAGATGACCAGATTGATACCTCCCATGCCTCATCCTATATCTCCTCTGTTAGGGATCGCGACCTCTTGATATGGAGGCATGCCTATGGAGTGCCCCCGAGCGTAACTATGAGGGTTCCCTCTGAGTCTGAGAGGGTTTTTGATTGTGAAGAGGGAGAGGTTGCAGTTTATGAACAAATGTTCAAGGTTGGAGTCAGATTCCCTCTGTATCCTGCCATCGTAGATATCCTGTCTGCCCTTGGTGTTGCCCCCTCTCAACTTCCTCCCAACTCTTGGAGGACGATCCTGGGCTACATCTCCCTGTGGAAGAATGCTTTCACTGACGAGCCCTCGGCCGACCTATTCTTGGCCTGCTACAATATCACCTCCTCATCCAAATAGCCTGGATACTATCATCTGGGGGCGAGGAGGTCTGAGAAGAAACTCCTCCACATGGCACAAACTTCCAGCCACAATTGGAAAAAGAGATTCTTCTTTATCTCTGGGGAGTGGGAGTTCACCGCCGAGGCTCAACTTGTAGCCGATGGTCCGAGGGTCCCCAAAAGATGGTCTAACCCTTTAATGAAGGCCAGGTCAGACCCTGGACTTAGTGTGGAGGAGAAGGACATCGTTGAGTATGTGAGGGGACGAGGTGGTGAGCTTCCAAAATTTGAAGATTTGATGACCCCCCGGTTCCTCAAAGAAGCTGGTCTGAGGGTCGGCCCTCTGATAGAACTATGTGAGTTATACTGAACGTTCTCCATTCTTTACTTATTTTTGAAGTGTTTCCTCTTTATCTCTGCATTTTTCTGACGTGTCGTCCTCTTTCCAGGTCGTCCTGCAGGTACATCAGACTATCTTTGGGAAATGACTGCTCCCAGCTTATTATCAGGCTTGGCCAAGAAGAAAGGAAAGGAGCCTCAGTAGGCTCCGAGTGAAGACGAAGGTCGCTGGGCCGACGGTTGTGGAGCCGACCGCCGATAGCCACAAAAGAAAGGAGCCTGAGGCCCCTGTTAACCCTCGGCCAGATTCTCGGATGAGGGTCAGGGTCGAGGCATCTGAGGGGACTGCCTCTTCATCCAGCATGGGGGACTTCTGGTCTCAAAACTTGGCACATCTAAGGTCTGAGCCCTCATCACTCATTGCAAACTTGAGGGCAGCCAAGGCCTCAATGTTTTCTGCACCCTCGGCCGCTGATTACGCGTTCCTGTCCAAGATGCCTCCTGCCAAAGTGTACGACTATGGTCTGCACGCCCTTGCACAGGTATTGGTCTTGACCCACTCTTTAAATTTCATTCTTTCAATAACTGTTTCCTCGGCCTCTTGACATGTGTTTATTTTTCTTGTGCAGTCTGTGTGCGCTTTTACCTCGGCAACAAAATGGATGGCTGAAAATCAGGAGAAATTCCATGACGCCGAGAGGGCCATCCAGCATGAGGCCGACCTGCAGGCTGATTTAGATACTTCAAAGGCCGAGTTGGAAAGTACCAGGACTGAGCATGCAAGGATCCTAGACCAACTGACGAGGCAGTACGACGAGGACATTAAGGCCAAGGACTTGCATTTCAAGGAAAAGGACGAGGCCTTGACCAACATGGAGGCCAAGTACAAGACTGATCTTGAAGCAGCCATCAAGAAAGCCGAGGCTGATGCTGTTGAGGCTTATAAAATTTCTGACGAGTTTCAAGGCTTCGGCCTTGAATATTTGGAGAGAGGAATCAGGACTGCCTGCCGGTGGGTCGTCCTCAGGTTTGGTGATGTCGTCTCCTCGGTCCGCCCTTCGATTGAAGCAGTCAGATTGGACGACCCTATGATTGCCGAGGCTCTGACTTATGTAGAATCACAAGTGCAGGTTGAAGGGGTCGGCACATCTGAGGATCAGCCGGTTATGGTCATTGAGGAAACCCCTCTGGTGGATGTTGAGGCTCTGCCCTCCAATATTGTCCCATAGGGTGGCTGTCTGTAGCCCATACCCTCTTAGTGTATTTATCATTTTTGTTCTCTCTTTTGTAAAACACTTGATATTTCACCAATACTATCGTCTTCTTTACTGTCTTCATTATTTTCCTTTTGTATGGTTTGCTTTGTCTTTGTTAATGCCACTAACCTCTCCCTCGTCTTTCTTGAGGGTGAACGAGGGGTCATCCCCTGCGTTGGCCCTCATTATAGCCGAGGAGTCAAATTACCAAACTTATGGTTTTAATAAAGTTTTCCCTCATTTTTTTTGAGGACAGCGGTGGGGTCGTCCCCTCCACTGGCCCTCATTGAAGCCGAGGGATCAAATTACCAAACTAATGGTTTGTAATGAAGTTTTCCCTCGTCTTTCTAGAGGACAGTGGTGGGGTCGTCCCCTCCACTGGCCCTCATTAAAGCTGAGGGATCAAATTACCAAACTAATGGTTTTTAATGAAGTTTTCCCTCGTCTTTCTTGAGGACAGTGGTGGGGTCGTTCCCTCCACTGGCCCTCATTATAGCCGAGGGATCAACTTACCAAATTAATGGTTTTAATAAAGTTTTCCCTCGTCTTTCTTGAGGACAGTGGTGGGGTCGTCCCCTCCACTGGCCCTCATTATAGCCGAGGGATCAACTTGCCACATTAATGGTTTTAATGTTCTCCCTCATCTTTCTTGAGGGCAGTGGTGGGGTCGTCCCCCCCTGGCCCTCATTATTTCCGAGGGATCAAATTACCAAACTAATGGTTTTAATAAAGTTTTCCCTCGTCTTTCTTGAGGACAGTGGTGGGGTCGTCCCCTCCACTGACCCTCATTATAGCCGAGGGATCAACTTGCCAAATTAATGTTCTCCCTCGTCTTTCTTGAGGACAGTGGTGGGGTCGTCCCCTCCACTGGACCTCATTATAGCCGAGGGATCAAATTACCAAACTAATGGTTTTTAATGAAGTTTTCCCTCGTCTTTCTTGAGGACAGTGGTGGGGTCGTCCCCTCCACTGGCCCTCATTATAGACGAGGGATCAACTTACCAAATTAATGGTTTTAATGTTCTCCCTCATCTTTCTTGAGGACAGTGGTGGGGTCGTCCCCTCCACTGGACCTCATTATAGCCGAGGGATCAAATTACCAAACTAATGGTTTTAATAAAGTTTTCCCTCGTCTTTCTTGAGGATAGTGGTGGGGTCGTCCCCTCCACTGGCCCTCGTTATAGCCGAGGGATCAACTTGCCACATTAATGGTTTTAATGTTCTCCCTCGTCTTTCTTGAGGACAGTGGTGGGGTCATCCCCTCCACTGGCCCTCATTATAGCCGAGGGATCAAATTACCAAACTAATGGTTTTTAATGAAGTTGTCCCTCGTCTTTCTTGAGGACAATGGTGGGGTCGTCCCCTCCACTGGCCCTCATTATAGACGAGGGATCAACTTACCAAATTAATGGTTTTAATGTTCTCCCTCGTCTTTCTTGAGGACAGTGGTGGGGTCATCCCCTCCACTGACCCTCATTATAGCCGAGGGTGGTTCTCTGTAGATGTTTCCATGCGTACTAGAACTGATAACCATAGGATGAGGGGAAACACATATATTTCTCATTAATTTTCAAAGTGTTCTGTTGGAGCAACTCTTATTACAATTATGGTCTATCAAGACCTTACAACACTACTGATAGTATTTCTTCAAATGATCTGCATTCCAAGGGTTGGAAAAAGATTCCCCTTCTAGGTTTTCTAGTCTATAGGTCCCAGGGACGACTTCGTCGATGACCCTATATGGGCCATGCCAATTAGGATGGAGCTTGTTGGGCTTTTGCCAAGTCTTCTTGAGGACCAAGTCCCCTACTGCGATGGGCCTCTGTTTCACCCTCTGATTGTAAAACCTTGCGGTCCTCTGCTGGTAGGCGGCCTGCCTTATCTCAACGTCCTCCCTCCTTTCCTCAATCAGGTCTAAGTGGAGTCTCCTCTCTTCAGCGTTTTTCTGGGGGTCATACACTTGGACTCTATGCGTAGGAAACTCAATCTCGGTGGGGATGACGGCTTCTGAGCCATAAGCTAGCATGAATGGGATCTCTCCGGTAGAGGTCCCCACTGTCGTCCTGTATGCCCATAGCACGGTATATAACTCCTCGACCCATCTTCCTTTTGCCTTCTCAAGCCTCTTCTTGATTCCATCTAGGATTGTCCTGTTTGTTACTTCTGTTTGCCCATTGGCCTGAGGTCGGCCTGGGGTGGAGAAAAATTGTTTGATACTCACCCTTTCACAGTACTTCTGTAGAGAGGTATTCTTGAACTGAGTCCCGTTATCCTAGATGAGGGTGTTGGGGAGTCCATATCTGCATATAATATTTTTCCATATGAACTGAAAGGTCTTCTGCTTTGTGATCGTCACCATCGGCTCCGCTTACACCCATTTTGAAAAATAGTTAATGGGTACGATGAGGAATCGATAGTTATTGATGGCCCTAGGCAAGGGTCCTACTAGGTCAATTCCCCACACTGCAAATGGCCATGGGGATGTAATGGAAGTAAGAGGCTGATGGGGCTGGTGAGGAATGGTGGCAAATCTTTAACATTTGTCACACTTTTTTACATATGCCACTGCTTCTTTCCCCAAGGTCGGCCACCAGTACCCCTGGGTGATCACCCTCTTCACTAAGGATCTGCCCTCAATGTGGCTTGAGCACGATCCTTCGTGCACATCTTGCAAAATGAAAGTTACTTCTGAGGGATGCACACACCTAAGTAAGGGGAGCAAAAACCCCTTTTTGTATAAGGTGTCTCCGATGACAGTGAATTTTGCAGCCCTGTACCTCAACTTCTTCTTTTCTTGCCTTGCTTCTGGCATCTCACCCGCTTTAATGTATCTGATCCGAGGGTCCATCCACGAAGCTTCCTGAGAAACATTTAGGCAATTGCCAAGTGTTCCCTCAGCATCTTCAATAGTTGGCCGAAGCAAAATTTCTACTGGGACCGTCCTCCTGATGTCTGTCCTTGTTGCCAAGGCCAACCTAGCAAGGGCATCAGTTCGACCATTATCGAGCCTGGGTATCCTCTTTAACTTCACTTCTCTAAAGCCCTTCAGTAACGACCTCACATTCTCAAGGTACCTAGTCATTCTATCGTCCTTAGCCTCGTAGGCTCCTAGTATCTGATTCACTACTAGCCTTGAATCACTATGGACCAAAATTTGGCCGACACTAAGAGACTTGGCCAAGAAGAGGCCTGCTACCAAGGCCTCATATTCAGCCTCATTGTTGGAGGCTTTGAAGTTGAACCTTAGGGCGTACTCAATGTTTGTGCCGTCGGGTGCTGATACTATTAACCCAGCTCCGCTCCCGCTTTCGCAAGAGGACCCGTCGACGAAGAGACTCCACACGGTGCATTCTTCTGAAAAACTTCCCTCGGAGAGGGATCCCTGTCTAAAGATGTATCTTCCCTCTTCGTTTTCAGCCGCTTTCCTTCTAGCGGTGCTTGTCTCAGCCCCATCTACGGGTGTGTCGGTGGGCATGTCTTGTTGTGTATCTGTCTTCCCGAGGGTCTCACCCTCGGCTTCATCACCTTCCCAAGTAAACTCAGCCACGAAATCCGCCAGCGCTTGTCCCTTAATGGCCGTCCTAGGCTGATACACTATGTCAAACTCCCCCAGCTCTATAGCCCAGGCCATTAGCCTGCCTAATTTTTTTGGCTCGTGTAGGACCTGCCTGAGAGGAGAGTCGGTGAGGATGACCATTTATGGGACTGGAAGTATGGCTTCATCTTCCTTGAGGCATGGATCAAGGCGTAGGCTAACTTCTCCATCCTCGGGTATCTTTGCTCTGCCCCCTGGAGTGCCTTGCTGTTAAAATACACAGGCTTCTGTATCCCGTCTTTGTCTCTCACAATGGCTGCACTAATGGTTGACTCTGAGACGACGAGGTACACAAAAAGTCGTTCACCCTGCACGGGCCGTGACAGCAGCAAGGGAGACCCTAAGTATGACTTTAGGTCCCTGAAAGCCTCATCACACTCTTCGCTCCATTCGAAGGCCTTCCTAAGGATCTTGAAGAATGGAAAACACTTATCTGTGGCCCTAGACACGAACCTGTTCAAGGCAGTAACTCTCCCTGTGAGTCTCTGAACGTCTTTAATGGACTTGGGAGTCTTCATCTCAACAAGGGCCTTTATCTTTTCAGGATTGGCCTCGATGCCTCTTTGGTTGACAATGAACCCCAAGAACTTCCCTGCTCCGACCCCGAAGACACACTTGGCCGGATTAAGCTTCATCTGGTATTTGTCCATCGTATTAAAGGTCCTCTCCAGGTCTGCCACATGATCCTCTGCCTTCAGACTCTTAGTCAGCATGTCATCTACGTAGACCTCCATAGACTTCCCAATTTGGTCTTCAAACATTTTATTTACGAGGCGCTAGTACGTTGCCCCAGCATTTTTTAGGCCAAAGGGGATGACCCTGTAATAGTATGTCCCCTTGTCAGTGATGAAGGCTGTCCTCTCCGAGTCTTCAGGGTTCATGAAGATCTGGTTATACCCTGAATAGGCATCCATGAAGCTCATGAGCTCATGGCCTGCGGTAGTGTCTACCATCTGATCAATGCGGGGGAGAGGGAAGCTGTCTTTAGGACAGTGCTTGTTGAGGTCTGTGAAGTCCACGCAGATTCTCCACTTCATGTTGGCCTTTGGGACAATGACTGCATTGGACAGCCATTCAGGGTAGATGACCTCTCTGATAAATTCAGCGTCTTCTAATTTTTTGACCTTGTCTCTGATGACCTCATACTTTTCTCTAGAGTAAATTCTCCTTTTCTGCTTTACCGGCTTCAATCCCTCTACCACATTGAGCTTGTGGCACATGATTTCAGGGTCAATCCCTGTCATATCTACATGACTCCATGCGAAGACGCTTCGCCTTCTCCTCAACAGTTTAATGAGGTCCTCCTTGATATTGCGCTTCAGAGACTTGCCGACTTGGACGGTTTTTTTCGGGTCATCCCCATCGAGGATGATGGATTCTACCTCTCCCGCGACCTCTCCTTTCTTTAGCTTTGTCTCATCCCTGGGGTCTAGGGTATCAATATTATAAGTGGTCGTAGCCCTTTTGTGTGCCTCCCTTTCTTCAGCGGAGTTGTAGTAAAATTCTCGCGCTGTCGTCTGGTCTCCCTAAACTTCCCCCACCCCGTAAGGGGTAGGAAATTTGATCATCTGATGGACCGTAGACGGCACAGCTTCAAACCCCTTGAGGGCCACATGCCCCAGTATGATGTTGTAGGCCGAAAACACATGCTCATCCATCACAAAGAAACTGACCTTCTTGGTGAGCCATCTCGGCCACTCGTCCCCCATCCTCACATCGGCCTCATATACCCCAAGGGGATGAACCTTTTCCCCACTGAACCCAATCAATGGATGATGGTAGGGGACGAGTCTAGCACGGCTGAGGCCTAAGGCTTTGAAGCACGACCAAAATATCACGCCTGCAGATGAGCCCCCATCTATTAGGATCCTCGGCACCTCGCATCCGTGCACCCTGGTAGTGATGACGAGAGGGTCATGATGTGGGGCTAAGAGGAATTTGAAGTCCATTCTTGAAAATCCCACTATCAGTGTGTCCATATCAACCTTCTTCCTCTTTTCTGACTTGACCTCCAGGGAGGTTGCGTGTACCGTCTTCGTCACTGCCTTGGCCTCAGCCACATGGGCCTTCCTATCTGAGACCTCAGACCCTCCTCCTGCAAGACCCCCGGAGATCATTCCCACTCTGAGCGAGATCATATTAAGCCTCTTGACAGGGCCGTGGTCGTCTCTCGACGGGAGGTCAGGGTCGTCCTTATCATTGGAAGGGTCGTCCCCTCTTTTTTGAGGACCTTCTCTACATGCATCGCCTCGCTTCTTTCTGGGGTCGTCCCCTCGGCCCCTCTTGAAGGTGCCTTTGTTGACGTACTTTTTGAGCTTCCCTTCCTTCAGCATCTTCTCAATCTCATCTTTCAGAGCAAAGCATTTGTCCATTACGTGGTCGTGGTCTTGGTGAAATTCACACCACAGGTTCTTATTCCTCTTGCCGGGGGCTGCCCTCAGCTTCTCAGGCCACTTCAGGGACCTGTCACTCTTTATCTCATTGAGAATCTGTTCACAGCTGACCGTTAGAGGGGTGTAACCAGTGAACTTGTCATCCGTGGACCTCTTCTTCCCCTCTTTATTCTTCTTAGGGTATTTACCCCCACTAGCACCTCCTTTTTCGTCTTTATATTTTGCAGCCATCGCCTCTTCGGCGTTTATCACCTTTCCTGCTGTCGACAGCAGTTCAGCCATCATCCTCGGAGGGTCTTCAGCAAGCTTCCATAACAGCTTCCCCTTTTGGATTCCTCCAATCAGGGCTGTCATAGCTATGCTCTCCTCATAGTCTTCCACCTCCAGCTTCTCCTTATTGAATATGGCTATGTAGTCCCTCAGACTCTCACTCTTCCCCTGCTTAACATAGAGCAGGTGGGTAGTCTTCTTCTGTGGCCTCACCCTAAAAAAAAAGTTGTGGATGAACAGGTCCGCCAACTGCTTAAAGTTTTCAATGGAATTTTTTAGAAGAGACGTGTACCAGACATGTGTAGCCCCAGTCAGGGTACCTGAGAAGGCACGACACCTCATCTCATCCGAGATAGAGTATATGTCTGCTGCTGACTGATACATCTCCACGTGGTGGACAGGGTTGGTGCTCCCGTCATATCTTGGGGTGACCACAGGTGGCTTGAACTTTGATGGCGTGGTGAAGTTGACTATCTTTGCCACAAAGGGTGAGCCTATGGTGTATCCCGTCTAAAGAGGGTCCCGGCTCTTCAGTATATCACCGATATTATCCTCTAACCGTTGGATTGAGTCATTCTAGGGCCTCACAGGGTCGACTTGGCCGATGTTATCCCCTGCCGCCTCTTTAAGGTGGACGGGGGGTTCTGCCGCAGCGGGCCTGTGTCGGCTGTTTACTTCCCTTTGGCCGTCATCTCGTCCTTGGGGTCGGCCATCTACTGCCTCCCTCCTGGACCTCGCAGCACTTCTTGACCTGGACAATTGTTCCCGCAGGTCATTTACTGGGCCCAGCCTCTCAAAGGCTGACCCCCTGCTCGAGCGATAAAAAACAGAGCCTCTCGGGTGATCATCAGGATTTGGTCTCCCGCACTTTCCTCTACTATCCTGGAGAGGTCGTACAGTATTGTTGGAGACCTCATATGGTTCCCAGCATTCTATAGGGGCCTCCTCTCCCTCCATATTGTCCTACCTGTCCTCAGGGCATGGGTTTCCTTGCCTCCCCAGGCGTAGACGCCGGGGGTCAGCAACATCCCTACGCCGCTGAGGAGGTGGCAGGTCTTTACGCGGTGCCTGGGGTGGTCCCCTGGCCTCATGCTGTCCTGGAACTGTTGCCGGAGTAATCATCTCAGGTGAAACCCCTGGTGCTCTTAGTATGTTCTGGCTTAGAGCTGTGAACTGCTCCTGCATCATCCGTTGGCTTGCTTCCAGAGACTTTAAGGCTGCCGCCACATCAGCCATCTCAGACTGAGGCGGCGGTTGACTGGAACTGGGTCTTCCCCCATCATCTGGCGGGGGAAGTGGTGGTGGTGGTATTTCAGGTGCCATGTGTTTGAGCTATGAAAAGCTGAACTGAAGAAAAGACTGGTGAGCTTGAGGACCTTAGTGGGTCTCTTTCAATGGTGAAACATCACCTCTCAGGGGGAGTGCTGGCTCACCACCAGAGTGCTGTGACACCCCGCCTAATTAAATACCGGGCGATCACTCCTTTATTAAATTAAATCAAGGTGAACAGTTGGTCCATTCTTAGCATCACTGTCGAAAAATAAAATTTTCCAATTTAACACCCTAATTAATTAAGCTAAGTGTCAAAACCATGTTCATACATACTTTCCAAATTTTATTTAAAGAAAAATTATTTATTTTATTAACAACATTCAATAAGTAAGAATCACACCACATTAAATTCTGCAACATAATCCAATTAATTTAATACATTCGCCAATCGAATGTCAACATACGAAATCTAAAGTCACACATCCAAACTGAATAAATCCCATAGTAATAATACTGGAAATAACTGAAATACAAATGTCCAATAACAACGGAATAATGGAAAGAGCTACACATGCACAACTAGATGAAAGTACTAAGAGTGGATCCGAATGAAGGAAGTCATCTAATCAAGAGTCCTGCAACTTCCACCTAAGCTGCAGCGCGTTCCTTCCAAGACATCCTAAGCAAGACGCCCCTGTGGCTGGGCACCTGTAATACATACATATATATATACAAGAGAGAGAGAGAGAGAAAAACGGGTCAGAGCCCGATAGTGTATATGGTTTAAAATTTATTTAGCAAGTATTTAAATTGATACAAGCCAATGCAACAACATATTAGTGCGTCACTCTCTTGAAGAATTCTCACCTCTCTTCTAATGTGCACACCTACCGCACTAACCTTCCCAATGGTTTGTCTTATCATTTATCGCACTAATCTTCCCAATGATTTAACTTATCTTAGCTTACTCGTAAGATTCAAAATTTAACGATTCAATTGTTCGAAAAGAATATTTCAATTTGCAACCAAAGTTCTCATTTTTAACTTTATAAATCAATAAAGTTTTCCAGTGTCATATTATACTTTCTCAAAACAAGTATTTACAATTTGAGTCATCAACCATGTCCTACATGTCTCATCACAGTAGGCAGTTCCAGATTTCAGAATTTCATATATATATTAACTACTCATAAAATATATATATATATCACAACAGCACCCCAAATAACAACTATGGTGCGGGCATACTCTACTATCCAATCCCCGTATCACTCGTACTAAGGGAATACAGATTCGGAATCACTCTCGAACTGTATCAACACATGCTCAAACAATATTGAGACAAAGTATAGATTCCAAGTCTCTCAGGACCGTCTGAACTATCACTGCGATAGCTTGTACCAAGGATACCTATACACAAACAAAATGAGGCGAAGCATAGATACCAAGTCTCTAAGAGGAAAGCACATACCCGCATCTCTTAGGACCGTCTGAACTATCATTCCGATAGCCTGTACCAAGGATATCTATCTTCTAGGGTACAAGTCAATATCCCCCATAAAGGTCCCATCGAGATAAGACTGTCCCAGCGCGGTAACCTCAGGGATAGCAAGTAGCGTGGGCATGATTTTCACACATAGATAGTATATGCATACACAATCATATAAGTTTACTAACATTACCATTTCAATAATGGGTAACTTCTCAATTCCCATAATTACGACATTTGTATTTATTTCTCATTATTTAGTTATCACGTATAACCATTCACATCTTATTTTAATTTGAGGAACTTTTCCACTTACTACATCACGCTCACGGATTCTATCCTCCCAAGTATAAAATTCAGTAGGTATACACATTTGTCCCAAAGTAACTCTCTTACGTGTCTCTCTCTCTTTAACATATACTTACATTGTCCCTCATGTAAGATATCCCAAAAATATAGATTTCGCCTTACATTAAAGGAATTTGAATTTTATTTTCAAAGATGAGAATTTCAAATGGTTTCGAAATCGGAATTAAAATGGAGTTTTAATTGATTTTTTTTTATTTAGAAGAGTCCTCAAAATATAAAACTCTCTAATAGTCCTCAAATTATAAAACTCTCTAAGAGTCCTCAAAACATAAAACTCTCTAGTAAAAATAATATTTTTAGAAATCCGATCGTTCGATCAAGCTGAATTTTTGTCAGCAGTCCTGTCTCGCCGTTCGCTACAACATACTAAAATTTCAAGCGATTCCAATGGTCCGATCATCCAGAATAAAATTTTTAGTGTTTGTATCTAATTAGAACTCTTTTCTTAATCAAACTCTTAATCCTTTACATGACAAAGGGTTTCTAAAATATCATTTAAGTCATCACTACATGCAATTTCCTATCTCAAATTGGGTTTTTCTTCCATACAATTCATCCTAATCATTCCTAAACCAATATGAAAGATGCATCAATGAAATAAGCAAGATAAACACTTGCCTGGAATTTTTAGATATCTGGTTTGGTGCCGAAATTGGTGTGGTTTCGTTCCCCGTCTCGCGATCTACGCGTTGGTGGTGACGGCGGTGCAATCGGAGGTGTTCTTGGCCTAGAACTCCTTGGAGAGCTTCGCCTCTTCCTCTCCAATGGCCGTCATTTGTCTTTGGTTGTTCTAACCCTAGAAGACAACCTAGATATCTTATATAACCCTTTTAATTTTCGTAGGTTTAATTACACATAATTGCGAAATGTCCAAAACGCCCTCCCGGGGTACTAATTGGGCCTAAAAATGCCCCGAGACCCAAACTAAACCCCCGGGTACACTTTTCTGACTATCTCGACCCTTCCGGACACGTTGGCGCACTCAAAACGACCATATGAACAACTTATAAAATATTCACTTATTAATCAACATTTAGTCCCGACACGACACAGGCGCGTCCCGACTTAAATTTCCATAATTGTCATTTTATTCACACGTGACAATATTATAACAATAAATCTCATATATTACTATACTCATCCAGTAATATTCAACAGATAACAAATTTCCAATAATTACTAACTCTCGTCACACTAGTAAATATTTAAAGCAACATTCCGGATTAAAATTAAATTAATTTATCTCAATTAAATTTAATAAATCCCATAATTTAAAAGCTATAAAAATACGGGGTATTACATATTTCCCCCCTAATAACTGAATTTCGTCCCGAAATTCGGAAAATAAGTCCTATCAGGTAGCACAATTCTGGATATCCTTTTCCGTACACAAACTAACTACACATTACGGCGCTCAATCACTATAGCCCGTTCTTCACAGTAACATTGTTTTGCATTCTCTTTGGAGACACTTCACATTGTGGTCCCAACCGATGACATTCGCATAGGTCACGCCTGTACGTTATACATTTCATTATTTCACTATCATTAGGAGGCCGCACCTCACTACATGACAAATACTCAGATTTATTCATATAGAAAACTCCCATTCTGAAAAAATATTATGAACATTTGATCACTCTTGCTCGTCTAAAACAGTCGTGGAATTCTACCATAGTTATCGGATATTTTCTCGACCGATCCAAAAATTCTGATTATCTACTCTTCTCTAAACATACGGAAGGAGAATAGTCGAGGTTCTTCCATAACAAAACCTTAATAAGTACCTCATACGCGACAAACAGGTACGAGTGCTTCTACAGAGCATTCTTGAAATCACCGTACCAAGATTCCAAAATCTCCTTCACGTGGCTCCACTAATCTTTGATCACCATGCGCATATTCCCTGGCTAAGGGTGATACATCCTACTTGAAACGAAATCTTATCTCCGCTGGTTCCTGAAATCCCATATCAAAGGTGGGATTCACCAATCTCATCCTGATTCAGAAATTTATACTGCGCCGGACCATGAACTGGCGCGATCCTTCCTTTCAAAGGAAGTCTGGGGCATACTAGTTAATATTGTAAGCCAGACAAAGGAATATCAATCACTTCCTTCTCGGTGACTTAATTCACATGTTCGGGATAAACCCTTGATCTTGTTTTGAGGATGGCAACCCATCCAAGAACTTTATCGACTTTACCAACCTCTTCCAATTTCAGGAATTTTCGATAAACACAAAATTATTTGGTTGATTATCCTCTTTCAACCAAACCTTACCTATGGGCAGTGCATGTAGAGACTACTCACTACGTCTCGCTAAACATCAATTCTTCCCTTGAAATGTCTCACATTAAGTGACACGTAATACTCCCCTTCCTTCCTTGTAGTATGCCGAAAGTTCCACCCGTGCTCTTCTCTCCACGAAGTGCACTTCTGGATCTGTTATACTATACTAACATCATTACTCTTTATATGTGTGAGTCTCTCTCACACTTGACTAATAACAACTCCGCTCCGGGTGTGCTTCATAACAATTAAATTCTACTATATTCAAGGAATACCAATTCTTGAATGGCTTCCCACAGCCTTCCAATCAAGTTAGGGCGTGCTATTCTAATTGCACACTTACGTATGGATTATCCCTCCTCATGTGACGTTTAATCCACTCTATCACTTCCACTCTATATACTAGACCCACAAACATATATTTCACACGTCTATTACCACGTCCCTTCGACTCAGACTATTTTAACTGTAGTTAACCAAGATGCCCACATTTTTGCAACACTCCGCCCGCCCTGGGAGAGCGAACGTCGTGCTACTCATCTGTAGGACTAACTAAATTCAACGAAATATAAGGGATAGGGCATTAAAATTTCATGACAATAAAAGAGGAATAATAATTCTCAACCTTCCTCAGATAAGTACAACAATTTTCCCAAATAGGTACGACAACCAAAATAAATCACTATCGCTCTATTCATCAAAATAATTATAGGTCATCTCTTTTGTATAATATAAAGTTCTTTCCAGATAATCCATGCTAAAAATCATTCCAACTCTTTATTCACCTTGTGTTCTGTACGCGGTTATGACATTTGGGTACTCTCAATCACCCTAGAAATCAAAATTCTTAAATTCTCCTTATCATCGTTCCACCCCTCAACTCGTGGGGATAACTTTTAATACTTTCCTACCACAAAAATCCGGCTCCAATGACCTTAAAACAAAATTCAACTTCCAACTTACATACATAATTACTTGATCCAATTTTGACCAGGGTACCGAGCTAATGGAATAGTGACCAAACGTCTCCCTATTTCCAACCTTATGCTAAGTTTCATGCGTGGGATGTCTCGCAAAGAGAAATCCAAACAAGGAACCCTTCCGATACACTACTACCTAGCATTGTCGGTTATCGAAATCCGTTAGGTCCTCCGTCCATAGTATATACCCCTTTATTCCGTCCCTTGACAGAAAAGTTACAATTTCTCTCGTAATTATGCTTAACAAAGAACGTTTCACCAAATTTCACTATCGTTCAGCATAGGTTGGTGGTAATAGCATTCCATAAACCTCGAATACATACAATCGGAATTCTCAAAATTCCTTTTTCTAACATTAGGGGTATAACTCTTAACTCCCACGTCTCTTAAGGATAAATATAACCCTGCACTCTTCCTATCACTAAGTCCGGAGTGCCAAACATAATACTGCGTCAAATCTTTTCGCTCAACGGTAAATCCCGATACATACGGAATCATATTGGAAACGTTTATACATACTTTGACATCGAATATCTCGAGCCCACTATCTCCTCCGAAGTCTCTAAGATAGATAATATAGGTGCGAGTCCAACCTTCTCACAGGTAAAGCCTCGCCAAAACATACATAAAACATGTTGCACTAATGCAACCACTCCGATAACCTTGCAATAAATGCCCACTATCGTACTAACCATTTCTTTAATGTTTTAAACAAGATAATATCATACTCGTGTATCGCATCACTACAACGAGTAACCTCAATAAAGTATAAAACACTGTTGATATACTCATTCATCCTCCGCGGATAGCACTAAAGAAAAATTCCGCTACACTAGGGAAAAATATTCACATAATGGTAACATTTATAATTATATGCATTAATCTCGTCTCACATGCTAATCTAGCAATGCAAAAAATATAGTGACTCTCTCGTGTCACATAAACACGCCTCATCCTCTAAGGATACAACTTACACTTCTACCTTGTCAATCGTCTTGACTGCGCAAATGGTTTTCGGACGTAACACGTCTACCCAAACCATAACAAAATTATTTTAATCGTTGCCTTTTACTAGGCACCGTATTCTTGTCCTTATTCTCACTTTGGAACATATTATCGTGAGCGATCTCACTCCGCACAAAATACCTCAGTACATAATCCACTTACCACCTGTCCTACTAACCAGGTTAGGATTCGTCCTCCTCTCGGACTTTAGTAAACTCGATTCCTGTTAACCATTCCGATTGTTCCTTTAACTTTTTAGGCCATAAAGATCATGTTACTATCTATAATAGCACTTACTGAATTTACCATCACTTCGTAAGAATTCCATTATCCGAATCATTTAAATGGGTCCCCTGATGTATATCCACATCTCTTTTTGGTGCTATATCACCACCATTGTATTCAGTCTTATTCTCGACTAAATTCTTCGATTTCTTTAAGCTTCCCACACAAGGAGCATTATCATCTTTATTGACAAAATACAACATTGTCAACCTCTGAATCAACCGTCCATCAGAATTTCCTCCTCGAGTATTATCAATTATTATTACGAGTTGGTCTCCCACTTAGAGTCGTTTCCTCCACTCGTATCTACATCTTTCGATACAATATTTGCTAATGATTAGGGTTCATATCCACAATCGGATTTCAGTCATGCCCTCCCGCGATGAGTTCAGAACCACGTTTTCTTCTCACCCTGAACAGTTAAGGAAGGAACATACGGTCAACACTGTACCTAAGGTTCTCCTATAGGCATAGCATTCCACTTCTAAAATTTGTGGTTGATTCCAACCATTATAATTTCGTCCCGAAAGCCAAGAAAATTTTCTCTAAATTTTCACTTTCAGTTTGCCACACTTCGTCCTATATCTAAGCCTTTGGGTACATTACCTCCTTTGGTAAAGACACATACAATTTTCGCATTTCTAAAATTTCCCACTAACAGTCTCTACACGTTTTTGTAATACGTTGGGTAAGTTTTACCCTCGCACCTCATTTGACTATAACAGCATTTGAGAAATCATTGCTGCACCTTAGTAGCCTTTCTAGTCGTGGCTTCTCGTGCCATAATGGAGGTGACCTCGACTACGGTCATCATCCTCGGATATATTTTATAATATCAACTAAGCCCTGCCTCCTGATGTACGCTTAACGGTCCTCTTCTGACATCCGTCATCGCTCGGCACACGCACACATCCGAACGAAATTAGAATTCACTAGTGTATACACATTATAGCAGGAGAACGAAATCCCGTCAAGGGAATCAACAATCCTAAACATAGGGCTCTATAGCAAACAAAGCAACGCTGAAAGCATAATAAGCCGTACAGATCCTAAGGACACTAGAACCTGATGCTCTGATACCACCTGTGACACCCCGCCTAATTAAATATCGGGCGATCACTCCTTTATTAAATTAAATCAAGGTGAACAGTTGGTCCATTCTTAGCATCACTGTCGAAAAATAAAATTTTCCAATTTAACACCCTAATTAATTAAGCTAAGTGTCAAAACCATGTTCATACATACTTTCCAAATTTTATTTAAAGAAAAATCATTTATTTTATTAACAACATTCAATAAGTAAGAATCACACCACATTAAATTCTGCAACATAATCCAATTAATTTAATACATTCGTCAATCGAATGTCAACATACGAAATCTAAAGTCACACATCCAAACTGAATAAATCCCATAGTAATAATACTGGAAATAACTGAAATACAAATGTCCAATAACAACGGAATAATGGAAAGAGCTACACATGCCCAACTAGATGAAAGTACTAAGAGTGGATCCGAATGAAGGAAGTCGTCTAATCAAGAGTCCTGCAACTTCCACCTAAGCTGCAGCGCGTTCCTTCCAAGACATCCTAAGCAAGACGCCCCTGTGGCTGGGCACCTGTAATACATACATATATATATACAAGAGAGAGAGAGAGAGAGAAAAACGGGTCAGAGCTCGATAGTGTATATGGTTTAAAATTTGTTTAGCAAGTATTTAAATTGATACAAGCCAATGCAACAACATATTAGTGCGTCACTCTCTTGAGGAATTCTCACCTCTCTTCTAATATGCACACCTATCGCACTAACCTTCCCAACGGTTTGTCTTATCATTTATCGCACTAATCTTCCCAATGATTTAACTTATCTTAGCTTACTCGTAAGATTCAAAATTTAACGATTCAATTGTTCAAAAAGAACCAAAGTTCTCATTTTTAACTTTATAAATCAATAAAGTTTTCCAGTGTCATATTATACTTTCTCAAAACAAGTATTTACAATTTGAGTCATCAACCATGTCCTACATGTCTCATCACAGTAGGCAGTTCCAGATTTCAGAATTTCATATATATATTAACTACTCATAAAATATATATATATCACAACAGCACCCCAAATAACAACTATGGTGCGGGCATACTCTACTATCCAATCCCCGTATCACTCGTACTAAGGGAATACAGATTCGGAATCACTCTCGAACTGTATCAACACATGCTCAAACAATATTGAGACAAAGTATAGATTCCAAGTCTCTCAGGACCATCTGAACTATCACTGCGATAGCCTGTACCAAGGATACCTATACACAAACAAAATGAGGCGAAGCATAGATTCCAAGTCTCTAAGAGGAAAGCACATACCCGCATCTCTTAGGACCGTCTGAACTATCATTCCGATAGCCTGTACCAAGGATATCTATCTTCTAGGGTACAAGTCAATATCCCCCATAAAGGTCCCATCGAGATAAGACTGTCCCAGTGCGGTAACCTCAGGGATAGCAAGTAGCGTGGGCATGATTTTCACACATAGATAGTATATGCATACACAATCATATAACTATACTAACATTACCATTTCAATAATGGGTAAATTCTCAATTCTCATAATTACGACATTTGTATTTATTTCTCATTATTTAGTTATCACGTATAACCATTCACATCTTATTTTAATTTGAGGAACTTTTCCACTTACTACATCACGCTCACGGATTCTATCCTCCCAAGTATAAAATTCAGTAGGTATACACATTTGTCCCAAAGTAACTCTCTTACGTGTCTCTCTCTCTTTAACATATACTTACATTGTCCCTCATGTAAGATATCCCAAAAATATAGATTTCGCCTTACATTAAAGGATTTTGAATTTTATTTTCAAAGATGAGAATTTCAAATGGTTTCGAAATCAGAATTAAAATGGAGTTTTAATTGATTTTTTTTATTTAGAGGAGTCCTCAAAATATAAAACTCTCTAATAGTCCTCAAAATATAAAACTCTCTAAGAGTCCTCAAATTATAAAACTCTCTAAGAGTCCTCAAAACATAAAACTCTCTAGTAAAAATAATATTTTTAGAAATCCGATCGTTCGATCAAGCTAAATTTTTGTCAGCAGTCCTGTCTTGCCGTTCGCTACAACATACTAAAATTTCAAGCGATTCCAATGGTCCGATCATCCGGAATAAATTTTTAGTGTTTGTATCTAATTAGAACTCTTTTCTTAATCAAACTCTTAATCCTTTACATGACAAAGGGTTTCTAAAATATCATTTAAGTCATCACTACATGCAATTTCCTATCTCAAATTGGGTTTTTCTTCCATACAATTCATCCAAATCATTCCTAAACCAATATGAAAGATGCATCAATGAAATAAGCAAGATAAACACTTGCCTGGAATTTTTAGAAATCTGGTTGGTGCCGAAATTGGTGTGGTTTCGTTCCCCGTCTCGCGATCTACGCGTTGGTGGTGACGGCGGTGCAATCGGAGGTGTTCTTGGCCTAGAACTCCTTGGAGAGCTTCTCCTCTTCCTCTCCAATGGCCGTCATTTGTATTTGGTTGTTCTAACCCTAGAATACAACCTAGATATCTTATATAACCCTTTTAATTTTCGTAGGTTTAATTACCCATAATTGTGAAATATCCAAAACGCCCTCCCGGGGTACTAATTGGGCCTAAAAACGCCCCGAGAGCCAAACTAAACCCCCGGGTACACTTTTCT
The DNA here is from genome assembly GCA_949130495.1 of Sambucus nigra. NCBI lineage: Eukaryota > Viridiplantae > Streptophyta > Magnoliopsida > Dipsacales > Adoxaceae > Sambucus > Sambucus nigra. The sequence goes on along the minus strand of OX422215.1, from coordinate 531,494,940 downwards.
GACTATCTCGACCCTTACGGACACGTTGGCACACTAAAAACGACCATACGAACAACTTATAAAATATTCACTTATTAATCAACATTTAGTCCCGACACGACACAGGCGCGTCCCGACTTAAATTTCCATAATTGTCATTTTATTCACACGTGACAATATTATAACAATAAATCTCATATATTACTATACTCATCCAGTAATATTCAACAGATAAAAAATTTCCAATAATTACTAACTCTCGTCACACTAGTAAATATTTAAAGCAACATTCCGGATTAAAATTAAATTAATTTATCTCAATTAAATTTAATAAATCCCATAATTTAAAAGCTATAAAAATACGGGGTATTACAAGTGCCCAGTGAGGTCAAGCTGTACAAAGGAAGAGATGTCTTCTCGATTCCCACAGACGGCGCCAAACTGATGATGCTAAGATTTAGCACCATCGGATAAGTGATAATGTGCTCAAACAGTAGCAGCCACGACAACCATAGAGGTGTATAAGTGTATAAGTATGGAGAAGGGGATGAGTATAAGAGGAAATGAGACAATGAAGTATAGTGGTTCAGCCAATTTGGCTTACATACACTGTGAGTGTGTGATCCACTAATTATGGGCACTAATGGCCTTGGATACAATGCACATAAGCTCCCTCTCTCTCTCTCTCTACTGTGTATACAAGCAGAGTTTTAGCTAGGGCTGCAATAATCTGATCCCTTTTGTAGGGTTGTAGGTGACAAGTATATATAGGTCTTGGGGGGTGTAATGTACCCCCCAAGTATGCATGGTGCATGTGAATGATGATCTAGCCAATCCCCTGTTGACACCTGTAGATGCCGAATGATGACATAATATTCCCTCACGTGAGGGTGTGATTTTGTTATAACGGTCTCCCACGTGCCATGTGATCCTCACGCGCACTGTTCCACGCGTCTCCCAAACCACGCGTTGTGATGATGTCACCCTCGGCCTATGAGCCGAGGCCGAGGGCAAAGTTCCTTCCAGTAGTGAGTCTGGCCCAATTCTGGCCTCGTACTGTCGTACCCTCGGAGGATCGTCGGGAGCCTAGTGAAGGATCGGCCCCCTGAGGGGTCGTCCGGAGCCTGGTGAAGGGTCGGCCCCCTGAGGGGTCGTCCGGAGCCTGGTGAAGGGTCGGCCCCCTGAGGGGTCGTCTGGAGCTTGGTGAAGGCCCCCCCCCTGAGGGGTCGTCCGTTTGGAGTTAATCTTAAACCAAGCCGAGGATATAAACGGGTATATCAGATGGCATGTTACCTTCGTTGGAAAGACGAGTAACTCAGATTCATCTCCATATCTAATAAGGATGAACACCATGAGTTTGTTCTTTGATTTTACTAAGCAACACAACTTGGATATAGAAACCCTAGGGCAAGTTTGTTTCACACCTGTGGTTACTACTACCACGGGAGTGGTTGTGCCAGAATCACCCGCTAAAAAAGTAGTGGCCGAGTAACCTCCCATTCCTTTTGCATATCCTTTGGCTAATAAAGTTGGGGTGGAGGAGTCACCTTAGAAACAAGTTACTCTGTAAGAAGTTAAAAGCTTCTCTTGCTCAAACAGACCGAGTCTCATCTTTTTTACAAGAATTAAAAAATCCGTTCCTAGCAATATCAATGACATACCCTACCCAGACGGGTATATTCCACCAAATTTTATCAAGTTCAATGGTAAAGGAGAGAATACTAAGGAACACGTCAAAAGGTTTGTTGAGTACCTTGACATGCATTGTAATGACAAAAATATGAGGCTGTGGGAGTTATCAAAGACTCTCATTGGAAAGTCTTACTCATGGTACTCTCATTTAGAACCAAACATCATCCCCACTTGGGAAGAAATGCACAATCAACTCCTCTAAAAGTTCTTTGTATTTAAAGATGAATTCATTTTGAGGCATTCGGCCTAAAAGGTCTAAAAACCTGGCAAGGAGCTAATGAAGTACATTAAACATTTTAGAGAGAGATTTAGACATTCATGAGGAGGCCAGGTTATTGAAGATTTGTTCAGAAGGTTTCCTCAAATTATACAAAATTAATTTGATCAATGAGATGCATGAAGGCACGTTCCAATAATTTACCAGAGCGACGAGAAACATTGAATTGATTCTAAAACTAAAGGCACGCCCAAGCAGTCCCTCAACAAGGAAGGATCTAGGTTTCTAGTAGGCAAGCTATAAACTATATTAATGATGGTCCCAAAGGGAATAAAGGTGTCTAAGGGAAATCAAAGAATGGAGGAGTAGGGAATATGTAGTTTGGGGGTGTTGTTCTCTCCTTCCTTTCCATGTGGAGGAAGATGTGGATTTCTTTAGGACATTTGTGCAATAAGGAGTAGTAGGACCACCCAACCTACTCAATGAAGTACCCATAACAATAGATAAATATGATGCAAAATTATGTGAGTTGCACCAAATAGTTCAACACTCAATAAAAGATTTTTATTTTTTTATGTGAGATAATAAACGATCAAATTGCTAGCGGTAATCTTCAAATACCTCTTTTCGATGTAAATGATAGTCCACTATTGGCCCACCAATTTAAGTTTGCAAACATGGTTGTTTCGCATAATTTGGAAGAAATATTGATCTCTATAGAATGAGAGAAAAAAACCAAGCGTCTGATGATTTTATGCTTAGCTTGGCTACTATTGATTACAAGTGTGAATGGGAGGAAGAGTTGGAAATCAAAGAAGGTAATATGAGTGTAGTGCTCGCATTGAATAAAGTAGGAACTTTAGAAGCTGAATATATTTGTAATGCACATAACTATGAGGTAGAGATAGACTCAGAATGCGTGACAATTGCTAAGAGCCTAAAGTTCAAGTGGTTATTTGACCAAATTAGGATTATAGCTAAAATAAGATTGGTAATCACTAAGAATATCATTGAAGATGTTCAAGACAGAGGAGACCCCTAATCAATTGGCATGGGCTTATTGGCAGACTCATCAAGAGGTATACTCCAGAAGTGGTGTTCTTAGAAGTATATAGATAGCTACCTTTCTTCAATAATAGACCTTTAACGTGACTGCATTAGCGAATGGGCTTAGTTTCCCATGAGCACTATTAGACGAAGGGAGATCAATCAATATTATGCCCATTATCACACTTTATGAAATATGGATATCAAAGGAAAAAAGCAAGCCAATTCCTTTGGTGATCTCAGGATGTGACAGCGTGGGGATGCAATCAATAGGATATGTATTTATTTGTAATATTAAGATATTATAATTTCTCGCAACTTAGTTATTTTTACTTATCCCATTACAAACTAAAATTATAAACCAAACACTACATCTCCATTTGCCTCTGTGATCGTTTGAAGACTTGTTAGTGATCGAGCATCGTTTTCGAATTTCAAGCCATTGGAATTGCCATGAACACTTTATGGAGATATACGGATTTTGTGATTTTGATTTCTTAGTTAATTATATTCTAGGATGTTTTATTTTTTCTTGAGGCATTTTTTTTCATAAAAGGATTTTGAAAATAAATTTTTTTATTTTTCGTTAGAACGGGACCTGGTTCTCGTTCGAACGAGGGATAATTTCATTGGAACGAACTCTAATTTTGTTAGAACGAACTTCTAATGAGCATAAAACAAAGTGGTCTCTGTTTGATAGAAAAACTCTCGTTGGAAAGTTGATCGAACAAATAAGCCTTATGTTCGAACCACGTTAAAATGAAACCTTATTTTTGTAAGAGTGGATGCTCTAATACCACTTGTGAGCACGTGAACACGCCCGACAAGGACGGTCACAATAAAAAATTCTATTTTTGCATTTTTAATTTGAATCCTAACACGTAAATCCAATTTTTACCGAATTTTAATCTTTGATTAAATTATTGTGTACATGGAAATAGTGTTCTAAACATATAATTGTAAGTATCAAACAAAACTTGCAAACACTCAGAGATGAGGAAAAATTCCTTTACATGGAAAAACCTATATACGACACTTTAGATTGTTTTATATGACTATCAACTTACAAATTACATAGACTGACTAAGTATAACTCATAGTGTCTTTAAAACTTCTGAAAGAAAACGGCTCAGTCCAGAGTCGTCCACAGGTAGCGATCTAACCTCGGTATCCACCAATCAGCCTTTATTCTTCCTTTACCCGTGATCCTTTGGGTCACAAGTTCAGTCGTAGAGAATACTCTCCATAAGGTGGATTCAAGATAAAAAAACTTTCTAGGGATTCAAAAGGATTCACAAAATATTTGGGGATGTAAAGTTTGTGAATCAAAAGTGTCTTAATAACATAAAATATGAAAAACTTTGGTTTGGATATTTTGTTCACGTTTTTTCCAAAGTACCATGCAAAAAGGTTTCAAAATAGGTATGTATATACCTGACTTAAAATTTGAGGCGGCAGCTCGTACGAACAAGAATAAAGGTCGTTCGAAGACAAAGCCAGTTCGTTCAAATGATAACAATTGTTCATTCTAACAATAAAGGCATTTCATTTGATATCTACATATAGCAAGCTTCTAATGAGAAGTTCTTGTAAAGCAGTGCAATCTCATTAGATGTTCTTTAGAAAAAAAGATCTAACGACCTTCAAACGAAATGGCAATTTCGTTCGAACGAGTTCTAAACTCATTTGAATGAGGCCAATTATTTTTTAAGTCTTAAAAGTACAGCCTCAGTTTTTTTTATAAAAAATACATCCTAAATATAAATATGAATAATTATGAGCTCCAAAACTATTTATGCCTTCATGATATGTGTAGGAGTCTTAAACTTGGAGATGATGGAGTTGTGTTCAATGTGTTGATGCGTGTCTCTTTGTAACGGGATACACTAAATATACCAAAATGCATATACAAGCCTAAGCTATATACAAATTCAAAATATTTTCTCTTACAGCTTTCATTCAAACAAAGTCCTATTTTCATTCGAATAAGTTTGTCACCTCAAAATTCGTGTTTTATTATAATAAGGCTTCTTTTGGACTGTTTTACAGAACTCTTTTAGAGAAAATTAATTGTAATACCTGCACCGAAAGTCTTCTTCCTTTTGTTTTTTAGAAACACTTTTTTTTCCAAATCCTTAATATGATTTGTTGAATTTTTTCTAACCTAATTTCCATACACTGTATCCAACCATTGTATAGGTTTCTCTACAGTTGAATTGTGTGGAGCTGCAACTCTATTGCTGAAGAAGAAAGGATTTTGTATCCTGAGGCTGATCGATGGATACTGAGGGAAGAGATGCTTCCTATGGACGGTGCAGGGCTGTGCCTCATTTATTGAAGATTTAAAACCCATGCTTTATACTTAGTGGACATCTAAGTAGTCTTCAAGTCACTAAGTGTGTTAAACTCTTTAGCAGTGCTAAAATATGGGTTTGCTCGAAAAGGATTTTTCCCTTAATTTCTTCTTGTGCTTGGCTTGGTTTAATTTGGCATATTTTGTGTTGGACATTATCTTACATGCACACCTAATTATAATCAAGATAAAATTTGGTTAAAAATTTATTTGCATAACCTAATATACGAACGATTCATATGACCATGCATCTTTAAATTGGTATTAGAGAAGGTTACACTACTTTATTATGTGATATTTAAATTTGGTTTTTGTGGTGGTAAGAAATATCAGCACAAATTGTAAGCGAATGCAATCACCAAAAAAATAAAGAGCAAGAATAAGAATAGTCATAATCACACACAACGCAAGATGTACGTGGTTCGGCAAATTGCCTACGTCCACGGTGGTGCTCTCAGTTTATATTTCTCTTTTCTCCAGAGGAGTATTCTCTTCTACATACCCTTTTCTACGGGACATGGATACAATATATACAAGTCACCTTCGAAGAGTGGGGGTGTTGGGCACCCCCACGTTAGCCCACTATCCCTAGAATATCTCATGAGAGATTTTAGGAACATGATGGGTCATTGCTAACTAACTGTTTTTTAGGCTTTGGAGTTTGGGCCGGGCTCTCCCTATTTTCAATAAGGCTCAGTTCGAATACTTCTTCGGGCCTACAAAAATGGGCGAGGTACCCACAATTCCACCTAAAATTTTTAGGTCACAATTTGGGCTCAATAATTTTAAATAATAGCTCTGACGAGACTTTTGTGAATTGAGTGAAGCTTCGGGGAGTGATAAGTCTCTTCCTAAGAGATTCAGGCGTCAGATCTACTTTGTTCTCCATACGTCATCATCAAGAGGGTTTAAAATTGTTTGAAGAAGGCATTTTTGACGTCGCTTTTTCAAATTCTCGAGATATCGTTTGCTCCTTAGTGCACCTTTTTGATTTTATGTCTTACCTTTCGTCTTTGAGCTTTTCCTTGTCTTTCCATCTTCCTTTCTTGTGGCCTTGCATCATCTCAGGCTGATTCTTACTTTATAAGTCTTTAAAACTTCTTCTCCTTTCTTTACTGTTGAGATTTCTTTTCTATCGCTACTAGGGTTTTTCAATTGCCAAGATAGGTGATAGATCTGTTGATGAGTTTAGGGAGTTCTATAACATCCCCAACTGGTTGGACATTGAATGTGCCCCTATTCCTCACAATGTTCGAGACATTGAGGACGAGCATTGGATTCATGTTCTCTTGTTGTATCAAGGGGTCTAACTTTTCCCCCAAATCGCCTATTTTTACACTTCTTTAGTTATTTCTACATAGTCCCTACCCAATATTCTCCAAATGTTTAGAGAATTGTTAATGGAATACATAGGATCAATCAGCTCTATGGCACCAATTTAGGTCTCACTGAAATCAGCTATTGTTATACCTTTTCTCGAATGAGCTCAGGTCTCCTTTATTTAAAAGCTAGGAGTCCTGATAGGTTGTTGGTAGTCAATCTACCTGATTCCCATAAGGATTTTTGGTACGAAGGCTTTATTGCCAGGAACGGGTAGTTCCATTCCCAGACTGAAGGAACTAGGTACAAGGGACCTAAGATTCCTTTCTTCGGGGATGAGTACATAGGTAGATATTTTCTTGTATTGCTTATCGATTTCCTTTTAATGCGTTCTTTCTGTTATGTCCTCTTTTTTTCCTTTTTCAGCGAAGGCAAAGAACTTAAAACCTGCTCCCCATAAAATCTGAGCTGCTGAGCTGATAAAAGCTTGGAAGATAGGGGAACCTCTGGTTGGCGACGAGTATTCGAGATCGGTTGCTTTCATTTTAGAGTATAAAAACACAGGAACCAACTTCATTGCCCGACCTGTTGATAGCATTTCTCCCCTTGATATCCTAAAAGAGGTCGTTTTTGAGCCAATTCAATTGGATGAAGAGGAGAGTAGCTTTAGTGAAGGCAGTGTAGGAGGTGACAACGGTGGAGCTGAGTGTGATTCCAGTGAGGAGAGTTCGAGTGGTGAGGGATCTTCCAGTTTAGAAGAGAGTTCGGAGAGTTCTAGCGAGGAGATTATGTTTCCCCTAGGAAGAATTTGATCCAGGATGATGATGAGGATAATATTGCTCTGGCTCTCAGGCTAAAGAAGCAAAAGTCTGGGAGTGAGGACATTTCCACTGGCTCCCAAACCGTGGATCATGAAAAGTAGAGGAAGAAGAAGGAGGAGGCATTGATGAGGGAGAGATATGAAGAGAGGAAGAGGGCTGAAATCGAGAAGAAGGAGCAATAAGAAGATAGGAGGAGAAAAGAAGTGAGGATAAAGAAGGGACAACCCTTAGTGCCCATATCTACCTTGGCTGAGGGGGTTTCTGTCACTCTTATTCCCAGCTGGCTTCGGTAGTGCTCGAGAGAACAGTCTTGCCAGCAGACTGCCAGAGGTTATCGAGTATGGGGACCGACCAGTTAGCCCTAAAAGCGAGTCAAGGGCTAGACTTGGTAAGTCTACTTTTATTTCTTTACTCTGTAATTTTCTTTTCCATACCTTTTTCGCTAATGTTTTCTTACTTCTCTGCAGTTTGTGTCTGATTTGACCATCCTCTATCGCAGTCGTGACGAGTCGATAAGGAGAAATTCTGAGCTAGACGTGAGTCTAAAATTTGCTAGTGCTGCTAAAAAATATTCTGATCTTACCTTGGATGAAGCTAACAAAGGAAATGAGGTAGCATTTAAAGAACTGCAGGAGTTGAGGTAGTCCTATGACGTGATTTGCACGAGCAAGCTGGCGGTGGTTAAGGAGAATAAAAATCTTATTGACAAGATGAAAAATATGGAATTTGAGGCCTCCACCATCAAGGAGAGCTCTTACAATGCTGGGTGGCTCACAGCATACGAGGATGTTGAGGCTCAAATTAGCTACATCAGTCAGTTCAACTTCAAGAAAGGTTGGGACAGGGCTTTTCTCGCTACCGAGGTGGATGTTAATTCCCCTCTCTTCGATGAGCACGACCCTGGTCCGAAACCTGTTATTAAGGGTGTGCCTCCTCGTGATACCAATGAAGGTGTTCCAACTGTCCCAACTACTACTGTTGATGCTCCCATCGAACAGGGAATGGTGGAAATTACATCCGAGGGAGGTGTAAATGAAACTGCTGCCGATAAGGAGAAGAAGCCAGCATCCTCAGAGCAGACTGAGGTTGCCAACTAGTTTTTTTTATGGTGCCCTTGTATTTTTTATATTTCTATTATTCTCTTTTTCTCGCTTATGTAGTTGTACCTAAACTATTTTGGTTTTAACAAAATGAAGCTCTATTCCTTTTCATATATTGATCTATTTATTCTCAATGCTTGTATCATTTGTAGCTTATTGATCTTGAGGAATATATCTCGACTACTTCTCGTCTAGGACAAATCCTTGGTACTAATGTGAGCGACCAAGTCCATCGTTCCTTTATAAGAGTTTTCAAGTGTTTTCGATCAAGGATCTAGGACTACAAGAACCAATTCGAGCTGGTTACTAAGTTAAAAGAAAGACTCAAGCAAATGAGTGAGATTGACACCTCTGTTCAAGAAGAGGTCAATGCTCTTAAACCGAAGCTCCAAGAATCATCTGAAATCAACTTGGTCGGCGAGATGCTCCAACAAGAAAATAATACATTGAAGCACGAGCTCACCCGCTTGAGGGGGAATGTGCCGAGCACAGTTATGTTTCTTATCCAATGTTCTTCATCATCAATGACACAACGAGCTGGAAACCTTCCCCGCAGTTCTTAGAGTGTGAGGGAGAATGCATCGAGCACAGTCCCGTTGCTTACCCACAGTTCTTCATCATCGATGATACAATGAGCTGGAAACCTCAGTAGTTCTCAGAGGGAGATTGTCGAGCTGAAAGGGGATTTCATTCGAGCATATGTGATTACGGGCGAGCTTCAACGAGATGTTACTAGGTTGAGATAGTGGTTCAAAAATGGTCCTCAGAAGTCGTGTGCTGATGGCTATGGACAGGGTTGGACTGATGCTCCAACAAATTTGAAGGAGGTCGAGGAGTTAACTTTCATAAGAGGGTGGCTGAGTGCCCTCAGGGAGTTGCAAGTTCCGAGGAAATCTGTTATTTGGTATAGGCATGAAATATCTCCCTTAACTTTGATGCCTAACCCATTCAGAAGGGATGATCGCTAGATTCCTATAGATGCGATCCCAAGACAACTTCTAGAGCCAAGTTTAGATGAAGTCGAGGAAAAATTCGCTCCTAACCCAGATGATGGTCGAAGAACACGAGTAGCTGACTACCTCGCTCAGCGACCTGGTCCTCATTAGGGTTTGAATCACTTAGCATATGTAACTCTTTGTACATGTAATGATGTAATAAAATATGTATGTTTTAGGCGATTTTCCTACTAAACATGTGTTGTGTTATTTTTTACTTCATTTATCTCATGTTTAGTTATCTTGGGCTCTTCCAGCTGACTAGATATGACTTAGGCAGAGTTGGTTGTCAAGTGAGTATCCCCCCAGTCCAATATTCTTTAAGTGTACCATTCTACCTTACTTTACCTTTTAGGTCGTGTAGTCACACTGCCTCAGGCCTAAGTGAGGCAATAGCGAGGATACACCTGGTATCGGATATTCTATCCGAGCAGGATTATTGGGCCAGATAATGTCGGCGACCAACCTGGGTTGGCTATGTTGCCTAAGGGTCCCCTATAGGGCTTCATGTATTTCCAGGGGAAATCTAGGAGGTCAGTCATGTTAATTGGCAAATGCCTGAGGAGGGTCATTACATATCGGCCCTGCTATTTTAGCCAATAAGTTTCTTGTGAGCATAGTTTTGCTTGTTAAGAAGGAAGCCTATAGCTTGGAAAGGGTGCATATACTATATGTAGTTGCGAAAATCAACACTTTATAAAATGCCAATGCCAAACAAATCTTATTAATAGAAAAAGTATTGAAAATTCAACATTAAGTTCACAAAAATAAAAAATAAATCTAGAAGTAGAATTTCTTCAAGTTGGCTGCATTCCAAGCTCTTGGTATTTCCCTACCCTTCAGTGTTTTTAAGTGGTAGTCTCCTTGTAGGTCATCTTTTATCACCTTGAAAGGTTCCTCCCAGTTTGATCCTATCTTTCCATCCGATGGTTTCACAGTGCTGCCAAGAACTTTCCTTAGGACGTAGTCCTCATCCTGGAATGTTCTTGGATTGAATTTTTTATTATAGTGCTTTGCTAGCTATTGCTGGTAGGTTTCTAGTTTGAATAGAAATAATTCCCTTCGCTCGTCGACTATGTCAAGTTTAGGGAGCAATGCTGCATTATTTTGGCCTTGGTCGACCAGAGTGGACCTCATGGTAGGGAGGCCAACTTTCAAAAGGATAATTGCCTCCTTCCCATACGTAAGTGCGAATGGTGTCTCTCCAATTGCTCGCCTTGGGGTGGTGCGGTAAGCCCATATGATATGGGGTAGTTTGTTTACCTATGGTCTCTTAGCTAGATCTTAACACTTTTTTAATCCATCGATGACCATTTTGTTAGAAGCCTCAGCCTGTCTATTGCTCTGAGGGTATGCCACAGAGATAAAGTAGTGTCGAATCCTATGGTCACTGCAGAAACCCTGGAAGCGGCCACTCTCGAACTGGGTTTCGTTATCAGTGATGATAGTATTGGGGATCCCACAACGAGTGACGATGTTTCTCCATATGAATATTATCATGTTTGTGTCTCTAATGTTTGCTAGTGGCTCTATCTCTATCCATTTGCTGAAGTAATCTGTTGCGACTAATAGATACTTACAATTACTTACTACAGTTGGTAGAGGGCCCACAATGCCCATACCCCATTGGGCGAAAGGCCATGGGCTAGTAAGTGACATTAGGTCGCTAACTGGTTGGTGTGCCATAGGTGCGTGAAGTTGGAACTTTTTGCATTTTCGAGCGTAGGTTCTAACGTATTTCTACATGTACGACCACCGGTAACCTTCTTTCATTGCTCAAAATGCTAATGATCTTCCCCCAATATGACTCCCAAAGATTTCCTCATGGCGTTCATGCAAGACTCTCTCAACGTCCTTTGGATGAACGCACTGGAGGTAAGGGCCATCGAAGGATCTTTCCCTTCGGAGATAAGTGAAAGCGAACAACTTTGACACTTATTTGGTGGGCGGTCTTCTTGTACCTTGGAAGGACATCATTCTGTAAGTAATATTTAATGGGGTCCAACCAACTTGGGGCTATTTCTATCTGAAGAACATGTTCTGGGTTTTGTAGCTCAGTGTTCTTAGTGATGCTTGGCTATCCGAGGAAATCAATCAGAATTGTCCTCTTTAAGTCAGAGTTAATTACTTAGCTCAAGGCTGCTAGGGCATCAGAACGGCTGTTTTGCCCCCTTGGAAACTGTTGGACATTTATGTGCTCGAAGTTGGCCATCAACCTTTTGACAGTGGAGAGATAGGCTGCCATCCTTTCATTTTTTGCATTGAAATCATCGCTTATCTGGTTGAGACCAACTATGAGTCGCCGAAAACTTGTAGTTGCTTTGCTCCTACCATCCGTGCTTTATGAAGTCCTGCGATAAGTGCCTCATATTTTGCTTCGTTATTGGAGGGTTCAAATACAAGACCGATGCCTTTCTTGAGTATTTCATCTTCGGGAGTAACCAATACAATTCCTACTCCTTCCCCTCTGGAATTAGAGGCTTCATCAATGTATAATCTCCAGACGCCTGACGCTAGTGGAACTTCACTCTGATGACTAGTCTGGGGCTGGTTGTGAGGCTGTTCTTCCCTAAACTCAGTGATGAAGTTGGTGAGAACCTGCCCTTTGATGACAGTCCTTGGATGGAACTGAATATCAAATCGCCCGAGCTCGACTGACCACTTTGACAGTTTACCTGAAAGGTTTTCTTTCCTCAGGACTGCTTTAAGAGGGTGGGACATAAGTACGATGATGGAGTGGGCTTCTAAATAGTGTTTTAATTTTCTCGAGGCTACCACTAGTGCGAAGGCGAGATTTTCATGTGGTAGGTATCGTTGTTCGGTGTACAAAAGAGTCTCGCTCACGTAATAGACTGGGTATTGGATCCCCTTTTTCTCGCATACCAGTGACGAACTCATATCATGATTGGATACTGCAAGGTAAAGGTATAGAGACTCATTGTCTTGAGGGATTACGAGCAAAGGCGATTTGTTGAGGTAAAATTTGATCCCTTCCAACACCCTCGAGCAATCCTTGGTCCACTCCACATCCTTGATTTTCTTTAACAATTGGAAGAATGGTTGGAACCTTTCAGAAGACTTTGAGATGAACCGATTCAGGGCGGTGAGCATTCCCATGAGCTTCTGTAGGTCTCTTATCAGTCGGGGGGGGGGGGGGGCTGCACCGTATCTGTTGAAAATTTGATGACCTGTGCATTATACTTAGTAGATCTCTAAGTAGTTTGTAAGTCATCGAGTCTATCAAACTCTTTAACAATGCTGAAATATGCGTTGTGCCTGAAAGGGATTTTGTGACACCCCACCTAATTAACCCCGGGTGATTAGTCCTAAATTAGATTAGAACAGGTTTCTCAGTAACCAAATACACCGAGTATCCATACGACCCTGCGTTTTCAATGTTGGGATAAAACTGGGAAATTTTAAAAATGTAAACATTAGTATTTTATAATAGTTAGCTAAACTACGTGTCATAACATTGAGTCGTTGAGTCATTTGTACTACATATGATTGAATTTCATAGAGTCATGCATGTTTATTTAGACCACGTGGAATTTGAAACTTTAAAGATCAATAAAGATGCTCTGCAACCCAAAACTTTCATTGCCACATACTATGAAGAAATATCCTTTGATAGTTTTGTGAGTGAACATTTTGTCTACATACTTTCACGAATTTTTTTTAAAGGATAAACAAGTGAATTTATCTTTGATTTGTGTTGGGTAAACCCTTTTGGAAATGACCTAGATTTTATGTGCTTTAGTTTGAAGTCTACATTACATTTGACTTCAAACCGTTCGCACAGTCATGATTAAACCCCTGTGCACGACTACACACTATTTCAACACTAGCAAAAATCTTGTGCACGAAAAAAGTCAACAATGTGCAAGACGGAGAATATTTTTTAAAATTTCCTATAAATAGGTCCATTTCCCTCTCTTTTTAAAATATCTAAAAACCTCATAACTCAAACACACTTTTGAGATTATTTTCATGGTTTAGATCCTTTATCTTGCTTCTTTATTTCAAATTCACTTATTCCTCCAAATTTAAATAAAACTTAGATTTATACTTAATTCATATATTTGAGAGAGAATTAAGAGTGATTTGATTCCGACCTACACTAGTTAAGTTCAATTAAAATTATTTCACATTTGAATTCCATAGTCTAACACTCTTAGATCTAAAATTGGAGGTGTTTCGTTCTATTTGAGAGATTAGATAAAGGCTTGATTTCAAGGAGGAGAAATTACTCCCTCATTCACTTTATAGAGCTTAAAGTGAATTTCTTATGTTAACAGGGGATGTTCGAAGTTCACTAGTAACTACTTGTGAGTGCATGAGTGCAAGGTACGTTCTTGCTTTGTATAAAATTATTTTCAAATTGAATAAGAAATTGAAATGCATCGAGATTTTCCCCCTAGGTAGGGTTTTTTCCGCATAAATCCATCTTATGAATTTATTTTATGGGTTTATTATCAATTTTCACACTTATATCCCACAATACATTTATATGTCATATTGATCTGGAGTAATTCATCAAAATTGAATTTTAGTTTTTGATTGTTGTGAATTGTCTTATATCTGCCTAAATTTTCTCAATGAATTGTTCATCCATGCTATGCATCACATCATCCAGTTATAACATATGCTAGGTCATTTAAAGTTGAATGAAGTTTCAAAATTGTAAAAAAATCAGTCATAACTTGTAATCAAACCTACTGACCCTCCTCTAGATTTTTTAGAGTTGAACACTTATTTGATTCACACACATCCTCAATTGGTGTAAGAAAGGTTCCTCTTGTTTTGCATTTATGTGCTTGTAGTTGATCTTGTATTTATTGTCTGTTCATTGTGTTTTTGCTCATAAACCTTTTTTGCTTGTGACTAGTGTTGTTTTGTGATTGATGTATCAATATTGTGATAATAACACTACTAATCGGCTAACTTATGCTGACAGTTCATATTATGGTCGTTGGAAAGTTAAAATAATCACACACTTGATATAAAAATATTAGAAAGTACATATGAGCATACAATAAGGTTGGATTTATCCTACAATCGATGAGGATGGAGTGAAGGAAATCGAGAGTTTTGTGGACCGAGGCGAAGTTCATGGATTGTAACCAAAATTCCATTGCTTTGAACACTTTGTTCGCATCGGCTAGCACTAAAAAATAAAATCGTATTCTAAATTGTGAATTGGATAAGGAGGCTTGGGATATTTTGCGAGTGAAACATGAAGGAACATTAAGTTTTAAGCGAGCTAATTTGCAACACATTAAGACAAAGTTCAAATTAATGAGACTGATTGAAGATGAGAGTTTTAATGAATACGATACGAGAATAATAAAAGTTATCAACGATTCGTTTAATATTGGTGAAAATTTTCCATAAGATAAAGTTGTTAAAAATTTGGTTAGGGTTCTAGCTTTGAGGTTTAGTACCAAAGTAGCTATCCTAAATGAGGTTAAGATCACAAAAAATTGTAACTTAGAGGAGTTAGTTGGACCACTTAGAATTTGTGATCAAAAGGAGAATGTTATTGTGTCAAAGACTAATAAGGATTTAGCTTACATTGTTAAATAAAAGGAGAACATGCCTTGCAAAACTGAGGATAGGCCCAACGAAAATGTCAAGGTATACATGGCTCTTTTGTGAAAAGATTTAGCAAAATCTAAATGAACAATAAGAAAACTTTCAAAAATGGTATAAATTTTAAACCAAAGCCATACAAGTCTACTAAACATATTTGTTATGAAGAGAAGAGTGATAATAAGAATAATAAGGTGAATATAGAAGATCATTATTATGGATGTGGAGGTATAGGACACCATATCAATGTGAGTCAAACATATTTGAAGAATCTGGAGAAGAACAAGGCGCTCGACAAAAAGAAGAAAATCTAAAAGGATAGTTTCAGTTACTCCGATAGTGAAAGTGAGGATAACTCTGCTAGTAAGGAAAGCGGGAGTGAGATGGATTAAATGGTTAAAGTAGGTGAGTGTGAAAAGTCAAGTGGTGAGAGAATGCCATTAGAGTATATTATGAGAAATAATCGAGTTAAAGCTTCTAGGGATAAGTCACTTGGTGACTCTTCGTCATATAGTAACAAAGGTTCATGTACTTCCATTCCTAGATCACAAGATGAAAGTGATGATTATGTGGATGACTTTCAAGATGCCTTTGATGAAATCTATCAAGAGTCTTTGAAACTTCAAAAGTCGATCATCAAACTTTTGAACAAAATGAAAACTTTTCAAAGTGAACATGAAAATAAATATGAAAAGATTGAAGGTGTTCAATTGGAATGTTTAGATATCAAAAGGAGGTTGATGTTTTGAAAAAGGAATGTGAGTCTTTAAAAATCCAAAATGATCCCATTTTTAAAGAAAAAGAAGATATGGAACTTCAAAATGAAATTTTGAAAAGTTGAAGCATGAGTTGCAACTTGCCAAGGAATTAATGATGGAGATTCTTGATTAAACATGTGTTCTTGACAAAATTTTAATGAAATATGACCAAATCAAGAATGACAAACATGGCATTGGTCTTGTAGAACCAACACTTGAAAAAGGTGTACTTAAAAATCAAAAGTTGAAGTTTCTAACTTTCAAATGAAGGATAAAGAACAAATTATTTTGATGAAAAAGAAGGAAGTTGAGCCTGAATCCAATTTTGAGAAAAATGGTGATGGATGCTCATTTAGTGGAAAATGAAATCATGTTGTCCATTTTTTCTTTAAGAGAAAGAAACTTGAAAGTTTTGATAAGAGTGCTTATGAGGCAAAGAAGAGTGTGAGAATGAAGGTTTCTTATATTACTCTTTGCAAGGTACAATATCACACCAATCAATCTTGTAGGTACTTGAGAGAAAGAAACCAAAAGTTCATGAAAAATATGAGGCAAATAGTCCGTAAGGATCTTATAGATGAACTTTGGCATAAAATTGGTGAGTTAATTAAGAGAGCTATTTTTCTAGTGCAATGTAAAGGTGAGTTTAGAAGAAAGATACCTAGACCTAGATCTATACCATTCGCTCAAATTCTAGGGACGATGCTAAAAACATAGCGGAGAATAATTGGATTATTTGTATCTTAGTATACACACACAAAGATTCAATTTTTCAACCAAATTTTTTCTTGATTAATAACTAGGTGTGAATGCAAGCTCAAGTCCAAATTAAATAACAAAATCACACAATCAAACTAAACGCATGAAGAAGTGTTGAGGAAAAATCCATTTTGGACAAAACCTATGTTCAACACTGTAAAGAGTTTGACAGACTTGACGAATTACAAACCACTTAGAGCTCCACTAAGTATAATGCATGAACCTTAAAATCTTCAACAGGTACGACACTGTCCATCACCATACATAAAAAGCAACTCTTCCCTTGGTATCCACCAATTAGACTCAATATTATAGAATCCTTTCTTCTTCAGCTATAGAGCATCGACTTTACAAATTAGAGAGTAATTCTAAAAGGATTTCATGTAGTATTTGGAAACTAAGGTTTGAAACTCAAAAAGTCCTTCTATAGGATGAGTGATTTGGAAAAACCAATCTTGTTTTAAAGAAATAAAAAGATGAACACTTTTGGAACATGTATAGGGTTATTGTTTTCACCAAAAATCTTAAGAATAAGTTTTCAAAATAGTTTTTTTAAATAGAAAAACATGAATTTTGAGGAGGCACTCTCTTTCGAACGAAAATAGGTTCTCATTTGAATGAAAACTATAGTTTCATTCTAACGAGGTCCAATCTCATTCGAATGATAAGCCTATTTTGTTCGATTGACCTTCCAATGAACTACCAGCGAGAGTTTCTCTGTCAAACAGAGGCCCTCTTGATAGATGCTTTTTAGAAGTCCTATCAAATGAAATTTGTATTTATTTTAATGACTTTAGACTTCATTTGAATGAACTATGAAGTTCTTTCTAACGAGATCTACATCTCATTCTAACCAGATTAAAAATAAAAAAAATATTATTTTCAAAAATCATTTTATCAAAAATGCCTTGTGTAAAAAACAAACATCCCAGAATAATTTGACCGTGTAAAATCAAAACCACAAGATCTCGTATACCTCCATAAAAAAATTGTGACTATTCCAATGACTTGATTCTCACACACGAAGCTCGGTCACTAACAAGTCTTCAAATGATCATAGAGGGAAATACGGATATAATGTTCGGTTCATATCAATGATTTGCAATAGAATAGGACACAATAACTAAGGTATGAGAAATTATAACATCTTTCTCTTATAAATCTCCCCCTTTGGCTATTTTGGTATAAACCAAACACCAAAAACCAAATTAAAATAAACCCCTTAAGATAATGTATCATAATGTCCTCCCAAGCCCTAAAATGGAATGAAATTTGAGACTTTGTTTTCATCTGAAATTCTTCATCCCGTGTAGTCCATGACATCATCATCAAAGCGAAAGAGACTTACAAACATGAAACATAAGAATATCGTGATGCGTACGAGTTATAAAGAAATTAAAACTCCCTCTCAATCTGTTCCCCCCTTTTTGTCCGTAATAAACAATGGGTAATAAACTACACATGAATAGTAAGAATCACATGAATTCAAAAAAAATAACATCACAAAGATAATCAATTAAGGACATGCAATGAGATTTCTAAAAGGCAAACCAACTATTTTTGAATTTTTTCAAAATTTTCAAGAATAAAAATATATGAGTATAAGAATTACATATAGGTATAAAAATACATAGCATCATGGAATAACAGGAAAATATCCGAATCACGAAAATGGAATGTAATTGTGTGAAGAATTTCCACGGGCAAATCAACATAGGCATTCATAACATAGGTGTAAAAATATCGAACTTAAATGAAAATGATTCGACTTATGAAACATGCTATGAATTTTAATGCTCCTCAAATCAATAATGCCAAACTATTAATGCTTTTCAAGTGAGTACATTGTGCAAACCTATTGATTTTCTACCTTATAACACCCTTAAAATCATATATATTAAATATTTCACTTTTAAAATTTTGAAGATATCATAATGCTCACATGTAGAGAAGTATCAATGAAATAAAATTGGCCTTGACACTTCTCTTTTTGTGTGACGTTATTCATTTAGGCTTATTTTGAAAATGATGGGTTTTAACGTAAAGAGAATTTTGCTATTTCCTAGCCCGTTTCCATTGCTTAACATATACCAAATTTTTCCATGAAATCAAATTCGGGGAGTGGTTCTTAAAATAACAACTTATGTCTAGAATATTTGGTTCGTTATTAAGCACGATTGAGATGAGAACACCGTATTCGACATATAACAAGGAAGTATAATGTTCATAAAGTCCGTGCACATATGGAATAAAGGTGATAAAGAGTCTAGCATTAATAAAGTAATCATCAATGAATAACTAAATGCGATGCACACATTATTACGCACACTAACGGAATGAAGTCATATCTAAAAACATCATGAAAAAGTCACATGAATGGATGGAATCTATGGGTGATTTGAATATTTTAAATTCACATCCATATATGGTGAAAAACAAAAATATTTTTGTCTTTTTCAAAAACTTTATCAAAAATAAATCCTTTTGAAAATTTTCAAACTTTTTCTTAAAAACTGATTTTTTTTGGAATTTTAAAAAACATCACAAAGAGAAGTTTTTAATAACTTATGAAAATAATAGAAATACAATCTAGCAATGGGAATATATGATATGAACATGATAATTACTAGACAAAATGCTCGAACTTAATCAACGGAACAAATACCCAAAGAATTTATAAGATTATCGAATCGAAGTGCACCTAAAGGTTTTGTGAAAATATCAGTCAATTGACATTCGACGCTCACAAAGCTCAAGGACACGACCTTCTCCTCAATGAGATCACCAATAAAGTGCGCATGTATCTTAATGTGATTTGTGGGAGAATGTTGGACCCGATTATAGGATATATAAATAGCACTCGTATTATTACACTAAATAGTTATCGTGCCTTGGGAAATTCTATAATCTTCCAACATTTGCTTCATCCATAAGAGTTGTGTGCAATAACTCGCGACGTCTATATACTCGGCATCCACCGTGGATAAAGATATGGAGTTTTTCTTCATGCTCAACCAAGAGACAAGATCACTCCCAAAGTAAAAAAACTTCCACCTGAGGTGCTCATACAACCATCAATATTCCAATCCCAATCGACATCCGAATAGGCAGACAAACGGTCATCGGTATCGAAAGAACACGAAATATCATAGGAAAGAGTGGCACTCACGTATTTGATGATACGTTTAAGTGCGATCAAGTGAGACTCTTTGGGGGATGCTTGGTATCACGCATAAAATCCAATGCTAAAGGCAATGTCGAGATGATTAGTGGTAGTTGAGAAGACTACCTATTAAGCTCTTATAAAGGGGTTGATATACGTTCTTGACTAAATTGTCCTTGATAATCTTAATTGATGTATTCATAGGGGTGCATGAGTTCCTAGAGGAGTCTAAACTAAACTTCTTCACTTGGTCCCTAGCATATTTGGATTGAGATATAAATATCGTATCCTCAAGTTGACGCAGTTGGAAACCAAAGAAGAATGTAAGCTTACCAACCATGATCATCTCAAATTCACTCTTCATCTCCTCCTCAAAAGTGTGAGCATGTAGGGAGCACATGGATCTAAATACTCTGTCGTCCATATAGACTTGAGCAAACCAATATAGCACCACTCTCTCTCCTCACAAACAACGTTTTATCCACTACCACTCTCTTGATGCCATGAGCTAAGAGATAGGAAGTGAGCCCCTCATACCAGACACGAGGTTCTTACTTCAAACCATACGAGATTTTGTTAGATAAAAGACGTGTCCTTGGTATTTTGGGTCTTCCAACACCTTTAATTGTTCCATGTACATTTCCTCCTGTAGATGCCATTAAGGAAGGTACTATTGACATCCATTTGATATAACATGAAGCCTATATAATATGCTATGGAGAGTATAAGTGGACGAAATGTCTCGTCAAAGTTTACACCCTTAATCTGTGCGTAGTCTTTAGAGACCAACCTAGTCTTATTGAGAACTATGGTACCATTCTTGTCCATCTTATTCTTTTAAATCCACTTGGTACCAATCACATTAGTCTTGATATGCCGGGGAAAAAATCCCAGACATCATTTTTGCAAAATTAAAGAAACTCATCTTGCGCAGATAATATCCAACTCTTGTCATTGAGTGCTTCTTTTACATTCTTGGGCTCAACTAAGGAAGTTTAATGAAGTTAGCTAGCCGCATTCTCAAGTTGATCTCGCGTCTTGACACCTAGTGTGGGACCACCAAGTATAGCAAAATCTTTTGAACTCAAGCGAGTGGATCCTTTAAATCAAGAGTGGGGTCCATCGGAGTAGTACGAGGAACAATGGGATCATCACCAAAGGGTGTATCATCCTCACTCTCAGGGTTAGGGTTAATAAACATGGGCGGCTCATCATCCCTAATTATGAAAATTATTAACTCCATAACCTTAGAGCTTACAAGGTTAAACACTTTATAAGATATACTAGATGATGAATAACCTACAAATATCCTTTCATAGCTTTGGGAGTCAAAATTTCCTAAGTTCTCTGTATCTCTCAAGATGTAGTAAGTACTGTCAAAGACACGGAAATACGATAGGTTGGGTTTATTCTTGTCCCTAACTCATATGGCATGTGTAACGTGTGTGGATGAAGATATACCCGATTCACCATATGGCATATGGTATTAACCACTTCTGTCCAAAAACATATAGGGAAATTTCTCATAAGAAACATGGATATATCCATCTCTTCTATCGTCCAGTTATCCCTCCTAACTATACTATTTTATTGAGGAGTATGAACTAGAGAAAACTCGTGTTTGATGCCCAATACATCACAATTGATGTCCACTCCGGCTTCTTTAAATTTAGTGTCATTATCACTATGCATCCGATTAGTAGTGACACCGTGTTGGTTTTGTAAGACACGACACTTAGTTATTAGGATCTCATCTGCATCATATTTTTATCTAGGAAAGCCCACAATAGATTATCTCAAAAATTTATTTACTATCACGAGAATGTATCTCTTACCACCTATACTATATGCACGAGTAGGACCCATAAGATACATATGTATGAACTCCAACACTCGAGAGGTGGTAATGGTTAGCTTCTGATGAGGACTTCAAATTTAGTTTCATTGTTGGAAAGGACCACAAACTGAGGAAGTTGGTTTCCCAAGTGATAGTAAGCCACGGACTAGGTCTTTCTTCATTAGGCTCTCAAGATATCTAAAATTCATTGAAGCCAAAGCTCCATAGATGAGACTATGGCATTGTTGTAGACCAAGGAGGACTTATGAATGATCATATAGAAATTACAATTGGTCCTCACTGCTTGTAGTAATATTTCATCGGATTGATCATATACGTTACACTTGGATAGGTCAAACTTTACCTCAAAGTTTGCGTCGCACAATTGTCTTATGCTAATTAAGTTTTCTTTCAACCCTTCGACGTAAGCACATTGTTTAGTTCAGGAAATTCGGGTATCTCAACACAACCATGTCCTAAAATACTAGTTATGTGCACAATTGGCTTATGTTAATTAAGTTTCCCTTCGTTGTGATCCAAAAGATTGGTAATAAAGGATTTGTGACTAGTCATGTGCGTATAGCACCCCTATCAAAATACCATTCGGTGGTATCTTGAGCCTTGAGAGCAACATGAACAAAACGGGTTTTGTCTTCATGATTAGGTACCTAAGTGGAGGTAATGTTTTGTTTGCCTTTATCATTGTTGGCTCCGGTCAAGGCATTGGAAGAGTTCTCAAAGGCATAAACATCTTTTGAAATTCTTCCATTAATATTTGAAAAGTCACGACTTGCAACTCAACTTACTCTTTAAGACTAGAAAAATCACTATAGCAGCGCGCTGAAGTATGTGTACGATGAGTTCTTCCTAACTTGTAGAAAAATTCCTTAAGGTGACGTCTTATTTTTCAATAAGTGTAAACATAGGCTTATTTGGGTATACATTGGTTTGCTCATTTAGGTTGAAATATCTTCGGTGGGTTAAGTTGAGGCCCATATGGATCCACCACAAGTTTAGGAATAGGCTCTAGAGTGGCATGGGAAGTGGATGCACCATCGTAACTATTCCTTGACTCTCCCTAAAAACTAAAGTGGGACCGTGGAATATCTTTCCTACCGTCTTCGATATATCCTCTAAATCGTAAGCACGTTGTAGGTAACTTTCTCCCTCACTCAAAACTTCATCTCCCTTATTCTCTTCGGAATGACTTGACTTACAGTTGATGCCATCATGTTTGGAAACGCCCTCATCGGCATGAGATGTACTCAATATACAAATATAACTACCCATGAATGCGGTGAGGTTACATTTATGCTATGATTCATCATTGGAATCCACCGACTCGACATCGCTATCACTAAGGGTGGCATTGAAGGTAGCTTTTCCTTTTCCCTATCTCTTTAATCTCATATCACACTTGTGAGGTTGGTGACATTTACCTTGCACTCATAACATCTCTCCTCATCTTTCTTAGGGTAGTCTCCTCTTGATTTTACAAAACTTTTCTTGCCCAACTTAAACTTTTTTTATCTTTCCCAAAATTTTTATTTTCTTTATGAGCATTTTCTTTTCTTAGCTTGAGAAATTTGGTGAAATTTTTTACGAAAAGAGCAAGATCATCTAAGTCAAAATCATATTCGGAGTCAAAAGAGACCTCCTCTATCTTTTTATCTCAGGATTTTAAAGCAATCCTTTTTTTCGGCTTAACAGTTTCGGGTAATATGTCGATCTCATAAGTTTGAAGGTCTCTTAGGAGTTCTTCTAACCAAAGCGTATCTAAAATTCCCAACGAATTAAGACATTAACCTTAGGGATAAATAAGGACAAAAGAGATTTTAAAATCTTTTTCATAACTCGTGTCTCAGTAATTCTCACCCAAATTAAGAGTAGAGTTAACAATATCAGACAATTGAGTATAAAATTCATCAAATGACTCAGTCGTTAGCCCAATAATGGTCTCAAACTCCGTGGTGAGATTTTTATGCTTAGAAGCTTTCACAACATTGGTAACCTCATGCGTGAGTTGGAAGATATCTCACGGTTCCTTAGATGTGGTGCATGAAATGATGCAATAGACCTTGTCAGGGGTGACGACTTTAGAAAAGGAACTCAAGTCACATGAGTTAAAATAACTCCATATAAATTCTACATCCGCCCAAGAGGTGACTGTAGTCACAGTGGGTGGTTTCCACACTCTTTCACACATAAGCCAAACCCTTTTATCATTTGATTTTAAAACGGACCTCATTATAGCTTTCTAGTAAGCATAATTTAAACCATAAAAACTTGGAACCCTATTATATAAATTGCCTATTTTAACTCAATTTAAAGATCACACAACAAAATAGTATAATCTGCTTTGATACCAATTTGAAAACGCAGCTGGGGCTTAATTGGAATATTTGTATCTTAGGATACACACACAAAGATTCAATTTTTTTAAACAAAATTTTATCTTGATTAATAATTAGGTGTGCATGCAAACTCAAGTCCAAATTAAATAATTAAACCACATAATCAAACCAAATGCATGAAAAAAGAGTTAAAAAAAATCCCTTTGGGGCAAAACTTATATTCAGTACTGTGAAGAGTTTGATAAACTCGAAGACTTACAAATTATTAGATATCCATTAACTATAATGCTCGGTTCCTCAAATCTTTAACAAATACGGATCAGTTCAGCATCATCTGCAGGAAGCAACTCTTCCCTTGGTATCCACAGAACAACCTTAGGATTACGGAATCCTTTCTTCTTCATCCGTACACCCCCAGCTCCATAAATCAACAGTAAAGTAAACACTACCAGGGTTGGTGTAGTATATGGAAACTAGGGTTTGAAACTCAACAAATCATTCTACGTGATAAGTGATTTGGAAAAACAAATACTATTTTAAAGAAACAAAAGATGAACACTTTGGGAACATGTATATAATTTTTATTTTCGTCAAAAGTCTTAAGAAAAACTGTTCAAAACATGATTTTTTATAGCAATACACGAATTTCGAGGTAGCTCTCTTGATCGAATGCAAATGGAATTTCATTCAAGTGAAAACTATAGGTTCGTTCTAGCAAGGTCCAATCTCGTTCGAACGAAAAATCTACTTCTTTTTTTGCTCTGTCAAATAATAAGAGTTGCTCTGTCAAACGGAGACCTTTTTGATATATGCTCGTTAGAAGTCCATTCTAATGAAATTTTGATTTCATTATAATGACTTTAGACTTTATTCTAACAAACAATGGAGTTTGTTCTAATGAGATCTACATCTCGTTCTAATGAGATTAAAAAACAATTATTTTTAAAAATCGTTTTATCAAAAATGCCTCTAGTAAAAAAACAAACATCCCAAACTAATTTGATCGAGTAAAATAAAAAGCACTAGATCTCGTATATGTGACACCCCACTTATTAAAATAACGGGTGACCAACCCTCTACTAAAATAAAACTGAGGTGACCCCGAAAATGCGGGTCGGTGCGCAAAGACTTTATATGCGGAAGTAAACTATTGTTGAGTAAACACCTTAAACCTACGAGTTTATATGAATGATGCCAAGGGGGACCAAATTAAACTTTTACTTAATCTGATTAACTTTTATGAAAATAATTTTAATTTTCAAAGTTAATTAAAGTCCAAAACAGATTCAATTTTAGGCGAGTTTCTAATTATTTAGTCCTACCTTTTCATGTGAGGTGAAATGCAAGAAATGTACAACACACGGTATTTATTTAACGTCGCAAAAACCCTTCCCCGGGAAAAACGATGAACTCCTCTAGGAGTTACCTAAACTACTTCCACTAAAACAATAAAACAACAGGAACGAGTTACAAACAACAAACTTAACAATTAAAGAAGAATGATCTAGCTATTACCCCACACGACCAAGTCTCTACCCTGGTTGCTTATTCTATTCTCTCTTTAACTTGTCCTCACTTGTTTTTGCGTTCTTCACTTCGCAGCCTCCCCTTTAACTTCCTTAAGCGCAGGTTGGCTCAGTGCCTATTATTTACTTTCTAGTGAAGTGTGTGTGATGCAACAGAATATATTTCACCTATATCTTTGCAAGTCTTGTGCTATTCAAATCAAATCAGTTTGACTTTGAATACACTTTTGAAAACTTCTTTTCTCTTTCTTTAAATCTCGAACACTAGACTTGTTCAGATATTACACAAACAAATATGTGTCTACGTGAGTACAAAGTGAGTGATATGTGAGTGATATGAGATGCAAACAATTTCTGAAAATCATTAACACAATCAAACAATCATGTTCATAGAATATGACTTCAAATATATTCAATAAAAACAGACAGTCAAATATTCACAATCTCGTTTTTCAGAAAACAACTATTAGATTAAATCAGATTTTAATCTAAAATCGTATCAAGACTATTTTCACAGATATTTCAGATTAAATCAAAAAGTCTTAAACACACATGCAAATAATATTCAGTCAAGATATTAAATCTTCCACAAATCAGATCTCAGATATCTTAGGTTTAACTTTCTAAACCTCTAACAATACAAATCTGAATATTAACAAATATTTTCTGAAAAATCTGTTTTAAAACAAAACGTTTTAAAAACATACAAGATCTCACAATCAAGTCACAAGCAGAATATTCACATACACAAATTAATTTCGTGAATAGTGTGTGTTGTGTACAAATAATAGATCTAAAGACTGATCTAAAAATACACACAAGAATGAGAGAACTCACTTACAAAGATTATACACTCTAGAAAATCGTAAGTGCGGATTTACAATGAGAGAAGTCCAATCTTCATTTTCGTTTTTGATAGAAATCAACACTTGAAGATGACACAAAAATAATCTGGTTTAATCTCTCTCTCTCTCTCTCAAAATTTTGACAGAGTTCTGCTACAAAATTATTTTCTCAGCTCTTAAAAATGAATACCCAAAGGGTTCTATTTATAGAGTGCACAAGTGTGTGCAGATAGGTGTAAAAAGGTTCACACGGATTGACAAAGAATACACACCAGCCACTGATAAAAATAGATCTAAGGGCTCAAAAAGAAACACGAAGTGGTGTGTTAAAATTGTGACACGTGTTGAGCAAGTTGTAACAAACTAACAGACTAATAAACAAAACGTTTATTAAAACACAGTCGTTTTGATCAGATTGCAAAGCCAGCTGTATTGAACTGCGTAACAACAACGCTCCAAAATATTACCGTTACACCAACAATAAAACTGCGTCGTTTTAGATGAAAATAATTCTGCGTTTTTAAAACTAAAATGATACCGACGTCGTTTTCAAAAAAATGGTTTCTGAAAAATATACCGCGACGTTGTTTATAAAAAATACCAGTTCTGGTTTAAGCAAAAACCGTGTGCTTAAGAAGGTTACAGAACCAAGGAGCGGTACTGGGTATGGCTGGTACAGCCTAAGGCATGGGCTATGCACAAATGATAAAGGCTATGACCTGTGAGGTCAAATCGTGGCCAGCTCCCAAAAACCGAGTACACCTACTAAAGCCACAAAAAACATTAACTAATCCTAGGTGGTCAACTCAATACATAACATATATATATATCGTACGCATACCATGACCAAGACAAAGCCAATCAGATGTGGCAAAGCAAAAGAGGCATGGGTAAAGTCTGCCAAAAGCATTAACTGCTAAAAACAATCCTATATATATTATCATTAAGGCATGCATATATATATAATATACTAACATATCAATCTATATATATATATATATATATATATATATATCCTAACACGCACGCACATTTAGGGACACATGCATATGTAAAATATCATGCATACATAAAAAAAAAAAACACGCATACATAAGCATGAATATATATACATAATGACACGCACATGCACAAATACAACATAAAATAAAAAAATGTATTTTCAACTTCAAAAAAAAATGTTCTGCAATTTTTATTAAGAAAAATATTTAGTGTCAAACTTATTTTCACAAAAACATTTTTCTTATAAAAATTCCAAATTAAAATTTTTGAACTCAAAAATAATTTTATTATGACGAAGCAAAATATTATCATAAGATATGATAAAAATGCAAAATGCAACGTGGTGTTGTGTCCTATATGACAGAAATTCCTATGAGCCATAAGATTACCTTTTTCTGAGATGGCGAACTGAATGGAATGCACATTTGATGTAGATGGACAAAGAGAGCTTGGAGTCGATATGGGGACACGTAATCCTAAATTACAAAAATATTTTGTCAAAATTCTAGTCCAACTAGATGAAGTCCTATATAGCTGAAGCACGAAAAGCAAACCCTAGGTGTGCTCTATATAGGGCCTTCAAACTCCCCCATTGGACTAATTTTGACAATACCCTTGAGTACATCAAATGATATACTAAGGAAAAATAAATCCTAATATGTCCTATACAAAAGAGTATCTAACTACCCACCCATCCTAGAAAAGAAAAGACACAACTCAATCGGATGCACGGTTAAGAAAACCTGCAAAACATAAATACACAATCTGCCAAGAAATCAAGTTAGTAGCATTTGCTCTACCAAAATATTAAAATGACAGAATTAAATGTGCAGAAATTATAAGACATGATATGTATGGAAAATATCATCAACACAAGAATAGAATATGTACTCAATTCTCCCCCATTTTGTCTAAATTAGACAATGGAAAAGAAAGAAAAAAATAAATGTTCATAATCTGCAAAAAAAAAGCGTCTCCTACATTACACATGGCTTTAAGAGATACCGGTTATTAGTAGATACCTTTATCCTAAAACCTCGGAGATCTAGTAATCAAAGAATGCAGTTTAAACATAAGCAAAACATTCAAGTACAATCTTTCCAATCAAATGTTGAAGTTACATGTAAGCAAGACTTATCATAAGGCATAGACAGCATATCAACAAGCTGAAAATCACAAGCAATAGAAGGAACTACCCTAATTTGTTTATGAGATTTTGGAACATTAACCTGGTACGAATATCCATTAGTGTCACAATACTTGGAAACTCCATTTTTATTAAACTTACCTCCCCCATCATTGAATGAATCTAAGGGTATGGTAGTGTTTAAGTCCTTAACCTTCACGTGAGGAGACATAATGATTTTCTTATTCTCGCAAGCGTCACATACATTAGTTGGGCATTTCTTCGATTTTAAAAAATCTATTTGAGGTCTGAAGTCACAAGTCCTAATCCAAATAGGCAAAGTTTTCAAAGGTTTTTGTGCCTTCTGGAATTTAGGAGAAAATTTATTTTTCGAAAATCTGTTCTTGTTAACAAGAGGCCTAGACTTATTGAAGGAATGATTCCAATTAGTGTTAGTGCGCTGCCTAGGAAAATTTGTAAATCGCTTCACATTAGAGTTATGACTTTTAAAATGAGTACCTTTCTTGCGATTACCAAGGCATTCCCAGTTTTGGTGACCAAAAACATCACACCTAGTACAGAACTTACTAGAAGTAGGTAGATCAGATTGGTAGTGTTTTTCCTCTACATGCTTGACAGATTCATTACGAATAAATGGTTTAGGAGGTCTATAGAGTCTCTTGGCCGGAGGACAATATTTTGATGTAGATGCCTCAACAAAATTTTCAATGAAAATATCAATGTCATTTTCAAAATCACTTTCAATTAAGACTTGTTTTCCTTTATCCTTTTCAGACAACTTACTTTCCAACGGAAGAGCCATTTCTTCTTGGGCTTTTACAAAGGGGACTGGTTTAGTAAAATCATCAGTCTTTGAAATAGGACCATCATAACCAAACCCTCTAGTATCACCCTTATATCGTTGTTCAGCAAGCAATTTGTCAAGGTCAAAACATGTTATATCACGACTACGACACATTTTGAAAGCTGTTTCACAAACTTGTTTGGATTTTTCAACTTGCAAAAGCGCTTCATTATATTTTTCTTCAAAAGAAGAGAAATTTTCATTTAAAGTCGTAATTTGAATTTTAAAATCAAGTGATTGTTTTTCAAAATCATTTTTGACATTGTTCATTTCAATGGAATTTTGTTGAACAATCTTATATTGGTTCTCTAAGGTCTCACTAAGCATTTTTACCAAATTCGATAATTCTTGTCTATTTTGCAAAGTCCTTACATACAATTCCGAGTAATCATCATAGCCAACAAAATTTTCATGCTCATTAGTGTCCGTGTGTGAATTGTTGTTATCATCAAATTCAGTATCACACAAGGCACGTTTAGCATCAAACGGAGCTGTTATTTCAAGCATAGAAGGCTGACTAGCTAATAAAGATTTAGCAGCATCAATTAAATCAAGCACATCATCAGATTCAGAATCAGAATGAGAATCATATTCAGAATCGGTCATTCCTGCTAAGTACACATCTCCACAACAATCATAAACTTTCCCAAAAAATGCAACACAGTTTGATTCATCAGAAATAGGAGGAATACTAAAATTACCAAGCCTAAGTAATTGACTTGAATCATCCATTAAAACAAGATAAAAAGTGTTTAACAAAAGTTTTGAAAACAATCTTTAAAAGTCTAGCTCTGATACCACTTGAGGTGACCCCGAAAATGCGGGTCGGTGCGCAAAGACTTTATATGCGGAAGTAAACTATTGTTGAGTAAACACCTTAAACCTACGAGTTTATATGAATGATGCCAAGGGGGACCAAATTAAACTTTTACTTAATCTGATTAACTTTTATGAAAATAATTTTAATTTTCAAAGTTAATTAAAGTCCAAAACAGATTCAATTTTAGGCGAGTTTCTAATTATTTAGTCCTACCTTTTCATGTGAGGTGAAATGCAAGAAATGTACAACACACGGTATTTATTTAACGTCGCAAAAACCTTTCCCCGGGAAAAACGACGAACTCCTCTAGGAGTTACCTAAACTACTTCCACTAAAACAATAAAACAACAGGAACGAGTTACAAACAACAAACTTAACAATTAAAGAAGAATGATCTAGCTATTACCCCACACGACCAAGTCTCTACCCTGGTTGCTTATTCTATTCTCTCTTTAACTTGTCCTCACTTGTTTTTGCGTTCTTCACTTCGCAGACTCCCCTTTAACTTCCTTAAGCGCAGGTTGGCTCAGTGCCTATTATTTACTTTCTAGTGAAGTGTGTGTGATGCAACAGAATATATTTCACCTATATCTTTGCAAGTCTTGTGCTATTCAAATCAAATCAGTTTGACTTTGAATACACTTTTGAAAACTTCTTTTCTCTTTCTTTAAATCTCGAACACTAGACTTGTTCAGATATTACACAAACAAATATGTGTCTACGTGAGTACAAAGTGAGTGATATGTGAGTGATATGAGATGCAAACAATTTCTGAAAATCATTAACACAATCAAACAATCATGTTCACAGAATATGACTTCAAATATATTCAATAAAAACAGACAGTCAAATATTCACAATCTCGTTTTTCAGAAAACAACTATTAGATTAAATCAGATTTTAATCTAAAATCGTATCAAGACTATTTTCACAGATATTTCAGATTAAATCAAAAAGTCTTAAACACACATGCAAATAATATTCAGTCAAGATATTAAATCTTCCACAAATTAGATCTCAGATATCTTAGGTTTAACTTTCTAAACCTCTAACAATACAAATCTGAATATTAACAAATATTTTCTGAAAAATCTGTTTTAAAACAAAACGTTTTAAAAACATACAAGATCTCACAATCAAGTCACAAGCAGAATATTCACATACACAAATTAATTTCGTGAATAGTGTGTGTTGTGTACAAATAATAGATCTAAAGACTGATCTAAAAATACACACAAGAATGAGAGAACTCACTTACAAAGATTATACACTCTAGAAAATCGTAAGTGCAGATTTACAATGAGAGAAGTCCAATCTTCATTTTCGTTTTTGATAGAAATCAACACTTGAAGATGACACAAAAATAATATGGTTTAATCTCTCTCTCTCTCTCAAAATTTTGACAGAGTTCTGCTACAAAATTATTTTCTCAGCTCTTAAAAATGAATACCCAAAGGGTTCTATTTATAGAGTGCACAAGTGTGTGCAGATAGGTGTAAAAAGGTTCACACGGATTGACAAAGAATACACACCAGCCACTGATAAAAATAGATCTAAGGGCTCACAAAGAAACACGAAGTGGTGTGTTAAAATTGTGACACGTGTTGAGCAAGTTGTAACAAACTAACAGACTAATAAACAAAACGTTTATTAAAACACAGTCGTTTTGATCAGATTGCAAAGCCAGCTGTATTGAACTGCGTAACAACAACGCTACAAAATATTACCGTTACACCAACAATAAAACTGCGTCGTTTTAGATGAAAATAATTCTGCGTTTTTAAAACTAAAATGATACCGACGTCGTTTTCAAAAAAAATGGTTTCTGAAAAATATACCGCGACGTCGTTTATAAAAAATACCAGTTCTGGTTTAAGCAAAAACCGTGTGCTTAAGAAGGTTACAGAACCAAGGAGCGGTACTGGGTATGGCTGGTACAGCCTAAAGCATGGGCTATGCACAAATGATAAAGGCTATGACCTGTGAGGTCAAATCGTGGCCAGCTCCCAAAAACCGAGTACACCTACTAAAGCCACAAAAAACATTAACTAATCCTAGGTGGTCAACTCAATACATAACATATATATATATCGTACGCATACCATGACCAAGACAAAGCCAATCAGATGTGGCAAAGCAAAAGAGGCATGGGTAAAGTCTGCCAAAAGCATTAACTGCTAAAAACAATCCTATATATATTATCATTAAGGCATGCATATATATATAATATACTAACATATCAATCTATATATATATATATATATATATATATATATATCCTAACACGCACGCACATTTAGGGACACATGCATATGTAAAATATCATGCATACATAAAAAAAAAACACACGCATACATAAGCATGAATATATATATATAATGACACGCACATGCACAAATACAACATAAAATAAAAAAATGTATTTTCAACTTCAAAAAAAAATGTTCTGCAATTTTTATTAAGAAAAATATTTAGTGTCAAACTTATTTTCACAAAAACATTTTTCTTATAAAAATTCCAAATTAAAATTTTTGAACTCAAAAATAATTTTATTATGACGAAGCAAAATATTATCATAAGATATGATAAAAATGCAAAATGCAACGTGGTGTTGTGTCCTATATGACAGAAATTCCTATGAGCCATAAGATTACCTTTTTCTGAGATGGCGAACTGAATGGAATTCACATTTGATGTAGATGGACAAAGAGAGCTTGGAGTCGATATGGGGACACGTAATCCTAAATTACAAAAATATTTTGTCAAAATTCTAGTCCAACTAGATGAAGTCCTATATAGCTGAAGCACGAAAAGCAAACCCTAGGTGTGCTCTATATAGGGCCTTCAAAAACAGGAGTCTCATTTGTCTCATTCTTAGCATCACTGTCGAAACCAATGAATTACTAACCACCTACTATTAAGTTAAGTTAAGTGTCAATTTTAATCCCAATAACGAAGTGAAGTAAAATAAAATAAATCTGACTGACGTGGGCAACATGCTCGAATATGAAAAGAATCGTGTCTAAATTTGATATGGGTCAGAGCCCAAATCTTTTTGAAAATATTTTGCAAGTAATTAAAATGCATAATTAATTATGTGTCCATTCTTCCATATTTAAATTGGTACCTCACTCTCACGAGATATTACTCACCCCTCATCTAAGGTGCACACCTAACTATGCATTTTAATCAACTAGTTATGCGATGCACCTAACTAGTCTCAAAATATCCTTAATTCCATACGCTATCCCTTTCGTGCGTATTTTATCGAATTAATTTTCACTTACAATTAATAATTATAGTACTGTTGATGTAAAAAATTAGATTGCTTCTAATTATTTAATCACAAATAAATTTAAACAAGACAAAGAATTTTTAAAGTGGTTCAGCCTTATAAGAATGGCCTACGTCCATTGCTTCTGTTATTGCTGAATGTTTTGGAATTCTCGATCATAGGTTTTATCAAGAAATTCCGGTCCCCCCTGAATGAGGATGATACAATGTATTTATAGCCCTTAGGCTGTACATGTGAAAGGGTAAATAATTAATGCCCCTTAAGCGTATACGTCTGTATGATAATCATTCAATGAATAGTTGAACTGTTGATTATCTGGCAATTAATGCTATGGTTGAGATGCAGCTCAGATTGCCTTAGTTGCTTGAGATTCAGGAGTTCCTCGGAGCAATGAAGTTCCTCGGGGTACACTTGTTACTCGGAGTGTATGACTTGGTCGGGAAAGTAAAGTTCCTCTTTGCTAAAGTATTTGTAGAAATGTTTGTATGTGCCATGTAGACTGACACGTGTCTTCTTGTGATTCATCCACGTCAGCATATTAATTTTGGTATCAACAGAAGCCCCCAATGTTTCATAGTTCGAAATTTGAGGAGTATGTAACATTCTTTCTCAGAATATGGTAATATTAAATGATCCTCCTTATTTTTAGGAACGTTTCCTTCGTATTTATTTTTCCTTCCAAATTTGCAGAATCGACCTTTTTGAATTTTTATAACCGCTTCGGTCTTCGCGCATTTTTTGTCCTTTAAACCGCCGGTAGCTTAATAGTTTCTTTTAGTAATCATTTCCTTCACCGTTTCTCGAGGCAAAGTAATTAAGCGTTGCAGACAATCCCATCGTCTTTTACTTTTTCAAATTTCTATTTTCGAGTTTTCCATTATCTCTCTCTCTCTTGTGCATTCATCTTTTCCTCCGTTCGTTCTCAACAGGTCTCTCTTTTTCCTGTAAGATCTTCTTCCTTCTTCTTCATTTCTTTTATTCATCATGGTTTATCTTATTGAATCTCTTGAGAAATTCTGTTCTGATTTTTCTATCCCTTCTTGGGTAACTCTGGAGGAGCTTTCTGAGCCTTCAGATTATTTTCGCTTGGCTGAGGGACATTGGTTCCCCAGCCTCTTTATTACTAAGTGTGGATTTTCTTTTCCACAAAATCCTTTGTGTTTAGAATTCTGTCAGTACTTTGATGTCGTTCCTGCAAAAATAGCCCCCAACACATGGAGAATAGTTAATGGGGTGCATAAATTAAATCAAACTCATGGAACTCGCATAGGAATTCCTGAGATTATGTTTTGTTATAGATGGGCCGTTCTGGATAATACTTTTTGCTCAAAAACCAGATTTTTGAATAGGGCTTTAGTAGTCAATCTCCCAGATGACAAGTGGGATTATTTTGAACATGGAGTTGTTATTAAAAATTGGCAACATGCCCCTTTAGTTGGAGATGAAGTATACAAGGGTCCCAGATGCCCTCCATATGGCAATTGGATAGGTTATTTTTATTTTATTTTATATCTGAAATTGTGCTCTCATTATATTTGATAAAATATGTGACTGATATTTCAATGTGTATTTATTTGCAATTGATAGCAAGAGAAAAGCTCCAAAAGAAACAGAAGTTAACATAAAACACTTGAAACTTATCTGGGGCTTGCATCAGAAAGTTGCAGACGAGTACATTAGGTCTACTTCATACTTGTTGCAGTATAAGAGCTATACATCCTCTTTTACTGCTCGCCCTGTGATCATCAATACCGAACCAGCGCCAGTTCCTGAGTACTTTTCTCCTGAATCTCACATTCCCCTGAGTCAGAAGATGGGTAAAAGAAGAGTTCCTGCTATCTTTGAGAAAGCTACCTTTGCTGGAGAGGCAAAAAGAAATAAGTTCAATGTCCCAGAGGGGACAAAGAAAATAGATGCTTCTCCTTCTGTTGCACCCAAGAAGGATGCCGAGAAGCCCCCAGTGGCTTCAAGCAAGAATGATGCTCCCAAGGAAGTGATCACCATATCCCCGACCAAGAGTTCTTCCTTGGTTGAAGCTGTTGCTGTGCCCTCGAGGAGGCTGAAGAAAAGCTCCTCGGTCAATTTGATTGAAACCATCTCCCAGCACCCAGTTAGTGGTCCTGGTGTTCCTACTATTATTCCCCTGAGCTCTGCTATGAGCTCGGTGAAGACTTGGATCATCCCCTAGATCCAAGGAATTGAAGAAAATCTTCCTCGAGATATGCTTACATCTTTGGCTACTCGCCATATTGCTTTAGTAAGTTTCTCTTGTTCTGAACTTTCCTTCTTTTTCTTATTACATATACCTCTGTACTGACTTGTCGTTATTTCCTTTTTCAGTTGGTGAGTTGCTTTAATACAATTGTAAAGAAAGATGAAGCAATAAAGGCTTATAGCTCCTCTTCCGGTGTAGAGGATGCTTTAATGGGTTTGACCCAATCTTTGAAGGAATCCCGTCAGAAATATGATGAGGATAAAGCTGATTGGGAGAAGAAACTGACCTTGGTCGAGGAAGAGAAGGTGCAGCTTGCTGAGGTCTCTAAGGGGTTGGAGAATAAAGTGAAAAATTTAAAAGATAAGAATAAAGAGCTTGACGATAAGCTCAAGAATTTTGGTGAGCTTGAGAACAAGCTTAAACTTGCTGAGGAAGAACTAACCCTTCTTTGAAAGGTAAATCGTCAAAAGGAGGAGGTGGAAGGCAAACTGAAGGCCACCGAGGAACTTCTATCCGAAAAGCTCTCCTCGGAAAAGGTGAAAAGAAAAGTTGCTGTGAAGAAGTCCTTCAGCACTGGCTGGGACAAAGGATGGCATAAGGGGGTGGCGGCAATGATGTCCCTGGTAGAGTATGGCAGCCTAAAATACTTCAGAGATGGATGGGTTGCTGCTCTACAGAAGTTGAAGGTTGATGAGGGTTCTGAACTGTTTCAACAACATCTTCCTGGCCCCCTCCAACTATTGAGGATGAAGAAGAGGACGAAGCTGCCTCCGAGGAATCCTCCATGGTTGTGGGTGATCAAATCCTTGCCCCACAAGCTATCCATCCAGTCAACGAGGAGCTTCCATCTCTGCCTGCTCCATCTGAACAACTTCCTGCTCCTACCGACCAACTTTTTATTCCCGCCGAGCAACCTAGCTCCTCGTCCCAGCCTCCCGAGAAAGTTTTGGGAGACAAGGAAAAGGTGTGAAGTTGTTCGGTATTTATCTTTGTTTTATTTTCTTTTATCATATGTACTTTGAACTTTGTACTCTTTTTTTATGATGTAATAAAAATTGCACTTTTGATCATCTATGTTGTTGATACTCTGTTTGCATTCTTATTAACTCTTGCCTTCTCCTCTTTATTATTTTATGACCAGAATAGAATTGTTGTCTGATCATGACACAACACTGCTGAGATAATGCAATGAATATTTTAAAGCGAGTCATACTAATTTGGATAGGTCACAAATTGTAGACATCCTTGGCCGAGATGTTTCAGAACAGGCAGTTGAGGCCTATCAATACTTGAAATGTCTTCTTGATCGTGCTATAGCCAATAATGTGGCTTATTACGAAATGATTGAAGACTTACAAGGTACTCTTGATGAACTTCAGTAGCAGTATAAAGAATCTTCAGCTCTTTTGCACGAAGGGTATGAAAAGAAATATCAACAACTCAGTGAAGAGAAAGGCTATGACAAGATACTTGCTGGTTATGAAGTGAGAGAGAGAACTTTGAAGACAGAGGTTGAAGAGCACAGGCAAATCGCTGAGCTACTGGAGCAAGAGAACAATAATCTGCAAAAAGAACTAGCTCAGCTGAGATCTGTTTCTTCTTCTTCAAATGCCTTGGTACCTGTGACTGACGAGGGATTCTCCTTCTTAGAAGTTGAAAACGCCAAATTATGAGAAGAATTGGAGACTTTGAGAAGAGATGGTCCTTCTACTCCTGCTCGGGGACGCGCTAGAGGTTCTCAGGGATGAGCAAGAGTTCTTCGGTCAACCATTGAAGAAGCTTGCACTCAATCAACGTTGGAAAACTAAGTATTCCAGCTGATGGCAAAAACTCAAGCCTTGTCTGAAATGTCCAAGAAAGTCCAGAGCCTGGAGGAGCAACTTGCTACGCAGAAGTCTGCTTTTGAAAATAAAGATATTTTTGCCAGAAGCCTTCACGAGCAATTAGAGAGACTGACTTATCAATTCCATAAACAACCTCGTGAATTCTGGATGGCAGGCTACAACGAAGCCCTTTGTCACTTGGATGCTCGTATTGAGAATGCTAACAATGAAGGCTATAAATAGGGATGGTTGAATGCTCTGGGTGTATTGAAATTGGAGCAAGTCATTATTTATGGAATTACCATGACCCAGGGCTGCTCGATCTACTAGTTCCTCCATTCAAGCTTGACATGAGCTGGACCCCTGCTCGGGCCATTCCTCGGTGCCTTATTTCAAAGTATCTCAGTGATTATAACCTTCATTCAAATGCTGAGTTATCTCGTCCTGAGCATCTAATAGACAGACCTTCTGTAATGAACATCAGAATGCTTCAAGACCCTAACTTCATCAATTCTCCTCTTTCCTTGGAAGATCCTCCTGCTGGCGAGGAACCTGTTTCAAAGGCGCAAGGAAAGAAACCAATAGAATAGGGTTCTTAATGTACTAGTTGTTTATATATTTTCATTCTCAATGTATTTGTTTTTTGGATTTAATGAAAGACTTTCATTTTTGTTCGCAATCTTGTGGTTGTAAAATGCTTTATATATGTATATGCATATCTGTTAAAAAGATAACAACATTTTGTATTTTGTCGACCAACTAATTGTCGACTAACTTGACTATATATCTGTTAAAAAGATAACAACATTTTGTATTTTCTCGACCAACTAATTGTCGACTAGCTTGACTATATATCTGTTAAAAAGATAACAACATTTTGTATTTTGTCGACCAATTGATTGTCGACTAACTTGACTGTATATCTGTTAAAAAGATAACAACATTATGTAATTTTGTCGATCAACTATAGTTGATTAAAACCTGTTGTCGACTAACTTGACTTTGTAGTAATCATTTGACCAAAATAATGATGTTTTGCTTCTCGTCCGATTACAAGTAAAAATTTAACTTGGTCTCAATTGTCAAGATTTTTGATTTTCAACCAATATAACTTGGTGAATTTTTCTTTTCCAACGTTGGTACTTTTTGGAAAATATATTTTTCTTCCTAACCAACCGGAGTTGGCATTTTTAGGAATATTTTTGCCTCCTAATCAAAGGAGTATGGTTTCCTAACCAACCGGAGCGGGCATTTTTAAGAATATTTTTGCCTCCTAACCAAACGAGTATGGTTTCCTAACCAACCGGAGCTGGCATTTTTAGGAATATTTTTGCCTCCTAACCAAAGGAGTATGGTTTCCTAACCAACCGGAGCTGGCATTTTTAGGAATATTTTTGCCTCCTAACCAAAGGAGTATGGTTTCCTAACCAACCGGAGCTGGCATTTTTAAGATTGTCGTTCCCTAACCAAACCGAGTTGGCATTTTTAGGGATATTTTTGCCTCCTAACCAAAACGAGTTGGCATTTTTAGGAGTATAGTTTCCTAACCAACCGAGGTTGGCATTTTTAGGAATATTTTTGCCTCCTAACCAAAGGAGTATGGTTTCCTAACCAACCGAGGTTGGCATTTTTAGGAATGTCGTTTTTACTGATGAGTAGTGTAGTGTGTAGCACCAGTATTCCCCGAAAAACTTTCAATAAAAGGAGAGAGGCTGGAAAAATATCATCATTTTATTCATACTGATGGAACTGCTTTACATTTTACATCACTGATAGTACTTGCGTAGGTGTTCAGCATTCCATGCATTCTTAAACTCTTCTCCTTCTAAAGTTGCTATTCGGTAAGTTCCTGGTCGAACAACTTCTGTAACTCGGTATGGTCCATGCCAGTTTGCCTCCAACTTATTGTGCTTCTGAATGACCTTCTTTAGCACGTAATCTCCTTCTTTTAGGTCGCACTTCTTCACCCTCTTATTGTAGAACATAGTTGTTCGTTGTTGGTAAGCAGCATTCCTAATGGCTGCTTCTTCTCTAACCTCCTCGAGCATGTCCAAATCCAATCTTCTCATTAAGTCACTGACTGGGGAATTGAAATTCAACACTCTGTGTGTTGGAAGACCCAACTCGGCAGGTATTACAGCCTCACTTCCAAATGCCAGCATATATGGGGATTCTCCAGTTGCTGCTTGGGGAGTAATACGATAAGCCCACAGTACTGAGTGTAACTCGTTGATCCAATTTGCTTTAGCCTCACTTAGCCTTTTCTTCAAACCATTTAGCAATGTCCTGTTCGTCACTTCAGTCTGTCTATTACTTTGGGGATGACCTGGTGCTGAATGGAGCTTCAAAATGTTGGACTCTGATGGCAATAGGCAGCAAATTCCTCATTATCAATTTGAGTTCCATGGTCGCTGATGAATGCATGAGGAAGACCATATCTGCAAATGATATTTTTCCAAACAAATTGATATACCTTCTCATAAGTCATGTCGACAAGGGGCTCAGCTTCAACCCACTTAGTAAAATAATCCACTGCGACGACGAGGTATTTAAACCTTCCCCTGGTCATTGGCAGTGGACCAACCAAATCTATTCCCCACATGGCAAATGGCCAAGGAGAAGTAATAGGCGTTAACAATGCTTGTGGAGTTCTTCGTATGGAGGAAAAACGCTGGCACTTGTCACATTTCTTGGCATAGGCTATACAATCAGCCCTCATCATTGGCCAGTAGTATCCCTGTGTCATTACCCTTTGTAAAAGAGTACGACCTGCTACATGAGCTCCACAGGACCCTTCATGGATCTCTTCAATCAATTCTTTCACCTCGGAGGGATGTACACATCTTTGCAATCCTGCCATGATTCCTCGTTTGTACAAAACACCATTAGTTAGTACATACCGAGCAGCCTTAAACTTTAATTTCTTGGCAGTGAGCTTATCCATTGGTAATTCTCCCTCCTCAATATATGCCCTGATGGGATCCATCCAAGATGGTCCTAAGTCAAGGGTGATGAAATTCATCATCAGGTCTTCATCTATGCTCCGACTATCTAACACTTCAATTGGTATCGTTATTCGCAGCTCGATACGAGTAGCTGATACTAGTCGGGCCAGGGCGTCTGCTTTTGCTTTCTCCATTCTTGGTATTCTGATTAACTGAATGGTAACAAATTATGATACCAACTCCATCACCTTGCATGATACTTGATAATTAATTCTCCTTTGGTGGCTTATGTTCCCAACACCTGATTCACAATTAATTGAGAATCACTAAAGACCATCACTTGTTGCGCTTCCATAGTTTTTGCCAAATTAAGACCTGCTATCATGGCCTCATACTCAGCCTCATTATTGGAAGCTTTGAATTGAAATCGTAGTGCATATTCCATGTCGACTCCGTCTGGGCTGTTCAAAACGATCCCTGCTCCACAGCCTGTAGTACAAGATGAGCCATCTACATATAACCTCCAGATAGGTAACTCGTCTTTTAATTTCTGATCCGACAGAGTTCCTCGGTGAAATATTTGTTGCTTCTTTTTACCATCTCCTGAGTTTTCTTGTTCTTCGTCGACCATCTCTTCTCGCCCTTTTACCAACCCAAGTTGGTCTGAGCTAGAATTTGATGATCCTGTCACATCCACTTACCCTTTTACCAAACTAAGTTGGTCTGAGCTAGTTTTTGTTGATCCTGTCACATCCACTTGCCCTTTTACCAAACTAGGTTGGTCTGAGCTAGTGTTTGTTGATTCTTCAACATCCACAGGTTGATCGGCGAGATGCTTTTTCTCCTCGGGGGTATCAGGATAGGTGAATTCTGCTATGAAATCTACTATTGCTTGCCCTTTAAGCGATGACCTGGGTTTATAAACTATATCATACTCACCAAGCTCTACTACCCAGTACATCAATATTCCTAATTTTTCTGGTTTATGAAGGGCTTGTCTCAATGGCATGTCGGTATATACGACTATGGTATGGGCCTGGAAATATGGCCTCATTCTCCTACTTGCCTCAATTAGCGCCAGTGCCAATTTTTCCAGCTTGGGATACCTGATCTCTGCTCCTCGAAAAGCCTTACTTGTATAATAAATTGGATTCTGCACTCCATTCTCCATTCTGATCAATGCCAAACTGACTGCATTCTCTAAGACTACCAGATACAAGTACAATTTTTCTCCCATCACTGGTCTGGACAATAGAGGAGGTGCTCCCAAATTTTTCTTCAAGTCTTGAAAGGCCTTCTCACATTCATCATTCCATTTGAAAGTTTTTCGGAGTGTTTTGAATAATGGGAGGCATCTATCAGTTGCTCGGGATACAAATCTGTTGAGCGCTGCAACTCGTCCTGTAAGGCTTTGCACTTCTTTCTTCGTCGTTGGAGATTGCAGCCCTAAAAGAGCTTTGATCTTTTCTGGATTTGCTTCAATGCCT
This sequence comes from Sambucus nigra, assembly GCA_949130495.1. Classification (NCBI taxonomy): domain Eukaryota; kingdom Viridiplantae; phylum Streptophyta; class Magnoliopsida; order Dipsacales; family Adoxaceae; genus Sambucus; species Sambucus nigra. Next base: position 531,453,004 of record OX422215.1, on the reverse strand, counting down.
CGCTGATTGACGATGTACCCGAGGAAAATTCCTTCTCATACTCCAAATATGCACTTCATCGGGTTTGGCTTCATCTGGTATTTATCCAGTTGATCAAAAGTCTGACCTAAATCAACTAGATGATCGGCAGCTTTCTTACTTTTTGTCAGCATATCATCGACATAGACTTCCATGTTGTAACTGATTTCTTTGGCAAAGACCTTGTTCATCAGCTGCTGGTATGTCGCACTTGCATTTTTCAAACCAAAAGGTATAGTATTATAACAATAAGTTCCCCTAGGGGTAATAAAAGAAGTACTTTCCCTGTCTTCAGGTTTCATCTTGATCTGGTTGTAACCAGAGTAAGCATCCATGAAGCTGAGTAGCTCGTGTCCTGAGGTAGCATCCACCAGTTGATCAATTCGGGGCAATGGAAATTGATCCTTTGGGCATGCCTTAATGATATCGGTGAAATCAACACACATTCTCCATTTATTATTTTTCTTCTTTACCATCACCACATTTGCTAACCAGTCTGGGTATTTAACATCTTCAATGAATCGAGCTTTCTGGAGTTTCTCGACCTCCTCTTGTATAGCTTGATTCTTCTCGGGACTAAATACTCTACTTCTCTGCTTTACAGGTTTGATCTCCTTATTCACGTTGAGCTCATGACATAAGAAGTTTGGATCCATTCCAGGCATATCTTCATGACTCCATGAAAAAGTTTTCTTTCTAATTTTTAGGAAAGTTATCAACTCCTGTTTTATTGATGCATCCAACGACAAACCTATTTGAGTTGTTCGTTCAGGGTGCTCGTCGTCCAGAATAACATTTTCTATAGCTTCCACCACCTGTCCTTTTACAAGCTGAGATTCATCTCTAGGATCCAATGTTTCAATTTCTGTGCCTTCATCCACTTGATATGTAGTAGACTTTTTCCTTGACTCCTCTAATTCCTCTTGTTCGGCAGATGAATAATAACATTCTCGAGCTACTTTCTTATCACCTTTCACAACTCCTACTCCAAAGTTTGTTGGGAATTTTAAGCATTGATGTACTGTAGATGAGACCGCTTCGAACTTCTTCAAACCTACCCTTCCCATGATGATGTTGTAAGATGACTGAACATTCTTGTCCATCACAAAGAAACGTATTCTTTCTGTTCGACATGCAGGCCACGTACCAATGAATATATCCAACTTGATCGTCCGAAGTGGAAAAACTTTCTCGCCAGCAAAACCAAGGAGAGGTCTGTGATAAGGCTCCAGTTGAGATAATTTTAAGTTTAAACTATCGAAGCACGAGTAGAACATGATGTCTGCCGAGCTACCATTGTCTACCAGAACTCTTGAAATCATCACTTCTTTCATCCTCATTTTGATCACCAAAGGGTCATCATGAGGGTATAGGACACCTGCAAGGTCGTTTTTTGAAAAACCAATGACCAACTTCTCTTTATTTACCTTTCTCGGGCGATCCTCCTCAGCCAAATTTATCCGTTGAATATATGAGCAAGCTTGAGCCTCACAGAGGTAATCTTTTCTTTCTGCAGTAAGATCTCCTCCTCCTGCATCTCCACCTGTAATAACATTACAATCAAATGTTCCAAAACGTATTGAAAATACCTCGCGTTCTGGTTGTCTTGGCCTTTTGCGAAGATCAGGGTCATCTTCTGTATCATCTTCATGATCTCTTTTCCTATTTTCCTCTGCCCGACGAGGAGATCTAGACCTTTCTCTTGTTCGGTCGTCATTTCTTCTTTCATTTCTTCGATCAACATACTTTGTCAATTTTCCTCGTCTGATGAGTGTTATTATCTCGTTCTAAAGAGCTATGCAATTTTTAGTCATATGGCCATGATCTTTGTGAAACTCGCAATATTTTTCCCTATTCCTTCTGTCAGGGTCTGCCTTCATTTTCTTCGGCCATTTTAATTCCTCGTTATTTTTTATTTCTTCTAAAACGTGGTTGATACCCATCTTCAAAGGAGTATAATTATCAAATTTTTTCAACACTTCCCATGACGACCTATTTTTGGATTGTTTGTCACCACCATTGCTCTTATGCTCTTTCTTATTAGCTTTGTCGACTTCCACCTTGGTTTCTTTATCCATATTCTTCTTCACAGCCATAGCCTCCTCGGCATTCATGATTTTGGCTGCTTTTGCCATCAACTCTGACATAGTTGTAGGTGGATCTTTAGCCAAAGTGTAATACAACTTATTGGACAATAACCCACTCATCAAGGCGGTGATCGCTGTCTTCTCTTCATAATCTATGACTTCTAGTTCAATGGCCTGGACAAAAGGTGTCCCTTGAACAAAAGTTCATTGTAGGGGATTCTTCGCCTTGGCCATTTCTCCCAATTTATCCTCCGATCTCTGAATGGAGCCTTTCCATGCGTCATTTCCTTCCTCATGCCTATTGGTTCGAGCAATTGATCGAGCTGATGTGGCTTCCTAAGATCTATCTTGACGAGCAGCTGGTCGTGATTGCGCTGATCCTTCTCTTAGATCTGATGGTTGTCGGAAACTCCTCTACATGGCCTTAGGTGGACTCCTATTCCTTTTAGGGCCTAATCGACTGAAATGAGACACCCTGCTCAATCTTTCCAGGGCACTGGTCCTTTTTGGAGAGAGAGTAATACGTTGCTCAGTATCTGTGGCCCGTATTGACAAAGTTCGCCCAGGTTGATAAGAGAAATCATCAGATTCCTCATTATGATATGAATCAGTATGCCTGGATCGTGAAGAACATAAATGGGTTTGCCTCTGACCACTTCTCTGTCCTGAATGAGCAGGTGCACCGCCATGAAGGGTTTGTATGAGTTGCCGCATGGTTTCTTGCATGGCGATCTTGCCCTAGGCCAGGTTTGTCATTATTCCAGCCAGATCTGGAACGGTTGAAGGTGCAGATGGATTTGGAGGGTTTCCAGCGTTTCGATTGCTTGATTCTGGATTATCAGCCATTGCTGATGAATTGTTTTTGGTGAAAAATGATAACAACAGTCGTTTCCCACAGACGGCGCCAATCTGTTGATGTAAAAAATTAGATTGCTTCTAATTATTTAATCATAGATAAATTTAAATAAGACAAAGAATTTTTAAAGTGGTTCAGACTTATAAGAATGGCCTACGTCCACTGCTTCTGTTATTGCTGAATGTTTTGGAATTCTCAATCATAGGTTTTATCAAGAAATTCCGGTCCCCCCTGAATGAGGATGATACAATGTATTTATAGCCCTTAGGCTGTACATGTGAAAGGGTAAATAATTAATGCCCCTTAAGCGTATACGTCTGTATGATAAGCATTCAATGAATAGTTGAACTGTTGATTATCTGGCAATTAATGCTATGGTCGAGATGCAGCTCAGACCGCCTTAGTTGCTTTACATTCAGGATTTCCTCGGAGCAATGAAGTTCCTCGGGGTACACTTGTTACTCGGAGTGTCTGACTTGGTCGGGAAAGTAAAGTTCCTCGTTGCTAAAGTGATTGTAGAAATGTTTGTATGTGCCATGTAGACTGACACGTGTCTTCTTGTGATTCATCCACGTCAGCATATTAATTTTGGTATCAACAAGTACTCAATTATAATCTATTATTCTATATCTAATAACTTTCACATGTTATTGGAAACATTCGTCACTCTTATTGTCTTAAAGACGTATATAACTCTTTCACATTTATATACATAATCATATACCACAACGAACACCCATATGTCGTGTATAATTGTCATCCCACAAATTAATAACATTACTGGATGCGGGTCTCTACAATGATATCATATCCCATGGAAAACTAACATCATCCTCGCTACCGTGTCAAAATCTCACACCGAACTTCGATAGAACCATAACGTATTGGGGATGGTAATAGTTTATTCGATAGTGATTTGTAACCATACGCAAAATTACCTCACTTCTGACTTCAACCTCATAAGGGCACACGCGTGGTGCTATGACCTAGGGACTATACTTACCTTGATGTTTTTCACCAGGGAAGATCACCCACATCGCGAAACCTCCTATGATAACGCTAGAGGGGTATGTCCATATATTCATATAATTATATCTTACACAACGATATATATATATATATATATATATATATATATATATATATATATATATATATATATATATATATATATATATATACAGTCTCTACACACGTATATATTTCTCAATAATGCCAATTAATCGTGCCTATCACTCGTGGCACAACCACGTTATTTTTCGAATATCATTTACATTCTCAATTAGTTAATTACTCGCTTAATTAATTAATTGATTTCCAAGCATAGTTTCTGAACATATACTTTTATCACTCAACTTATATCCCTGTTTTTCGAAATTTTACCACAAATTCAATTATTCATATTCGAGTATAATTCCCTTCCAAAATACTCTAATTTGGACTCTTAGTTCATTTATAGGATTTCTTTCAAATGTGTTTCTTCTATTCTTAATAAAAATATATTTCTTTTTTTTAAGCACCAACATTCTTGATTGGAATGCCCATGCACTGGATAAAAAGTGCAAAACCCAACATTCTTTCTCTTTAACCTTCTCTCATACCATTTTTGACATCTTCTAAAAAATTATGAATTTTGACTCTCTTTCTCAATTTTTTTTTCTTCAAATAAAAATTGACTAAGAGATCGGTTTTTCCACAAAATGAACTACTGAAGTCATTTTATCAATGGTGGACTTAAGTTCAACCTTCTTTTCATGTCGCATTAAATATTGTACATTATCAATGGTGGACTTAAGTTCAACCTTCTTTTCATTTCTCTATCTTCACAATTGAAGTACTGTAATACCCCGTACTTTTGGCTATATTTATTTTTGGGATTAATTAATTAAATGCGTATTAATTGGAAATTAATCCGGGTTATAAATACTAACGAGATGCGAGTTGGTATTTGATTATGTGCATACATGTTTTGATATATGTATTTGGTATTATAAAAGTTGTCGTGAGATTTATATACGGCATTTTAGAAATTTTGTTGAGACGCGTGGGACCGCCGCGTCACGGTGTAATATTTTGATTATAAAAAGTGAATTTAAAATCTATAAATCGTATGGTCGTTTTGAGTGCGCCAACGCGTCCGGAAGGGTCGAGATAGTCAGAAAACACTAGCCGGGGGTGTAGTTTGGGTCTCGGGGTATTTTTAGGCCATACCGGCATCATAAAGGGTATTTTGGTATTTTTACATTTTTAGGAATTAAAAGTGACGAAAATTAGAGATGTAAATCTGATGTGGATTAAACCCACTAAGCCCATTGACCAAACCATATTAACCTAGAAGGCTACGTAGGTTATTAGAAGAGTTTTCTAAATTCCCAAATCAAAACCCTAGCCACCTTAAGCCACCATTGGAGAGGAAGCTTGGAGAGAAGAAATTCTGCAGAAAAGTTCTACCAAACCTACACCAAACTCAGAGACAATCAAGGCAAGTGACTTTATTCCATTTAATTTCAGAGAATGTCTCTTCCATGTTAGAAATTGAGTAATTTTAATTGTTCTTGAAAGATGAATGAAAACCCATGTAGTTTGGAGTTTAGAACTTGAAAATTTTGAAGAGAATTGCATGTAGAATGATAGGTAGATGATTTCTCTCATGATAATTGTGATTAGAAGAAATTAAAACGGATTAAATTCTGGGATTTGATGATGATATAAATCTAGGGTTCATGTTCTTAATAAAATTGGGGAAAAGTATAAAATCTTGTGATTTAATGATGTTTAGGATGCATTAATGTATTAAAAGATGTTAGTATATGACCTTAGCATGTTGTAGTATGATTAGAGGACTTAAAACTCTGTTGGAACGAACTTTGGAGAAGGATTGAGGTGTTAAAAATGGTGAGAAACGTAACTTAGAAAATCTGGGATGAATCTGGTAGCTCGTTAGAAGCCCCTACCCAGGTCGTTCAAACGAACTCGTTCGAACGAGCTTCTAACGAGTTGACCAGTCGTTGCTAACGAGAAGGGATCTCGTTCGATATCTCGTTCGAACGAGATATCGTTAGAAGGTACAATTCATTCGAACGAACTGGAATCTCGTTCGAACAGTTTCGTTCGAACGAGACTTCTAACGAGTTGGCAGAGGAATCTCGTTCGAACAGTCTCGTTCGAACGAGACTTCTAAGGAGTTGACAGTTTGGTCCTTTTTGGACTTTTTTGATTTTTGGAGTCCCGTAAACTTGTTTGAGGATATAGATGAACTTCCTTTGATGATGTAAGGATAGATTTGGGACTTTTGGGTTATTAAGAGGAGTAAACTATATACGCGAGTTATATTAAATGAACCGTTTGGGTTGAAACGTGAGTGTCTACTACGACGTGAGAATTGATTATGGCGCATATGACGATAAACCGGAATAATATAAGTGTAGATATTATAAGTTAGTACGAGAAAGCGATATGTACTACGATTAAACTACGGGATTACTAAGTCATGTGTTTACTTAGTATTGGTATATAAATTGTGTGTATGACATACCTACCATACTTGCTATCACAGGAGGTTTGCGTTCGCTTAGGTCCCTCTAATCCTTGTGTTGCCCGGATTTAGACTGGTTACCTCGATGAACATAGGTCAGAGAAAGACTTATTGGGATGTTAATAAGTCCGCTGATCGTGGGAGCGTAGGTATGTACGTGACCCATGTGATGTGAATGTGTTCGCCTCCACTATTTGTGATTTGTGTTATCGGAACTATTCCTGAGAGATTCGGAATATGTGATCCTTATGTACGTGCTGTGCCGGGATGGATAGCAGAGTATGTGTGCACCACAGCTTAGTTCTCGGGGTGCTTGTATTGTATATTTATGTTGTGAATAATATACACTTAATTAATGGGAACCTTCATGCTAATGTTGTGAATATAATTACGGTATTGTTTCGAGAAATATAACGAGTCAACTGATAGTTATATATATTGCATATTGAACATCTGAGTTACATTAAACCTCTACTTAATTACGAGCGTTATTATGTTAATAGAACCGAGTAATATGGGTAGGATCCATGATAGTCTATCTAGAGGTATGTCACTTAGCTAGTGGATTGTGTCGTTATAGATGGGTACTTGCATTAGGAGTGCACAGTTAGACGAGAGGTGAGAATATCATGTGAGTGCACGTCCTAACATGTACTTTGCATTTAATGTTTTAAATGTTTTTAAAGCACTTGCAGGTTTTTAAAATATAACTCCACATTCGGGCTCTGACCCGTTTGCTTTTCAAATCTTTTTCTTGTAAAACCATTTTAGGTGCCCAGCCACAGGGACACCAAGCATAGGATTCTCATTCAGGTGACGAGCTTTAGCTGGTTGTGGAAGCTACAGGGATTTGCTTGTAGACGCTTCTATCTTTTGGATTCCAGAGTCACTATCTATCAGTTGTAGGGCATGTTGCCCATTTCTATTTAGAGACATCTTTTACATTACAGTTTTCAGACTTTGATTTGTATTGTTTTAGCATTTGGTTATTTATTTCAGTATGGGATTGTAGTGAGGAGTTTTCCTCCAGACTTTATTTACACTATGTGATGGTTACTCATTTTATTTCAGTATGGTGAATGGTGTTGTTATTCGTTATTACACTTGTTGCATGTTATTCAGACTTATATTAAAATTTGGCAACTTACTTTTTAAATACTAGGTGGTTAGTAATAATAAAATGTTTTCCACAGTGATGCTATTAACTGAGCCAACTTGGCATTTTGAATTAATTTAATAAAGGAGTAGCTACCCGGTATTTAATTAGTCGGGGTGTCACAGGTGGTATCAGAGCATCAGGTTCTAGTGTCCTTTAGGATCTGTACGGCTATCATGTTTCCGCTACGTTTCTTTGATATAGAATCCTATATTTTAGGACTGTTGTACTCTTTTTGTGTATGCTTCGTTCTTCAGCTATATTAAGTTTATAACCATGAACTTATAAACTTTGTTCTTATTTCAGATGCCTCCACGACGTGCACGACGAGTTCCCAGGGATGCAACGCCCGAACCCCAGCCCTCTCCAGTTCAGGGCATGATGAACGCCGCTGAGGTTGCAGCTATAGTAGCCCAAGCGGTAAATGCCGCCATTGCTGTTGTTTAGCAGGCACCACCTCAGGCGCCGGTTGCCGCGCCAGTACAGGTTAATGCATTCCCGTCTGCTTGGGAGCGTGTACGTGACGCTTTTCAGAAAGCGCAGCCGCCAGAGTTTGCAGGTAGCTCAGATGTGGTAGTCTCGAGCCAATGGAGGAAGGACATGCAGAGGCACTTGAGGATGTATGAGTGCACGAACGTCCAAAAGCAGGTGCTAGCTACTTTCAAGCTAGTTGGATCTGCGCTACAGTGGTGGGAGTCTATTACCACCATTGAGGAGAGGGATACTCTCACGATTCAGGAGTTCTGGGTGCGGTTCGACCGCAAGTACTTTTCGTCAGCTGTTCATACGGAAATGAGGAGGAGATTGATGAGTTTGAAGCAGGAAGGTAAGACAGTGGCTGAGTATGAGGCCGAGTTCACTAATCTGTTGAACATCGTTCTAGACGAGATACCAACAGAGAAGAAGAAAATTGAGAAGTTCACTGACGGGTTGACTTGGAGAATCCGTCAGCATCTGCTAGGGAACCTATCGCTGGCCACTTATTCTGATGTGGTTAACGCTGCATTGTTGCACTTCCAGGACCACCGTTTTCATATGGCCGAGGGCAAGCGGTCGGGGGAGTCTAGCCATCAGGGCAGGACTGGAGGACATAGTGCCAGCGGGGCACAATCTGGTCAGGGGCAGAGACAGAATGAGCAGGGCTCCCAGCAGGGGGATAATAAGAGGTTCCGATCAGGGAATTACAGACAGGGACAGGGAGGTTTTCGTCAGGGCCATCAGGGTCCAAACGGCCATCAGGGCCAACAGGGGCAGAATGGACAGCAGTTTCACCAGGGCCAAGGAAGGAACGGTAACGGCCACCAGGGCCGGGGACAGCAGGGGCAGAGAGGGGGGAACTTCCCAGGGAAGTGCTTTGTTTGTGGCAAGACTGGCCATAAGTGACAGGATTGTCATGATAGGGGCAGGGCCCCACAGCAGCAGCAGCAGGGCGCTCGCCAGGAGCCACAGAGGCCTATGTTTCCCGCCGCTCTTCCCGCACCGCCACAGATGGCAGCATTGCCACCCATTCCAGCAGTCCCAGCTCAGCAGGGGCAGCTACAGTATGGACGTGTCTACAACGTCCACCAGGCTGCAGTTCCACAGGCACCGCCCGCGATCGAGGGTACGTTTCCTATCCATGGCACTATGGGTCAGGTATTATTTGATATGGATGCTACACACTATTTTATAGCTACACACTTCGCGAAAGATTTAGGATTGTTAGCTACGGCAGAGAGCACAGTGACGTGTGTCGACTCACCATTGGGGAGTGGGTCACTTATTTTCTTTATATGCCGGGGAGTGGGGGTAGAGATTGGTGGTTTGGTATTACCTGAAGACATGTTAGTGTTATATATGCATGTTCACGATGTGATCATTGGTATGGATTGGCTCGTAGCTTATAGGGCCATGATTAATTGCTTCAGTGGGAGCATTATTTTTGCCATTCCGGGGCAAGAGATGTTTGTAGTGGCGATGCCTCGCCCAGAGGGAGGATCGACCGCTCATCTGTATTACATAGAGGAGGATACCTCTAAGGAGGTTGTGATTCCTTTAGATTCGATCCCGGTTGTCAGGGAGTATTCACATGTGTTTCAGGAGATACCAGGCTTACCACCTAGTCGAGAGATAGACTTTGTTATAGATTTGCTACCGGGTACGAGACCTATAGCACGTGCACCGTACCGTATGGCTCCAGCTGAGATGAGGGAGTTACGGGATCAGATAGAGCTGCTGTTAGGTCAGGGCTTTTTTTGCAGGAGTACCTCACCTTGGGGCGCTCCGGTTTTGTTTGTGAAGAAGAGGGACGGTTCACTGAGATTGTGTGTGGACTACCGAGAGTTGAATAAGGTCACGATACGTAATAAGTATCCGTTGCCTCGAATAGATGACTTATTCGACCAGTTGAGGGGAGATTCTTTCTTCTCGAAGATTGATTTGAGATCGGGATACCATCAGTTACGTATCAGGGAGGAGGATGTCTCGAAGACCGCGTTCTTGTCGAGATATGGTTCTTACGAGTTTCGGGTTATGCCTTTCGGTTTAACCAACGCTCCAGCTGTGTTTATGGACTTGATGAACAGAGTGTTCAGGGATTTCCTAGACCAGTTTGTCATTGTCTTCATTGATGATATTATGGTTTACTCCCAGACAGAGGAGTAGCACGTCGAGCATTTGAGGCAGGTTTTGCAGACACTTCGTCAGAACGAGTTGTATGCAAAATATGAGAAGTTCGGGTTTTGGCTGAAGGAAGTCCAGTTTTTGGGACATATCATTTCCGACCAGGGAATATCTGTTGATCTGGGGAAAGTATCCGCGGTGAGGGAGTGGGGACAGCCCACGACACCGACTGAGATTCGTAGTTTCTTGGGTTTAGCAGGATACTACAGGAGGTTTATTCGGGGTTTCTCGGAGATAGCAGGTCCTTTGACAGCTCTGACTCGTAAGGGTGTGCCCTACATCTGGAGTGATGCCTGTCAGTTGGCATTCGATGAATTGAAGGACAAGTTGACCTCAGCACCTGTGTTAGCATTGCCGAGACCGGGAGTTGAGTATTTGGTTTACACCGATGCGTCTTTGCAAGGACTGGGAGGTGTATTACAGCAGGAGAGATAGTACTTAGCTTATGCTTCCTGTAAGCTTAAGCCTCATGAGAAGAATTACCCCACACATGATTTGGAGTTGGCGGTAGTGGTATTTGCCCTATGGATTTGGAGACACTATCTTTTAGGGGAGAAGTTCCAACTGTTCACGGACCATAAGTCCCTACAGTACCTGTTGACATAGAAGGAGTTGAATATGCGACAGCGTAGGTGGCTTGAGTTTGTGAAAGACTACCAATTCGACATCCAGTATCACCCGGGTAAGGCTAACGTGGTAGCAGACGCATTGAGCCGTAGGCCAGCAGATGAGGTGGCAGAGGTGTGGAAGGCTAAGTGGAAGGAATTGGGACACCAGGATGCAGTGGCCCGATCTTTCATGTCTGTGATGACCGTTACACCGTAGATTGTCACAAAGGTAGTACGGGCACAGGCCAATGACTCGTTCTGTCAAGAACAGATAGTTCGATTACTAGCAGAGGGAGCCGAGTCCTATACCATTAGCTCAGACGGGGGATTACGCTTCAATGGGAGATTGGTAGTTCCGGAAGGAGAAGAATTGCGGCACGATGTGATGGCAGAGTCGCACGGCTCACGGTTCGCGGTACATCCCGGAGGGGACAAAATGTACCAAGACATGAGACGGCAGTATTGGTGGAGCGGTATGAAGAGAGATATCGCTGAGTTTGTTTCGAAATGCGCCACTTGTCAGCTTGTAAAAGTGGATCATCAGAGACCGGCAGGATTGCTACAGCCATTGGAGGTCCCGGTGTGGATGTGGGAGAGCATATCCATGGACTTTATTACAGGGTTGCCTACGTCGCAGAGGGGCCACGACTCCGTTTGGGTAATTGTGGACAGGTTGTCCAAGGTCGCTCACTTTTTACCCGTTAGGACTGATTACACTACGGGACAGTATGCCCAGCTCTTCATTTCAGAGATTGTGAGACTTCACGGTGTGCCCCTAAATATCTAGTCTGACAGAGACAAGATATTTGTTTCGAGGTTTTGGGAGAGTTTCCAGGAGGCAATGGGCACGGAATTGCGGTTGAGTACGGCTTATCATCCGCAGACTGATGGGCAGACTGAACGCACGAATCAGATGTTGGAGGACATGCTACGCATGTGCATTATTGACTTCGGGGGTGGATGGGAGCAGTACCTTCCACTAGTGGAGTTTGCTTACAACAACTCCTATCAGTTCACTATTGGCATGGCTCCGTTTGAGGCGTTGTACGGTAGTCCTTGTCGTTCCCTAGCATGTTGGTTAGAGGTCGGGGACAACAAACTGCTTGGGCTGGAAGTGATTCAGGATACTTCGGTAGGGATTGAGTTGATTCGGAGTCACATTCGGGTAGCTCAAGATAGGCAGAAGAGTTATGCTGATGCGAAGAGATTCTTCAGGGAGTTCCAAGTAGGGGACCAGGTTTTGCTCAGGGTATCTCCTATCAAGGGGATTGTGCATTTCGGGAAGAAGGGGAAGTTGGCACCGAGGTATGTGGGGCCATTTCCCATTATTGAGTGGATCGGACCGGTTGCGTATAGACTCGGGTTACGTGAGCATTTGCATCGGATTCACGATGTGTTTCATATTTCCTCACTGAGGAAATACCTTATAGATAATTTGGCTCATTCTCACATTGAGGTGGAGGACATCGATCTCCAGCCGAACAACTCCTACGAGGAGGGGCCAATTGCTATTTTGGACCGAAGCGAGAGAAAACTGCGGTCAAAGATAGTCCCGTTAGTGCGTGTTCAGTGGCGACATCACAATGTCGAGGAATCCACATGGGAGCGCGAGGATGAGATGCGCGAACGTTATCCAGAGTTATTTTTAGCAGGTACTTTCTAGTTTCGAATTTCGGGACGAAATTCAGTTATTAGGGGGGGAGTATGTAATACCCCGTACTTTTGGCTATATTTATTTTTGGGATTGATTAATTAAATGCGTATTAATTGGAAATTAATCAGGGTTATAAATACTAACGAGATGCGAGTTGGTATTTGATTATGTGCATACATGTTTTGATATATGTATTTGGTATTATAAAAGTTGTCGTGAGATTTATATACGACATTTTAGAAATTTTGTTGAGACGCATGGGACCGCCGCGTCACGGTGTAATATTTTAATTATAAAAAGTGAATTTAAAATCTATAAACCGTATGGTCATTTTGAGTGCGCCAACGCGCCCGGAAGGGTCGAGATAGTCAGAAAACACTAGCCGGGGGTGTAGTTTGGGTCTCGGGGTATTTTTAGGCCATACCGGCATCATAAAGGGTATTTTGGTAATTTTACATTTTTAGGAATTAAAAGTGACGAAAATTAGAGATGTAAATCTGATGTGGATTAAACCCACTAAGCCCATTAACCAAACCATATTAACTTAGAAGGCTACGTAGGTTATTAGAAGAGTTTTCTAAATTCCCAAATCAAAACCCTAGCCACCTTAAGCCACCATTGGAAAGGAAGCTTGGAGAGAAGAAATTCTACAGAAAAGTTCTAGCAAACCTACACCAAACTCAGAGACAATCAACGAAAGTGACTTTATTCCATTTAATTTCAGAGAATGTCTCTTCCATGTTAGAAATTGAGGAATTTTAATTGTTCTTGAAAGATGAATGAAAACCCATGTAGTTTGGAGTTTAGAACTTGAAAATTTTGAAGAGAATTGCATGTAGAATGATAGGTAGATGATTTCTCTCATGATAATTGTGATTAGAAGAAATTAAAACGGATTAAATTCTGGGATTTGATGATGATATAAATCTAGGGTTCATGTTCTTGATAAAATTGGGGAAAAGTATAAAATATTGTGATTTAATGATGTTTAGGATGCATTAATGTATTAAAAGATGTTAGTATATGACCTTAGCATGTTGTAGTATGATTAGAGGACTTAAAACTCTGTTAGAACGAACTTTGGAGAAGGATTGAGGTGTTAAAAATGGTGAGAAACGTAACTTAGAAAATCTGGGACGAATCTGGTAGCTCGTTAGAAGCCCCTACCCAGGTCGTTCGAACGAACTCGTTCGAACGAGCTTCTAACGAGTTGACCAGCCGCTGCTAACGAGAAGGGATCTCGTTCGATATCTCGTTCGAACGAGATATCGTTAGAAGGTACAGTTCGTTCGAACGAACTGGAATCTCATTCGAACAGTCTCGTTCGAACGAGACTTCTAACGAGTTGGCAGAGGAATCTCGTTCGAATAGTCTCGTTCGAACGAGACTTCTAACGAGTTGACAGTTTGGTCCTTTTTGGACTGTTTTGATTTTTGGAGTCCCGTAAACTTGTTCGAGGATATAGATGACCTTCCTTTGATGATGTAAGGATAGATTTGGGACTTTTGGGTTATTAAGAGGAGTAAACTATATACGCGAGTTATATTAAATGAACCGTTTGGGTTGAAACGTGAGTGTCTACTACGACGTGAGAATCGATTATGGCGCATATGACGATAAACCGGAATAATATAAGTGTAGATATTATAAGTTAGTACGAGAAAGCGATATGTACTACGATTAAACTACGGGATTACTAAGTCATGTGTTTACTTAGTATTGGTATATAAATTGTGTGTATGACATACCTACCATACTTGCTATCACGGGAGGTTTGCGTTCGCTTAGGTCCCTCTAATCCTTGTGTTGCCCGGATTTAGACTGGTTACCTCGATGAACATAGGTCAGAGAAAGACTTATTAGGATGTTAATAAGTCCGCTCATCGTGGGAGCGTAGGTATGTACGTGACCCATGTGATGTGACTGTGTTCGCCTCCACTATTTGTGATTTGTGTTATCGGAACTATTCCTGAGAGATTCGTAATATGTGATCCTTATGTACGTGATGTACCGGGATGGATAGCAGAGTATGTGTGCACCACATCTTAGTTCTCGGGGTGCTTGTATTGTATATTTATGTTGTGAATAATATACACTTAATTAATGGGAACCTTCATGTTAATGTTGTGAATATAATTACGGTATTGTTTCGAGAAATATAAAGAGTTAACTGATAGTTATATATATTGCATATTGAACATCTGAGTTACATTAAACCTCTACTTAATTACGAGCGTTATTATGTTAATAGAACCGAGTAATATGGGTAGGATCCATGATAGTCTAGCTAGAGGTATGTCACTTAGCTAGTGGATTGTGTCGTTATAGATGGGTACTTGTATTAGGGGTGCACAGTTAGACGAGAGGTGAGAATATCATGTGAGTGCACGTCCTAACATGTACTTTGCATTTAATGTTTTAAATGTTTTTAAAGCACTTGCAGGTTTTTAAAATATAACTCCACATTCGGGCTCTGACCCATTTGCTTTTCAAATCTTTTTCTTGTAAAACCATTTTAGGTGCCCAGCCACAGGGACACCAAGCATAGGATTCTCATTCAGGTGACGAGCTGTAGCTGGTTGTGGAAGCTACAGGGATTTGCTTGTAGACGCTTCTATCTTTTGGATTCCAGAGTCACTATCTATCAGTTGTAGGGCATGTTGCCCATTTCTATTTAGAGACATCTTTTACATTACAGTTTTCAGACTTTGATTTGTATTGTTTTAGCATTCGGTTATTTATTTCAGTATGGGATTGTAGTGAGGAGTTTTCCTCCAGACTTTATTTACACTATGTGATGGTTATTCGTTTTCTTTCAGTATGGTGAATGGTGTTGTTATTCGTTATTACACTTGTTGCATGTTAATCAGACTTATATTAAAATTTGGCAACTTACTTTTTAAATACTAGGTCGTTAGTAATAATAAAATGTTTTCGACAGTGATGCTATTAACTGAGCCAACTTGGCATTTTGAATTAATTTAATAAAGGAGTAGCTACCCGGTATTTAATTAGTCGGGGTGTCACAAGTACCTTCATGACTAATACACAAAATTTCCCATGATTATTTAGCTTGTTCATAATAAAAGATGCAATTATACTCTTGAGTACAAATTGATGCCAAAATTGCATTCAATGCAATCCAATTGAAATTACAATCAACAAACTCAACATCCATCCATAAAACCTTTGGTTTCTTATCACTAACCCTGTCTTCTTTAATGGTAGCGTAAATCCACCTTTTATCAACACTCATCCACACTCTCTCATGTTTACATCTAATTTGCACACACATTTTAATCTTCTAATGTCCATAGTTTGATCCATCAAAGTAAGGAGGACGATTTGTGGAACTCGAATCCCTAAATAGATCCAAAAAAACAATTCACAAATAAGTAATTCAAGTAATTGATTAAAAAATCAATTAACACACACAACAAGATCTACTCAAGCGCTTTAATTCTTAAACAATAAGAACCAAACTCTAATACCAATTGAGGTAATAGAAGGTGATGCGAGCTCAATTACACAAGAACTAACCTATAAGGAGGGTGAATAGGTTAGATAGAATATATGACCATTTGTTTTTGCACTTTCACAATTTTGTTCTCAATTTCAAATTCTTTGCAATTTATTATGTTTTAAACCTTCTTAAAATGATTTAAACACATACAAAACTTGAATTAAGTGAATCTAGTAGAATAAACCTAAATCTACAACACTTTCGCAAATCACAAGTTAAAAATTAAACTATGTGAGGCATGTCGTAATAAAGCCCCAAAACTCCCACATATATTTCATATATATTATATATACAAATAACCTTAAAGAATAAGGTAATAACCTTAGTAACTCTCAAAGTTCCAAAATTATCAAAATACCCCTAGAAAAAACAAATTACTGAAACCATACCATACCCTTAAAAACCAAACTTCAACACAAAACTTTACTATAGGACTTGTGTTTTGTAACAATTACATAAATCATCGTAATAAGTTCAAAAAATTACATATTTATCCCCCAAACTTTCAAAAAATACATAAAAATCTATAAATTTATGTTATATGCTTTCCAAGGACCAAAATCAAAACCAAAACTATTTACTCAATCCCCTAAACTATTTGGCCAACTGGATGCCCTGTGAGAACCAACCCATGGTAAAACACCACCTCTTCCACCAATCTCTTGATCACTCCCAGCAGTATAAAACCCTCCCTCCTCGTTGCAAAAAAGTATTTCAGCTCAGTGAAAAACACAAAGCAAAAAACTATCATTTTGGTATTTCTACAATTTTATGTAGCATTTCTAATTTTTTCAATTCTTTAAGTTTTTGGGCATTCGTAGGTATCAAATATGAGTTTACATGGAAGTTTTCACATAGGAAATGCTCTGAAAAAAAGCTTGAACATCATAAGCCTCCATTACAGTTTTAGCTTTAATGGTGGAACACGTACTGCTGACTTTGAACCAATTTCAAAGTGGGAGAACTCAATCCCTTAGTCTAATAAAGCTAGACACATAGCTTGATTAAACCCAAAATGGCTTTTAATACCCCAAATCAAAGTTTGAAAATTACGGATCTAGAAATTTCATAAAGAAAATTCAGGAGCTATAGTAAACTAAAATCATTAAACCAAATTGGCTTAGCCAAATTTTGATGATAGTTCTTGAATATTACCATGTCATAGCTAAAATTACAGCCTAAAGCCATGAATGTTAAAGTTAAACTTGCACTTTTTTTTTATAGAAAATGATAGCTCAAACCAGTTAATCTCAATGCTTAAAACCAATATGGTTGGATTCCTCTGAAAAAAATTAGAAAATTTTCATTCAGGAATCAACCTAAATGGTATCCCAAAACTGTTCAAAATTGAGGTCAAAGTCTTCAAATAAAAAATTCAATAAAATGATGTTAGAAAAATTAGTGAATACATGAGTGCGAGTGGAGTCAAACCCAAGAGAGTATGGGCTTTGACCCAACGCATGAGGGTGTATCTCCAATCAGAAAATTCTGAGATTTTTTCCAAATTTGTGTTCTTATTTTTCTGGTCTAAATGTTATATTACATTACCTTGTTTGATATTCCATAAAGAAATTTCTTATGAAACTAGTTTTAAGGAATTAAAAACCAAACTTATAATTCACTCAAACCCTTGGATTTTTTTAACTATTTTAAAGCAAACCCAGACTTTAAATCCAGGACCTTACAATAAAAATGTATTTAATCAATAATTCCAAAAATGAATAGAAATGAGAAAAATTATTGAAAAACTTAACTTTTCACAATTAAATATTTACCCTAAATCTAAAGTTTAAAGTTTAAATAATTTATTTTAACTGTAGCTTTTACTTAGAAATTCATTTTTACTTTCATACTTTAAAAATTTATTATATCCATATTTTCAGAATATCTGGTTTACCATCGGTAGAACGAAGATCAGTTATAGTCCACCCGAAATTGAAAAGTAGTTGATTCTATTTTGATGTTATTTTTGAACCTATACCCTTGAATTAGTTCTTGCTCCGCTCTTCAGAGTTTAGGCTTAGCACTGCTACTTTATCTTCAAAGGTTTTGGATTGATTATATCTCCAAAGTTTTTGGATTGATTTTATCCAAAGGATTTGAATGTTTTTATAAGATTATTGATACGCATTTTAATTCTCTATAACTGATAATTATGGGTTATCCTGTCATATTCCGAACCTTATTTTTTTGACTCGATAAACACTTATCTAGTGATACTCACCATACTATTCGTGCAATTGTTAGTAGACTTTTGTATGCCCTTGTTCATTACTGTTGATATCTCATTTTGTTTCAAATTACTATAAACTGTGATATATTACCAGTACTTCATTACCAGTTATGCTATCTAAGAAACTCACATATATACACTTGTTATAGAAATAAAACTATCTATTTGGCAAAGTTTTACTTATACTTTTCCCTTCCATATGGAAAATGAACTCGAAGAAGGAGATACAACTTTCGCCCTAATGAATTTTTATTTTTTCTTATAAAGAAAAATATTTTGAGTTACGTATGTGGGGGCAGTAACTAGCAAAGACGTTAGCACCAACTGGAACACTTTCACCATAACTCAAGAGCTTGGGTGACCTTTTTAGTCACCCTTTTATTTTCGTGTCATGAAGACTTCGAGATACCTTTTTATTTATGTTCTATGGAAACTCCGAGATATGTAATAAGATGTTATGCATCGATTTAAATAAATTTTATTTCCTTTTCGCTTGAAATTTTATTGTTATTTTATTAGCATTACTACATACAGATAATCGGGTTGATAAGATGATATCAGAGCATGCCCCAGGTTTTATGCCTATATGGGACTTAGGAGATTTTATGCCTATACAAGACTTGGAATAATCATATTAGTTATTAAAACCTCCCTTGTTACATTATGTAACTAATTCTGTCTTGCAAATACAAACATCTGGGACGAAATTTACTTAAGACATATATGACGATGCATAAAAAGTTTAAATAATCGATTAGAGATGAGGGATATGCCAAACTGTTTCAGACTATTCGAAGTATTGATCGATATTCGGTTATCGCTACTCCATATATTAAACATAGTTTGCTAATAGTTTTTTATTAGGAGAAACAAAAGTAGTGATACAAGCCTAGAGATATTTCCAAGATCCTAACATCCTGCAACAAGTCGTTCATCTAGCTTGGGACATGGCTCCACCCAAAAAACTTATTGTTACTACCTCAAAGTCCCCAATCGATTACAAAACTATTTCATCCAACACTAGTTATTTTACTTCCACTACCTCCGGCACTTCCTCTGCTGACTCTGATCCTTCGAACCCCGAACCTAAACTTGACAACATCGTACAACAAAACTCTTAAAGTAAACTAGGAAAAATATATAGATGTAAATAAATAAACATACCAAGGATTAAGTATCTTTTTTTGGGTTTGTGTGTGAGAAGATGTGATCGATATATTCCTAACTAAGAATTGTAGACCTAAGCAACCGTTTGAACTAATAGGAGTTATAAAAAGTAACAAGTTTGTATCATTTTGCTTACAAAACCAATTTAAACTAGTCTATGATATTAATATAAAAGTTTGTTTGGTTACTCCAGCTGTCATTATATATTTAGTATTTTTTTATATATAGGATGGTTAATACATGAGCATCTCCTAGTGGATCACAAGGAGAACAACAAAATATTCCACATTTACCGAATCCAACTACGACTAATAAAGGTAATATTACGTTGTTTACAATAACTAATGACTTTGACCAGGATGCAATAAAATTCACCACCGCCACACCCGGTTAATAATGAGATATCAGATGAGACTCGAAGAATGAATGCACTTAAGGAATTTCTTCGACAAAGACCACCAGTGTTTTATGGAAAGCTGGGTACCACAAAAGAAGAAAAGTGGATACGTCAGATGCTTAACATTCTGAATGGAGGAGGTATAATCCCTAAACTTAGGGTGAAATTAGCAACCTATTTGTTTTTAGGCGAAGCAAATTTTTTGGTGGCAGTCTGTTCTTTGATCCTGAAATGTTGACAATTTAACTTGTGTAAGGACAAATTTCGAATCGAGTCAATTTGTATGTAATTGACATTATTTAGGACAAAACATTTGAGTCATAGGTTAGGCTTTGTGTTGTTGACCGCGTAAGCCTATGACGTGTTTGATGAAGACGTAGCAGCTAGGTTTTGAATTTAGATACATCGTTCAAAGTTTGTCTTCACGTTTATCGAGGATCTCACTGGTATGAATGCATATTGAATATGATCCTGGGATATTTTTAGGGTATTTATTTTTTAAGTCAAAATTGTTTGGAATAGTTTTTAGATAATTTTTTGAAGAAAAATATTTTTAATTTTAATCTCATTAGAACGAGTATTGATCTAGTCGAACAAAATTAAAAACTCGTTGTAGCGAGTTTCGAATGACCATCAAACGGGAGTCCACTATTTTACAAAACATTCTCGTTGGAAGATCGTTAGTAGCCTGTTCGAACGAAAATTTGTTGTTGTTCAAACGAGAGTTAATGTCGTTAAAACAAAAATAGTATTTTCATTCGAATGACCTTGTGTTTTCATTCGAACAAAGTGATCGCCTCAAAATTTGTGTTTTTACAATTTAAGTTGTGTTAGACTCAAATTTATCATGAACTTTTGGTGAAGAAATGATTTTCGGTTTGTTTACCAAAGTTCCAAAACTCTGGTTTTAACCTTTGAATTTAAAGTTCCAAGTTCTTCTTATTTACATATTTTGAGATCTTGAGGTTGCACACTAAAATTTATTTCTCTTCATCTCGAGAGATTTTGTTTAGTGTGGTGAACTTTGTGTGTGTTGTTTGCGGTGTAAACTGTTGTTGAGCGTCATTGGTGGATAACAATATGTGCATGAACTCATGCGTTTTGACAACTTACGTGGGTGGACTCCTGCTTTCTACTGTTGAGGAGCAGTCGAATATTGAAGAGCTTCAACCCTTGTGGGGATCGATTCGTTGAGTAAGTCTACTGTTAACCTTTTGTAATTCTGCATCATAGTGATCTCTTTGGCTGGGCTGTCCAGTTTTTTTCCCTTTTGTGATTTTCTTTGTACATCCTCGTGTTGTGGATGGTTTCTTTATTTTATTTCCTTATTACTTAGATGGATGTTTTAGGCTAAAAGAATAAAATTAGGTAATCAACTTTTCACAACAAATTATTTAAAATAGGTGAAAAGGTTTTACAAGGTTAAATTCTAGTTAAAGTTTCAATCTTTAAAATATAGCAATATTAAAAATGGAAGTTTTTTTTATTCAGTTCATATTTGCCTAATCACACACACACACACACACACACACTGTAGGGGAAGGGAGTTTTCAAGTTGGTATCATAGCTTGAACACTTGGTTTTTGTGTTTTTATATCGTATTTATAGGCATGAATTTTGGAAGTTTTGATGATATTAGAACCCCGATGTTTGATGGGTCGAACTACGCATACTAGAGAATGCGTATGAAATCAGCTCTTAAGGTTATAGATGAATGGGTGTGGTTAGTTTTCGTTAAAGTGTGGTCTCCACATATCATGAGAGATGGAGAGGAAATTAATTTAAAACTCGTAGGATAATGGATTGAGGCCTACAATATGTTAGAAAAATTTAACTATCGAGGTTTAAATGCCCTATTTTTTCTGTCACCCCGGAGGAATTCCGCTGTATTATGACTTGTGAAACATATAAAGAGGCTTAGGACATACTCTAACTCACCCATGATGAACCTAGTGTTGTTAAGGCTTCCAAAATCCAAAACCTCACCACTTAATTTGAAACGATTAAAATGTTGAAGAGTGACACCTTGGATGAGTTCTATGCTAGATTATCCGACATTATCAACTCGTCTTTTAACTTAGGAGAGAAGATACCCAACAACCGAGTAATCAAGAAAATATTTTGGTCTTAGCCTAAAATATTTAATCCAAAGTTGACCATTTTAAATTCTTTGGGTACTCCTGACTCTATGAAAATTAAAGCTCTTGTAGCTGACTTACAAACTTATGAGCTTGATATGTTTACCTTCAAGAATGTGATGAAGAAAGAAAAGAGCATTGATTTGAAAGACCGAAAGGAGGAAACACCTATTTCGAATGATAAATTTGACACCGAGTCAGAGGATTTGGCCATTTTGGTAAAGAGATTCAATAAATTTCTCAAATTCAAAAAGAAATTGAAAGATGCAAAAAGGTTTGAGAAAAATAAGCACAATAAGGCTGATCACTTCCATAAAACTATAATGATAATTTTAAGAGGGATAAGTTGGAAAGATGTTGTGTTTGTGAGGGATATGGCCATAGGGTAACTGAGTGCCCCACTAAAATAAGGAAGGACAGAAAGAAACCGATATCATTTAATGCCACCCTTAGTGATAGTAATTAGAAAATGGTAAACGACTCCCCCATTGAGCACAACTTCACCCCATTCATGGCTATTCATCTGATCTTTGACGAGAAATATTTCCATGAAGATATTTCTTTAGATGACACTTTCAAGGCCATAATTTGTGGACCCCAAGTGAGTGATATTAGAAAAAGTGAAGATGAGAACAAGAATGAAGAAGAGGAAGTGGAGAGTGAACTCCAAGTTATGTTTCATGAATTGTATGTGAAAACTTTAAAGGTAAAGAAGGTTAACTTGAAGTTGGAAGCTAAGTTGAAAGAACATGACATAGTGAATGATGATAGTGTTTTGGTTGAGGATCTTAGAGCACGTGAGAGGACTCTTTGAGAGAAGATAGAGTACATTTTGGGTGAGAGATATAGTCTTCGTGGTTTAACGGAGGCTAAGAAGAAAGAGCTTTTAAAGTTTGAGGAGTCTAGGTATTTAGTCGAGTAGATGATAGTTGAGCTTGAGGATAGATTGAGAGATTCAAACGTGTCAAATTTGTTTTGGAGTCTAGGTCGAAAAAGTTGGATAAAACGTTACGCATCGTCCCAATCAAAGATGACAAGTGTGGAATTGGCTTCGATGATCATAGTGCCTCTGCTACCAAAGCCATAACCATGTGTTTGAGAGAGTCGACTGGGAATGTTAGGAAAATCAACCCTTAGGTAATGACCCTCGCCGTGTTTTCACTTGCACTCATTGTGATAGGAAAGGTCACCTTCGTAAGTTTTGTTTTGATATTAAAAACGACCTTAGAAAGTCTAAGAATAGAATCACCATGGTTCCCAAATCCCTTAAGCATTATGTTACACCTACTTGGGTTAGGAAATCTGACTTGGAAGCTTTACATATTAGACTAGTTGATTCTCATTTACTTGCACATGATTCTTCCCATGCTATATCTAATGGTTAGTTTTGTTATCTTGTTTGTCATACTCTGATTTTTTCTTCCTGATATATGTTTACTTATTTTATGACATGTATATCTTTTTAATTTTGAATTTACTTTTACTTAATCATATTGAAAAAATACAAAAAGATTTTGTTTATCTTATGAGTTAGATTGTTCTCAAAAATTGGTATTTTATTTTGAAATTTTTTAGAAAAACTCAAAAATATTTTTGGTTTTTATCTATTTTAGTTATACACATTTGGTATATCATATTGATGTGTTTAAATCCAATTCATTCCAAACTTTGCATGTGGCTAAGACATTTGGTTATGATTGTTGATACTTAGATTGTTCTTATTTATGCTTGCATGGAATTATTTCGAACTTGATTTGCTTAATAGATTTGACTTTGTATATGCCTCCACACACATGCACGAGATT
The DNA here is from genome assembly GCA_949130495.1 of Sambucus nigra. NCBI lineage: Eukaryota > Viridiplantae > Streptophyta > Magnoliopsida > Dipsacales > Adoxaceae > Sambucus > Sambucus nigra. The sequence continues at coordinate 531,429,166 of OX422215.1, read as the reverse complement.
TTTGAACGTTAACTTCACATGTATATGTAAGATTTGTGAGATGTTCTCCCATCAATCTCATCATCGACATATTTTATGGCTATGGGGAATTTGTGCATGTAAGAACCGTTACCCGTAAGTTTTTTTATTAGTGTTGAAAAATATGAGTGTGCAGATGAAAGGGCTACGAAAGGATTAAATCTCCTTTACGAGAAAGCCACCATTGGCACGAGCCTAATGAAAAGATTAAAGGCAAAAAATAGAAAAATTGCCAAAGGCCAGCAAGTTAAGTTTATTTGAGCTTCCAAAAGCTATATCTTCAAAAGAATTGAGAATAGAAAAGAAAAGAATATAAGATATATGTTTATTTTTTGAGGGTGTTTAGTGGAAGATCAATGGGTTTGCATAATGAATCCAGTTATGCTTATTTTTTCATGATGCTATTGATTTGTAGAATCATCAGTATCCTAGGTTTGTGTCCATTGTGATTGCTTGTTCATTAAGTTCACTTTATCTTGTCACTTGAGGCTAAATCTTAGTTTGATAAGGTTTTGCGGTCAATTAGAACTTCTTGAACATATTTTGACTACTTGGGTCATAATTTATTTGTATCTAGCTTACGCCCATTCATTCCATCCCACATGCTTGGACACATTGATACCATGCTAATATGTAAAGCTTATGAGTTTTGTGGTTGTTTATACCTATATATATGTCGGGATATCATTAGTATTTTTTTCATAAATTATAAATGTATCATGTTTTGAGCCCTTGCGGTTTGCATTTAGTTCTTGTTTTCCATATGCCTTATTGTTTGATTTTATTTGGCATAATTTATGATCATATTAATATCTCTCTTTATTTGGTTTGAAATTCAATATCTCATTCTTGTAGTTTCAAATTTGTATTAAACTTCATTTCTTATTCAAGTTAGTACCCTTATGAGTTGATGCTGATATTGTTCATCTTAGTTTGGATTATGTGTGCTTGAGTTTCTATGTTGTGAGTTTTTTGCACTTCACACCATCGCAGGCTTTATTCCCTTCTCCCTATGTTTAAAATTGGTATCTTATGATCACATATTTAAGGAGAGATTTGGTTTTATAGGGGAGTAAATTTTTTATGCTATCTTGCTTTGTCTATTCTCTAACAAAGGGGGAGAAATGGTATATTTTCCTTGCACGATTAGGATATCTTAATCTTAGGGGGAAGGCATCTTATTTAGGTTGAGATTATTTTAGACATTGTATATTTTTATTAATTTGTGAATTTATACTTGTTATATTCTCTTTTCATTTGAAAGGTGTGTCCAAGTGTGCAGGTTTATATGTTTACAACAATGCGACAAAATTTTCAAGCAAACAAAAACTACTCTAAGTTTGTGTCTTTTTCGAGCGTCTATATTTTTTTCCTTTTGGGGGTTGGGGAATGAGTATTGTTAGAGATCTTGACAATCCATAGGATTTTTATTTTGGTTTTGTCTTGGAATAGCCAAAGGGGGAGATTTATAAGGACAAATTTCCAATTGAGTCAATTTGTATGTAATTGCCATTATTCCAGACAGAACATTTGAGTCATAAGTTAGGCTTTATGTTGTTGATCCCATAAGCCGAAGACGTGTTTGATGAAGACGTAGCGGCCAAGTTTTGAAGTTAGATACATCATGCCGAGTTTATCGTGCCATGCTTATTTTCACGTTTATCGAGGATATCACATGTATAATTTCATATTGACTATGAGTCCTTGAATATTTTTATGGGTGTTTATTTTTCAACTCAAAATCATTTGGAACAATTTTTAAATGTTTTCGTTAAATAAATATATTTTTAACTTTGTACTCCTTAGAATGAGTATTGATCTCGTTCGAATGAAATTAGAATCGCGTTGGAATGAACTTCCAACAATAATCAAATGAGAGTCCACTGTTTTGCAGAATAGTAACATTGGAACATCGTTATAAGCCTATTTAAATGAAACTCTATTGTTGTTTAAATGGGAGTTAATGTCATTAGAATGAACATAATATTTTCGTTCGAACGACTTTATGTTTTCATTCGAACAAAGTGATCGCCTTGAAATTCGTGTTTTTACTATTTAAGGCATGTTAAACTAGATTTTTCAAGAATTTTTTGTGAAAAAAAGTTTTCCTATCTATTTACTAAAGTTCCAAAACCTTTGTTTCACCCTTTGAGTTTAAAGATCCAAGTTCTTCATATTCACATGTTTTGAAATCTTGAGGTTGGGCAACAAAGTTTGTTTCTCTTCATCTTGAGCCATCTTGTTTTGTGCGGTGGACTCCATGCATTCTATTTATGGTGTAGACGGTTGTTGAGCCTCATCGGTGTATATTAAGATGTGCGTGGACTCGTTCGTTCTGACAATTTGTGTGGGTGGACTCCTCCGTTGCACTATGGAGGAGCAGTCAAAGATTGAAGAGTGTTAATGCCTATGGGGATCGAGTCATTGAGTAAGCCTACTATCAACCTTTTATAATTCCGCATCATAGTGATCTATTTAGCTGGGCCGTCCAAGATTTTTTACCTTTGTACTTTTTCTCGTACATCGACATATTGTAGATGATTTTATATTTTATCTGCTTATCATTTATATGAATGTTTTAGGTTAAAGGATAGAATTAAGTAAATCATCTTTTCACAATAAATTATTTAAAATTGGTGCAATGTTTTTACAAGGTTAAAGTTTCAATCATTAAAATATAAAAATAAAAAAATAGAAGTTTGTTTATTTAGATCATCTTTGCCTAAGCACACACACTGTAAGGGAGGGGAGTTTTTAACTTGAAATCTGTTTGAGTAGATTTTCTTAAAAAAATACTTTTTCAAATCAGTAAGAAATCAGACGACTGTTAAATTCCTAGGTTTGCAACAACAATAAATGATGATAGCACAATATGGGCTAAGTTTAAAGAACTGTCTCGGTATGCCCAAGATTATGTGGATACTAAAGCCAAAAAGGGTAAACACTTTAAATGTGTCTTACAAACCAACGCTAAAGCTTCTATCATCCCATTGCATCTTTGTGACCGTTGATACCAAAAAATATTCATCTACGTGGACCATTCGGATACTGACATGTGGTGTACAGTAGAAGATTAATCCTAGTCAACAAGGATGAAATGCTGACCAACTCTAGGGATGCCGACCAACACCAGGAACAACAACCAATGATGACGGGAAAACATCAACAGTTGTATACATAAATGATTTTACAGATGTAAATGTTTATGATATAAAGACATTTCATTCTTTGATATTCTAGCTCTTGTACACCCCCTGGGGGCTATAAATAGATTGTGAACCCTATATCTAAGGGACACGAAAAGAGAGGCAATTTACCAATCCCAAAGAAATAGACAACAGTGGACCTAAGCTCTTTCCTTAAGCCCAACCACTTTAAAAAGATCTTGTCTCTTTTATTTCTGTTTATCTGTGATCAATTTATTAGCCTAGTCTAGTTTTTTGCATCAATAGATTGGCACTGTCTGTGGGAAAGAGGATATTTCTAATCGATCTCACTCAATCAAACATCTAAATTGATGATATTCCTGAATCAATTCTCAGGAACGAAGGCATTCCGCCTTCTCCTTCGGCTCCTCCATCTGCAAATGATTTAACTGGGATTCTAGCTAGTCTTGTAAGAAGCCAAGAGGCTATGCAAGATAGTATGAGGAAACTTGTACAAACTCTTCAAGACGGGGCACCTTTTCTATCTGCTCAAGTAAATATGCCCCCACCCCCACCAAGAGGTGGTCGACGTGACCACTCAATGACAACAAGAGATGTCTCCTACCATGTATGGTCAAATTCATTACTCAGGACATCAGAATCTTTCCGCACTCAATCTTATTCTAGAGAGAGGCCAAGTTCCTTAGAGAGATTAAGTTGTGCTTCTCCCTTCCATTGTTTGGGACCCAGGGGGAACATAAATGTTCCTAGGGCAATGTCAAGTAACACCCGATGACCATCTGATCAAAGGGAAAATACAACCCAATCTAGGTCAAATGCCGAATGAACTACTACTCGGACTGAGCAATGACTTCAGGAAGAAGGCTCAATAACTAATAAAGTTGCAACACATAAATCCGGTGCTGCTAATGATGCATGGAAAGGCTCCATACAAAGATTGGAAAATAGATTAGGGGAAATTGCAAAGACAAGAAACCCACTACAAAGAAGTTTTGTAAAAGGGTCTTCGTTTGTGCAGGAAATTATGGATTTCCCTACTCCAGCAAAGTTCAAGGCTCTAGTAGTAACAACCAAATATGATGGAAAAATTGATCCAGTTCTCCACATAGAACAATATCAAGCAACTGTTGATATTTATGTTGTCTCCGATGAAATGAGATGTAGAGAATTTTCTGGAACCATTATTAGATCTGCCCAAATCTGGTATAAGGGTATTTTTCGGGGATAAATTTATAGCTTCAACCAGCTAGCTGAGCTATTCATTAACAACTTTTTCTTTGGAGAAAATCTTGTGAAAAGTGTGGCACATTTACTTAGTGTGAGACAGTAAGAAGGAGAAAGCACCAAAGATTACATTACTCGTTTTAATAACAAGAAACTAGAAGTCATAGATTACGAGGAGAAGATGACAATAACCTCCCTCATAAGTGGATTGCTCCCAAAAAAGTTGTATTACACTCTTTCCAAGGATCCTCCGAAGATAATGGCAAAATTGATGGTTAAAGTAGAAAAGATCATGAATGCCGAGGAAGCAATGGCAGCCAAGCGTAGCTCGAGCACAAAAGTTGATGGCAAAAATGATAAGAAGGATCATAAAGACCTCGAAGAACATAAGAAATTAAAACAAAAAGTAGTTTTGGAGCGACTCAAGAAGTACAACGACTATACTCTATTAACCATGGGAATTCACCATGTTTTGGAAGAAATCAAGCATAATAAAGATGTGCGTTGGTCTAATAAGTTGAGAAGTTCCCCAATTAAGAGAGATAAAACTAAGTATTACGAATTCCACAGAGATCATGGTCACACGACAGAACGTTGCATAGCTCTTCAAAATGAGATTGAAACTCTTAATCGATGAGGAAAGCTAAATTAGTATGTTGATCATCAGAACAATGAAGGAATTCAGCGAAGATCAAAATCTCCTTGCAAGACTAGAGAGGAGAAGAAAAGAACTTATGAAGATGACTAGGATGATGATCTTGATCTCCCTAAAAAAAACCGATAACCAGAACATGAGGTATTCTGTATCAATTTTGGTTCTTATGATTGCCAAATGATTATAGGTGGAGATACAGGAGGAGGATATCATACAACGGAGAAAAAATCTTACCTCAATGAGGAACAAGCTTGCTTGTACATACAAAGGATCAACCTTGTCGAGGAAGATCGACCAAGGAAGTTTACCAAAGATAAACTAGTAATTGGTTTCTCTAAAATGATCTTTCAGGAGTACTGTGTCCTCACAAATATCCATTAGTAATCAAAATTAAAAAGGAAGAAATCATTGTCTCTAGAGCACTTATAGATAATGTCAGCTCGGCGGATATCATCTTCTGTCCTTGTTTCAGTAACTTGGATTTTAAACTCAGCCAATTAGAACCCTATAATTGATCACTAATAGGCTTTGCAAGTGAGAAAGTATTTCCTTTTTGAACCATTAAGATGGAAGTGATGATTGTCACATGGACAGCTAGCCGAATAGAGAAGATCCATTTGTTTGTAATGGATAAAAATGTCCATTCGGCTTACAATATAATCATGGGAAGAGTAGGGCTAAAGAAGTTCTAGGAAGTACCATCCATTGTTCATCAGTGTCTAAAATTCCCTTTTAACTTTGGTATTGGAATTGTGAAAGGTGATCAGAAAGTAGCTCGAAAATATTACTACTCTTCTATCGAGAAAGAAGACTTGGAAGAAATAAAGAAGAAAACCACTACCTACCAAGTGGATACTCCTGAGCTTGATGAATAATTTGAAGTTCAAACCTTAGACCCAAGGGAGGAAACAGGCTGGTAAAGGGACAAATTATGGAAGCAACTGAAAGCATTGTGTTAGATGATGACAAATCAGAGCACATCACTCAAATAGGGACAACATTGGATCCTGTTCTTAAATAGGGGCTCATGAGATTCCTTAAACAGAAATATCATGTGTTTGCCTGGAGTCATGAAGATATGCCTGGGATAGATACCAATTTTCTTTGCCGTGAGCTTAACATAAATAAAGAAGTTAAACTAGTAAAGTAATGATGAAGAGTGTTCAACCCCGAGAAGAACCAAGGAAGAAGTTGAAAAGCTTCAGAAAGAAGCTTTTATTAATGAAGTCAAATATCTAGACGGGTTGGCTAATGTAGTTATGGTAAAAAAAGAAAAAAAACAAGTGGAGGATGTGTGTAGATTTCACAGATTTAACTAAAGCATGCCCAAAGGATCATTTTCCTTTGCCCCGAATAAATCAGCTCGTGGATGTAACGTCAGGACATGAATTACACAATTTTATGAATGCTTATTCTGGTTATAACCAGATAAAAATGAAGCACAAGGACATGGAAATCACTTATTTTATCACTCCCCGAGGAAGATATTGTTATAATGTTATGCCTTTTGGTTTGAAAAACGTAGGTGCTACATATCAGAGGCTGGTTAATAAGGTGTTTGAGGAGAAAATATGCAAGAATATGGAAATCTGAGTGGATGATATGCTTACAAAAAGAAAAAAGGTGTCTGATCACATTGCCGACCTTAGCCAGATTTTTGATTAACTTGAGAAACACCAGATAAGATTGAATCTGACCAAGTACGTTTTAGGAGTGCAAGAAGGAATGATCCTCGGGTATATAGTAAATCAAAGGGGAATTGAATCAAATCCAGATAAGATTAAGGCATTAATTTAAATGCTATCCCCAACCTGCAAGAAGGAACAGCAAAGACTGACTGGATAAGTAGTAGCATTGAACAAATTTATGTCCCGAGCTACAAATAGGTGCCTGGCGTTCATTAAGGTGCTCAGAAAGATTTTTGAATGGAACGAAGAATGTGAAAAAGCTTTTGTGGAATTAAAAAACTATTTGGGGTCACCTCCATCACTCTCCCGACCAATCATAGGTGAAATTTTTTACCTGTACTTAGTTGTTTCTGAATCGCTAGTAAGTTCTGCATTGATCTGAGAAGAAAATCGAGTTAAAAATCCATCTACTATGCCAGTAAGGCTTTTGAGAAGCATAAATTAGGTACCCTCATTTGGAGAAATTGGCTTTATCACTAATTGAAGCATCTAAATGTATGAAACCTTATTTCCAAGCCCATACAATCGTAGTTTACACTGATATGCCTCTAAGGCAGGATTTGCATAAACGGAGAAATCTGGTAGATTAATGTACTGGGTTGTGGAATTAGGGGAGTATGATACAATATATGAACCAAGGTCTTATTTGAAAGGCCAAGCAGTGGCAGATTTCATAGAGTATTTCACTTACTCTTAGGTCCCTGAGCAATAAAGTAAATAGGCAAGACAAGAATCAGGAGGAAGTGATGTTAACAAGAAATCCCCCGAAGAACTTTCTTCAAAAGAAGCGGTGACGACATACCGGATTCCTCTTCCCGAACACAGGAGATGACCTGGAAGTATGAAGAAGTGAAGGGAAAAATATTCCACTATGGGAGTTTGACAGACCAAGCGTTTGACAATAACGCCCCAATATGGAACTTATATATTGATGGATCATCATATTTAACCGATAGTGGAGTAGGTATAATACTTAACACTCCTGATGGTATTCATATTGAGTATGCAGTATGTTTTTAATTCCAAGATTAAAATAATGAAGCAGAGTATGAAGCTCTTATTATGAGCTTAAGTTTAGCCCAATCATTGAGTGCCGAGAAAGTTGTGGCACACAGTGACTCTCAGCTGGTGGTGAACCAAACACTGGATTTATATGGAGCAAAAGGATAATTAACAACAAGGTACTTATCCAAGGCGATGGAAGTCATTGAAAAATTTCTAGCTATTCAGATGAACAGAATCCCAAGGTTGGAAAATGCCCGAGCTGATGCCCTTGCTCGGCTAGCCTCAACTACCAGAATTGGACTCCGACGAGCTATCCCTATTGAGATTTTGGCCAATAGGAGCATAGATGAAGATTTGATGATTAATTTTCTGTGACACCCCGACTAATTAAATACCGGGTAGCTAATCCTTTATTAAATCAATACAAAATGCGAAGTTGGTTCAGTTAATAACATCACTGTCGAAAACATTTTTAATAATTACTAACCACCTAGTATTTAAAAAGTAAGTTGCCAAATTTTAATTTAAGTCTGATTAACATGCGATAAAAGAATAATGGAAGAACAACATAATCCATTCACCAACGAAGTAATGAAATAATCAACAAATAATAATAAGTCCGGAGGAAAAACTCCTCACAACAATCCCACAACTGAAAGTAAAATGACAAGTCTAAATCCTGAATTAATTACATGCCATAAGTCTGAATAACTGAAATAAATGAAATGTCTCTAAAGAAATGGGCGACATTCCCTACAACTGATAAATACTGATTATGGAATCAAGACAGATGAAGCGTCTACAAGCAAAGTCCTGTAACTTCCACAAACAGCTACAGCTCGTCACCTGAATGAGGATCCTAAGCATGGTGTCCTTATGGCTGGGCACCTAAAAATGGTTTTTACAAAAATAGATTTGAAAGCAAATGGGTCAGAGACCGAAAGTGGAAATCATTTTAAAAACAGCAAGTGTTTTAATAACATTAAAACATTAAATGCAAAATACATGTTAGGACGTGCACTCACATGAATTTCTCACCTCTCGACTATATGTGCACTCCTAACGTACCGTACCCATCTCAATAACATACATATCTAACCAAACCATAATGAGTTCTACCCCTTACTACTCGATTCCCATATTACATTCTAACGTTATCACTTAAATAGAGGGCTTTACATACACTTGGATTCTCAATTAGTAATACAATTCACTATCAATTAACCTGTTATGTTTTCTCAAAACATTACCATAATTATATTCACAATATTAACATGAAAGTTCCCATTAATTAAGTGTATATTATTCACGTCATAAATATACGATACAAGTACCCCGAGACTAAGCTGCGGTACACACATACTCTGCTATCCATCCCGGTACATCACGTACATAAGGATCACGCATTTCGAATCTCTCAGGAATCGTTCTCAGATAACAACATCACAAATAATGGAGGCGAACACAGTCACATCACATGGGTCACACACATACCTGCGCTCCCACGATCAGCAGACTTATTAACATCCCAATAAGTCCTTCTCTGACCTATGTTCATCGAGGTACCAGTCTAAATCTGGGCAACACAAGGATTAGAGGGCCCTAAGCGAACGTAAACCTCCCGCGATAGCAAGTATGGTAGGTATGTCATACACATAAAATCAATACATATACTAAGTATGCACACATCTTAGAAATCACCATAATATATTGGTGGTACACTTCTCAATCTCGTAACGACATATAATGCTACACAATTTATATGTTCCCGATTAATATAGTAATTTAGGCTGTCAATAGTTCTCGCATCGTAATAGACACTCACGTCCTACTTCATAATTTCCCTTAGGTTCAACTACACTTCTAGGTTTTGCTCCTCATTATATCTCAAATTTCCCTACTATATCAATTTATCATCAAGGGAAGGTTATCTCTACCATTAAATAAAGTTACGGGACATGCAAAATCAAAACAGGCTAAAATGCCTAAACTGTCAACTCGTTAGAAGTCTCGTTCGAACGAGGCTATTCGAACGAGAGTTCGTTTGAACGAACTAGGCCTTCTAACGAGATCTCGTTCGAACGAAAGTCTTCGAACGAACATCCCTCTCGTTAGAACCCAAACTGTCAACTCGTTAGAAGCTCGTTCGAACGAGCTCGTTCGAACGACCTGGGCAGGTCTTCTAACGAGTGGCCAGATTCGAGCCCAGATTTTCCAAATCTCATTTTTCCAACTTCTCTACACCTCAAATCTCATCCAAACATTAATCCAACGATTTTTTAAAGTCTCTAATCATTCCTAAACATATTTAGGTCATATACTAACATGATTTGTGGGGTTAATTCATTCTAACCTCATTCAATTATCAAATCTCTTCATATTTTCCACCAATTTTTAAGAACATGAACCCTAGAATTTATAAATCATCAAAGAGCCTAATTAAATCCGTTTTTGTTTCATCCAAATTATAATATCATCAGAATAATCATCTAAATACCAATCTACATGCGATTACTTATCAAAATGAAATTCCTACTTCCAATTTAAATGGGTTTTTCATTAACTCCCAAGAACAATAAGATTTTAACAATTCCTACACATGGAGAAAACATTCTTTGCAAAATAACGAAATTAAACCACTTGCCTTAAGTGTATTTCTGGATTTGATGACGAATTTGATGAATTCCTCTCTCTCTCTCTTTGCAGAATTCTCCTCTCTTCTCTCTCTACAAGCTTTCTTCTCTAATGGTGGCAATGGAGGCTAGGGTTTTGTCTTAGGAACTTTTGGGGCTAATTCTAATAACCCCCGTAGCCCTCTAATCAGTTAATGGTTGGTAATGGGTTAGTGGGTCTTTTAATTTTCCATTTAAAATTCCTAAAATTCGTTAATCAAAAATCCCAAAATTCTAAAATTACCAAACTACCCTTATACGTTGCCGGTATGGCCTAAAAATGCCCCGGGACCCAAACTAAACCCCCAGCTAGTGTTTTCTAACTATTTCGACCCTTCTGGACGCGTTGGCGCACTCAAAATGACCATACGGTTTATAGAAATAAAATTCTCTTTTTAATTATCATAATTATATTCCATGACGCGACTGTCACACGCGTCTCAACAAGATTTCCAAATTGCCGTATTTCTATCTCACGACAAATCAATAATTCCATATTCATATATAGCCATATATACTCATTAATATCAAATACTAACTCGCATCTTGCTAGTATTTTTATCCGGATTAATTTCCAATTAATACGCATTTAATTCAATTAATCCCATAAATAAATATCACAAAAATACGGGGTATTACATACTTCCCCCCTAATAACTGAATTTCGTCCCGAAATTCGAAACTAGAAAGTACCTGGTAAGAACAACTCTAGATAACGTTCTTGCATCTCATCCTCGCGTTCCCATGTGGACTCCTCGACATTATGATGTCGCCACTGAACGCGCACTAACGGAACTATCTTTGACCGTAGTTTCCGCTCACTTCGGTCCAAAATAGCAATCGGCCCCTCCTCGTAGGAGCTATCAGGCTGGAGATCGATGTCCTCCAAAGCAATATGAGAATGAGACAAATCGTCTCTAAGATATTTCCTTAGCGAGGAAATATGAAACACATCGTGAATCCGATGCAAATGCTCCGGTAACCCAAGCCTATACGCAACTGGTCCAATCCGCTCAATAATAGGAAATGGTCCCACATATCTCGGTGCCAACTTCCCTTTCTTCCCGAAATGCATAATCCCCTTCATAGGAGATACTCTGAGCAAAACCTGGTCCCCCACTTGTAACTCCCTGAAGAACCTCTTCGCATCAGCATAGCTCTTCTGCCGATCCTGAGCTACCCGAATGCGACTCCGAATCAATTCTATCCTCGCCGAAGTATCCTGAATCACTTCCGGCCCAAGTAGTTTGGTGTCCCCCACCTCCAACCAACATGCTGGGGAACGACAAGGTCTACCGTACAACGCCTCAAATGGAGCCATGCCAATGGTGAACTGGTAGGAGTTGTTGTAAGCAAACTCCACCAGTGGAAGATACTGCTCCCATCCACCCCCAAAATCAATGATACTCATACGTAGCATGTCCTCTAACATCTGGTTTGTACGTTCAGTTTGCCCATCGGTCTGCGGGTGATACGCCGTACTCAACCGCAATTCCGTGCCCATGGCCTCCTGAAAACTCTCCCAAAACCGTGAAACAAATATCTTGTCTCGGTCAGACACAATATTTAGGGGATCACCGTGAAGCCTCACTATCTCTGAAATAAAGAGCTGGGCATACTATCCCGTAGTGTAGTCTGTCCTTACGGGTAGGAAATGAGCGACTTTGGTCAGCCTGTCCATAATTACCCAAATGGAGTTGTGACCTCTCTGTGACGTAGGCAACCCCGTGATAAAGTCCATGGATATGCTCTCCCACATCCACATCGGGACCTCCAATGGCTGTAGAAGTCATGCCGGTCTCTGATGATCCACTTTTACAAGCTGACAAGTGGTGCATTTAGAAACAAACACGACAATATCTCTCTTCATCCCGCTCCACCAATACTGACGTTTCATATATTGGTACATTTTGTCCCCACCGGGATGTACCGCGAATCGTGAGCCGTGCGACTCTGCCATCACCTCGTGCCGTAATTCCTCCCCTTCCGGAACTACCAATCTCCCATTGAAGCGTAATCCCCCGTCTGAGCTAACGGTTTAGGATTCGGCTCCCTTTGCTAGTAATCGAACAATCATCTCCTGACATAACGAGTCATCTGCTTGTGCCTTTACCACTCTCGTGACAATCTGCGACGTAACAGTCATTACCGACATGAATGATTGGGCCACTACATCCTGGTGTCCCAATTCTTTCCACTTTGCCTTCCACACCCCTGCCACCTCATCAACAGGTTTGCGGCTCAACGCGTCTGCTACCACGTTAGCCTTCCCCAGGTGGTATTGGATATCGAACTGATAATCCTTCACGAACTCAAGCCACCTCCGTTCCCGCATATTCAACTCCTTCTGCGTGAATAGGTACTGTAGGGACTTGTGGTCCGTGAACAATTGAAACTTCTCCCCCAAAAGGTAATGTCTCCAAATACGAAGGGCAAATACAACTGCCGCCAACTCCAAATCATGAGTGGGGTAATTCTTCTCGTGAGGCTTAAGCTTACGGGATGCATAAGCAATGGCCTGACTCTCCTGCTGTAATACACCTCCAAGTCCTTACAAGGACGCATCGGTGTAGACTAGACACTCAACTCCCGGTCTCGGCAATGCTAACACAGGTGCTGAGGTCAACTTATCCTTTAATTCATCGAATGCCAACTGACAGGCATCACTCCAGATGAACGGCACACCCTTGCGAGTCAGATGCGTCAAAGGACCTGCTATCTTCGAAAATCCCCGAATGAACCTCCTGTAGTATCCTGCTAATCCCAAGAAACTACGGATCTCCGTTGGTGTCGTGGGCTGTCCCCACTCCCTCACCGCGAATACTTTCCCCGGATCAACAGATATCCCCCGGTCGGAAATAATATGTCCCAAAAATTGGACCTCCTTCAGCCAAAACCCGTATTTCTCATATTTTGCATACAACTCGTTCTGACGTAGTGTCTGCAAAACTTGCCTCAAATGCTCGGCGTGATCCTCCTCTGTCTGGGAGTAAACCAGAATATCATCAACGAAGACAATGACAAACTGATCTAGGAAATCTCTGAACACCCTATTCATCAAGTCCATAAACATTGCTGGAGCGTTGGTCAAACCAAAAGGCATAACCCGAAACTCGTAAGATCCATATCTCGATAAGAACGCAGTCTTCGAGACATCCTCTTCCCTGATACGCAACTGATGGTATCCCGATCGTAAATCAATCTTTGAGAAGAAATAAGATCCTCTCAGCTGGTCGAATAAGTCATCGATTCGAGGCAACGAATACTTATTCCGTATCGTGACCTTATTCAACTCTCGGTAGTCCACACACAATCTCAGTGAACCATCTCTCTTCTTCACAAATAACACAGGGGCACCCCACGGCGAAGTACTCCTCTGTATAAACCCCTGACCCAACAACTTCTCAATCTGATCCCGTAACTCCCTCATCTCAGCTGGAGCCATACGGTACGGTGCGCGTGCTATATGTCTCATATCTGGCAATAAGTCTATGACAAAGTCTATCTCTCGACTAGGGGGTAGGCCTGGTATCTCCTGAAACACATCGGAATACTCCCTGATAACTGGGATCGAATCTAAAGGAATCACAACCTCCTTAGAGGTATCCTCCTGTATGTAGTACAAATGAGCGGTCGAACCTCCCTCTGGGCGAGGCATCGCCACTACAAACATCTCTTGCCCCGGAATGGCAAAAACAATGCTCCCACCGAAGCAATCAATCATGTCTCTATAATCAGCGAGCCAATCCATACCGATGATCACATCGTGAACATGCATATCTAATACCAACATGTCTGCAGGTAATACCAAACTACCAATCTCTACCCCCACTCCCCAGCATATAAAGAAAATAAGCGACCCACTCCCCAATGGTGAGTCTACACACGTCACTGTGCTCTCTACTGTGGCTAACAACCCTAAGGCTTTCGCAACACGTGTAGCTATAAAACAGTGCGTTTCCCCTGTATCAAACAAAACCCGACCCATAGTACCATGGATAGGAAACATACCCTCAATCGTGGTTGGTGCCTGTGGAGCTGATGCCTGGTGGACGTTATAGACACGTCCATATTGTAACTGCCCCTGCTGCACAGGAACTGCTGGAATGGCTGGAAGTGCTGGCACCTGGCCTGGAGCTGGGAGAGAAGGGGGAAAAAGTGGCATCTGTGGCTCATGTCGAGCACCCTGCTGCTGCTGCGGGGCCCTGCCCCTATCAGGACAGTCCTGGCATTTATGGCATGTCTTGCCACAAACGAAACACTTCCCCAGGAAGTTCTCCTCTATCTATCCCTACTGCCCCCGGCCCTGGTGGCTGTTACCATTCCTCCACTGGCCCTGCTGGCCCTACTGAAACTGCTGTTGACCATTCTGACCCTGCTGGTTCTGATGGCCGTTTGGACCCTGATGGCCCTGTCGGAAACCTCCCTGTCCGTGCCTGAAGTTCCCCATTCTGAACCTCTTATGATCCCCCTACTGGGAACCCTGGTCGCCCTGTCTCTGCCCCTGAACAGATTGTGCCCCACTGGCACCATTCCCTCCAGTCCTGCCCTGATGGATGGACTCTCCCGATCGCTTTCCCTCAGCCATGCGAAAGCGGTGATCCTGGCAATGGAGCAATGCAGCGTTAACCACATCAGAATAAGTGGCTAACGAGAGGTTCCCTAACAAGTGCTGACGAATCCTCCATGTCAACCCGTCAGTAAATTTCTGTATCTTCTTCTCCTCTATCGGTATCTTATCCGGAACAATGTTCAGAAGATTAGTGAATTTGGCCTCATACTCGGCCACAGTCTTACCCTCCTGTCGAAGGCTCATCAACTTCCTCCTCATTTCTGTGTGAACAGCTGACGGAAAGTACTTACGGTCGAACCGCACCCAGAACTCTTGAAGAGTGAGAGTGTCCCTCTCCTCCACGGTGGTAATAGACTCCCACCACTGCAGTGCAGATCCCACTAGCTTAAAGGTAGCTAGTATCTGCTTCTGAACCTCAGTGAACTCATACATCCTCAAGTGCCGCTGAATATCCTTCCTCCACTGACTCGAAACTACGACATCGGAGCTACCTGCGAACTCCGGTGGGTGTGCTTTCTGGAAAGCATCACGAACACGTTCCCAAGAAGACGGGAATGCATGTGCCTGAACCGGTGCGGCTACTGGCGCCTGAGCTGGTGCCTGCTGAACTACGGCAAGTGCGGCATTTACCGCCAGGGCCACAATGGCTGCAACCTCGGCGGCATTCATCGTGCCCTGAACTGGTGTGGGCTGTGGTTCTGGCGTTGCATCCCTGGGAATCCTTTGTGCACGTCGTGGAGGCATCTGAAATAAGAATGAAGTTTATAAGTTCCCAGTTATAAACTTAAAATAGCTGAAGAACGTAGCATATACAAAAGAATACAACCGTCCTAAAATACAGGGCTCTACTTCAAAGAAAGCTTAGCGGAAACATAATAAGCCGTACAGATCCTAAAGGACACTAGAACCTGATGCTCTGATACCACCTGTGACACCCCGACTAATTAAATACCGGGTAGCTACTCCTTTATTAAATCAATACAAAATGCCAAATTGGTTCAGTTAATAGCATCACTGTCGAAAATATTTTTAATAATTACTAACCACCTAGTATTTAAAAAGTAAGTTGCCAAATTTTAATTTAAGTCTGATTAACATGCGATAAAAGAATAATGGAAGAACAACATAATCCATTCACCAATGAAGTAATGAAATAATCAACAAATAATAATAAGTCCGGAGGAAAAACTCCTCACAACAATCCCACAACTGAAAGTAAAATGACAAGTCTGAATCCTGAATTAATTACATGCCATAAGTCTGAATAACTGAAATAAATGAAATGTCTCTAAAGAAATGGGCGACATGCCCTACAACTGATAAATACTGATTATGGAGTCAAGATAGATGAAGCGTCTACAAGCAAAGTCCTGTAACTTCCACAAACAGCTACAGCTCGTCACCTGAATGAGGATCCTAAGCATGGTGTCCTTATGGCTGGGCACCTAAAAATGGTTTTTACAAAAATAGATTTGAAAGCAAATGCGTCAGAGCCCGAAAGTGGAAATCATTATAAAAATAGCAAGGATTTTAATAACATTAAAACATTAAATGCAAAATACATGTTAGGACGTGCACTCACATGAATTTCTCACCTCTCGACTATATGTGCACTCCTAACGTACCGTACCCATCTAAATAACATACATATCTAACCAAACCATAATGAGTTTTACCCCTTACTACTCGATTCCCATATTACATTCTAACGTTATCACTTAAATAGAGGGCTTTACATACACTTGGATTCTCAATTAGTAATATAATTCACTATCAATTAACCCGTTATATTTTCTCAAAACATTACCATAATTATATTCACAATATTAACATGAAAGTTCCCATTAATTAAGTGTATATTATTCACGTCATAAATATACGATACAAGTACCCCGAGACTATGCTGCGGTACACACATACTCTGTTATCCATCCCGGTACATCACGTACATAAGGATCACGCATTCCGAATCTCTCAGGAATCGTTCTCAGATAACAACATCACAAATAATGGAGGCGAACACACTCACATCACATGGGTCACGCACATACCTGCGCTCCCACGATCATCAGACTTATTAACATCCCAATAAGTCCTTCTCTCACCTATGTTCATCGAGGTACCAGTCCAAATCCGGGCAACACAAGGATTAGAGGGCCCTAAGCGAACGTAAACCTCCCGTGATAGCAAGTATGGTAGGTATGTCATACACATAAAATCAATACATATACTAAGTATGCACACATCTTAAAAATCACCATAATATATTGGTGGTACACTTCTCAATCTCGTACCGACATATAATGCTACACAATTTATATGTTCCCGATTAATATAGTAATTTAGGCCGTCAATAGTTCTCGCATCGTAATAGACACTCACGTCCTACTTCATAATTTCCCTTAGGTTCAACTACACTTCTAGGTTTTGCTCCTCATTATATCTCAAATGCCCCTACTATATCAATTTATCATCAAGGGAAGGTTATCTCTACCATTAAATAAGGTTACGGGACATGCGAAATCAAAACAGGCTAAAAAGCCTAAACTGTCAACTCGTTAGAAGTCTCGTTCGAACGAGGCTGTTCGAACGAGAGTTCGTTCAAACGAACTGGGCCTTCTAACGAGATCTCGTTCGAACGAAAGTCTTCGAACGAACATCCCTCTCATTATAACCCAAACTGTCAACTCGTTAGAAGCTCGTTCGAACGAGCTCGTTCGAACGACCTGGGCAGGTTTTCTAACGAGTGGCCAGATTCGAGTCCAGATTTTCCAAATCTCGTTTTTCCAACTTCTCTACAGCTCAAATCTCATCCAAACATTAATCCAACGATTTTTTAAAGTCTCTAATCATTCCTAAACATATTTAGGTCATATACTAACATGATTTGTGGGGTTAATTCATTCTAAACTCATTCAATTATCAAATCTCTTCATATTTTCTCCCAATTTTTAAGAACATGAACCCTAGAATTTATAAATCATCAAAGAGCCTAATTAAATCCGTTTTTGTTTCATCCAAATTATAATATCATCATAATAATCATCTAAATACCAATCTACATGCTATTACTCATCAAATTGAAATTCCTACTTCCAATTTTAATGGGTTTTTCATTAACTCCCAAGAACAATAAGATTTTAACAATTCCTACACATGGAGAAAACATTCTTTGCAAAATAACGAAATTAAACCACTTGCCTTAAGTGTATTTCTGGATTTGATGACGAATCTGATGAATTTCTCTCTCTCTCTTTGCAGAATTGTCCTCTCTTCTCTCTCTACAAGCTTTCTTCTCTAATGGTGGCAATGGAGGCTAGAGTTTTGTCTTAGGAACTTTTGGGGCTAATTCTAATAACCCCCGTAGCCATCTAATCAGTTAATGGCTGGTAATGGGTTAGTGGGTCTTTTAATTTTCCATTTAAAATTCCTAAAATTCGTTAATCAAAAATCCCAAAATTCTAAAATTACCAAACTACCCTTATACGTTGCCGGTATGGCCTAAAAATGCCCCGGGACCCAAACTAAACCCCCGGCTAGTGTTTTCTGACTATTTCGACCCTTCCGAGCGCGTTGGCGCACTCAAAATGACCATACAGTTTATAGAAATAAAATTCACTTTTTAATTATCATAATTATATTCCATGATGCGACTGTCACACGCGTCTCAAAAACATTTCCAAATTGCCGTATTTCTATTTCACGACAAATCAATAATTCCATATTCATATATAGCCATATATACTCATTAATATCAAATACTAACTCGTATCTTGCTAGTATTTTTATCCAGATTAATTTCCAATTAATACGCATTTAATTGAATTAATCCCATAAATAAATATCACAAAAATACGGGGTATTACATTTTATTGCCATAGATATGGGGCCATCATGGATGGACCCCATTACATCATACATTTAAGAAGGAACTCTACTAATAGATATGGTGGAAGCAAAAAAGTTGAAGTACAAAGTAGCTTGGTATGTATTAGATAAAGGTGTTTTGTACATAAGAGGACTAACATTCTATTTGCAATGCTGTGTGCATCCATCAGAGGTCCAAGATCTAATTCAGTATGTGCATGAAGGATCATTTGGAGCTCACATAGTAGGAGAACACTTCTTCAAAGAATTAGTATTCAAGGGTATTACTGGCTAACAGTGCGAGCAGACTGTTCAACTTTTGCCAAGAAGTGTGATAAATATCAAATATTCTCCACCATTCAAAAAACTCCATAGGCTGCTCTCACTCCAATCGCTTCACCGTGGCCATTTGTCATGTGGGGTATAGACTTGGTCGGACCACTTCCAACAACCCAAGGAAGATTTAAATACCTGGTTGTCGCCTTGGATTATTTTACAAAATGGGTTGAGACAGAACCATTGATAGACATGACTTATGAAAAGGTCTATCAGTTCATATGGAAAAGCATCATCTGTAGGTATAGGTTGCCCTATGCTTTCATTACCGATCATGGACCACAATTTGAAAATGATGAATTTGTAACTTACTATGCTCAGTCCTATAGTAAAAAAATTCATTCAGCTCCAGGACATCCTTAGAGTAATGGACAAACTGAAGTTACGAACATAACTTTTCTTAACGGGTTGAAGAAAAGACTTGCTGATGCTAAGGAAAATTGGATAAATGAGCTACATTTTATCTTGTGGTATAGAGAACAACACCGAGAATAGCAACTCGAGAACACCCATATATGTTAGCATTTGGGACTGAAGTTGTCATCCCTGCCGAGCTAGGTTTACCATCGCATAGGGTTTTAAATTTTAACTCTCTTATAAGTGAACTAGTGAGAAGGTTAGATCTAAATATTCTAGAAGAAGTAAGAGAAGATGCATCCCTGAGAAATGCAGTCTACCAACAGAGAATAATCCGTTTCTATAATAAAAGGATGAAATCGACCAACTTGAAGGAAGGAGATTATGTGCTGAAGAAAGTGCTGCAGAAAAATAACAAATTTGAGGCCAATTGGTATGGTCCATACCGTATTTCAGCAGTTATCCGACCTGGAACTTATCAAATTGAAACCTTGGAAGGTGAAGAATTCAAAAACCCATGGCATGCAGAGCATCTCAGAAAATATTACCAATGATGTTGTAATCAATTTGAAATCAACTTTCACTATTAATAAAATCATTAGTTCTTTCAATTTTTACTTTTAATTTTTTGGAAGTACTAGTGCAATGCACTACTATAGCTAATTATAGCTAATTTAACAAAAGTTATAAGTTCTTCAAATTGTTGCTCGGCTCAACAAATATTGCCCTGAAAGATGCTCAGCAGAACACAAGAATACAAGCAAGTTTCTCGGCACAAGCAATAAGTTGCTCGGAGAAGCCACAAACTTGATCGCTGATACACAAAGTCCAAGTCAACAGGATGCTAAATTCTCAAGAAACTTGGTCTATAAACATAAGGATAAAATAAGATCTTTATCCTACTAGGCAAAGTATAGGAGGAACATTGCAAAGATTCCTCAAGAGGAATGCAATCACATATTTCGCAAACGCCTGGTCACACCACTGGTATCTAATACAAAAATCTAACATTTGGGTGCATTAATAAAACCTTTGGAGACATATGGGTAACTAACTTTAAATTTAGATTTTAATCTAAGTATGCTAGTAAAACCTATGTATTCATCTAAGTAGCTCTAAATTTAGATTTTAATCTAAGTATGATAATAGAACATTTGCACTCACTGGTAATTGATACTAAATTTAGATTTTAATCTAAGTGTATCAATAGAACTAATGATAAAGAAAGGATTAACATTCAACATAAGATAAATTGATCAAATTTTCATTTCACTCAATCATGCGTTAACAAAACAAAGTACAAAGTTTCATTCTGTAGGATTCCCTTCATCTTTTGAAATAGGATACATTCCAACAGGAGGATCATCTAAAGTGTAAGGATAATTATTGAAGTTAAAATCCTAAAGCATTCTGGCATTTCTGCTACTAGGATGATCAAGCATGTGAGAATATCAGATCAAGCATGTGAGAATATCAGATCAAGCTCATAATCTCCCAAGTATTTTAAAATCAAGAATTGAGGAATATGATGGACTGGAATCCTATTGACATGTAATTTAAATGGGGGATTTTCAAGGTCAAGTAATCCAGGCTCATACCAGTCCCACAATTATCTATTTTGATCCACCTTCATCACTGTCAAAGCATTCATCCAACCCCATTTATAGCTCTAATTATTTGGTTGTTGAAACTTATAATCAAAGTGCCCTAGAGCTTCATTGTACCCATCCATCCAGACTTCCCTTGGTTGTTTATGGAATCTAACGGTCAATCTGTCAACTTGGTAATGCAGTTTGTTCAACACTCAATCCTAAGCTTGTAACTGAGAAGATTGGGTGGATAGTTGCTTGGACAAGGCCTGCAGCTTCTGGGAGATCTCATCAATAGCTTGATTTTTGGCCTTTAATTATGTATCTTGATTAGTAAGGGTATGTTGGGTCTTGACTTCCTCTGTAGTACCTCATCCAGGTTTGACTCTAGCTCCGAAAGATAAAGAAGCAGGTTTTAATTTCTTCAGAGCTTCCAATTGCTCACTCAACCTTGCGTTTTCAGCCTCCAAGAATTAATGACCCTCATCTGTAGTAGTAACAACAACAGTGGATGAATTCAAGGAATCAAGTTCATTTCTCAAATTATTGTTCTCTTCCTCTAGAAGCTTCGCAATGTCCCCTACCTCATTCACTTCACGTTTAAGCAGGAATTCTCATCTTAAAAAATGAGACGCAAATTTATCCAACTTTTTCTCAAAGCCCTAACCTTCACTAAGGGCCTAAAATTTCTTCTCATAATCCTCCTGCAAACATGTCTTAGCTTCATTATCATCTTCCTACAATTATTCAATCATTTCCTAGTAGATAACATTATTGGCCAAAGCCCGATCAAGAAGACACTTCAAATGAATATAGGCTTGGCTTGCTCGGATACCCCTTCCCCAAGTAACTTTAGTAGATCGACATCAGTCAGAGATAAGTGATCAACTTTGAAAAGATCATTACACCTCTGGAGTAGCTCAGAGTCAATAGATGAAAAGTATTCCAATTTATCCATAAACTATTAAGAAGAAGAAAATCATCAATCAATAAGGTGCAGAGCATAGAAAAACACAAGTAGAGGAATACACATATTTATCTTTTCATTAATAAAAAGGGGAAAGTACAGATACATCTTCAAAAAGAAAAAGAAAAAAATATTGAAAAAGGAAAATAAAAAGCTTCTCAGTTCTACACCTTCTTCTTATCTGCTTCAGGATTAGCTGAAGTAGAAGTAGGAGTAGAAGGAAGAGGAGGATTAACTGTGGAGGGGACAGAATAATCAATATCATGGTGTTGATCGACAAACTCCACCGCTATCAAGGATTCACTGGAACCCCCATCATCATCAACTTACCCATCAAGGTTTGGAGGGGGCCCAAGATCATGTCGCAAGAAAAACTCAAAATCTTTTGGAGTGCCAACCTCCACCAGGGTAGCAAACCAGTCGTCCTTAAAGAATTTCTTATTCGCAAACTCAAGTTTAAAAGAAGCTTCTCTAATGGATTTATACCAGCCTTTGTTGAAGCCAACCTTCCTAGACTTAGTCCTTTTCACCTTCTCAATGCCCAAATCCTCATGTAGCTAGGAGGTCTTGACTTTCTCAGCATCTAAGTCTTTCTGCAACTTTTTAACCAGACCCCGAGCAGTTTCAGCCTCTCCTTTAGAAACTTTCACCTTTTCCTCCCATTTCTTTTGTTCATTAGCCAATGCTTGTTGGGAATCAAGCACTCACTTTTTCATCTCATTAAAATCATCTTCAACATCACCAGAAGAATCTCTCAAAGCCTCATCTTTCTCCAACTTGTTATTGAAGTCAACGAGGAACTTCACAAGAATAACAAGGAAAGTTAGTATTATAAAGAACAAACAAAGAGATAGAAAATTAAAGAAGGTGAAAGAATATATCAGAGCAAGGCTTTGAGCAGCCTTGTCAGAACTTTTGGAACGAGGTAATACAGTTGCATCCCTCTTGTGGTCTCGTAAAGTCCCAGACTTTATTAGTTGTCTTGCCAATCCAGGGCCAAGGACCACTAAAGAGGCATAAGAAGATATATCGACTGACTCACCCTAGTCTGGAAGAGTGGAAGAACCTTATGCTAACTTAGATGGAAGCCCTTTATTTATTTTTTTCATGGGGATCTTCAAATTTCTTGACTGGGGGTTTCTTCCCAGTCTTATCTTTAATTTTAATCCCTTCATCAGCTTGTTTGGAAGGGGGATTTGCAGCTATGTCTCCCAAAATTTTTGGAAACTTCCTCTTTACCATAGCTACGATAAGGGGCAAATTTAAATCTAAGGAAGAAAGGCAAAGGGCAGCAAGATCACCACTGCCAGATGCAGCAACTGAGGAAGTAGAAATAGGTTCTTGCTTTTGGCCAATTACAGGGGAAGGAGTAGGATGAGCTACAAAGGAGGAAATTGTATTATTGTACTGCAACAAATAAGATGTAGACCTAATGTGCTCCTCGCCAATCCTCTGATGAAGTCCCCAAATAAATTTCAACTCCGTAAGATTCACTTCACTTTCATTTGGGCACCTTCTCTTCTGTTCAACTGCAATCAAAATTTACAGAGCAATAATTAGTGTTACATTTAAATAGATATGTACAGGGCAAAACAGTTAAATGAGGAATAACCTATCCTATTGCCAAAAGGAGGGCATCTTGGCCCTGGTACTTAGCATTTCCAATCAAAAGGGCGTATTGCCAATTTTTTGCAACAACTCTGTGCTCAAAATAATCCCTATTGGAGTCTGGAAGATTAACTACTAACGCTTTATTTATAGCCCTAGTCTTTAAATAAAAAATGGTGTCACTAGTCACCCACATATAACAAAACATTATTTCTGTAATCCCTAGATGGGTTCCATGAATTTGATTCAACTTATACACTCCATTTATGAACCTCCATGTATTGGGGGCCTCCCTAGCTGGGACAACATCAAAGTATTGACAAAATTCAAGGCATAAGGGGTTGGGAGGAAAGGTAAACCCACACTCAGCTATAAAGATAGAGGGAAACCAGTGACCTTCAGCAAGTGAAAAAAAATTAGCAGGTAAAGTAGCGTGTTCCAAAATAACCTAAGGGGGAATCTTAAATTCATTTATGAATTCATCAAGAGAATCAATAGAGTAAACAATGATGGAGAAGAGAGGAGAAAGATTTCTTACGGGAATTAAGGATTCAACAAGAACTGAAGAATAAAAAACGATTGAATAAGAGAGAAGAAGAAAGATTGAAGCCATTGTAGCAAAAAAACACTCAAAAAATTTGAGGTAAGAAGAGATAGTGGATTTTCCCGCTCTTTATAGGTTGCCTCAAAAATTAGGAAAATAATGATTAAAAGGCATAGTTGATTGAACTCGTGGTGGCTAAAGGAAGAAAAGACGAATTTGCCTAAAAATGATTTTTTAAGTTGTGGATAATTTCAAAAATGCCATGCACATTATATTTCCATAATTAAACCATAATTTTTACAAGTATGGGAAGTTGGCAATCGACCAAACCTAAAATTGTTGCCTGAGAAACTTTAAGAGCTAAATGCTCTATACTCTTGTAAAAACATTAAGCATGAAACATTGGGGGCTTCTGTTGATACCAAAAATTATTCATCTATGTGTACCATTCGGATACTGACATGTGGTGTAAAATAGAATATTAATCCTAGTCAATAAGGATGAAATGCTGACCAACTCTCAGGATGCCAACCAACACTAGGAAGATCGATCAATGATGACAGGAAAATACCAAAAATTGTATACATAAATGATTGTACACATGTAAATGTCTAGAATATAAAGACATTCCATACTTTGATATTACAACTCTTGTACACCCCTTGGGGGATATAAATACATTGTAAACCCTACATCCAAGGGACATGAAAAGAGAGGCAATTGAATAATCCCAAAGAAATACATAATAGTGGACGTAGGCTTTTCCCTTAAGCCGAACCACTTAAAAAACCTCTTGTCTCTTTTATTTATGTTTATCTGTGACCAATTAATTAGCCTAGTCTAGTTTTTTGCATCAACAGATTGTCACAGTCTGTGGGAAAAAGGATATTTCTAATCAATCTCACTCAATCAAACATCTAAATGGTTGATATTCATGAATCAAGCCTCAGGAACGAAGGTATTTCGTTTGCTCCTTTTGCTCCTCCATCTGCAAATGATTTAACCGGGATACTAGACAATCTTATAAGAAGCCAAGAGGCCGTGCAAGATACTATCAGGTAACTTGCATAAACTCTTTAGGCTGGGGCACCTGCTCTATCTGCTCAACGAAGATCAGTTACAATCAACCCAGAATTGAAAAGTAGGTGTGACACGACTAATAATTTGTCTCAAAAGTGCGTTTTCTCTAGGCTCAAGTGCAAGCCTGTCGCTCAAGTAATAAACCCGGTAAGTCGGGATCGTATCCACAGGGATAAAAAATTGGCACAATTAATAGGGAAAGTTATTAAATCTTGAAATGATTCCTCAAAAGAAATATGAAAAGATGATTAATGATTGGGAAATTTCTAATGAAATAAAAATTTTACTCAAGAAAAATAAACTAAAAATTGTGAAGAAATTAGATTTGACCAATGAGAGAAAATAGGGTCGAGTACAATCCCTCAAACCTTAGTAAATTGCCGTATAGAATACTAGAATTGGAAATTGAAATTTTTACTAAATCCAATCTTTGTAGATCCTAAGCATTACATATATGGGGGATCTTGCCCGCATCATATGAAATCAAAGGTAAATACAAAGCGGTGAATGGACAAATACACTTGCATAGCGTTCTTAAACATCCCAAGTACCTAGGGCAAGAGAGATTAAAAGATTGTCTATGTTTGTATAATTTCCATACACGATTCGGTCAATATTTAATTTACCCTCTATTTTCTAAATGGGTAATTCACCTCGGAATGAGTTCATTTACCCTATCCCTTAAGAATTTAGCTAGACATGATTTTTCTAGAAAACAAATTCATACCAATACAAGGAATTATGGATCTAACAAGCATTGGTAACAAATTGCAAAACAATTGAAAATTGAAAATATAATTGAGACTAAATAAGAGAAGGGAATTTGATACTTGAATTGAATTGAAGAATTGATACTTGAAATCTGCACTAGATGAACTTGAATCCAGAATACTACTTGTTCTTCAAACATACAAACTAAGGTTTCTCTAAAAATATGAAGAACTAAAAAGGATTTCTAAAAAATGACTTTCTCTCTCTAATTTTGAGTCTCCCTTTGAATGAATTAGGGCTTGGTCTTTTATAGCACCAAGTTGCACGAATTTGACATAAAATTTTACTTGTGGCACAAGTTTTTACCAGCCAATCACCATAAAATCTGCATAATTAATGACAACAATTCGCACAGCCAGACCGGTTCGTTTCTCTTCATTATCGCGCAACTTCAAAATATCGTAACTTCTTCACCGTAGCTCGGATTGAAGTGTCGTTTTTTCCAATATTCTTGTAATTTAGAGATATTAAACTTTCTAGTTGGCCCCACCTCCGGACTAAGGCTCAAAAATTACGAAAATGCCCTTCAACTCTCCATTTCTTGGTTTCTTTCACTGTTTTGAGTTCTCCTTCGAACTAACTTACATGAAATACCTGTAAAACACATGAGAAATACCCAAAACATGAAATACTTCCCAAAAGGGGTTAGTAGAATAAATACGAGACAAATCCAAGCTATTTACACTGCACGGGATCATAAAAATACCGAAATTAAGGGGATAAATATGAAGAATATGTGCCTAATCACACCCCCTAACTTAGAACTTTGCGCGTCCCGAGCACTGTAAATGAATCCTATCAAGGATCAACTCTTGAAAATCATTTTATTGGGATAAAATACCTTTTTCGCGGGCAAGTGATTGCATTTAGCGTATGCAACAAGCCTTTAAACCCCTATGTTACCCTAGTAGGACGAGTTTTGTCTCGTGAGGGTTTGTAGTGAATATACCCACAAAATTCTTTATTGACTCAAATAAATATCAAAATACTTTAAAATTGTACAATTTAAACTTTTCGAAAAATAATCACCATAAATTCATATTCACATGTTTCAAACCATAGTGTGTGTGTGTGCAAATCCAGAAATTATACCTCAAATTTCCATCGATTGAGTATTACGTTACTTTCCAAAAATTCGTTTTGATTCAAATTCTTACGGATGCACTCACAAACGAATCACTCGGATTGTGGTTATTTTCTATCGGTATGCATGATATAAAGAGTAAATATAATGGACACAAATTCACGCATACAAAATTGAAAAGAAGGAAATATATGGTGAAATGATCTCATCATCGGAATACAGTTATTAGGAAACGGGAAACATCATCTCTAGTTCACACCATTTAATCTCTCATATTATCTTTTCATGTCTTAGCTCTCCACGCGGTAATTAATTTCGCCATTCGGACTCAGTTAGGACTTTTCGGGTTAAAAAGTGTAAAGGGTAAAAATGAGAATGCATGGGATATTCGGAATTGGAAAATGTCCTTATGACGTCCATTAGTGCTTTTTCGGGCATTTGCTCATTTTTCTCTTTCTTTTCATTTTTTTCTTTTCTTTTTCTTTTCTTGCTATTTTTGTTGAGCATTTTTTTCTTCTTCTTTTTTTTCTGTTCGGTTTTTCTCTTGCCCCTTTTTATTGCACAATTTGGACTTACTTGATGAGTTTTCTCAATTTTCACAATTCCGGGCTATTTGAGTTTTTCGGGTTATCAAACGAAAAGATAAATTTTATTTGGCTCAACTTGGGTTGCAAAGGGATAATTTTATTTTTCACAACTTTTTATGGCCAATATTTTTGGGTAACAAACGAGGGCCTACTTCATTGTCCAAATTGCTAATCACATTACTATATGCATCTCGAGATTAATTAAGTTTAGAGATATATTTAGCACGAATTTCGAGACAATAATTCACACATTTCCCATAACTGATCAAAACAAAGGATTAAGATCATCAACGACTTAATAAAATGAGGAAAAGAACTTTGAGTTAATCATAAACTCGGATTGATTTAAAAACTCAAAAAGATCGATAGGCTCGAAATCTCACCGGGTTGGACTAATCTCCACACTTATTCGTTAAGTCGTCAATTTTCTTTCAATTTCCATCTTCGGTCAATTTTGGCTTAGTGCAATTGATTTAACAATTTGAGACTTTAAATAGAATAAAGGTGACATTTTTGAAAATTTTAAATTCCAATTTTTATTTATTTTGGACAAAAATATTTTAGGCTTTTTTTTTTTTAGATACACATACATGCGAAGTTTTATGAATACGCACCTGTCATCCCCCCTAACTCAATGATTTACATTGTCCTCAATCAAATGGATGAGAGAGATAAAGAAGACAACATAAAGACTGCGATTAATAAAATAAGCAAATATCATACTAAAACTGTAGAGTACAAACTGTGGAAGCAAATAGGACAAACATAAATGTGAAAACCTAAAGGGGTAGAGGGGCATCCTAAGGGGCGGGTGGGGTATGGGAAGGTCCTAGAGCATTAGGATCATAAGGATTGTAGTAGTAAGGAGGAAACGAATTTTTGGGGAAAGGAGGGGATTGGGGGAATGAATGTGTTGTGGATTGAAGACGTGTGGATTGAAGAGGTGGATTGAACCTCGGGAAAGAAAATTTTGCAGATGACCGGACCGATACGGTTTTAGGACCGGACCGATCCGCCTTAATCGGATCGATTCTTTTAATTCAGCCGGACCGATCCGCCTGACCGGATCGGTTCTTTTAATTCAGGACCGGACCGATCCGGTCTGCTGAATTTTCTGAATTTCTTCTCTCTCTCTTCTTTTCACCAAATATACTCCTATTCTCCATTCCAACGATGATTTTTCAACCGCTCACACTTCAAACTATCCTCAATGCTCATTAAAACCTGAACACTCCTCACCCGTCGGATTCTCAACCCCGGGACTGACTCAAACCTACGACTCCTAATTCCTAAAACTCATATGTACAACAATCACCCCATACAAGTCGGGGGTGCGACGACCTTACCTCTCTTCGTTCAGTCAATCCCCATAAATGGGGTCCGACAACCAGATTGTGTTGGCTTCTTTGACAATCGCTTCCAAATAGGGCTTGAGACGATGCCCATTAACTTTAAATGTGGTTCCCCCTTTCTCATTTATGAGTTAAACAACTCCATGGGGAAATACCTCTTTCACAATGAATGGACCTGACCATCTTAACCGCAACTTTCCGAGAAACAAGTGCAACCTCGAGTTGTAGAGAAGTACTTTTTGTCCCGAATGAAACTCTTTCTTACGAATGATTCCGTCATGAGCTCGTTTCATTCGGTCCTTGGATATTTTAGCAGTTTCATACGCATCATTGCGTATTTCTTCCAACTCATTCAACTGAAGTTTACGTGTTTCACCAGCTTTGTCCATATTGAAGTTCACCCTTTTGATAGCCCAATACGCTTTGTGTTCAATCTCAACTGGAAGATGACAAGGTTTACCATACACAAATCGAAATGGGGACATCCCAAGGGGATTCTTGTATGCGGTTCTATAAGCCCAGAGTGCATCATTCAATCTGAGAGACCAATCTTTCCTATTAGGATCGACTGTCTTTTCCAAGATATTTTTGATTTCCCGATTAGCAAGCTCGGCTTGGCCATTCGATTGAGGGTGATAAGTTGTTCCAACTTTATGGACAATTCCATACTTCTGCATTAGTTTCTCCATAGGCCTATTGCAAAAATGAGTCCCATTATCACTGATTATGGCCTTAGGCATACCAAAACGAGAAAGTATATTTTCTTGAATAAATTCTATCACCACTTTGCTGTCATTCATCCTTGTAGCTATCGCCTCGATCCATTTTGAGACGTAATCTACAGCAACGAGGATGTATAGAAAACCAAAAGAAGGTGGAAAGGGGCCCATGAAGTCAATACCCCAACAATCAAACAACTCCAAGCCTAGAATTGGGGTTAATGGCATCATGTCACGACGAGTAATAGCTCCCATTCTTTGGCATCTATCGCATGATTTACAAAAAGTATTCACATCCCAGAAGATTGTGGGCCAATAAAGACCACTTTGAAGGATTTTCGCAACAGTTTTATTTTTGGAAAAATGACCTCCACATGCTTCCGTATGACAGAATCGAATTACCCCTTGCATTACTTCACCGGGTACACATCGCCAGATGATTTGGTCAGCACAATACTTAAACAAATATGGATCATCATAAAAGAACATGCGTGACCATGTAATGAACTTCCTTCTCTGTTGCGGATTCCAATTAGATGGAACGAATCCAGTGATAAGGTAATTTACTATATCCGCAAACCAAGGGAGAGAAGAAGTAGCAAATAAATTTTCATCCGGAAAATACTCGTCTATGGGAATGGGATCAATAGGCACGTCGGACGAGAGGCGTGACAAATGGTCAGCGACAACGTTTTCTACTCCTTTCTTATCTTGAATTGAGAGATTAAACTCTTGTAGGAGTAGGATCCACCCGATTAGACGGGTTTTGGCATCTTTCTTGCTCAAGATATATTTAAGGGCCGAATGATCAGTGAAGCAAATGATAGGTGACCCAACAATGTAAGAGCGAAATTTGTCGAGAGCAAAAACGACTGCTAGTAACTCTTTCTCTGTAGTAGAGTAGTTAAGCTGAGGGCCAGATAATGTTCTTCTAGCATAGTATATAACATGAGCTTTCTTATCTTTCCTCTATCCAAGAACAGCCCCAATCGCGTAATCACTTGCATCACACATAAGCTCAAATGGGAGTGACCAATCAGGAGCTTTCATGATAGGTGCGGAAATAAGCATGCTTTTAAGTTTATCAAAAGCTTCTTGACATGCTTTATTCCACTCAAATGGAGTGTCTTTCATGAGAAGATTACTCAAAGGTCTAGCGATGGCGCTAAAGTCTTTGATAAACCTCCTATAAAATCCAGCATGTCCTAAAAAGGACCTCACATCTTTAAGTGATTTTGGCGGGGGTAACTCAGCTATTACTTCAATTTTTGCTCGATCAACCTCAATTCCCCTAGATGAGACTATGTGGCCTAAAACTATGCCCTCGGTAACCATAAAATGGAATTTTTCCCAATTGAGGACTAAGTCTTTTTCCACACATCGGAATAGAACTCTTTCAAGATTAGCTAAACATTGGTCAAAAGATGGATCGAAAACGCTAAAATCGTCCATGAACACCTCAAGACCTTTTTCAATCATGTCGCTAAAGATACTGAACATGCACCTTTGAAAAGTTACTGGCGCATTACATAACCCAAACGGCATACGTTTATAGGCAAACGTACCAAATGGACATGTAAAAGTCGTCTTTTCTTGATCAAGTACATCCACTTCAATCTGATTATAACCGGAATAACCATCTAGGAAATAGTAGTAAGGATGGCCCGCCACTCGTTCAATCACTTGATCGATGAACGGTAAGGGAAAATGATGTTTTCGAGTTCCGGAATTGAGCTTTCGGTAGTCAATGCAAACACGCCACCCGGTGGTGGTGCGTTGAGGTATTAATTCTCCCTTAGCATTTTCAACCACGGTTATCCCAGATTTTTTTGGAACGACTTGAATTGGGCTCACCCATTTACTATCTGAAATGGGATAGATAATCCCAGCATTTAGCAATTTGATGATTTCCGCTCTTACTACATCTTTCATGGTTGGGTTTAGTCGCCTTTGCATCTCACTCGAGGGCTTCACTTCTTCCTCAAGATGGATTTTATGGGTACAAATCAAAGGACTTATACCTTTCAAATATGCTATAGTCCAACCAAAAGCACTTCTATGCTTTCGTAACACATCTAACAACATACCCTCTTGCCCTTTTTCTAAACGGGAAGACACAATAACAGGAAATGTATCATTCTCTCCCAGAAAGGCATATTTGACATGTGAGGATAGTTTCTTCAACTTAAGATTAGGAAATCTATTTTCAGAGGGAATCATGGTTGTCTCCCTCGGAGGCAATTCTTCATACCTAGAAATCCAGTCAACATCTCTTAAACTCTCAAAACTCTCTTCCTCTTGTAACCAAGTTTCCAACTCTTCCATCTCACGCTCAAACTTAGTATAAGAACTCTTTTTCTCACCACTTTGCACTAAACACACTTCCAAAGCATCTCCTCCTATAATTTTCTCAATGTTCTCATCCACCACTTCTTCAATATGATCAACCTCAAGAATTTCATCCTCATCACCCATTTGGTTAGCGACATTGAAAATATTGGTCTCGAGAGTCATGTTTCCAAAAGTGAGTTGCATTTGGCCATTCCGTGTATTAATCAAAGCATTAGCAGTAGCTAAGAATGGATGGCCCAATATTATTGGAACATGATTTCTCATATGGGGAACAGGCTCAGTGTCCCAAATGACAAAATCAACATGAAAGTAGAACGTGTCCACTTGAATTATCACGTCTTCTACAATCCCACGAGGCACATTCACTGTTCGATCCGCTAACTGTAGAGTGATTCGGGTAGGTTTTAAATCACCTAAATCAAGCTGCTTATAGATGGAGTATGGAAGGATGTTTACACTCGCACCTAAATCAAGCAATTCTTTTTCCACTCTTTTTTCTCCTATGATGCACGAAATAGTAGGTGCACCTGGATCCTTGAATTTTGGTGGAAGATCATTGAGAAGGACCGAGCTCACATTTTGTGCCAAGAAAACATTCTTCTTCACCTTAAGCCATCTTTTGACAGTCAAAAGATCTTTGATAACCTTAGCATATGATGGAATTTGTTGAATAGCATCAAGAAACGGCAAGTTCAATTTTACTTGTTTCAACACATCCAACACCTCGGTACGCGAAGCCCCTTTTTAGGTGGCACTAAGCGTTGAGGAAATGGAGCAGCAGTAGGCAACTTAACTTCAAGTTCAGTTTCAACTTCCTCCTCTTTGTATTCTGTTTTTAACGGAGTTTCTTCAGAATCAGAAGTTTTAGATTCCTTAGAAATTTCTGGTTCAACTCCATCATCTTTCTCCTTAGGAAGTTTTGGTGCTAGATTAATTACGCGGCCACTACGAAGAGTAGTTACAGCTTGACATTATTCTTGCAAATCTGATGATGTGGAGCCAACCGTGGGTTGTCCTTGAAGAGGAGGTCTTTGGCCTTGGGCTAGAAGTTTACCCTTCTCTTGAGTATTCAGTACAGATTACAACCTAGAGATACTAGTATGAATTTCAGTGAACA
Organism: Sambucus nigra; assembly: GCA_949130495.1. Lineage (NCBI taxonomy): Eukaryota > Viridiplantae > Streptophyta > Magnoliopsida > Dipsacales > Adoxaceae > Sambucus > Sambucus nigra. The sequence goes on along the minus strand of OX422215.1, from coordinate 531,395,834 downwards.
TTCGATCATATTTAGCATTGCTCTCTTTTTGAGATTGGATGAATTGATTAAGTTTATCTTCAAGAGATCTTCTAGGTGGAGCTACATAAGGACCAGGTTGTGGTACTTGCATAAGATTTGGCATTGGAGGAGCCACTTGCTGAAATTGAGGAGGTGGTGGTAGAGCCATATGTGGGTTAGGAACCATCCCACCTTGGGGTTATCCATAATTGAACACAGGATTCCTCCACAATTGATTATATGCATTCCCTTGCTGTGCATTATAATTTCCTCAAAAACCCCCAATTGCCTCAACTTGTTCAATGTGCATTGCCTTGTATGCAGGGATAATAGGACATCCTTTAGTAGAATGACCAGCATTACAAATGGCACAAACTTTCTCCTTTTTATCTTGTACGGGTCCAGCCACATCTCTCAATCTCACTTCAAGCATATCTCTGAAATTCTTTTTCAATTGGTCAAATTTTCGATCCAACAAAGTGTCCTTGTCCAAGTGATAAATACCGGATGCAGCAGGCAAGTTGGACACTTGTCGATTTTGATTTTGATTATTAGGATCAGAAATATCCCATGCTTGGGTAGTTTCTGCTACATATTTCAGATGAGCCGAAGCATCGCTCGAATCTAACTCCCAAAAAGGTCTTTCACACATGGTTTGAACAAGTTTTTTGGATGCTAAAGTAAGGCCTTGATGAAAGAATGAAATCAAATAATGCTTTTCAAATCTATGATGGGGGCACGCACTAACTAACTCCTGAAATCTCTCCCAACACTTATCAAAAGCCTCATTCTCATTTTGACAAAAAGCTTGAATTTGGGCTTTAACAGAATTGGTTTTGTGTTGTGGAATTTTTTTTGATAAAAACGTGGCTTGCATATCTCTCCAGGATAACATAGAATTTGGGGGTAGTGACCATAACCAAGTTTTAGCTTTATCCTTTAAGGAAAAAGGGAAAAGCTTCAACCGGATTACATCTTGTGGACAAGCTTGGTCACCAAACGTCTCACACGCTTCCTCGAACTCTCTAAGATGGAGATATGGTTTTTCAGAATCCATCCTATGAAATGTAGGAAGAATTTGGATCATACCATTCCGAAAGTGGAACTGACCGGCATTATACGGGAGTAAAATGCAACCAGGGGTAAAAGTTCGCTCCGGAAATAACAAATATTTCATGGGAAGGTAAGGTATCTCATCCTCTCCAGCACCAACACCGACACTACCATGCTCCGACATATCGCTACCGAAAGATTCAGAATTCTCACTCAGTGTTTGACTCAATGAATGACTTGTGATTGAATTATTAGGCGAAGGAGGTGGAACCCAAAAATGAGGAGACTCAGAATTTTCAACTCTGGCTTCGGCAATAGGATTTTTGTGAACTTGGGTGGGAGATGAATTCTTCATATAAACACATAATAGAAGAAATGAATTTTTTTGTTTTTTTTTTCCGAAATCACTTGTAGATAAAAATAACTTTCCTAAAACTTTAACAATTTCAGATTCCCCCGCAACGGCGCCAAAAACTTGACGTGACTAAGAATTTGTCTCAAAAGTGCATTTTCTCTAGGCTCAAGTGCAAGCCTGTCGCTCAAGTAATAAACCCGGTAAGTCGGGATCGTATCCACAGGGATAAAAAATTGGCACAATTAATAGGGAAAGTTATTAAATATTGAAATGATTCCTCAAAAGAAATATGAAAAGATGATTAATGATTGGGAAATTTCTTGTGAAATAAAAATTTTACCTAAGAAAAATAAACTAAAAATTGTGAAGAAATTAGATTTGACCAGTGAGAGAAAATAGGGTGGAGTACAATCCCTCAAACCTTAGTAAATTACCGTATAGAATACGAGAATTGAAAATTGAAATTTTGACTAAATCCAATCATTGTAGATCCTAAGCATTATATATATGGGGGATCTTGCCCGCATCATATGAAATTAAAGGTAAATACAAAGCGATGAATGGACAAATACACTTGCATAGCGTTCTTAAACATCCCAAGTACCTAAGGCAAGAGAGATTAAAAGATTGGCTATGTTTGTATAATTTCCATACACGATTCGGTCAATATTTAATTTACCCTCTATTTTCTAAATGGGTAATTCACCTCGGAATGAGTTCCTGTACCCCATCCCTTAAGAATTTAGCTAGACATGATTTTTCTAGAAAACAAATTCATACCAATACATGGAATTATGGATCTAACAAACATTGGTAACAAATTGCAAAACAATTGAAAATTGAAAATAGAATTGAGACTAAATAAGAGAAGGGAATTTGATACTTGAATTGAATTGAAGAATTGATACTTGAAATCTGCACTAGATGAACTTGAATCCAGAATACTACTTGTTCTTCAAACATACAAACTAAGGTTTCTCTAAAAATATGAAAAACTAAAAAGGATTACTAAAAAATGACTTTCTCTCTCTAATTTTGAGTCTCCCTTTGAATGAATTAGGGCTTGGTCTTTTATAGCACCAAGTTGCACGAATTTGACATCAAATTTTGCTTGTGGCACAAGTTTTTACCAGCCAATCACCATAAAATCTGCATAATTAATGACAACAATTGGCATAGCCAGACCGGTCCATTTCTCTTCATTATCACGCAACTTCAAAACATCGTAACTTCTTCACCGTAGCTCGGATTGAGGTGCCATTTTTTCCAGTATTCTTGTAATTAGAGCTCTTCAACTTTCTTGTTGGCCCCACCTCCGGACTAAGGCTGAAAAATTATGAAAATGCCCTTCAACTCTCCATTTCTTGGTTTCTTTCACTATTTTGAGTTCTCCTTCGCACTAACTTACATGAAATACCTGTAAAACACGTGAGAAATACCCAAAACACAAAATACTTGCCAAAAGGGATTAATAGAATAAATACGAGACAAATCCAAGCTATTTACACAGCACGGGATCATAAAAATACCGAAATTAAGGGGATAAATATGATGAATATGTGCCTAATCAAGGTGATTCTATTTCGATGTTATTTTTGAACTTACACCCTTGAATTTGTTTTTTCTTGCCATTTGGATGTCGATCTTCGGAGTTTGGTCTTGGCACTGCTACTTCATCTCCAAAGGATTTGGATTGATTTTGTCTCCAGAGTTTTTGGATTGATTTTATCCAAAGGTTTTTGATGTTATTATAAGAATCTTGATATGCATTTGAAGCATTTAAACTTGATAATTATGGGTTATCATGTTATTGTCTGAACCTTATTTTTATGACTCAATAAACCCTTCTCTAGGAATAATCACCATACTATTCTTGCAATTATCTGCAGACTTCCATATGCCCCTGTTCATTACTACTGATATCTCTTTTTGTTTCAAATTACTCTAAACTGTGATCTATTACTCGTACATCATTAACGGTTATTCTATCTAAGAAACTCACATATATACACTTGTTATAGAAATGAAATTATCTACTTGGCAAAGTTCTTCTTATTCTTTTCCCTTTCATATGGAAAATGATCTTGAAGAATGAGAAATAACCCACACCCTAATGGATTTTTGTTATGTCTTATCAAGAAAAATATTTTTAGTTACGTATGTGGGGGTGGTAACTAGCAAAGACGGTAGCACCAACTGGAACACTTTCACCACAACTCACCAGCTTATGTGACCTTTTTAATCTCCCTTCTATTTCGTGTCATGAAAACTTTGAGATACATTTTTATTTCTATTATATGGAGACGCCGAGATATGTAATAAGATGTTCTGCATCCATTTAAAAAAGTTTTATTTTCTTTTCTCTTGAGATTTTATTGTTATTTTCTTAGTATTACCATCTACAAAACATAGGGTGTGACATCATGGATCTGAGCGTGTGCCATGTTTTATTGTTTTATGAGACTTCGAAGATTTTATGCCTTTACAAGACTTGGAATAAGCATATTAGTTATTAAAACCTTCCTTGTTTCATTATGTAACTAATTTTGTCTTGCAAACATGAACATCTGAGATGAAATTTACTTAGACATATGTGGCTCGACGCATGAAAAGTTTGAACAAGTGATTAGAGATAAGGTATATGCCAAGTTGTGTTCGAAGTATCGATCATTATTAGGCTATCGCTACTCTACATATTAAACATAGTTTGCCAATTAGTCACCTAATGGGAGAAGCACAAGCGAAGAGATAATACAAAGATCCTGACATGCTTCAACAAACCATTCATCTAGCTTGGGACATAGCTCCACCCGAAGTACTTATCATTACTCCCTCAAATTCCCCAATCGATCACGACCCTAATTTATCCAACACTAGTTTTTTTACTTCCACTACCTCTGAGACTACCTCTACTGACTCAGATCCATTAAACTCAGTACCCCAACTTGACAACATCGTACTACAGCATGCCTAAAGTAAACTAGGAAAGGGATAGATATGTAAATAAATAAACATATGAAGGATCAAGTGTCTTTCATTAGGTTTTTGTGTGTGTAGAAGAAGTGATCAACATATCGAAATTAAACGTAGTAGACCTAACCAACCATTTGTACTAATAGGAGTTGTAAAAAAGTAACTTGCAAGTGTGTTCTGTTTTCTTACAACAAGTATTAACTGCATCATATCCTAATGTAAAATAGCCCATGATATTAATATAAAAGTCTGTTTGGTTACTCCTACTGTCATTATATCTTTAGTATTTTTTTATATATGATGGTTAATACAGGAGCATCTGCTAGTTGATCACAAGGAGAAAAACAAAATAATTCACATATGTACCAAATCCACCTACGACTAATGAAGGAATATTACGTTCTTTACAAGAATTAACGGATTTGACTAGGATGATACAAAACGTACCACCTCCACACCCGGTCAATAATGAGATTCCAGTTGAGTCTCTAAGAATGAACACACTTAAGGAATTCATTCAAAAAAACCACCAGTGTTTTATGGAAAGTCCAATGTTATAGTAGAAGAAAAGTGGATACGTCATACGCTTAAAGTTTTAAACGGAGTAGGTATAATCCCCGAACTTAGGGTGAAATTAGCAACCTATCTGTTTTAAGGCAAAGAAGATTTTTGGTCGCAGTCTATTCTTTGATCTTGAAATGTTGACAATTTAACTTGGAATCAGTTTGAGGAGATTTTCTTTAAAAATTACTTTTCTGAATCAGTAAAAGATCATATGATGGTGGAATTTCTAGGTTTATAGCAACAACAAGTGACACGACTCAGAATGTGTCTCTAAAGTGTGTACTCTCTAGGCTCAAGTGCAAGCCTATCGTTCAAGTAATAATCCGACAAGTCGGGTATCGATCCTCAGGGAAAAAGGACAACGAAGTTGTGACGACAGAATAAGACTAAGGAATCCTAACGATGACTCTAAAAAGAAAATAAAAGAAAAGATTGATTTGGTTTTGGTTTTTGGGATTCGATTACACTAAATGCAATGACCAAAGTATGGTGAAAATGCAGCTAACTAAATGACCTAAATTAAGAATGAAGGATTGAATTCAACTTTTAAATGAGATGATGAAAAATAGGACGGGAAATACAATCCCCCAACCCTAGTGTATTGCAGTATAATATTAATCGTAAATTTATCTAATTAATATGACCCGGAATTTAGTACTCCCAAGCATTACGTATACGAGGTTCAAGCCCGCGTCATACTTAATCAAAGGACGAGTAAATCAGTATCACGATAACGACACTCGAATTGTATTCTCAATCATCCCGGTTACCCTGGGGCAAACGAGATATTTAGACCTACAATTGTTGTGTCCCTACGCAATACGGTCAAAATTAATTACTAAATTCAGAGGATTAACTTTATACGTGCAATGACCACATCAGGTTGGGTTCATGTAACCCGACCTTGGAAATCTAGCCGGACATACCGAAAATGATGAAAACAATGTTTAACATGCAAGAGTTCATGATTAATCTAAGGACAATTGATAGAATACTGTATAAGAGAATCACAAAGAAGAAATAACTTACTAAAATTACCCAAGGAACAATCGCAGCAATAGATAAAATTGGTGATCACACAAACTTGGAATAAACCTTCAATCCTTGAATAAAACTGGAAATTCTATCTACAACTAGGGTTTATGGAAGAAAATCAGAAATTTAAAATTAACTCCCCACGTTCTAGCCTCCTTTACAACGAAAATAATTCGGGTTTTTATACCCTACATAAAATTCCAAGAGGTTGAGTATAAGTCGGAGTCTTTAGAGGAGAATCAGAAAACAAAATCTCGATGGGCGGACCGGTCCGGCCCTTAGGCGGATCGGTCTGCCTCTAAAGCGAATCGGTTCTTTTATTTTTTCCAGGCGGATCGGTCCGGGGCGGACCGGTTCTTTTATTTTTTGGCTCTTCGGTTTGCCTTGGGTTTGCAGTCCTCTGGAGTTTGCACAGCGGACCGGTCCGGGTTGAGGGCGGACCGGTCTGCCTATTTGACTTTTCTCTCAAACTTTGACTGCCCATATCTTTTGCTCCGGGTATCCGATTGAGGTTCCGTTTCTTCCTAGGTGCTTGTGAGGATGATACCTGAAACTTCTCTTTAGGTACCTCATCCGGATTCTGGGTAAAAATGACTCTTTTGCCCTTTTGACTTTTCTTGTTGACTTTTTCTATTCTTCTGGTTTCCTTCTTCCATTTCTTGACATTAGATACCTGTAAAATCATAACGAAATACCAGAAAATCGGTGTACTTGTTAGGATAGGTCAATATCAAGATTATGAGATAAAGTCAATCCAATTACGTTGTTCGAGGTGATTAAAGTACCGAAATTAAGGGATAAATTGGGAAGAATTTATGCCTAATCAAACCCCCCTAACTTAGAACTTTGCGCGTCCCGAGCAATGTAAAAGAATTCTAGCAAGGTTCAACTCTTGAAAAACATTTTATTGGGATAAAATACCTCTTTCGCGGGCACACGATTGCAATTAGCGTATGCAACAAGCCTTCAAACCCCTTGGTTACCCTAGTGGGACGAGTTGTGTCTCGTGAGGGTTTGCATACCCACAAAATTCGACTCAAAGAACTTCAAAATAACCAAAAATTGTATAATTCAAACTTTTCCAGAAAATAGTCATCATTAAGTCATGTCTACAAGTCTCAAACTGTAGTGTGTGTGTGCGAAGCCAGAAATATAACCGCCAATTTCCACTGATTAATCATTACGTTACTTATCCGAAAATTCGTTTTGATTTCAAATTCTCACGGGAAGCTCTCTCAAACGAACTACTCGAAATATGGCTTTTTCGCTCGGTATGCGTGATAATAATGGATGCAAAATCACGCATACAATTAGAAAGACGGAAATTTCATGGTGAAAGGATCTCATCAACGGATTACGGTTTTAAAAACGGGAACATCGCCTCGATTTCGCGCATTTAACCTCTTATATTATCTTTTGGTGTATTAGCTCTCCACGCGGTACTCAATTTTTGCAATTTGGACTCGGTTAGGACTTTTTCGGGTTTAAGGTTGCATTGGGTAAAATGAAGGAGGTAAGGAAAGTTGGAATTGGAAAAACCATTCGTGATGTCCATTTGTGCATTTTCCGGGCTATTGCTCATCTTTTTCTTCTTTTTCTATTATTTGTTGAGCATTCTTCTATTTTTTTCTTGCCCCTTTTTGTTGCACTTTTCGGACTTAAATTCTGATTCTTTTTTCATTTTTCACAATTTCGGCTATTTTGGGTTTTTCGGGTTGTCAAACGAAAGGGAAAATTATTCGGCTCAATTTGGGTTGCAAAAGGGGTGATTTTTCGCATTTTTTTTTCTGGCCAATATTTTTGGGATGACAAACGAGGGCCTACTTCATTGTCCAAAATGCTATTTGCGTTACCATATGCATTTCAAGATGAGTTTAATTTTAGAGACTAATTTGGCACGTTTTTCAAGGCAATATTGCCCACATTTTTCAAAACCGATCAAAATGAAAGAATTAAGATCCTTGACAACTTATTAAGTGCTAAAAATAACTTTGAGTTAACAATTAACTCGGATTGATTTAAAATCTCGCAAAACGTGATAGGCTCGAATCTCACCGGGTTTGTTAATCTCCACATTTATTCGTTAAGTCGTCAATTTTTTTCACAATTTCCATCTTTGGTCAATTTCGGCTTTGTGTATGTTGACTTTTTACACTTTGAGACTCCAATTTGACTTTTAATGATATTTTTGAAAAATTTGAATTCCAATTTTTATGTATTTTGAACAAAAATATTTTTGGATTTTTCACAATTTTATGATTTTTTTTTTTGGGAAATTTTTGGGCATTTTTGAAAATTTGTGAAGTTTTAGAAATATGCACTTGTGACCCCCCCTAACTTAGACTTTTGCATTGTCCTCAAGCAAAAAGGACTAAAATCTAAATAAGGCAAAATAATAAGTGCAATAAGTAAAACAAACAAATATAGAAAATGCAACTTTTTATATCATGAGACTGTGGTACAAACAGGAATACAGCACATGTAGGATGTGAGAATAAATACATCAAAACAGTCCATAAGCAACAAACATCACGGGGGGGGGGGGGGGGGGGAATTGTGAAGTGCTGGGCGCGTCGGGGCCATAGGGGTCATGAAAATGCGATGGGAGTGGCTCATAAGGATCCCCTAGGCATCGGTAGATATCCGCTTGCCTTCGAGCCGCCCGATTCTGATCTCGTTGGTAGTCGATCACAAAGGTATCGAACTTGTTCTCAAAGTTCTCGAATCGGGTCTCAAGGGTGGACAACCGAGTCGAGATATCGGTACCCGCCCACTCAAAGTCCGGGTCGTCCTCCTCGTCCGCCGACTCGTCGTCGGCACCGACGTCACCCATCTCAACGTCCGCTTCGGCGGCCTCTTCCCCCGCGCTCTCGTCCGAGGCAGACTCTTACTCGCTATCATGCCCTCGCCGTGCCCGAATTATGGTGAGCTGTTTGGCACTCTTAGTGCGAGTGCCCTGTCCAAAGGGACCGGGAATCCGGGTGCGGTCGACAGGGGCCTCAATGCCTGCGTCTTGGAGGATAGACGTGATCAAACGGGCATAGGGCAAAGGAGCGGTACCCTTCTCATCCAAAGAAGCGGCAATGATGTCGGCATACAATGTGCGGGCCAAATGGATGGAGGTTTGGGGATCGAAGAGATGGTAGGTCAAGGTGGCTTGCCGAGGTCTCATGGCGGAATCGTTGGACGTTTGAAGAATGTTGGCGCATACGATTTGGAAGGTGAGGCGCGCCGTTTCATTGAGTCGTCCAACCGCAACGGTTTGACCCGCCCAAGCCACGTTAGGAGCAATGCACGCCATGATGACGTCCTTAGCGACCGGAGGGACGTTCCTAGGATATGTGAAGTCTTGGGGGTCCGGGACACCAAAGGTGGCCAATTTGGCCGTGAGGAGGGCTAAGGAAAAAAGAATGACCGTTCCATCAACGTAAGATTGGGCCTCAAATTGGTCCATCCGCACAAGCGTGCCATAGAATAACCGAACCTCGGAAGCCCACACGGCGTCATGGGGTTCGTTGAGGAAACGACACCACCCCCGGGCCATAAATAGTGCTGTGACAGAATTGGGCAGCGCGTTCCATTGAACCGCGCACTCCATATGGAGTTTGCGGTTCGACCCGAAGAAGTTGGTGCACCATCGCTCATCTTGGCGAGAGCGGAACTCGTTGCTCCCGGAGTGTAGGCTGTCGGTGGATGCGTATTTGGTGGGAGCAGCACGGGGGTGCCATGGAGACTAGGCAGAGAGAAGGAACTTAAGAGATTTGGAGAGAGAGAGGAGAGAAGTGGTGTTTGAGGTGTGAAGAGAAGGGGAGGGGGTAGGGTTGAATTTATAGTGGAGGGGGGAAGGGATTTGGAGGGAAAGGGTGGTTGGAGGGAAAGGGTTTTGGAGGGAAAGGGATGTATGGGGGTGTGGGAAACCGAAATGGAAGGAAGGGTGGCTATTGGCGAGAAGGGGGGGGTGAATGGGAGGAAAGGGATTCAACGAATCTGCAGAAGGCGGACCGGTCCGGTCCAGGGGCGGACCGGTCCGGGTCTTTAATTTTCAGGAAATTCGACAGGCGGACCGGTCCGGCCTTAAATTAAAGGAACTGGTCCGGGGTGGACCGGTCCGGCCTTAAATTTAAGGAACCGGTCCGGCTTGGGGATTTTTGGCTGGGATTTCCTCGAAACTGGATTTCAACCTCGCTTGTTCGAAATAGTGCACTTTTAAAATGCGCTCCTCACCAATTATAGACTAAGGACCTCTCAACATCACTGGTCACCCTAATTGACCCAATTCCCGAACATGCACATGCTAAACCTGAATGTACCAAAATCCTAACGACACTCACTAACACACACGACACACACGACTCTCACCCCATTGTGACAACCCGCTATCCGGAATAAAGGGTGGCCAGCCCTATACCCCGATAAAATAGGAAATCATTGATAAATATCATTCTCAGCATCACAACAGTACGCAAAGTATAAGGAATAACCACTCTATATTCCAGAAAACGGGTTATCAAAAACATTGATTTGAAATAAAAAAGAAAACATTTTCAACAACCCATAATAGAAATAGAGGGAGGAAACCCCCACAAGTGTATATAAGAACCCAAAAGATACAAAAGGACCGAACAAAAGGTCGGTCAATACCATCCATACGACATACATAAAGTACCAAGTGTTACATAATAAATTCATTATACAATTACAACTGTTGGGCAACAAGCCCGAATGAACTGATCATAACTAGAAACATAAACGGAGGCGTCTACACAAAATCCCGTGAAACCCGCACAGTGTCCCGGCTCCTCAAAACAATGGGAAGGAAGTGTCATTACTGGCGACCGTGCGGCGGCACACCTGAACAGATCATATACGTATAGAGATACCACAAGAAAAGAAAACCGGTCAGGGCCGGGTATATGTGATCAATAGATAAATGACAAGTATGATAATGATGCACAATTAAGCATGGATGATAGTCTAGCATGCTAACAGCATATAAGGAACTAAAACTGGTAAAGGACTACATAGAGTGAGATTCATAATAAAACAGAATTAAAAGTGCTTATGAGCCTTTATCATCTTTAATAGTATTTCAATTTAAATATTCATTTTCCATTCCTTATCAGGAATATAATTGTCATCATGTGCTCTATATGGCACTAATCTCAATAACATGCTCTTTGCGGCATAATTTTGCTCTTTATGGCATTAATGTTCCATCGAGTCCAACTCGATAATTAGAATAGTCATGAATATAAATATAACGCTTCTAAGACCGCCCGTCCGGGTTTCCCCACTGTGCGCGTCCCTAAATAACCATCATCTTCCAGGGCCTAACATAAGACAACCTGGGATCCTATCGAAAGCGTCGGGAAGCGGCCATGAGCCTGCTTGGTAGCCAAGACCACACCCGGAATCTTCCTACCAGCACAGAAAAATATACAACCACAAGCGCTCCCATGGCCTAGGACTATATCCACCCTGCATTCATTAGCAAGGGGGCTTCACCTATCGTGCGGACTTCCCTTAAGATGGTATTTAGAGAGGTGTGTAACATCCATTTTATTAATTACCATTACATGATTAGTAAATTATCATTTACCTTAACAATTTCCCATTTTTAAAATAAATGAATAAGCTAATTCAGGACTAAGTATAAGTAGTACCGACATAGCATCCTCAAAAGGAATTTTAGACTCCAAAGTTATCCCCAAAGCTTCCGTTGGCTTTAATATAAACCATCAAGTCAAAATGTAACTCAAGTTGAATTCTAAAGTCTCCAAAATTGACCTTAATATATTCTAGACCGATATAAAACTACAAGACAAAAGTGATGCCTAAACATCACTTTAAATTCCCCCTTGAATGAATCCTAGATGAACCCTTTCGAGTCTAGGATGTCGACCCAACTCAACTTGAACTCTAAACCCTATGTTTACTTCATTGAAGAAAGTCCCTAATCAATAATCCTAAGGAAAAGGGTTAAAAAGAAAAAAAGAGAAATTTTGGAAAATGCAGGGCTACCGAATCGATTCGCCCCCTTGGCCGAATCGATTCGGCCAGAAAGTTTGAGATTCTGCATAATAGCCGAATCGATTCGCTCAGAGGGCCGAATCGATTCGGACTGAAAATCTGGGTTTCTGCATAACTGCCGAATCGATTTGGACCAATTCCGAATCGATTCGGTCAACTAGACCTGAGCACTGGCCCTAGCCGAATCGATTCGCCCAGGGGGCCGAATCGATTCGGGCCTGCGATTTTGCCAAGAAATGGCTATGGAGTCTTGGACTCCATTTTCTACCCCAACTCAAATTTCTTCAAACCAAACTTGTATACCAACACTAAAAGAACATCAATGATGCTATTGATCATCTAAAACCTCATGAATCATCATAGAGTGAATCAAAACCCAAAATATACATAAGAAAACCCTAGGTTTACTAAACTAAAATCAATACACCATTATCACAACAAATCATCTATCTCAAGACACAAATAGCAAGTAAAAACTTGCCTTGATTCAGCAAATATGCAGATTTTTTGGTGTAGTAGCAATCTCTCTCAATCTCCAAAGCTTTCTCTCTACTCTTCTCTTTTCTCTCTTAGGTTTAGGAAGGGATTTTTGGGGAAATAGAAGACTTAGTAGGCTTAAATCGTGACTTAAGGTAAATGCCCCACTTAATTAACCAAAAGTGCGATAAAATAATACGCAATAGCATAATTAAGGCATAACCAGTCAAAAAAGCCCAAAACTACAAAATACAATATGGCACATTATTTGACTATTTCACACATTCCGGAATCAACGGCAACCTCCAAATTATCATTTGGACATTTTAAAATTCAATTTAGGTTCCAGTCTCATTATTAAGCCAAATATCATTTTAAATTCAGATGATATTAATAAGCATGACATAGCAATATTTTCCCATAATTATGATATGTATGCAACCTCATAATAAACATCAACTTTTCTCCATTGAATTAATCATTCAAATCATAACCCAACACTGGTCTCTAATTACTATACTAAGTAATTATTATAAAATACGGTCTCATAAGTGAGGGTTATTACATACTCCCCCCCTTATGAGGGAAGTTTGCCCCCAAAATTCAGGCGTACCTCATGAGAAAAGATGTGGATATTTCTCCCGCATCTCATCCTCGCGTTCCCAAGTTGATTCGCTTGCATGATGATGACTCCAATGGACTCTCACTAGAGGCACCACCCGAGATCTTAACTTTCGCTCCCCAAACTCAAGGAGAGCAACCGGTTGTTCTTCATAAGAAACATCGGGCTGTAACTCGATATCTTCGAAAGGAATGTGCCAAAGGGCACCTTCACACCTTTTATACTTTTTCAAAGAGGAGATGTGAAATACATCATGAATTTGTTGTAAAGGTTCCGGCAAGGCAAGTTGGTATGCTATGGGACTAACCTTTGCAATTACTGGGAAGGGTCCAACAAAGCGGGGTGCAAGCTTTCCTTTCTTCCCAAAACGCTTAATGCCCTTCATCGGGGACACTCTCACCAACACTTGGTCCCCAACTTCCAATTCCATATGTCTCCTACCCGCATCGGCGTAGCTCTTTTGGCGATCTTGGGCTATCCGTATGCGATTTCGAATAAGCTCAATCTTCGAAGAAGTATCTTGGATCATTTCAGGTCCAAGGAACTTATTATCACCCACTTCCAACCAACAAGCGGGCGATCTACAAGGCCTGCCATATAGAGCTTCATAGGGTGCCATTCCAATAGTGAATTGGTATGAGTTGTTATAAGCAAACTCAACCAACGGAAGGTATTGTTCCCAACTGCCTTTAAAGTCGAGTATGCACATACGAAGCATATCCTCCAACATCTGGTTTACCCTTTCGGTCTGACCGTCTGTTTGAGGATGATAGGAAGAGCTTAGCTTCAACTCGGTCCTCATAGCTCCCTGGAAACTCTGCCAAAAGTGGGACACAAATATTTTATCTCGGTCAGAGATAATATTCAAAGGTACTCCATGGAGTCTGACGATCTCCTCAATGAACAACTGGGCATAACGAGCGGTATCATAATCGGTGCGCACGGGCAAGAAGTGTGCCGACTTAGTTAAACGGTCAACAATCACCCAAATTGAGTCATGACCCTTCTGCGATCTTCGCAAGCCCGTAACAAAGTCCGTCGAAATGCTTTCCCATTTCCACACGGGAATCTCGAGCGGTTGTAACAAACCCGTCGGCCGCTGGTGGTCAATCTTAACCAACTAACAAGTAGTGCATTGAGACACAAACTCTGAGATATCCCTCTTCATACCATCCCACCAATACAAACGACGCATATCTTGGTACATCTTGTCCCCGCCTGGATGCACCGTGAACTTCGACCCTTGGGATTCTGCCATCACTGCAGGTCTCAAATCCCCATCATCGGGAACCACAAGTATTCCATGGAAGCGTAGTCCACCCTCAGAACCTATTGAGTACGACTCCGCTCCCTCAGACAACAACTGGCGTGAATGGTCTTGACAAACCTTTTCTCTTTTCTGAGCTTCCACAATCTTTGCTATAATCGTGGGAGTAACCGTCATCACGGAGAGGAATGATCTCACTCCGGCATCCTCCAGGCTGAGTTCTTTCCACTTAGCTTTCCACACCTCAACTAAGTCTCTATCAGGCTTTCTACTCAAGGCATCTGCTACCACATTCGCCTTCCCGGGGTGATAATGAATATCAAATTGGTAGTCTTTCACAAACTCCAACCAACGGCGCTGGCGCATGTTCAGATCCTTTTGGGAGAATAAGTACTGCAGGGATTTGTGGTCGGTGAAAAGACTAAACTTTTCCCCCAAGAGGTAATGCCTCCATATCTTCAAGGCAAATACAACGGCGGCGAATTCCAAATCATGTACTGGATAGTTCCTCTCGTAAGGCTTCAACTTACGAGAAGAGTACGCAATAGGTTGTCTCTCTTGTTGAAAAACACCTCCTAGCCCCAGAAGAGATGCATCGGTAAAGACGAGATATTATAATCCCGGCTTTGGCAATGCCAGGACTGGAGCTGAAGTTAGTCTATCCTTGAGCTCATCGAAAGCCGCTTGGCATGAACTGTCCCAAACAAATCTTACTCCTTTTTGGGTCAAATTCGTCAATGGGCTAGCAACCTTAGAAAAGCCCTTTATGAATCGACGGTAATAACCCGCCAAGCCCAGAAAACTACGAACTTCAGTGGGCGTCGTGGGCTGACCCCACTCCTTCACCGCGATTACCTTACTCGGATCCACCGACACGCCTTGGGATGACACCACATGCCCCAAAAATTGAACTTCCTTCAACCAGAAGCCACACTTCTCAAACTTTGCATACAATTGATGATCCCTCAATCTCTGCAGGACCAACCGCAGGTGAGCAGCGTGATCCGACTCTGTCTGAGAATAGACTAGGATGTCATCAATAAATACAATGACAAACTGGTCAAGGAAATCCCGAAACAACCTATTCATAAGGTCCATAAACACTGCAGGGGCATTGGTTAGCCCGAAGGGCATAACCAAGAATTCATAAGATCCATAACGGAACAGAAAGGCTGTCTTGGACACATCTTGCTCTCGTATCCTCAATTGGTGATACCCCGTCCTCAGGTCGATCTTTGAGAAGTAGGAAGCTCCCCTAAGTTGATCAAACAAGTCGTCGATACGAGGTAAAGGGTATTTATTCCGGATGGTAACTTTATTCAACTCTCTATAATCCACGCATAACCGGAGAGAACCGTCTCTCTTCTTTACAAACAAAACTGGAGCGCCCCACGGTGAGGTACTACGCCTAATAAAGCCTTGCTCTAGTAGCTTCTGAATCTGATCCCTCAGCTCCCTCATCTCCACAGGAGCCATTCGGTAAGGAGCTTTGGCGATCGATCGAGTTCCCGGCATTAAGTCAATCACAAACTCTATTTCCCGACTTGGAGGTAATCCGGGTATCTCCCGAAAAATATCCTCAAAGTCCCTAACGATGGGAAGCGAATCTAGGGGAACCACGACATCTCTAGATGCATCTTCCGCAATACAATATAAATAAGCATTCGTGCTCCCTTCCATGCAAGGCATAACTACTAGGAACATCTCTTGTCCAGGAACCGCAAAAACTATGCTCTTCCCGTAACAATTCATTATAGCACGGTACTTCACTAGCCAGTCCATACCCAATATTACATCATACCCGACCATATCAAGGACGAGTAAGTCAGCCTCAAAACACAAGTCACCAAGGTTAATTCCTACGTTTTTACATACGAAGAAAATCAATGAGCCATCTCCCATAGAGGATTCGACGCTAGTGAAAGTACTTTCAGCAGATTTTATCAAACCTGTAGTCTGAGCAAAACTTCTAGAAATAAAGGAGTGTGTAGCACCCGTATCAAATATAATTCGACCCATGTGACCCTGAATGAGAAACTTACCCTCGATCGCCGGTGGTGCCGGAGGAGCTGGAGGAAGCAAAGCCTCCTGAATATGGTAAACCCGACCGTACTGCAATTGCCCCCGTTGAGGAGGAGCAATCGGATTAGGCGCTTGGGACGGAAACTGTACATACGGCTGCTGTGGGGCCCGAGGAAGATGCCCTCCAACTAACTGAGGACACGCCCTTTTATAGTGGCCCAGGTCCCCGCACTGAAAACATTTGATTGCCGTAATATCCTGGTTTCTACCTTGGTTATTTCGGAATTGACCCTCACCTCGGCCCTGTTGGCCCCTACCACCATTTCCACCTCTACCTCCCTGTGGTTGCTGACCACCTTGACCTTGCCTGTTATTATTACCGCCAGCATTAAACCCATCGAAACGTTGACGCTTGGACGAATCCCCCTGCTGAGGATCTCTCTCAACCTGCTTGTTCCCCGAGGATTGGGACGAAGAAGATGTTCCCCCTCCGTTCCCAACACCTCCCTGCCTCCCCGCTTGTCCCACAGTAACAACCTTCTTCTTGTTTAGCAGAAACAATCTGTGCTCCTGACAGTGAAGCAAAGCGACATTCATCACATCACCAAAAGTCACCAGAGATGGATTCCCCAGCAAATGTTGTTTTATTCGCCACTGTAAACCTCCCAAAAACTTGGAGATCCTCTTCGATTCTGGAGTTACCTCATCCGGTATAAAACTGGCTAACCGGGCAAACTCTTCCTCATACTCAGCAACTGACCTCTCCCCTTGAACCAAATCTTGCAGCTTTCTCTGCATTTCCCTCTGAACTGCGGGAGGGAAATACTTCCCATCAAACAAAGCCCAAAAATTTGTGATGGACATAGTATCCCTCTGTTCGGGCGTCGTCATTGACTCCCACCAATGTAAGGCCGGTCCTACCAGCTTGAAAGTAACGAGAATCTGCTTCTTCTCCTCACTACATTCCACCATCCTAAGATGGCGCTGCATATCTCTCTTCCACTGGTTCGCCTTGATAACATCCGAACCCCCCTCGAATTCCGGGGGATGCCCCTTAAGGAAATATTCCCTCACCCGTTCCCACTGAGAAGGTCCCGTGGGAACTTGTGCTTCTTGTCCCCTCGCTTGAGCTTGTGGCATTTTTTGGGCCACTGCAGTCATCGCGGCGTTGACAGCTTGGGCCACAATATTTGCCACTTCAGCGGCACTGATATTCCCCTGCTGCGGTGGAGGACCAAACTCATCCTCAACAACCCTATTACGTCTAGCGGGACGTCCTCTCTTTGGCGGCATCTGAGATAAAGACGAGAGAGAGTTAAAACATAATGTAAGACAATCTATTTAGCAGAAGATCGCATACATAGGCAGCAAAACAATCCTGACATTAAGTTCGATATCAAAGGACGCTACGGTAGAACGTGACAAGTCCACATAGATCCTAAAGACTCTAGAACCTGATGCTCTGAGACCATCTGTGACAACCCGCTATCCGGAATAAAGGGTGGCCAGCCCTATACCCCGATAAAATAGGAAATCATTGATAAATATCATTCTCAGCATCACAACAGTACGCAAAGTATAAGGAATAACCACTCTATATTCTAGAAAACAGGTTATCAAAAACTTTGATTTGAAATAAAAAAGAAAACATTTTCAACAACCCATAATAGAAATAGAGGGTGGAAACCCCCACAAGTGTATATAAGAACCCAACAGATACAAAAGGACCGAACAAAAGGTCGGTCAATACCATCCATACGACATACATATAGTACCAAGTGTTACATAATAAATTCATTATACAATTACAACTGTTGGGCAACAAGCCCGAATGAACTGATCATAACTAGAAACATAAACGGAGGCGTCTACACAAAATCCCGTGAAACCCGCACAGTGTCACGGCTCCTCAAAACAATGGGAAGGAAGTGTCATTACTGGCGACCGTGCGGCGGAACACCTGAACGGATCATATACGTATAGAGATACCACAAGAAAAGAAAACCGGTCAGGGCCGGGTATATGTGATCAATAGATAAATGACAAGTATGATAATGATGCACAATTAAGCATGGATGATAGTCTAGCATGTTAACAGCATATAAGGAACTAAAATTGGTAAAGGACTACATAGAGTGAGATTCATAATAAAACAGAATTAAAAGTGCTTATGAGCCTTTATCATATTTAATCGTATTTCAATTTAAATATTCATTTTCCATTCCTTATCAGGAATATAATTGTCATCATGTGCTGTATATGGCACTAATCTCAATAACATGCTCTTTGCGGCATAATTTTGCTCTTTATGGCATTAATGTTCCATCGAGTCCAACTCGATAATTAGAATAGTCATGAATATAAATATAACGCTTCTAAGACCGCCCGTCCGGGTTTCCCCACTGTGCGCGTCCCTAAATAACCATCATCTTCCAGGGCCTAACATAAGACAACCTGGGATCCTATCGAAAGCGTCGGGAAGCGGCCATGAGCCTGCGTGGTAGCCAAGACCACACCCGGAATCTTCCTACCAGCACAGAAAAATATACAACCACAAGCGCTCCCATGGCCTAGGACTATATCCACCCTGCATTCATTAGCAAGGGGGCTTCACCTATCATGCGGACTTCCCTTAAGATGGTATTTAGAGAGGTGTGTAACATCCATTTTATTAATTCCCATTACATGATTAGTAAATTATCATTTACCTTAACAATTTCCCATTTTTAAAATAAATGAATAAGCTAATTCAGGACTAAGTATAAGTAGTACCGACATAGCATCCTCAAAAGGAATTTTAGACTCCAAAGTTATCCCCAAAGCTTCCGTTGGCTTTAATATAAACCATCAAGTCAAAATGTAACTCAAGTTGAATTCTAAAGTCTCCAAAATTGACCTTAATATATTCTAGACCGATATAAAACTACAAGACAAAAGTGATGCCTAAACATCACTTTAAATTCCCCCTTGAATGAATCCTAGATGAACCCTTTCGAGTCTAGGATGTCGACCCAACTCAACTTGAACTCTAAACCCTATGTTTACTTCATTGAAGAAGGTCCCTAATCAATAATCCTAAGGAAAAGGGTTTAAATGAAAAAAAGAGAAATTTTGGAAAATGCAGGGCTACCGAATCGATTCGCCCCCTTGGCCGAATCGATTCGGCCAGAAAGTTTGAGATTCTGCATAATAGCCGAATCGATTCGCTCAGAGGGCCGAATCGATTCGGACTGAAAATCTGGGTTTCTGCATAACTGCCGAATCGATTCGGACCAATTCCGAATCGATTCGGTCAACTAGACCTGAGCACTGGCCCTAGCCGAATCGATTCGCCCAGGGGGCCGAATCGATTTGGGCCTGCGATTTTGCCAAGAAATGGCTATGGAGTCTTGGACTCCATTTTCTACCCCAACTCAAATTTCTTCAAACCAAACTTGTATACCAACACTAAAAGAACATCAATGATGCTATTGATCATCTAAAACCTCATGAATCATCATAGAGTGAATCAAAACCCAAAATATACATAAGAAAACCCTAGGTTTACTAAACTAAAATCAATACACCATTATCACAACAAATCATCTATCTCAAGACACAAATAGCAAGTAAAAACTTGCCTTGATTCAGCAAATATGCAGATTTCTTGGTGTAGTAGCAATCTCTCTCAATCTCCAAAGCTTTCTCTCTACTCTTCTCTTTTCTCTCTTAGGTTTAGGAAGGGATTTTTTGGGAAATAGAAGACTTAGTAGGCTTAAATCGTGACTTAAGGTAAATGCCCCACTTAATTAACCAAAAGTGCGATAAAATAATACGCAATAGCATAATTAAGGCACAACAAGTCAAAAAAGCCCAAAACTACAAAATACAATATGGCACATTATTTGACTATTTCACACATTCCGGAATCAACGGCAACCTCCAAATTATCATTTGGACATTTTAAAAGTCAATTTAGGTTCCGGTCTCATTATTAAGCCAAATATCATTTTAAATTCAGATGATATTAATAAGCATGACATAGCAATATTTTCCCATAATTATGATATGTATGCAACCTCATAATAAACATCAACTTTTCTCCATTGAATTAATCATTCAAATCATAACCCAACACTGGTCTCTAATTACTATACTAAGTAATTATTATAAAATACGATCTCATAAGCGAGGGTTATTACACCCATATGCGTCGGGGGTGCGACGACCTAACTGAAACTGTTCACTCTACCCCGTAAACGGGGTCCGACAACCAAACGGTGTCGACTTCTTCTTCGCACACCTCAAGATATGGCTTTAGGCGTTGTCCATTCACTTTGAATGTGTTTCCCCCTTTTAAATCTTCTACTTCGACAGCTCCGTGGGGGAAAACATTCTTGACAACAAACGGGCCAGACCATCGCGACCGCAACTTGCCCGGAAAGAGATGAAGCCGAGAGTTATAGAGAAGAACTTTTTGCTCGGGAAGAAACTCTTTCCGTCGAATGATGCTATCGTGAGCGAGTTTCATCCTTTCTTTGGCAATTTTGGCATTCTCATACGCATCATTGCGTATCTCCTCTAACTTATTTATTTGAAGCTTGCGAGCTTCACCGGCTTTATCCATGGCATAATTGAGCTCCTTAATTGCCCAATACGCTTTGTGTTCTAACTCCATGGGGAGATGGCAAGGCTTGCCATACACGAAGCGGAAAGGGGACATGCCAAGCTGATTTTTGTATAAGGTGCGATAGGCCCATAGCGAATCGTTCAGTCTAATTGACCAATCTTTCCGGTTAGGATTGACGGTCTTCTCGAGAATGTTCTTGATCTCACGATTCGCTAGTTCGGCCTGCCCATTTGTTTGTGGGTGATACATCGTTCCAACCTTGTGGACGACGCCATACTTTCTCATGAGCTTATCAAATGGCCTATTGTGAAAGTGCGTGCCATTGTCGTTAATTATTGCTTTCGGTGCGCCGAAGCGAGAACGTATGTGTTCCTGTAGGAACTTTATCACCACCTTACTGTCATTAGTCTTAGTAGCTATAGATTCTACCCATTTAGAAACGTAGTCTACCGCGACTAGGATGTATAGGAAACCAAAGGATGGGGGGAAGGTACCCATGAAGTCAATACCCCAACAATCGAATATCTCAATGATGAGTATGGGGGTAAGGGGCATCATGTCGCGGCGAGAGATGGCTCCCATCCGTTGGCACCTATTGCATGACTTGTAAGCGTCATTTGCATCCCGGAAGATTGTGGGCCAATAGAGGCCGCATTGCAGAATTTTAGCGGCCGTCTTTTTCGCTGAGAAGTGGCCTCCACATGCTTTCGAATGACAAAACTGGATGACCTTTGGAATCTCGTCATCCGGTACACATCATCGGATGATTTGGTCGGCGCAGTATTTAAATAGTAAAGGATCATCGTAGAAGAACATGCGCGACCAAGTAAGAAACCTCTTCTTATCTTGCGGTGTCCAATCGGGAGGGACGGCTCCCGTGACAAGATAGTTAACTATGTCCGCAAACCAAGGTAAAGAAGAGGTAGCAAAAAGTTGCTCATCCGGAAAGTATTCGTCTATGGGAATGGGATCACTAGGTACGTCGGATGAAAGCCGAGACAAATGGTCGGCGACGATGTTTTCTACTCCTTTCTTATCCTTGATAGAGAGATTGAACTCTTGTAGGAGTAGGATCCACCTTATGAGGTGCGGCTTGGCGTCTTTCTTCGCAAGTAGATACTTTAAAGCCGCGTAGTCGGTGAAGACAATTATAGGAGAACCAATGAGATACGATCTGAACTTGTCAAGGGCAAAGACTACTGCTAGTAACTCCTTCTCCGTGGTAGAGTAGTTGAGTTGAGGTCCGGTAAGGGTCCGACTAGCGTAGTAGATGACATGAGATTGTTTATCTTGACGTTGGCCCAAAACGGCCCCAATCGCGTAATCGCTTGCATCACACATAAGTTCAAATGGTAGGGAAAAATCCGGAACTTGCATGATGGGAGCAGACACGAGCATGTTCTTTAATTTATCAAAGGAGCTTTGACATGCCTCGGTCCACTCAAACGGGTTGTCCTTCATGAGAAGGTTGCTTAAGGGTCTAGCGATAGCACTAAAATCCTTAATGAACCTTCGATAAAACCCGGCGTGACCCAAAAATGAGCGCACGTCTTTAAGCGATCTCGGTGGGGGAAGGTCAGCTATGACATCTATCTTAGCCCTATCAACTTCTATGCCTTTAGATGATACTATGTGGCCAAGAACTATTCCTTCAGTGACCATGAAATGGCACTTCTCCCAATTCAGCACTAAGTTCTTCTCCACACATCTCGCAAGTACTTATTCTAATTTTTCTAGACAAAGATCGAAAGAGGTGCCAAAAACGCTGAAATCGTCCATGAACACCTCAAGTCTTCTTTCGACCATGTCACTAAATAAGCTCAACATGCACCGTTGAAAAGTCGCGGGTGAATTACACAAGCCGAATGGCATACGTTTGTAGGCAAACGTACCAAAAGGACAAGTGAACGTCGTCTTCTCTTGGTCAAGTACATCTACCTCAATCTGGTTATATCCGGAATAACCATCAAGGAAGCAATAATATGGGTGGCCTGCAACTCTCTCAAGCATTTGATCAATGAATGGTAAGGGGAAATGATCTTTTCTTGTTCCCGCATTGAGTTTCCGGTAATCAATGCAAACACGCCAACCGGTGGTGGTGCGTTGGGGAACAAGCTCTCCCTTAGCATTCTCAATCACAGTCATACCCGACTTCTTCGGGACGACTTGAATAGGACTCACCCATTTGCCATCCGAGATTGGGTAGGTAATCCCGGCATCTAATAGTTTAATGATCTCGGTTCTCACAACTTCTTTCATGTTGGGGTTCAGTCTTCTTTGCATTTCTCTAGAGGGCTTAACATCCTCTTCGAGGTGAATCTTGTGGGTGCAAATTAGAGGACTTATCCCCTTCAAATCAGCTATACACCAACCAAAAGCACTTAAGTGCTTCCTCAAAATTTTTAACAACTTACCCTCCTCCTCGTCATCTAGGCTAGAGGAGATAACAACAGGAAATGTCTCATCCTCTCCTAAGTATGCATATTTGATATGAGAGGGGAGTTTCTATAATTCAAGAGTTGGAAACTTTTCGTCGGAGGGAACAACGCGTGTATCCCGTGGTGGTAACTCCTCGAATTTAGAAACCCAATTTACATCTCTCGCGTCCTCGTCCGACGCTCTCTCATCGAGTAACTCTCTTAATTCCCCAATCGCCCTCTCGTACTCAGTATACGTCCCCTCACTCTCATTGCTCGAAGCTAGACATGATCCTAAGGCATCGCCACAACAATTCTCCTCAATGTACTCCTCTACTATCTCATCGATGAGACTCACCGCGTGAATATCATCTTCCTCTCCCGTATGTTGGGCTATGTTGAAGATGTTGGTCTCTAATGTCATATTCCCAAAAGTGAGCTGCATTCGCCCATTCCTTGTATTAATAATAGCGTTAGCTGTCGCTAAAAATGGGCGCCCGAGAATGATGGGAACATGATTGGTCGAGATTAATGAAGGCTCCGTGTCCCAAATGATAAAGTCTACTGGGAAGTAGAAAGTGTCAACTTGAACGATCACGTCCTCTACTACACCTCGTGGGACCTTCACAGTTCGATCCGCTAGTTGGAGAGTGATTCTTGTGGGATTGAGGTCGCCCAAATCAAGTTTCCTATAAATGGAGTAAGGGAGAATATTGACACTTGCTCCCAAGTCTAGTAAGTCTTTTTCAATTTTGTTCTCTCCAATGATGCAGGAAATGGTGGGTGCACCGGGATCTTTGAATTTAGGAGGGAGCTCATTGAGTAGGATGGAGCTCTCGTTCTGTGCTAGGAAGACATTCTTCTTTACTTTCATCTTCCTTTTTACCGTCAACAAATCTTTGATGACTTTTGCATAAGCTGGAATTTGTTTGATGGCATCGAGGAATGGTAAATTCAGCTTTACCTGCTTTAGTATTTCTATCACGTCATCACGTGGGTTTCCTTTCTGGGAAGGAATCAACCTTTGAGGAAACGGTGCTGCGGAGGGTGGTTTCACTACTACCTCGGGCTCACTAGTGTCATCTTTATCACTCTCATTTGAGGGGACCTCTTCGGCCTCTTTTGTGCTGGGCGAAATCACCTTATCTTTGGTTGGGTCGTGTGGGGGAGGTGATAGATCAACGACTCTCCCACTACGAAGAGTGGTCACAGCTTGACATTGCTCCTGATGATCAGTAGAAGTGGAGCTAACACTAGTTTGACCTTGGGGAGGTCTTTGGCCCTGGGCAGGAAACTTGCCCTTCTCTTGAACGCTCAACGAGGATTGAATTTTGGACAGATTCGCATTTATGTCACCAATTAGACGATCATATTTGGCATTGGTTGCAATCTGGCTAGTGATGAATTGATTCATCGTATCCTCGAGAGTTCTCCGCTGTGGCGGGATATAATTTCTGTGAGGTGGGGGTGCTTGCACATGTCCTTGCATGTGTGGAGCTTGTTGAAATTGTTGTGGAGGAGGAGGGGCAACATGCGAAGGAGGGTTCATTGCGGCATGTTGTTGCCCGTAGCTAAATCCGGGATGATTTTTCCACGAAGGGTTGTATGAATTCCCGTGCGGGGCACCGAAATTACCCTTAAAGCCTCCTATACCACTAACTTTCTCCTGCAACATTACTTTGCAGGCGGGTATCGTCGGGCATTCCTCAGTTGAATGTCCCGCCTCACAAATCGCACACACCTTTTCGATGGGATTCTTGATAGATCCAACTACCTCGCATAAATCTCGAAATCCTTTCTCAAGGGAGTCCAATCGACAGTCCGACATAGAGGTCTTATCTACATGGTGTAGGCCGGACGCTGATGGAGTGGTGGTCGCTTGACGATTTCGATTCTGAGCATTAGGATTAGATATATCCCAAGATTGGGTAGTCTCGGTGACATACCTTAGGTGAAGCTCAGCATCGTGGCAATCTAGCTCGATAAACGGACCACTACCCATGGTTTCAATGAGTTTCTTGGAGTTAAGGTTCAACCCATTATAGAGGAAGGAAATGATTTGGGCTGTATCAAATCCATGATGGGGGCATGAAGCAGTTAACTCATTGAAACGCTCATAACATCGATGAAATGGCTCATTATCCAATTGCCTGAACGATTGAATCTGAGCCTTTATGGAGATTGTTCGATCTGGTGGAAAGAACTTCTTGAGAAATCTGGATTGTAACTCGTTCCAAGATGGAATCGAGCTCGGAGGTAAAGACCATAGCCAGGTCTTAGCTTTATCTTTTAACGAGAACGGGAAGAGTTTGAGGCGAATCACCTCTTGTGTGCAAGTTTGATCGTTGAGGGTATCACACACGTCCTCAAATTCCCGTATATGCAGGTATGCCTTTTCTGAATCCATACCGTGATAGTGTGGTAGCATCTGGATAATCCCATTTTTGAATCGGAACTGCCCCGCATTATACTGGAGTATAATGCATCCCGGAGTGACAGTGCGCTCGGGATATAAGAATTCTCTCAACGGGCGGTACGGAGGCTCTTCCTCACCGGTTGTTGCATTACTGTGCTGCGACATCTCTCTCTCATTCGAAGATTCGGCGCTCTCACTGGGTGTGCACGACGTTTGTCCTACGAAGGAGAGAGGAGTGTTGCTAGAGAGTGAGTGTGACGGTGTGGGAGGTGGGATCCATAACTGTGGGGCTTGTGGAGTGTGGGGACTATCAGGATTATACTCAACAAGTGGATTTTCGTGAATGCTGGTTGGAGTATTATGGGGTGTGGAAGTGGTTTCAGAATTTTGCATTAAGTTTGTGAGAGATGGTGGTGAATCTTTTAGTGCTTTTTATATTTTTTTTTTTTGATTTTTTTTATTTTTGAATTTTTGGTCAAAGCTTTGGATTAACTCGATCTAATCCTAAGTCTACCTATGTTCCCCGGCAACGGCGCCAAAAACTTGACACGACTCAGAATGTGTCTCTAAAGTGTGTACTCTCTAGGCTCAAGTGCAAGCCTGTCGTTCAAGTAAAAATCCGACAAGTCGGGTATCGATCCTCAGGGAAAAAGGACAACGAAGTTGTGACGACAGAATAAGACTGAGGAATCCTAACGATGACTCTAAAAAGAAAAGAAAAGATTGATTTGGTTTTGGTTTTGGGGATTCGATTACACTAAATGCAATTATGAAAGTATGGTGAAAAATGCAGCTAACTAAATGACCTAAATTAAGAATGAAGGATTGAATTGAACTTTTAAATGAGATGATGAAAAATAGGACGGGAAATACAATCCCCCAACCCTAGTGTATTGCAGTATAATATTAATCGTAAATTTATCTAATTAATTTGACCCGGAATTTAGTGCTCCCAAGCATTACGTATACGAGGTTCAAGCCCGCGTCATACTTAATCAAAGGACGAGTAAATCAGTATCACGATAACGACACTCGAATTGTATTCTCAATCATCCCGGTTACCCAGGGGCAAACAAGATATTTAGACCTACAATTGTTGTGTCCCTACGCAATACGGTCAAAATTAATTACTAAATTCAGAGGATTAACTTTATACGTGCAATGACAACATCAGGTTGGGTTCATGTAACCCGACCTTGGAAATCTAGCCGGACATACCGAAAATGATGAAAACAGTGTTTTACATGCAAGAGTTCATGATTAATCTAAGGACAATTGCTAGAATACTGTAGAAGAGAATCACAAAGAAGAAATAACTTACTAAAATTACCCAAGGAACAATCGCAGCAATAGATAAAATTGGTGATCACACAAACTTGGAATAAACCTTCAATCCTTGAATAAAACTGGAAATTCTATCTACAACTAGGGTTTATGGAAGAAAATCAGAAATTTAAAATTAACTCCCCACGTTCTAGCCTCCTTTACAACGAAAATAATTCGGGTTTTTATACCCTACATAAAATCCCAAGAGGTTGAGTATAAGTCGGAGTCTTTAGAGGAGAATCAGAAAACAAAATCTTGATGGGCGGACCGGTCCGGCCCTTAGGCGGATCGGTCTGCCTCTAAAGCGAATCGGTTCTTTTATTTTCCAGGCGGACCGGTATGGGGCGGACCGGTTATTTTATGTTTTTGGCTCTTCGGTTTGCCTTCGGTTCGCAGTCCTCTGGAGTTTGCACAGCGGACCGGTCCGGGTTGAGGGCGGACCGGTCTGCCTATTTGACTTTTCTCTCAAACTTTGACTGCCCATATCTTTTGCTCCGGGTATCCGATTGAGGTGCCGTTTCTTCCTAGGTGCTTGTGAGGATGATACCTTCAACTTCTCTTTAGGTACCTTATCCGGATTCTGGGTAGAAATGACTCTTTTGCCCTTTTGACTTTTCTTGTTGACTTTTTCTATTCTTCCGGTTTCCTTCTTCCATTTCTTGACATTAGATACCTGTAAAATCATAACGAAATACCAGAAAATCGGTGTACTTGTTAGGATAACTCAATAGCAAGATTATGAGATAAATTCAATCCAATTACATTGTTCGAGGTGATTAAAGTACCGAAATTAAGGGATAAATTAGGAAGAATTTATGCCTAATCAACAAGTGACAATAGCACAATATGAGGCCAAGTTTACAGAATTGTCTTGATATGCCCAAGAGTATGTGGATACTGAAGCCAAAAAGTGTAAACACTTTGAACGTAGCTTGTGAACCAACGTTAAAGCTTATATCATTCCATTGCAACTTCATGACTTTAATAAAATAATACAGGTGGCCTCCCTTGTCGAAAGGAATCTGGAATCTAGAGGAATTAACTGAATCACAACTCCATCCCTAGAAGCTTGTATGTTATTAAAAGCCAATCCACTCAAGGAGACCACCCTTACGCTAATCCATAGGATGGCCGAGTTTTTATCCAAATCAATCATATCAGTAGTGGATCTAAAATATGATGCCACGAGTGTAAAAAATTAGGGCACGTAAAGTTGTAATGCCTAAACCTGCAACAATCATATCTTGGGAATTTTACTTACTCAACAATAGCCAAACCCTAGGAATTTTATTGTTATTTTCTTAGCATTACCATATACATAATACTGGGTATGCCATGTGTGAGATAAAATGTGTATAAATAAATATAAATCAACATGAGACAAGGTTTATGAGGAAAACCCCCCTACCAAGGGTTAAAAAACCTTGACGCACTTATAAATTCCATTTATACTTGAAAAGAAATTGATAAAAATCCCAAAAGGTACCTCTCACACAAATACTTTTGCATTGTTACCTATGAATGTTTACACTCTCCCACATAGCAAATAAAAATCCA
This sequence comes from Sambucus nigra, assembly GCA_949130495.1. NCBI lineage: Eukaryota > Viridiplantae > Streptophyta > Magnoliopsida > Dipsacales > Adoxaceae > Sambucus > Sambucus nigra. The sequence continues at coordinate 531,367,111 of OX422215.1, read as the reverse complement.
ATACAAGCTCCATTAATTGGATAAAGAACCCTAGTCACTTTTGAAATTGCTCCACATTTCGAACTCTCAAATAGAAAAACATGACTCCAATTTTAGATCTAGGAGTATTATATATAAGAAATTCGCCAAAGGATTGACCTTAATTACAAAGCTAGTGTTTGATATGACCCAAAGAACTCTCAATTCACTCACAAAGACATTAGATTAAAAGTAAGCATCTAATTCTCACAAAAAGGAAAGAGCATGTGATTTTAGAATAAGAGGCAAAGTAAAATGATCTCTACCTACAAAAATATCACGAATAAGTGTTTTGACAATGATATTTTCAGATATTCAACAAATGAAAGGGAAATTGGCCTATTTACAGAAAAAACTTCAAAATCTGGGTCGATCGTGCACACAGTTAGATCTGGTTATGGGCACGATTCTTTCTAATTTGAACATTATGCTAACATCATTCACACGAGATGAAAATGCAGCCTTGCGAATAGGTGTATGCACATGGGCTCAAAAAGGAATCGTGCGAATGAACACCGTATACAAGACGTATAAAACCTTTTTAAAATTCTACCAAGGTTTGACCATTTCCCAAAATATGTTTAAAAAATTTAAACTCTCTAAAGTTTTAAAATCACTTGAATCCTTTTTTTTAATTAAAATCTCCACACATTTAAAATCAGAGAGTAACTTGAAAAAATGAGAACATGTGTGATGAGCATTGTAAAATTCATAGTTAGTAAAAAAAGGATATATCTTCAATCTTCAATTTAATGTATGTCTTAGGAATTATTCAAATTGAGCGATGGTGCATGATCTTTAATCTTCATCTTCTAGGTTGATCTTACCTAATCTAGACCACGCCTTACTCAAGATGAATTTAGTCTTTTTGATTTAATGGGCTCAACGACTCAATGTTTTATCATGAGAATATAGCCAATTTATATATCGATACAAAATTTTATATTTTTAAGATAAAGTTAAAAGGAAAGTAGAAGTGACGAATGTGGGGATGAAAGACAAGCTAAGGGCGCAATTGCTAGAGTTGGAAGAATTGAACTGGGAGAAGAAGGTGGGGATGAAAGACCCATTTTCATATTTAAAAGTCTAAGTCCAAAGAAAAGAGAAGTGATCATTAGCTTCCTCAAATAGTTTACTGATGTGTTCGTGTGGAAGTACGCAAAAATTTCTGGAATAGATCCTAAGGTAGGCTTTCACAAATTGAATATATTGCCTAATACTTTGCCTATAAGACACGCCACTTATATATACAACGTTCAGTTGGATCTCAAGATAAAATAAGATGTAGAGATGTTTCTCATGGATAGTTTCATCAAGACCATACAACATCCTATTTTTCTTTCAAAGCATTGTACCCGTTGCAAGAAAGATAAAAAAAAAATTAGGATATACATGGATTTAAGGGATTTGAACCACACCTGTTCAAAAGATGAGTTCCCATTTCTAAGCATTGATATCTTGGTAGATGCAACTGATGGTCATGAAATGTATAGTTTTATGGATGGTTACACTTGATACAATAAAATAAAAATGGATCCAACAGACACAGAGAAGACAACCTTTCAAACTCCTCTTGGAAATTTTCACTACACAGTCATGCCATCTAGATTGAAAAATATTGGCGCAACTTATCAGCAAATCATGATGGCCATATTTCATGATTTTTTTCTTGGCATATTGGAATTTTATGTGGATGATCACGTGGTGAAATCTAATAAGGAAAGCATGCATATTTAAAACTTAAGGAAAGTCTTCGAGCTATGTATAAAGTATAAGATGTAGATAAAGACTTCAAAATTTTCTTTTGAGGTTACAAAAGGCATGTTTCTCAATTTTTTTGTCAATAGTCAAGGTGTACAAATGGATACAGAAAAATATAAGGCAATTCTAATGATTATGCCACTGAGTAGTCAAAGGCAACTGAAGATCTTTGTAGAAAAGTTTCTTATTTTAGGAGATCCATTCTTGCTCTAGCAGAGATTATTCATCCCTTCTCTCTACTAATGAAGGAAAATGTAAAATGGGTTTGGGGGAACGAGTAGTATAAGGCATTTAAGAGGATTAAAGAAATTCGAATGCCTCCCTCAATAATGATTCGACTAGAAGCAGGTAAACCTTTGCTCTTGTATTTGACTCTGACAAACAAGTCTATTGAATCTTTACTCGTGAAAGAGAGTGATGGTCAAGAGAAGACATTGTATAACTTATTTAGAATGAAATCTGAGACTAAGTCTGGGTATACAAATGTGGAAATACATTTTCAATTTTTAATATTTATAGCACATAAGCTAAGGCATTACTTGCTCAAATTAAAAGTGCATATCATCACCAATTATGATCTTATTAAGTACTTAAATAAAAAGGATTATCTTAGTTGGATGAGAATATAGGTAGTTACTCATCTTATATAAGTATGATTTGAAGTGCCTTGCACCTAAGGCCATCAGAAGTCAAGCCTCGAATGATCTTTTTGCCAAGTTTCTAGCAAACTTTTTGAACCTTCGAGAGAGGATCTAACATGGGATAATTTCCAAGCCTAAGTGCCTGAAGAAATAGAAGAGTGGAAAATGAATTTTGATGGATATTTTGCACAATGAACTGGGGGCGAATTAATCTTACTCTCCCACACAAAAGAAAAGTTCACCCTCACCTAAAAACTAGATTTCAATTCTCGAATAATTAAGTAGAATACGATGCATTGATATCTGAGATGCTAAAATATTCAAAAAGAGGAGTGAGAGTGCTTTACATAAGAGGAAATTCTAACCTCATGGTCAAACATATCAAGGACGAGTTCCCTCTCAAGCATGGAAATCTTTCTCCTTACCGAGCAATCATCCAACATTTATTGAAATAACTTATGTTTACTAAAATCAAAACAAGTCCCTGAACAAAGAACATGCATCCAGAAGCTCTAGCAGAGATTATACAAAAACTATAAATGAATAAGCTTATAACTATGACTACTGCTCGAAGGAGAATAATGCCTATAGCATTCAAATCTTTCTTTCTAAGCAAGGAACCCCAATACTAGACAACCCCAATAGTCAAATAGCTAGAAACATGTGAGGGGGAGATGAAATTATCAAAATTAAGAAACTTCTCAAGGATGAAAGGTAGTATTTACTTCAAAAGTCTTGGGGGATATTTGGCAAGATGTGTGGGAAAACAAAAAGACTAAGACAAATTGTGAGCAATGCATTAGACTCATTAGAGGGATAATAACATTCCCATTTACAAATGTTTTCAACTAAGAGGTTATTATTATCCTAGTATGAGCAAGGATACTGCTCGGATGCAACAAAATTATTTTAAGTGCCAAACCCAATTTAATCAAGCGGCAGAAGACAATTCTAGTGAAGTATTGGAAGATTAGGGAAAGCCTTATATAGCCTACTTGAAAGATGCAGAGATACCTATTGAGAGAGAAAATGAGATATCTGAAGAAACAATTTGCCCATTTTTACTTAGTCAAAGGGAGTTGTACAGAAAACGATATATTAAGAAGGCCCTATGATGTGTTACCACAGAGGAGATGGTAAAGGTGATAAAAAAATCTCATAAACCATTTCATATGGGTGGATCTAAATTATATGATTAGTTAATGGCGTGGGGGTATTATTGGCATGTTAGATGTTGATTCCATTAACTTTGTGAAATAATGAAAGGCATGCCAAGTGCATGGAAACATGGTTCATTACCCAAAGTGAGTTTGTAAAGCTTGGCTTCTTTTTATCCTTTCCACATTTAGGCATTTAACTTGGTAGACAAGATTACACCAACCTCTCAAGGTAAAGATTTCATTCTAGTTACTACAAAATTATGTACCAAATGGGCCGATGTGATCCCTTTAAGGAGGATAACCATGCAAGTAGTAACTCAATTCAATTAGGAATACATCATCCATAGGTTTGGCATTCAAAGGCCCTCCTCACGGATAATGGGACACAATTCGTGCGTAAGGAAATGGGATTGATAATAGATAAGAATAATATTATCCATAACATCTTTACCATTTCTTATTAATAAAGGAATAGGAAAGAAGAAGCGACTAATAAGACCTTAATTGACATTCTTAAGAAAATGTTGAAAGATCTCCTAGGGATTTGGTATGAGTTTCCAATGGTCTTATGGGCTTATAAAACTTCGAAAAGAAACCAACAGGGTTCACTCCATTTTCTCTTGTACAAGAAACATAAGTTGTATACCAGTGGAGATGGAAGTTCTTTCTACAATAATGACTTTGAATCATGACCTATTCCCAGACCAAATGCATGTGAAACTAGAGGATTTAGACGAGCACAAAGACAAGGACAAATAAAACTTCAAGGTTTACTATCAGCAACTCTCGCAAGCCCATGAGAACTTGGTTAAGCCAAGGGAACCCCAAGTGGGTGATTTAGTTATCCGAGCATCTACACACCATTTGAGGACCATGTCCGCCTCAAAGTTAAAACCTAATTAGAAAGGACTATTCGTGGTCGGAGGAGTTGGAAAGTTAGGATATTTCCATATCCTAGAGCCAGAGATTGATTGTCATTAATTAAGCAATTGGAAGTGGCTGAAGAAGTATTATGCATGACATATTCGAGTCCAACATGTTTATTTCATTTATTTATGAAAAGTCAATGTTTCTTGTATGAAAAGAAAATTCTCCTTTGAATGAGAAATATTTAAAAGTACTAAATTTATGTTGAATGAATACTATTGCTCTTATTTGTCTATGGCAAAGTTTTCTTACATTTAATACTTATCTTTAAATAAATTAAATGTTATGTTACTCATAGATATTGTGTTATAATGAAAGTTAATCATTTTCTCATATCAAGCATTTATGCTCTCATAATACTTTGTGAGGATATACATTTCCAAGTTATGATTTCTATGCTTCAAAATACAATATAGTGAGCAAACTAGTCTAGGAATTCCCAAAGAATGGGGGAAATACTTTTTTATTATTCTAAGCGTTTATTTGCTTGCAATACTGTGAAGAGATACATTTCCAAGTTATGATTGAATGCCCGAAAACAAAATATGGCCAACAAAGTATTCTAATAATTCCCAAAGTAAGGGGGAAAACACAGAGTAATTGACAAAAGGGTTAGTCACTTTCTTGAATACAATAAAATGAAATGTAAAGTAAGCGTACTAGACATAAATAATTTTATTCCAAAAAGTGGTCGGATCAAAGAGAAGGCAAAAATATTACAAAGATTCAATAAAAAGGAGGCAAAAGTTTATGCAAGAGCACATGCTAGATACCCGTTACAAGAAAAGGAAGGTCCCCTCTCTCATAAAAACCATTCCAAAGGGTCACTATGTCTCGCATCCCTAATTATTTGGATTTAGATACGCGAGAAATACCCCCTTCCTCACCAGATTAATTTTTTTCCGATCAAGTACAAGTTGACTTTATTTTTTCCCTTAGAGTCGTTGATCGTTGTAGATGCTCCCCAACTTTAACATTCTCAAAAGACTTAACTTTTATAAACTTCTTCATAGAATGATGAATGATGTTGCAAAAAATGTCATCCAACCATTCCAATTTGAAATGGAAACAATCCTCTAGGGCTTTAATAATTACAAGGAAGTAGAAAGCATCAATATTAGTCAAATCATTGGGAGAGGTAACATTAAACTGATGAAGTTGATTAGCAAGTATTCACATATTTGCAATGGTAATGCCTTTAACATTTTCAACAAACATATTGGTGAAGGTCTTTGTGTGATGCTTGTATATTATGTTTAACACTACCCTAATTATTTTGAACTATAGATGAGGTGTTTGAACCATAATTATTTCATATACTCCTCAAGAGCGTAAATTTATTCCATGTTAAAACCCGTGTTCATTGAATTCCCGTTAGATTCAACATCAGATCCCTCATCACCTTGCTCATCTTCATCTACTTCGGAGGGAGTGTCTTTTTAGTATTTCTCATCATACTCATCACTTTCTCACTCCTGCCATCTTTAGACTGATAAAAGTGGAGACCTCTAAATATACCAAGTATAAAGGGGATAAGTTGTCTTTGCAAATAAAACATACTTTCAAACTCATAGGAACGAGCATAGCACTTGAGTGCCTATGTTGCATTATTTCTTGAATATAATGAAAACAATAACATAATAAAAAAATGAAAGACAAATTCAACTCAAGTAACAATAGAATAAAAAAAAAGTGCGACCGACTCACTTCTTGCTCAGTATAAGGACCCACATAGAAGATATGAGGATTATCATCTCTTTGGTTGGTCTGACAAATCAAAAGAGGGAAATGAGCAAGCCTATATATATATATATATATATATATATATATATATATATATATAAAGTATATGAAAAAGAAAAGTAAGACAAATAAAAAAGATATACCAAATGCACCAAAGGTATGGGGCATTCGTAGTAATAGCCTGAGAACACAAAAACATATTGAATAGAGGAGTGATATTTGCAAAGTATGCATAGAAGGAAAGAAAAGTTATAAAAGTTACCTATCGAGGCTCCAAAGGTATGAGGTAACTTGTATTTGATGGATTAATTTCTATTTTGTGAAAACTATCACACAAACGGGAACATTCATATTGAATTATCAAGAAATATAAATATTGATCTTGCGAAAGCATACCTGAATCCATGACAGAAAGTTAAAATATCTGAGTCTGAGGTCTTATGCTCTTCCAGATCAACACTTTTATTTCCTCTCTAAATTTCTCTCTGACAATGGGAATCAGAAGATTGGTGTTGTGTGATCTGGGGACCATGATGTGACACCCCGCCTAATAAAATACCGGGTGATCAGTCCTATACCAAATTAAAACAGAAATCCCAGTTGGATCATCCTTAGCATCACTGCCAAAAACTTTTTAAAAACTTACTAACCACCTAGTATTCCAAAAACTGGTGCCAATTTTAACTTTTTAATTAAACAAAACAATACATGCGGAATAAAAATATAAACCATTCACACAACTGAATGAAAATAAACTGAATCATATATACACAACTTGCCGAATAAATCACCGGCCACCAAAAATAATCCAAAAAAAAATGTTCAACATCTGAAAATTGTACCGAGAAGTCTGGGCGACAAGCCCTAAATAAAACTGAAACTGAAACAAGATTCCTACTCTAGGAATGAATGAATGATGCGTCTAATCCAAACTCCTGCTAGCATCCACATATGCCGCAGCTCCGTGTCCCTGGAATAGAATATCAATCCTGGCGTCCCTGTGGCTGGACACCTAAAAGGTTTTGAAAATAGTTTTATAGCAAGGGTTAGAACCCAAAACATTTTGAAAATATTTAGCAAGTGAATTAACTGCAGCAAATTAAAATGCATGAATGCGTTTCATATTTAAGTTAGTGTCGCACTCCCTTGTGGACATTCTCACCCCTCCACTATTGTGAACACCTACCGGTTACCTTAACCCCACCTAGTTGTCCTACCCCATCCAACTAGTCCTGGTATAACCTTCCCTTGCCATACTACTCTAACCCGAGTATAATGATTATTGAATTATAAGTTATTTCACAATTAACTTAATTAACTCCTCTTAAATAGTAGCATATAACCGTGTCACAAGTTATATAAAGTAATTACATCACACACTGTATTATTCCCACAAATGATTAACTTAATTAATTTCTCATTAATTAACAACATATAACTGTAACCCGAGTTATATAAGGTAAATACATCACGCACTGCATTATCACCTACATATAATATTTACTACCATATTATACGTACCTTTACTAACATCCACACATATATCATACGCGTATCCATCCTTCCGAGTATACCCTCACCGGATGACTCCCTCTAGAATGCTATCTCACTAGGTGTGCTCACAAAACCTAGTTTTCCCTAAGTTAGAATCGCTCACCAACTTGGACCAAAATATACGAAATGGAGGCGGTCATATTCCTTCCCTGGAAGTGAGATAAATCCCTCACCCATATATACCGGACGCTATGACCTGGGGATATACTCGCCCTAGTCCTCAAGCTAGGGGATTCACCCACATCGCACAACCTCCCTTGATAGCATTAAAGTATATAAATTTAATGAATATCTAGTCACTGATATTTAGTATCACGCAAAATAAATACACGTATATATATACTATCACGACACCGTATATATATAATATAAATTCCGGCTTTACCGTATACTCAAAATCCCGTACACTGCCTGTAATTTCCTGAGTCTATTGTCCGACTCAATGTAATTAATTTTCTCACTTAATAATTTATCCTCTCCCCGAGTCTATGGTCCGACTCTAATATAATTAATTCACACCTCAATTAATATAATACTTTCCCTGAGTCTATCGCCCGACTCTAATTAAATTAATTAACACTGATATTAATTTAATACCAATCCGAGTCTGTGGTCCGACTCTAATATAATTAATTATCACATTAATTAATAAGTACCCCTTCACTAGTCTACAATCCGATTCTGATAAAACTAATTATCCCATCCATTAGTTTAATCCTACCCGAGTCTACAAACCGACTCTAATCAAATTAATTAACACCCTTATTAATTTAATCCTACCCGAGTCTACAAACGGACTCTAATTAAATTAATTAATACACTCTTATTATTAATATTTTCCCGAGTCTATGTTCCGACTCCAAATTAATTACTCTCTCTTAATAATTAATTTAATACTTTGGTGCCACATAACCAACATACCCGGACTCGCCCACTTGGTCCATAATTCAATATTCACCCGAGTCTATATTCCGACTCAAAATTATTTAGTTTATCTCCAAACTTAATTCACTACCTTAGGGTCGCTTGACCAATATACCCGGATTCACTCACTTGATCCGTACCTCACTATTTGGAATAAAATTTCTCAAATTTCATCCATTTAATGTCCCACATAAATTCATCCTAATCCCAATTACTTTCTCCCATAATTGCTAGGAATATTTGTTTCACAATTACCTATCACTTATTAATGTATGAAACTTAACTTTTAATAATTTTCCTCTTATATAATAATCTGGCCGAACTGCCCAGAATTTCCTATCATCGATCGAACGATGCCCCCGATCGATCGATCGACCCCTTCGTTACAGCTCGTCTTCCCCCCTGTTTTCTACCATTAACAAATTTCAAGATTTTTAAACCATAATTTACCTCTAATCACATCATCCCATCCTCTACACATGGTCAATCTATATCCTACTCATCATAGAGATCATTAAACTAATCAACCCCTCCAATTATCTCTTAATTTTCGAAATGGGTCTTTCTCACTAAAATTTAATTATCTGTTTTTAAATCCCAATTTCCAGATTCGATTTCCACTCTTTTATATTCTGAATTTCTCATTCAAATCATAAATACATATTCAGATTTCAATCCCCCATCTAAATCTTACTTTGAATCTCATTCAAGTATTTCAAAAACAAAAACCCATTTTGTACCCATTTACACCCAAAAACGGATTTACACCCAAAAACGGATTTTCATACCCACATCACTATAATATAAATTGATTATCATGCTTTAAGAATAAAAAACAGTTAACCACTTGCCTGAAAGTATTCGTAGTGTCTGATTCCGTTGGCGGAGTCCCTCAATTTGGCTCTAAAAGCTCCCAATTTGTTCTTGATTTGCTTTCCCCCAAATCCCCTCTCAAACCCTAGGTTTGGAGTTGTGTTGGCTGCTGATTTCCAAATCTCCCATTAGGTTAAAAACCCTTAATCCCGTTTTTCACCTAATGGGCTTAATTAAAGTGGCCCAACTCACCCCGTGTGGGCCCGACTATGCCCAAAAATACCCCGAGACCCAATTACTACCCCCGGGTACTCTTTTCTGACTATCTCGACCCATTCGGATTCAACCGCGCACTCATAATTGGCATCCAAATTAATTTATAAAAATCCTTATCTCACACCCCATTAAGTCTATACCGACTCCCGGCTGGAATAAGTGTATACCTCGTCATTAATACTCGGAATGACATAATTAAGTTAATATTATTCACTTAGTATATAAATTTTCCTAAACATTAACCATTCACTCCCCGATTAATATTTAAATATATATATTGCCATAATTAATTCAATTAAAATTACAACACACCAGTAATTTAAAATCCTGAATTAATTAAATATTAAATGCACAAAAATACGGGGTGTTACATACTTCCCCCCTTACAAAGGAATTATGTCCTCGAAATTAAGATAAACCTAGTGTTCCAGTATTCACATATTACTCCCTAGTCAAGTGCCTCCAAGCCCGCTATATCTATCCCATTCGATTCTAACCATACGTTACACAAGTATGCATTTAACTTTACCAGGGCGCCCATATACCCTATACCCGTGCTTAACCGCACAAAATTTTCCTTAATTAACCCGGGTGCCCATACACCCTATCCCCGCACTCTACCGCACGAAAGTTACCCGACTGTGCTAGTCGTAACCCATAATATAACTTCGAACCCATAGTCATATTACATATATTTATACATATATATTTACTGCCCGGGTACTCAACCCATGTGCTACGTCCAAACATCTCCCCATAAATACTTATCTCTTAACATAAAAGAATATACGCCCTTACCCTTATGTTACCAAAGACAACATAATACCGCGCCCTTACTATCACTAGTCCTTGCGCAAAATAAACCCCTAGCTATCTCTCTCTGCTCAAAAATTAAGTTAGCCACCCTGATTCACTTCAGTAAACATCCCCACTTACTGGGATAAAATGTGAGAACACAAAACCTCACTACGTTCTATTGCACCACGTAATACAATATATATACCCACCTATATATAGGCTATACGCCCTCTCCGGTGATACCTAGTACCAACCATACCCTGGTGTCGCGGACACAAAAATTTAACTCCACTATCCACAATATTTAAGTTCCATCGCTATCCAGCCGATGTTTTTAAAAAGTATTCCCAGTCCTACTCCCATAATTCTCGTAAGTAGTAATTCCTAGCATAATTCAACCAATCACTCAGTGTACGCCTCCACTCTCCCATGAGGAACACTAAGGAACTCCGCTACCCTACGGAAAGTTTACCCATATGCTATGGCTGCTACCGCCAATGCACCCACTAAGTTCGACTCACCTGCGAACTCTAGTGAAAAATAAGTCTTATACTGTGACATCCTCTTTGTCACTCAACAATATACCCCATGCCCCTAGGATAAAATAATTACTTTTATACTCCAGCTGCAACGGCTGGTTCTCGATTTTCGGAGCAGCTTCTCCCTGCCCGAATGCACCCGTGATTTTTCTTTAGTGGTTGTACATCTAGGACCTCGTCCTGTAGTTGACCCCTGCCTCGCTTAAGGTAATATCTCTTCATGTGTCTCGCTTTTCCACAACTGAAACACTTTTTAATATGTTCACCCTGCCACTGATCCCTTCCATGCCAACCTTGTTGGAATTCCTGACCATCCCGCCGATAGCCTCCAGTCCTAGATCGTTTGGCATGATTTCCTTGCCGAAAATCCTGCCCCTGATCTCCCCCAATCTTCTGCTGGGATACCCCACTGGTATTACTCCCTTCTGCCTCATCCGACTGGTTAATCCCCACTCCCTTCCCGCTTCCTTTCGCGTGGAAGCGATATTCCCAATAGTGCCTGAGTGTTGCGTTAATGACATCAATATAATCTACTAATGCTGAATTATCAATTTAATGTTGTCTGACTCTCCAGACTAACCCATCCATAAACTTTGCTTTCTTTCTCTTTTCCTAGCTTACCATCATCCGGTAAAAGTTTTGCCAACGAGTGAAATCTTCCTCGTAATCCACAACTGAATGGTCTCCCTTTGAGTCTCTTCACAAAATTTTCTCCTCATTTTGATCTCGACCGTTGAAAGAAAAATTACTTGCGGCCGAACCGTACTCAAAACTCTGCAGTAGTTAGTGTGTCCCTTTCCTCAACTGTGGTGATCGACTCCCACCACTGTAGCACCTCTCCCACTAACTAAAAGTGGTTAGCATTTACTTTCGTACCCCATCGCAATCTCCCATGCGTAGGTGACACTGGATACCTCCCTTCCTTGACACGCTAGTACTACACCTGAACCCCCTCGCAACTCTGGTGGGTTCCTGCTAAAATAACCTCTCTTTCTTGCTTCAACCCTGACGACTCTGCGTGAGTCTGAACATCCGGCGCCACTAATACTTGTGGCTGATCCCGTGTCAAGTACCTTGCCGTTGTGACCACCGTTACTCCAACTGCCTGTGCCACTATTTTAGTGACCTATGCTGACCCAATCATCTATGGCCGTTGCTGTGGTAGATCTTGATCCTAACGAGCCTCCCCCGTCTCATCCCCCCCCTGTTGCCCTAGCTGCTCTCTCCTGCGCATCGTCTGGAATGAGAACCGAATTGGTATGAGTTCACTTTTAAATATAAATTTCGCAGAAGAACGTATATGCGCATACGTATGAGAATACAATAATCCTATGATAGGGCTCTATATCAAAGATTGCTAAGCCGAAACGTGAAAAGCTGCACATATCCTAAGGAAACTAGAACCTGATGCTCTGATACCATATGTGACACCCCGCCTAATAAAATACCGGGTGATCAGTCCTATACCAAATTAAAACAGGAATCCCAGTTGGATCATCCTTAGCATCACTGTCGAAAACTTTTTAAAAACTTACTAACCACCTAGTATTCCAAAAACTGGTGCCAATTTTAACTTTTTAATTAAACAAAACAATACATGCGGAATAAAAATATAAACCATTCACACAACTGAATGAAAATAAACTGAATCATATATACACAACTTGCTGAATAAATCACCGGCCACCAAAAATAATCCAAAAACAAATGTTCAACATCTGAAAACTGTATCGAGAAGTCTGGGCGACAAGCCCTAAATAAAACTGAAACTGAAACAAGATTCCTACTCTAGGAATGAATGAATGATGCGTCTAATCCAAACTCCTGCTAGCATCCACATATGCCGCAGCTCCGTGTCCCTGGAATAGAATATCAATCCTGGCGTCCCTGTGGCTGGACACCTAAAAGGTTTTGAAAATAGTTTTATAGCAAGGGTTAGAACCCAAAACATTTTGAAAATATTTAGCAAGTGAATTAGCTGCAGCAAATTAAAATGCATGAATGCGCTTCATATTTAAGTTAGTGTCGCACTCCCTTGTGGACATTCTCACCCCTCCACTATTGTGCACACCTACCGGTTACCTTAATCCCACCTAGTTGTACTACCCCGTCCAACTAGTCCTGGTATAACCTTCCCTTGCCATACTACTCTAACCCGAGTATAATGATTATTGAATTATAAGTTATTTCACAATTAACTTAATTAACTCCTCTTAAATAGCAGCATATAATCGTGTCACAAGTTATATAAAGTAATTACATCACACACTGTATTATTCCCACAAATGATTAACTTAATTAATTTCTCATTAATTAACAACATATAACTGTAACCCGAGTTATATAAGGTAAATACATCACGCACTGCATTATCACCTACATATAATATTTACTACCATATTATACGTACCTTTACTAACATCCACACATATATCATACGCGTATCCATCCTTCCGAGTATACCCTCACCAGATGATTCCCTCTAGAATGCTATCTCACTAGGTGTGCTCACAAAACCTAGTTTTCCCCAAGTTAGAATCGCTCACCAACTTGGACCAAAATATACGAAATGGAGGCGGTCATATTCCTTCCCTGGAAGTGAGATAAATCCCTCACCCATATATACCGGATGCTATGACCTGGGGATATACTCGCCCTACTCCTCAAGCTAGGGGATTCACCCACATCGCGCAACCTCCCTTGATAGCATTAGAGTATATAAATTTAATGAATATCTAGTCACTGATATTTAGTATCACGCAAAATAAATACACGTATATATATACTATCACGACACCGTATATATATAATATAAATTCCGGCTTTACCGTATACTCAAAATCCCGTACACTACCTGTAATTTCCTGAGTCTATGGTCCGACTCAATGTAATTAATTTTCTCACTTAATAATTTATCCTCTCCCCGAGTCTATGGTCCGACTCTAATATAATTAATTCACACCTCAATTAATATAATACTTTCCCCGAGTCTATCGCCCGACTCTAATTAAATTAATTAACACTCATATTAATTTAATACCAATCCGAGTCTGTGGTCCGACTCTAATATAATTAATTATCACATTAATTAATAAGTACCCCTTCACTAGTCTACCATCCGATTCTGATAAAACTAATTATCCCATCCATTAGTTTAATCCTACCCGAGTCTACAAACCGACTCTAATCAAATTAATTAACACCCTTATTAATTTAATCCTACCCGAGTCTACAAACGGACTCTAATTAAATTAATTAATACATTCTTATTATTAATATTTTCCCGAGTCTATGTTCCGACTCCAAATTAATTACTCTCTCTTAATAATTAATTTAATACTTGGGTGTCACATAACCAACATACCCGGACTCGCCCACTTGGTCCATAATTCAATATTCACCCGAGTCTATATTCCGACTCAAAATTATTTAGTTTATCTCCAAACTTAATTCACTACCTTAGGGTCGCTTGACCAATATGCCCGGATTCACTCACTTGATCCGTACCTCACTATTTTGGAATAAAATTTCTCAAATTTCATCCATTTAATGTCCCACATAAATTCATCCTAATCCCAATTACTTTCTCCCATAATTGCTAGGAGTATTTGTTTCACAATTACCTATCACTTATTAATGTATGAAACTTAACTTTTAATAATTTTCCTCTTATATAATAATCTGGCCGAACTGCCCAGAATTTCCTATCATCGATCGATCAATGCCCCCGATCGATCGATCGACCCCTTCGTTCCCCCCTGTTTTCCACCATTAACAAATTTCAAGGTTTTTAAACCATAATTTACCTCTAATCACATCATCCCATCCTCTACACATGGTCAATCTATATCCTACTCATCATAGAGATCATTAAACTAATCAACCCCTCCAATTATCTCTTAATTTTCGAAATGGGTCTTTCTCACTAAAATTTAATTATCTGTTTTTATATCCCAATTTCCAGATTCGATTTCCACTCTTTTATATTCTTAATTTCTCATTCAAATCATAAATACATATTCAGATTTCATTCACCCATCTAAATCTTACTTTGAATCTCATTCAAGTATTTCAAAAACAAAAACTCATTTTGTACCCATTTACACCCAAAAACGGATTTACACCCAAAAACGGATTTTCATACCCACATCACTATAATATAAATTGATTATCATGCTTTAAGAATAAAAAACAGTTAACCACTTGCCTGAAAGTGTTCGTAGTGTCTGATTCCGTTGGCGGAGTCCCTCAATTTGGCTCTAAAAGCTCCCAATTTGTTCTTGATTTTCTTTCCCCCAAATCCCCTCTCAAACCCTAGGTTTGGAGTTGTGTTGGCTGCTGATTTCCTAATCTCCCATTAGGTTAAAAACCCTTAATCCCGTTTTTCACCTAATGGGCTTAATTAAAGTGGCCCAACTCACCCCGTGTGGGCCCGGCTATGCCCAAAAATACCCCGAGACCCAATTACTACCCCCGGGTACTCTTTTCTGACTATCTCGACCCATCCGGACTCAACCGCGCACTCAGAATTGGAATCCGAATTAATTTATAAAAATCCTTATCTCACACCCCATTAAGTCTATACCGACTCCTGGCTGGAATAAGTGTATACCTCGTCATTAATACTCGGAATGACGTAATTAAGTTAATATTATTCACTTAGTAAATAAATTTTCCTAAACATTAACCATTCACTCCCCGATTAATATTTAAATATATATATTGCCATAATTAATTCAATTAAAATTACAACACACCAGTAATTTAAAATCCTGAATTAATTAAATATTAAATGCACAAAAATACGGGGTGTTACACATGACCCGTATTTATAACACAATCATGTCTTTTCATATTTCATATATTTCTATTTTAACCCATCATAAAAATAGAAATTACGCTTGTCTCTACAGAATAAAACCCACACTTTAATAATACATTAGTAAGGCCCCAAAACTTAAATTAATCACTTTAATTGGCTTACTTTTATTTGATAGCCTATAATTCATATTTATTTTATATATAAGCCCATATATTAAATTTTACTTTAACAATCTCCCACTTGGGATATATATATGTGTAACTTTATAAATTTGAATTATACTATATGAGCTCATGAGTTTTAGCTATCAAAACTTTATGTATCTTAACAATCTTGTCCATTAATTGCACCAATATAGAATCAAAGCGATCGTCATTAGATATTTCGTAAGTAGACCCATAAATGATCACATATATCAATGCAACTAATGACAAAGATCAAGTGTGGATGTGTAGCATGGAAATATCATACAATGTGATCTTAACATGCCTATTTCCAACTGGTGCTCCTTAAACCTTAGTGAGATCAAACCATATAATGTCAGAGTGAATATAAACTTAATACTTTACTGAAGTAAATAACCATACAATATCCATTAAATCAAATATGTCTATGAAAGCATATAAAATACAAACTCCCACTAAGCTGACATATCCTGAAAAGAAATTACACCCATATGAGCAGTGTGCTCATGAAAGACGTTGGGTGGTAATCCCTTAGTCAGTGGATCCGCAATCATGGAGTTTGTTCCAATGTGCTCTATAGATATAAGTCCACTCTGAACTCTTTCTTTTTCAACTAGGAACTTAATGTCAATAAACTTTGACTTTGTAGAACTCCTGTTGTTGTTGGAATACAGTACTGCTGATTTATTATCACAAAATAACTTAAGTGGTCTTTCAATGCAATCCATAATATGCAGCCCCGTGATAAAATTCCGCAACCATATTCCATGATTGGACGCCTCATAACAAGCTACAAACTCAGCTGCCATTGTGGAAGAAGCTATAATAGACTGCTTAACACTCTTCCACGATACAACACCTCCACCAAGTAAGTAGATATTACCTAAAGTAGATTTCATGCTATCTTGGCATCCAGCAAAATCGGAGTCAGAATATCCGATGATCTCTAACTATTCTGACTTTCGATAGGCGAGCATGTAGTCTTTTGTTCTCTGTAAGTACCTCATGACTCTCTTAGCTGCTATCCAATGATCCTTTCCAGGATTACTTAAGTATCTTCCCAACATGCCAACAATGTACGCAATATCCGGACGCGTACATACTTGAGCATACATAAGACTTCCTACTGCTGACGCATAAGGAATCTTTTGCATCTATCGAATCTCAAAATCATTCTTGGGACACTGACTGAGGCTAAATTTATCTCCTTTAGCTACAGGGGTGTCACCCGGTTTACAATCATGCATGCGAAATCTTTTAAGAACTTTCTCGATATAGCTCTTTTGTGATAAACTAAGTGTACTCCGAGAGCGATCTCGGTGTATTTGTATACCCAACACAAAATAAGCGTTACCATGATCTTTCATCTCAAATTTCTTTGAAAGAAATCTCTTGGTTTCGTGCAACATACCTATATCGTTGGTGGCAAGCAAAATGTCATCAACATATAAAACCAAGTAAATATGCTTACTCCCACTGAACTTGTGGTATATACAATCATCAACCAGATTCATCTCAAAACCAAACGAGATGACAACTTGATGAAACTTGTAATACCATTGACGAGAAGCTTGCTTAAGCCCATAAATGGATTTCTTTAATTTGCAAACTGTTTTCTTTGCATATCTCGACACAAAGTTTTCTGGTTGCACCATATATATTGTTTCATCAATGTCACCATTGAGAAACGTAGTCTTAACATCCATCTGATGAAGATCAAGGTCAAAGTGCGCCACAAGTGCCATTATTATCCTAAAAGAGTCTTTCGATGAAACCGTAGAGAAAGTCTCTTTATAATATATGCCTTTTTTCTGTGTAAAGCCTTTAGCGACAAGACGGTCTTTGTATCTCTCCACATCACCTTTCGAATCCCTCTTGGTTTTAAATATCCATTTGCAACCAATGTTTTTTTTTACCTTCAGGTAATGGGATAAGATCCCAAACGTCATTGTCCTTCATGGACTTTATCTCCTCATTCATGGCATCAATCCACTCTTGAGATTTAGAACTTTCCATGGCTTGACGGAAGGTGATCAGATCATCTTCCACCGCACTAATGTTAAACTCATGTTCTTGGAGAAATACAATGTAATCATCTGGCACATAACTTCTTCTTTCTCTAATGAATCTCCTTAATGGCATAGGTTCTGGAGGTTGTAGACTTTGTTCTTCTAGAATGGGAGATTATTAGATATTGTTTTGATTAGGATCTTCTTCTTGAACAATGTCAGGAATTGGATCCTGATCAATGTTAATAACAGATGTGGGAATATCAACATATTCCTCTTCAAAACAAAAATCCTTAACCTTATCCCCCTCGGCAAACTCAACATCCTAAAAGAACCGGGCATTTCCAGTCTCAAAAATTATTTTGGTAGTAGGATCATAAAATTTATAACCCCTAGATCTTTTAGAGTATCCAACAAAATAGCAACTAACTGTTCTAGAATCAAGTTTCTTTTCATGTGGCCTATAAGGCCTCGCTTCAGCTGGACATCCCCAAATATGAAGGTGCTTCAGACTAGGTTTCTTGCCTGCCTAAAGTTCAAAAGGAGTTTTAGCAGTTGCTTTAGTTGCTACTATGTTAAGGATATACACTGCAGTCTTTAATGCTTCACCCCAGAGTAAATCTGGTAAGTTAGAGTAACTGATCATACTCCTTACCATGTCTTTAAGCGTTGTGTTTCGCCTTTCAGCAACACCATTCATTCTTGGAGAACCTGGCATGGTGTACTGTGGGATGATACCGCACTCCTCTAGGAATTTAGCAAATGGTCCTGGGCGTTGTTCACCAGAACTGTCATACCTACCGTAGTATTCACCACCATGATTAGATCTGACGCTTTTAATCCTTTTGCTGAGTTTATTTTCAACTTCAGCCTTGAATGACTTGAACACGTCCATAGATTGGGACTTTTCATGGATGAGATAAAGGTAGCTATAACGTGAAAAATCGTCTATGAATATGATAAAATATTGTTGATCGTTCCATGAAACCGTAGGGAATGGACCATAAAGTTCTGTATGTATCAGTTCTAAGACGTCTGTAGCCCTATTAGCACCAGATCTCCTTATGTTTGCCTATTTTCCCTTTATGCAATTTTTGCAAATTTTAAAATCTGAAAAATCAAGGGAATCTAGAATTCCATCTGACACAAGTCTTTCAATTCTCCTTTGGGAGATGTGACCTATTCTCTTATGCCATAATGATGCAGAATTCTCATTGGTTAATTTTCTTTTAATACCTCGAGTACTTAATTGCAAGGTTTCATGATATGAAGCAATAGTATCAAGCATATAAAGGTTATCTAAATAAGATAAAGAACTAGTACCAATCAAATTTGAATTATGAAGCAGACTAAATTTATTATTTCCAAAGGAACAAGTATAACAAAATTTGTCCAATACAGAAATAGAAACCGAATTCCGTCAAAATGACGGTACGATAAATGTCTCATTCAAATCCAAATAAGTACTAGACTTCAATAATAACCTAAATATCCCAATTGCTTCAACTTCAACCTTCTTGCCATCGCCCACAAAAATGTATCTTTCACCATCATTTGGCTTTCGATAACTCAAGCAACCCTTTATTGACACACTGATGTGAGTGGTTGCACCAGAATCTATCCACCAAGTGTGTTTAGGTACCGAAGTCAAATTAACCTCAGAACAAACTAGGTTAAGAAGTGTATCTTTCATGACACTCCAAGCATGATAGTTGGTACATTGCTTCTTCCTATGTTCCACAGCTCCACATAAGAAACAACCATCAACCGTTTTTTCTTTATGTTATTTCTTTGGATATGGAACCACTGCAACTTCTTTATCCTTCTTTCTTTTCTTCCCCTTGTCCTTGGAAGTACTAGCCAAATGAGCACTTTCTGTCTTATCTTGCTTCAGTCTTTCCTCTTCTTGCACACAATGTGAGATGAGTTCATTAAGAGACCAAGTCTCCTTTTGGCAGTTGTAGCTCACCTTAAATTGACTAAATTGTGTGGGAAGAGATATCAGAACCAAATGCACAAGAAAATACTCAGAGAGATCAAAATTAAGTGCTCTTAACTTTGAAGCGAGATGAGACATTTCCATAATGTACTCCCTAATGTTCCCATTGCCTTTATATTTCATTGAGATGAGACTTGCCAAAAGTGCACTTATTTCAGTCTTTTCATTTTTGGCAAATCTGTTCTTTATTTCTTCTAGGAACTCTTTGGCTGTCTTTATCATTTCCGATATTGTGCCCCTAAATACTTCTGGAATGGCCTTCTTTATGATCATCAAACACATGCGATTTGACTTCTCTCACCTTTTAAAGTCCTTTTTGTCATCAGAGGAACTTTTATCCATAAGAGGTGCAGGAGAAGGAACCCTTAATGCATGGTTCAGATCCATGACACCGAGAACTATATGAAGGTTCTCTTGCCATGACTTAATGTTTGTGCCATTAAGCATGGGAATAGAATTAATACTGGCAGTAATGTTAGAAGCAAAGCTGATAGCTAAATCAGAGAACAATAAACAAATAAAACTAGCTCGTATAAGTCTTAAATAAAAATAAATTCAAATAAAGGACAAATCCCATTTTAAGATATCGGACAATCTATTAATATTTGAACTTTGGACAAAAATATTAACTTGTAAGCCGTAATAATCAAACACTGATAATAAGAACATATTGAATAATAATTCTTCCTTAGGGACGATTTATTATTAATATGTAAAACTAAATAATTATCACGTGCTTATTATTAAAGTGGCACATGTAATTTTGTTAAAAAAATAATCTTCCTTTGGGCCGATTAATATTCACATAAATTACATGCACATAATTCTTTTTATATTTCGATATAAAATTAATTTTGAACAAAAGAGGTCACTTTGGTGACATATTGTTTAAATTAATTTATCTCAAAATATATATATAAATACACCAAAATTTGAATTTAAATTTGTATATGGGTTCAAAACCCCTTTGGCTCCATACTTGAAAGGTCATGGGTTCAAAACCCCTTTGGCTCCAGATTTGAAAGGTTATGTGTTCAAAACCTCTTGAGATCCTTCATAATTTTCATAATTTAAGAGGCTTAAATATGAAACACCAAGAGTAGAACCTTTAACCTTTCACTACCATCAAATCAACCGCTAGTCCAAATTTCATGAATTTTATATCGTTTGAATCGTAATGAAACGAGAATATTTTTGAATCCAAATTTTTTTTGAAATATTAAACCTTTTTGAAAAATTATTTACAGCCGAAAATTAATATCAATACCTTCCTAATATATTCTCAACAATTCAACATGAAAGAGCTCTGATACCACATGATGGATTAATTTCTATTTTGTGAAAACTATCACACAAACAGGAACATTCATATTGAATTATCAAGAAATATAATTATTGATTTTGCGGAAGCGTACCTGAATCCATGACAGAAAGTTAAAATATCTGAGTCTGAGGTCTTATGCTCTTCTAGATCAACACTTTTATCTCCTCTCTAAATTTCTCTCTGACAATGGGAATCAGAAGATTAGTGTTGTGTGATCTGGGGACCATGACCCCTATTTATAACACAATCGTGTCTTTTCATATTTCGTATATTTCTATTTTAACCCATCATAAAAATAGAAATTATGCTTGTCTCTACATAATAAAACCCACACTTTAATAATACATTAGTAAGGCCCCAAAACTTAAATTAATCACTTTAATTGGCCTACTTTTATTTGATAGCCTATAATTCATATTTATTTTATATATAAGCCCATATATTAAATTTTACTTTAACAGTATTAGCTTGAAAATAAAGCAACATGCTGAACAAAGGAGTCATATTTTCAAAGTATGTGTAAAAGAAAAGAAAAGGTATATAATTTAAGTGCCCGAGGACCGAAAAGAATAGGGGTACTCAAGACCAATATGACTTCAACCTAAAAATAAGGAAACTGATTTATCATATAATTTACAAATTTTTCAAAGTACAAGAAAAAGAAAAGTATAGTTGCAAAAGTTGGTACTTGAGACCCCACATGCATAAGGGAACTCGAACTAGTTATAATATCAACCTGAACAAGATGATAGGTTAGGTAAATAGTATTTTGCAAAGTATGTGAAATGAAAAAATATAGATAAAAATATATGTGGACTTGAAAGAAGAGTAGACACAAAATGTTTAAATTCATTAATATTTGCCAATTTAAAAGTATAATGAGTAGTGCGAGCAATACTTATAAAACAAAGGAAAAGTTTTTGACATTCACATTCCTAAGACTCAACAGATTAAGTGACGAGTAAGGATGAGTCGTTCATGCCAACCTGGGAGTAGTCAACAATGAGAATTACATTAACGTCTTCCTGAACATATGATCATAGATATTAGATATCCCAAAATATTGAAGTAAATGTTCCAAATGAGAGGAATAAATTATTGTCCTTATAGAGGGGTCGCTCGATTCAATATGCATAATTGGCCAAGCAGTAATTTCTTGCACTTAAGGCCTCTTATCCATGAGAAATATCACCCTTGCGGTAGAAATCCTACCCAAAGGGGATATCCCAGGAAGAGTTACCCCAGTTGACAAAGAGGCAAAAAAAATAAGGGGGTTGCTCACCATAGTAAGATGCACCTATAGACGATTAGATGTTATGATTGAAATCAATCCTCTCAATAATTGTAAAAGAATGGGTAAGTGAAATTACCTCCATCATAGATGTTATAACGCTCGTTGGTGGTTGAGTATAAGAAATGCTCGCTGCTATGGAAGTCTTAAAGCTATGAATATGGGAAGGCACAATAGAGGACTACCAATAAAATCATAAATTAGTATGAACTAAATGTTAAATAAACACTCAGTAAAAGATATCTAAATAAATGAGGAGGCATACTCACATAATGACCTCCAAAACAAGCACTTCCTATTCGATTGCCCACACTAGTGAAGAACACAGTTGAAACCTATGCAAATAAAATAATCGTAAAGTTAATTAAATGAGAACTTGCATGGATTCCTTCAAGGTAAATTAAAAAATAATAAATATATACCTCACGAGTGAGGCGCAAAGAGGTCACCAACATAGAATTACTCT
Organism: Sambucus nigra; assembly: GCA_949130495.1. Classification (NCBI taxonomy): domain Eukaryota; kingdom Viridiplantae; phylum Streptophyta; class Magnoliopsida; order Dipsacales; family Adoxaceae; genus Sambucus; species Sambucus nigra. Next base: position 531,343,861 of record OX422215.1, on the reverse strand, counting down.
CCCAGTGGAAAAGAACACGAATGGGAGGAATTTCTAGAGGAACAAAAGGAGAGGCATCACCCACCCCTAGGGCTACTTTTTGCACTCACAAAAGAAACCTATTGAAAGGAAGAAAACAATATTTAATAAAAAAAAAACTCAATATAATGAAATAAAAGAAAATAAACGATAAATATTACAGGCTTACAAGCTCAGGGCGAGGAACTTATCCATATGGTAATAACCTAGTGGTGGGACTAATTGCACTCAAGGGAAGGAATAATTATTTCTTCGTGATGCTATGAGAAATTTTTCGAAGATCAACAACCACATTTTCTTAAGATGGTATAAATATGATATATGAGTTCAAGGATATTCAATAATATCAAGTGACCCACTATCAATTGAGGATGCACAATGATAATCATTGGAAGTCCACTTACATAATCAATAAGTTATTTTCCTGATAAACATGAAGTCGTTCAGACACTCGAATCCTTATTACTTTGATCTGTACAAAGTATTTTAGAAATAGAATGGGTACCTTAAAAACGCTGAGATGTGGTTGGAGTTGGTGGATGAGAAGATGCAATTTTGAATTCTTTATATCCTCGTTCAAGGATTGTTTGGTATGCTTCTTCATTGATAGTAGTGTCTGTATCTAAACCTTAATAAACAAAGGAAACACTAATCCTAGTGTGTCCATCCCCGATCATCGCCATGCCGGTGGGCGCATGGAGGAAGGATCCTTCGGGTCCCACGCGTCCCTCTCGAGAGTGCTTCGGCCGGCGTCGTTTGAGATGTGATGTAAAAACGTAGATAGATTCAGAGTCGCCAGTCTATTTTACTCAAAACAGACAAAAGAAAGAGGGGAATCCATCCCGAAGGATGGCATCCGAAGACATACTAGTGCATGCGAAACCAAAATGATTCGAGAAGGGTTCGGACGCTTAGTTACAAAATGGGAAGGTGTTAGGCACCCATTTCGCCCTTTCGATCTCTCATGGATATTTGCTATTTTCCTTTATTTTCCCCCGTGATATGTGTGCATGTGTATATATATAATGGAGGTAGGAATCCTTGACTTGTATCATGGAAAAGATAAAGCAAGTCATCCATAGGAAGATATAAGAATAATATTAGAAAGTAAGATTTACGCGATTACCCTTACGTTGATCGTCATAATGGAACGATAACGCATATGGAGTAATACGTCACTAAGATCAAGTATATAGAATATAAGAGGATTGGATTTAGAGAAGATAGAAAATGAGAGGAAAAGTGGGAAAAAGGACTCGAGTCTCGGGTTTTACCCCGAGACGCCTATGTAGCCTATAAAGGTATCAAAGTCCACGTAGTTCGCATACAAAATGAGGGTGGGGTTTATCCCATAAATCCAAATGGGGATATCTTATTTGTGAGTGAGTGTGTGTGTGGAAAAAAGTGTTTTAGTTGTGAGAAAAGTGTGAGAAAAGTATGAGAATCCTTATTTGGAATTTATGAGCAAACCCTCTTTTTCTTATTTTTTGGGTTTTATTTATATGAAAATAGGAGATGTGAAATAATACTAAATAAAAAAGTATATTAAGATATGTGAAATGAGATAATAAAAATGCTAAGTAATGAAACAAGTTATTGCAAATTTAAGAGAATTTGAAGAGAAAGGTGAGAAAGATGGACCTTCTTGGAGACCTTGATCTTGATCTTGAATGTTGGAGAGCAGCCCTTGCACTTAGATGCGGATGGAGAGTGGATAATTCACCAAGTTTGATGAAAAGGGTGATGAAAAGTGGAAGTAAAAAGGGATTTGGATGTTGAAATCGCGTTGCCATTGAGAGAGGTTTTTGGGATTCGCTGAGAGCGATTTGTCTCAGATCTGGGCTCTCCTTGAAAATTATGTGAAGGACTCCTTTTATAGGCCCAGGTAACTACCGATCGGTATATACCTCTTCCTGCATATCGGCACCTGCCAATAGGCAGGGTCTGTAACCTGCCATTTGGGAGTGCGCTTCAGTCTTTTTCAGAAAATCGACTGTCGAGGGCAAACCATTGGTTAAAATTGCACATGGGACATACCATTAGAAAGATAATTCAGAGACCTTTGAAATTCCTTTGGACCGCTCCCGGGTTCGGGAGCTGACTTTGGGTCAAATATGGCTCGGAAGCGTTTGTCGATCCATTGGACGGGGAATCGTTCGGACGCAAACGGATCGTTCGTCCGCATGGTAAGTCTGAATTGCGCATGGGGTGGACCGTTGGAAATTTTAGGAGATGTACTTTGACATTAAAAAGAGTTTGATCCAATTTGGAGAGTTGACTTTGGTCAACCGGGCTCGAAAAGCATTCCATGACCTCTTGGAGTCAAACGAATCGTTCGTCCTCATGGAAAGTCAGAATCGTGCACGGGATGGATCATTGGAAAGGGGCTTCAGTGCCCTTCGAAGATTGATTTAGCCTCGGTCGAGCTGAAGAGTTGACGTAGGTCAAACAGAGCTCGGGAGCACCCGGTGGCCTCTAGGTTAAGTTTTGGACGCAAACGGATCATTCGTCCGCATGGTAAGTCGAAATCGTGCATGGGGCAGTCCGTTGGAAAGGGGATTCAACGCCCTTCGAAGATTCATTGAGTCTTAGTCGAGATGAAGAGTTTAACTTTTTGTCAAACTGAGCCGAGGAGTGCCCGATGGCTTCTACGTCAATACTCGAGACATGACCTAGGTTTGTAGTGATAAAAGGAGGTGCTAGGGACCTAAGGAGAATTGGGGGTAACGACATGAGGTGTCTATAGAGCCCTTTATGGGTGAGTTTGAAACAAATGATAGCTGTTGAATAGACACCACATGATGCTTTTGAGGGAGTATGATCGATTCAGAGGGTCGAGGTCGATTTTGAGGACCTAAGGGGCATGCTGGGAATGGAATGGCGATCGAAGGTTTAGGTCAATTCTGAGGACCTGAAGTGATGTTGGGGGATGACCAATTTTGTGAGTCAAAGCTGAACCTGCGGGCTTAGGGTGAAGATCTAATAACCAAGGTCAATTTTGACCTAAGAGTGGTGATGACCAAGGACTAGGGTCAATTCTAACCCAACTTAGGTGAGGATCCAAGACTGAGGTCAATTATGACCTAAGAGTGGTGACGACCGAGGACTAAGGTCAATTTTTACCTAACTCAGGTGACGATCCAAGACCGGCGTCAATTTTGACCCAAGAGTGGTGACGACCGAGGACCGAGGTCAATTCTGACCTATCTTAGGTGACGATCCAACATCGGGGTCAATTCTGACCCAAGAGTGGTGAGAACCGAGGATCGAGGTCAATTCAGACCTAACTCAGGTGACAATCCAAGACTGGGGTCAATTCTGACCCAAGAGTGGTGACGACCAAGGACCGAGGTCAATTCTGACCTAACTCAGGTGACGATCCAAGACCGGGTCAATTCTGACCCAAGAGTGGTGACGACCGAGGACCGAGGTCAATTCTGACCTAACTCAGGTGACGATCCAAGACCAGGGTTAATTTTGACACAAGAGTGGTGATGACCGAGGATCGATGTCAATTCTGACCTAACTCAGGTGATGATCCAAGACCGGGGTCAATTCTGAACCCAAGAGTGGTGACGACCGAGGATTGAGGTCAATTCTGACCTAACTCAGGTGACGATCCAAGACCGAGGTCAATTATGACCCAAGAGTGGATAAAGGTTGGATTTTGATTCTACTGGAGAAAGGGCCTTGTGATTTTGATCTGAGCTGGAGAGCTGATAGCTGGGGAAGCTTTTGTTTCTTTAGGAGACCTCGCAGGGGGGACACCCTATTTTGGTGCTGTAAGAGAATTCCGCAGGGGAAGTGATTAGGCGATCCTTAGAGATCCTCCGGAGCTTTGACGAGAGGAGATTCATTGAGTTTTTGAGGATTCCGCTAGGGAAGAGAGGTTCTACTTGAGGGAATGCGAAAATTTCTTGGTGAAAATGTTCAAAATCCATCCTAGGATTTTTAAGAATTTTTTGAGGATTTTTTGGGTCTTTCTGGTATTTTCTGGGAATTTCTGTATGAAATTTAAGGTAGGGGTGACGGTTGGCATGGTATGAGGGGTGCCATTCCGCAGTGGCACAGACTTTTGGGCTACCTCGGGAAGGTGAGGAATCAGTGCCGATCGGTATGGTAGGGGGAGATGCCGATCGGTATAGCGCTTGTCATCTTATATAAAGGGGGAAAATCCTTTCATTTTTTCACAGCTTTTTTGATTTCTCTCTTTCTGCGATTTCTCTGCAAGTCGTTCTAGCATTTCGATCTTCAATAAATGGCCGTCTTTGTGAGAATCGCAGTCCATCAGGAGTGGTTGACCATTGATGACTGGGCGAATGTGGATTGGAGGAATAGGGTGCCTCTTGCTTTGGGGAGTGAGAGATCCTTTGATGCGTTTGAGCTTATTAGTGATGACCAGACCTTGCTGTGGGAGCCATCCCGTCATCACTCTTCGAGAGTGATTCCCGGCGGTTATGTAAGTAACCCGACCTTTGGCATTCCTTTCATTTTTGGTGATTTTTTTCTTTCTTGACTTCTGATGATATTTTTCCTTTTTTTCCAGTCTGATATTTCCTTGAAGAACATGCGTGCCTGTGGGATGACGGGGCTCAGGGATGTCTGGGAGCATCTCCCACCTGTGGTGCGTTGGGTGGTTTCATCAGCGGGTTTCGAGAGGTTGGCATATGCGCTGGATGAGACGCCTCGTTCGACAGCGGTCTTATGTGCTTTGGGAGAGAGGTGGTGGGATACTACCCACACCTTTCATTTCGTCTTCGGGGATATGACTTTGACTCCCATGGATGTGCAACAACTATTGTGGCTGGACTGTGATAGAGAGCAAATAGAGGTGGATCGCTCTTTGCGGGTGAGATCGGGGGCAGTGCGGGCGGCACTTGGTGATGTAGGGAGGATAGTCTCTGGGGATTCTATCCGGCCATCCATATTGAAGGATGTTCTGTTAGGTAGGGAGATTGATGTGGAGGATGGGCTACAGGTGAGGCGGATGGCTCGGTTATTCATTTTTCTGGTGTTGGGCAGTTTCATGGTGGCGTTAAGCGACGACATCGTCCATTTGTGGTTCTTGCCGTACTAGAGGATGTTTTCGAACATCCCTTTCTATGACTGGGGGAGTCTGACTTTGGCAAACCTTTACTCTTCTTTGGATGCATTCATCCGGTGCTGTCGACAGACCTTTACTGGGGCCACGTACCTTCTTGAGGTATTCTTTAATTTGTGCATTTTCTTTCAAGCATTCGAATTTTCCTTTTATGCATTCGTATTTTCTTTATGCGTCTCTTTTTGCTTGTGAATTCAGACGTGGTTGTACGAGGTGATTGGGTGCAATACCCAGATGATCGCTTTGAAGGATGATATTGTTGGGGACTTCTGCCAATTGTATCTATGGCGTGAGGCCAATCGACAGTCGAAGGGATCTCTCTCTCTGAAGGCGATGTGTCAGGTCTTGAATGACCTGACCAGTGGTAGGGTAAGACTCTTTTCATTTCAGTCTTGGTTTTTGCACCTTATGATCTTATATTGATTTATGCTTGCTTGGAGATTTTAGGTGACCTTTTATCTTTGGGGGACAACTATTCAGAATGTGGGTGCAACCGGGGTGAATGCGCGGATGAGATGTTTGCTAGCGCACGAGTTCTCCCATTCTTGGTATCTTGGGGAGAGGGTGGTTCGTTAGATTTCTAAGGAGGAGGTGGTGGTGCCACCCGTGCAGCCTTCTACGTCTATGAGGTGGGAGCGACTGCTGTTAGAGGATGAGAGGATCGTGGTGATGATTGGAGAGTACTACTTATTGTATACTGATACAGCTACACCGTATGACTATATGGTCTCTGCGATGAGCTGGTTGATGTCACCCAACATATATGATGCCCTGCCTTTTCTTCCTGTGGGTTCGAGTTGGGTGGTGGGATATTCCCACAGTGGCGGCGATCCGACAACATCTGCGACTACCTCTGAGGTTCCTTTCATGCGATTGAACACTCCTTCATACAACATCCGGTGGGCTGATGGAGGGATAGTGCCTATGCTGCATCATCCTCATGCGATGGATTCGGAGGAGCTGGGTTTGACATAGGAGGTCCTCTAACTTGCGGTATTTTTTTTTTGTTCCTCTCTTTATTTCTTTTCTATTTTGGTCACCTATGTTTTGATACTTATTTTGCCTTTCCTTGCAGCAAGTTCGGGTGTCGACCACTTGGCTAAGGGACATCAGAGACTGGATATCTTCGACGACTGCCCATATTCGGGACGTGGTTCCTGTTCCTTCTTTCTTAGTGCCTTCTGCTTCATCCGAAGAGGACTCTGTCTCAAGTAGTGGTGGCGCATCGTCTCGCCGTAGGGGAAAGAGAGCACGCCATAGGAGTAGAAGCTCTTAGAGAGAGAGAGAATGTGAGTTCGGGCTGAAACCTGATGTTTTTATTTTTTCTTTTTATTTCTTGCAAAATTGATGTAACACAAGAATACAAATAGATGCAATGCAATGAAGTTTTCTATTATCTTTTTTTGAATGACGAATGCAAGCACATGCGTTTTTTACTTTTCTGCTGAGACCGTAAAAAGGAATATTTTTGGAATTTTTTGAAGGAAAATTCTTAATTAAAAAGGGAAATTTTAAAAGAAAAAAGGATTCTTGAAATTCTGTGGAGAATATCAATTTATTTTTATTGATTTTTCTGATTTGACAAAAGAGGAAAAGAGGGAAATTTCTAAAAATAGGGGGTTGCCAATCGGCAAGCAACCTGTCCTACCTATCGGCAGTTCAGTCCAGTTCCATCAATTCAAAGTTTTAATTGGTACCCTCTTCAGCCTTTGGTACCTTGTGGGATATGATTCCCTCCTTTTTCTGCAGGGATTATGTCCCTTATGATGGTTTTCAAGTATAAAAAGGGATAAGAGCGGAGTGTTTTCATCACACCTTTGCATTCTTACCGACTTGCCCACTATCTCTTAGTTTTACAAAATGGCTCTCCCTGGTAGCATTGAGTTTGCCAACTACCTCAAAGCCTTGGAAGCTATGTGCTCTTATAATGTTGATTGTGATGCTTTCAACATGCGTCGAGTCTCCTTATGGCGTAATCGACCTATTAAGTGGAACGTGCTGATGGCGGCGGTACAATTCTGGTACCCCGAAGACCATGTATTCCGTGTTGGGTTGGATGAAGTTTGTCCTACCTACGAGGAGTTTTCTTCCATGATGGGTGTAAATCCCAGTGTTGCTGTGGCTTTGCTCGAATTTTCTCATTCTCCCAAGGATTTATTGGCCAGGATTCTTCATATTTCGCCTTCGACGGCTAGATCATTGGTTGCTGGAGGAATGATCTCCCTTCCGGCGGTGCTACAGTCCATGCATTTGAGGGAAGTAGGTGATGATGGCTATGCTGGAGCCGTTGTTATGGGCCTGGTTTCAAAATTGCTGTTAGTGACTGGGGAACTGCTGGTGGACCCACAACTTGTAGCCATTACCTCATGGATGTCATACTGTCGCAATCCTACAGCGATGATACTGGTGGAGACTCTGAATGGCCTGGATACCTGGAGAGAAGGTTGTTCTAACTTTTTGAGGGGTAGCCCCGTGATGCTGTTCATGTGGTTGTCTAAAAGATTCCGCTTGGCGAATAATCCAGAATATCCCTTGTTGGCTGTACCCAACTTCTTTTCACGCCCCTTCATCAGCGTTGGCCCGTATGTTGAGAATTGGGAGAATTGGATTGTTAAATATGGGGCTCGTGGTCTGTATTGGTCAGTGCCTTGGTGGGGGAAGTTGCAGCCTGTTCTGGAGCTAGGAGAGTATTCATATGTGCGGCTGGTTGGTCTCAAGCAGACCTCCTTTTATTTGCCTTAGCGGCTTCTGCGTCAATTTGGCTGGGAACAGGTTGTGCCACCTCGAACAGTAAATTTCTTTCCGGTAGAAGATTTGACTGAGCGCTTGCATCTGTTGCTTGGATCTCTATGGGAAAATCGGCGTCCATCGACCCATACCTCTCAGTTTATCGGGAAGGTTTGACATGTCCCCAAAGATTATATGAAGTGGTTGTGGAGGAAAGTAGTCAGTAAGATGTTGGCAGTGGAGACTGAACAAAGATGGTTTGTTTTATCCAACTCCATGGAAGGGGGTGTTGTGGTCTTTTCGAAGATGGTTCGGGCTCATTGGTTCATGGAGTGTTTGAGGCACTCTATTCAGGCAAGGGAAACTTGGGGAACTCGAAATGTAGATGATGAGGGTGCAGGCTCCTCTTGTAGCTGTGGGCAGGACTCTTGGAGAGTTTATTTATGTAATGGGTGACAGATGTGGGGGTTTTACTTGTCTTTTTATAGTAGTGGGGGAAGGGTGTTATCCGTTCCTTTTCTTATGTAATCCGTACTATAATTTCTTATTAATGAAATAAACAAGTTTCTAATCATTTAGCCGTGCCTTTCGATGAATTTTGTATTTTGAATTATCTATACTGATCGCTAAGGCATACATAATCTTTTTGTTCAAGTATTTTTAAAATGAACCGCTGTTCTCGGATGTAAGAAAAGAACAGTATTTTGTGAAAAAGAAAGGGCTGCACTCATGTGAGGTGTATGAGCTGCCTACGTACCTCTAGGGTTTTTGAAAAGTTTTTTAATTTTTTTTTTATCTGTTTGAAAATAGTTTTTGTAGAGGATCAGGCCCACGTAGTTCTGGGTAGAGGGGAATGAAGAGTTTTTTTGAGAAGGGGGATGAGAAGAGTCGTAGTGCGCCGAGATTTTGGAATAGGGGTAGAATTTCTTGAGACGGTCCAGGTTGACTGGACGAGCCATCTCTTCCCCATTTAGGTTAGTGAGCATGGAGGCACCGCCGGATAAGATTTTCTTCACAATGTAGGGGCCACTCCAATTGGGCTTGAATTTCCCTCTGGGGTCCTAGATGGGTTCAATTATCTCCTTGAGGTCTAAGTCTCCCTCTCGGATACCGCGGTCCTTAACTCTCTTGTTGAATGATCGTGTTATTCGATGATGATACCCTTGTATGTGGTAAAGAGCTTTTAATCTCCTTTCATCTAGGAGGGTCAGCTCATCGAGGCGGCTTTGGCACCAGTCTTCTTTGCTAACTTTCCTTTTGAGCATGACGCGTAGCAAGGGTATTTCCAGCTCCACAGGTAGGACTGATTCCATGCCGTAGACCAGGGAGTAAGGGGTAGCCCCAGTAAAGGTTCGGATTGAGATTTGATAGCCCCAGAAGGCGTACGAGATTCGGTCGGCCAAATCCCTATAACTTTCGGTCATCTTATTGATGATGGCTTTGAGGTTTTTGTTGGCGGCTTCAACTGCACCATTGGTCTGAGTTCGGTAGGGAGAATATTTGTGTCTCTAAATCCCGTACTCGTTGACTACTTATGTGACTTTTTCTTCGAAATGCAACCCATTATCTGACACTAGCTCGTGTGGGACCCCATATCGGCAGATGATATTTTTCTTGAGGAATTTGGCCACTTTCTTGGCATTCAGTACTACGTATGACTCAACTTTAACCCATTTGGTGAAGTAATCGATGGCAACGAGGATGAACTCATGTCCGTTTTAAGCCTTTGGTGTAACCTCCCCTATGATGTCGATACCCCAGGTGGAGAACGACCAGGGGGAGGTAATGTTATATCATTCTTGAGGAGGCAAGTGTTGAAAATTGGAGAACTGTTGTCATTTGAGGCATCTCCGGACATAAGCGGCGCAGTCTTGGGCCATGGTGGTCGAGTAATATCCCTGTCGGATGATCTTCTTGGCAAGCATGTGACCGTTCATGTGGGGTTCGCATTCCCCGCTGTGCATTTTTTGCATTATTTTCTCAATCTCAGCCCCTATGATACAGTGTAGATGAGTTCCATCGAAATTCCTCTTGAAAGCATGATGTACTGGGCAGCCAGTCTTTTGAGGGTCGTTTGATCTTTCTTATTAGAATCCTCGGGATACCTACCATGTTTGATGAGGCACTATATATCATAGTACCAGCAATCGTCTAGTTCGGTATCTTCGGTGGAGACAAGCTCAATATGGTAACAGTGGGTTGGTTTGTCTTTCTTTTAAACTAGGAAGGGGGTCATTGTTATTCCCTCGGGCATGTCAACCATGGAGGCCAAGGTGGCAAGAGCATCGGCTAGGTTATTCTTTTCTCGGGGTAGGTAATGGCAGGTGATATCTCAGAATAGGGAGGCTAACTCTTCTAAGTGGGCAAAGAAGGGTTGGAGCTTTTTGTCCTTGACTTTCCACTTTCTGAGCACTTGACCGATGATGTGGGTAGAATCCCTATAGACATCAAGGTATTGAATACCTTCCTTGAGAGCAACTTTGAGGCCCACTGTGCATGCCTCGTATTCCATCATGTTATTTGTGCAAGTAAAATCCAATTTGATGGCGATGGGAGTGTGGGAGTCATCTGGGGCGATTAGAAGTATCTCAATGCCGTATCCCTTTTTGTTGGCAGTGCCGTCAAAGAACATTTTCCATCGAAGGTGGTCTTGAGCAGTGCAGAGGATATTTTCATCTGGGAATTCGGAGATCTAAACATCTTCTTCTTCTACGGGGTAATCTACGAGGTAGTCGGAGATGGCTCTTCCTTTAATGACTTTCTGTGTGACGTACACGATATCGAACTCGGTTAGGAGCATCAACCATCAGACCATTCGACTGGATAAGGCGGGTTTCTCAAGAAGGTATTTGATGGGATCCATTGGGGATATAAGTTTGACGGGGAAGGCGAGTATGTAGTGTCGTAATTTTTGGGTGACCCAGACAAGTGCGACACACGCCTTTTCCAAAGTAGTGTAATTGACCTCGTACTCGACCAATTTATGACTGGCATAATAGATGTATCTTTCTTTACTGGAGTATTCATGGTATTGGGCTAGCAAAGCCCCAACTGCAGTGTCGGTTATGGTTAGGTATATGAGCAAAGGGAGACCCGACTGTGGTGGCATGAGTACTGGAGGTTGGGTCAGATATTATTTGATTCGGTTAAAAGCTTCTTAGCAGGCCCCGTTCCAAATCTTGGTTGAATCCTTTCGGAGGAGCTTGAAGATTGGTTCGCAGATGGAGGTTAGCTGGTTAATGAACCGACTGATATATTGCAATTTACCATGGAAACCACTGACTTCTTTCTCCATTCGGGGAGGTGGCATCTCAAGTATGGTTTTTAGCATTGTAGGATGTACTTCTATCTCCTTCTCACTGACCATGAATCCTAAGAGTTTTCACTTTGTAACACTGAAGACACATTTCTGTGGATTGAGTCTCATCTGATACTGTCGCAGTCGTTCGAAGAACTTTCGGAGAGCGAGAACATGACCTTCTCTAGTTTTGGACTTAATAATCATATCATCCACATAAACCTCGACTTCTTTGTGAATCAGATCGTCCAGGATGGTTGTGGCAGCCATTTGGTAGGTAGCCCTATCATTCTTGAGACCAAATGGCATAACGGTGTAGCAAAAGGTACCCCATGGGGTGATGAATGCGGTTTTTTCTTGGTGGTCTGGGTGCATCTTAATTTTGTTGTATCCGACAAACCCGTCAACGAATGAGTTGAAAGCATGACTGGTAGTGTTTTCCACGATCATGTTGATATTGGGCAGAGGATAATCATCCTTTGGAGAAGCTTTGTTTACATCTCGGTAGTCTACACACATTCGAACCTTCCCTCCTGATTTCAGCACAGGTAGTATATTGGCTAGCCATGTGGGATATTCGATCACACGAATTAAGCCCACGTTCAATTGATTGACCACCTCTTCTTTGACCTTGAGCGACCATTCGGTGCAAAGTTTACTCAATTTTTATTTAACCGACTTGTAATCTGAGAGGGTGGGAATCTCGTGCTGAGCTATTTCAGGATCATTGCCAGGCATATCATTATACGACCATGCGAAGACATCAACGAATTCTTTCAGTAATTCTTCGAGTTGTGCGTGCTCATATTCGTCAAGGGTGGCCCCTATCCTAATCTCAGGCAGTTGGCTACTAGAACCGAGATTAATAACAACAGTCTCTTCTTCATTAACTTGAACGTGGTTGTGTTGTTTATTATTAACCTTATTTAGATCAGTTAAGAATTGTTCATTTGTAAAATCATCATCATCAAAAGTTTGATTAGAATCCAAGCAGTTAATGTAAGGCATAGCAAGATACTCAAAATCTTCGTTTATTTCATTGATAGGAAAAACAGCATTGAAAACCTTATCAAAATAGGTGTCGATTACATTTGAACAAGGATAGACAATAGAAAAAGAAATAGGGTAAACATTGGGGTTAGGGGAAATTTCAAGAGATAGAATTGGTGCAGCATGCCAGTTGAGGAGGGGTGTATCAGTAGCTTTAATCAGATGAGATGGATCCATTGATGTAGTGCCTGAATGGACCATGCAGAATGCCATCCCTAGTGTCTACAAGTTGAAGGAATTTTTAAAATCACTTTCCTCAGTCTCTTCAGTATTTTTTACGAGAAGTTGTACTCGATGTTGGAAACTTTCGGTCCATAGGTAGTGATCTTGGAAAAAGATCTCCATTCCAGGCTTCATCTTCTTGTCTGCATGGTCATACCATGGTTTTGGAAAATCGAAAAAGGGGAAGTCTTCGCCTTCTTTGATGAATCGTCCATTCAAGGAGTCCCCTGGGATAGTTGGGATGCAGTCTAATCTTCTCTTTGGCCGAGACTGGTGGATCATTTTGAGTTCTTATTATGATGGTTGATACCCCAAGCCACAAGGAGGGAAAGATTTCTTCAGTTCGATGGGCTCAAGAATCCCTTGCTGCCTTTGTCTGAGCCCCAGTTTGGGTATGTAGTGAATATTTCTGAACATTTGAATCACATTGACATTGCCATGAGGGTCATATTCTGGAAAAACCCTTTCTTTGAAACCGTCCCCTGCTGGGAGTGGTTCAACTCGAAATCCTGATAGGAGCATATCATTTGACCCGTGCTGTATCTCAAGGATTGGACTGCTAGTGCTTGCACCGTCGATATTTTCATCATGGCCCAAAATGGTGATGACTCGCCTGTCGACGAAGAACTTCAATTTCTGATGGAGTGAGGTAGACACACCCTTGATACTGTGGAGCCAGGGTCGTCCGAGCAACATGTTGAAACAAGCTGTGATGTCTATGACTTGGAATTCAACAACAGGGGTTATAGGGCCAACCCCTATTACAAGTTTTATGGATCCCATCATCTCCCAGCGGGTATTATCGTAGGCACTTATAAAGGCGGAGGCTGGAGCGAGGCCACTTTCTTTCAGGCCTAAACACTTGAAGGTTCTTAGTGGGCAGACATTCAAGGCGGATCCATTATCAGTGAGAGAGAGTGGCATGACCTTCCCCATAACTTCGAAGGAGATGTTGAGTGCATGATTGTGATTTGGCCCAATTCTGGGAATTTTTTCTTTCGAAAATGATAGGATCCGGGTAGAGGTCAAGTATCTCACCAGATTTACCGCTTCTTCTGGTGTGGTAGAAGGAGGAACTGTGGGTTCATTGAGCATCTTGATTAAAGAAGTTCTGTGTAGTTGGGAAGACATGAAAACCCCCTATAGAGTGATGTTAGGTTGAGTTTTCTTTAGTTGATCGAGGATCTTGCTCTCCTCAATGGTCATCTCTGGCATAGGAAGGTTTTCAACACCCTTCCTTTTGTCATTTTCTAGTAGTGAGTTTAGATCCTGGTAATGTCTCCCTGATCTGGTCATGTGATTTACTGAAGAAGGGAAGAACATGAATCTCGTTTCCTCGTCAATCTCAGGTTGTTCTGTCACCCTGTTTATTTCTCCGAGGAGTTCTTCAAATGATATCATCCCACATATGTCGGCTACTTGGTCATCTCTTCCTGAAGCCTGTTCTTCGCTTGAATCTTCGAATTCTTCCCCCATCCGGTGGCAACAATTCTGTCTTTCCATGTAAAGTCAATTCATTCCACAACTTCAATGGCTTCGTCATACAGGTCTTCCCATTCTATGGGGATATGTGTGATTGAAGAGACTAAGCGCCCTTGTAGCTTCAAAGTTTCAAGTAGTCCGGTGATACTACAAATGCTATTGGTTTTGCCCGAATAATTCTGCCATAATTTGGACAACATCATCTAAGCGGACTTCGTCAGTTGGTACCACCCACTTGTCTAAATATCGGTCCCATTTTCGTGCTTCCAAGAACAGTGTACTGAATCTCTGGCAATCGATGACCACCTGTGAGGGCAATTTTAGCCCGAACTTTAGGAGTTGGTTTAACACCTCTGACAATTCCATACTTCCATTTTCAGAACGGGTACGGACAACGATGCATTCTCTGGTAAGGAGAGACAGTGCCTGATCAGTGAGGCTAATAGGGTGTAGGAGGAAATATGGGCAAATTTGAAGAGGTTTAGGAGAGTATATGGGTGTGATTTGAGTTGAGGGATAGAAATCCAGATTTTCTTCTAAGAAGAGGGAATTGGCATGATTTGGGAGTGGGTTGTGAGTAGTGTTTGGCTTAGGATTGGCTGGTGGGGTGATGGACCCCGGTCAATGAGATCTTGGATTATGTTTCAGAGGTGGAAATAATGGTCGGTGGTATGGCCAGCAGTTTGGTGAAAGGCACAGTGGGCATCGGCCTTGAAGTTTTTTGGGAGTGGATTTGGCAATGGACGGGGATCCAAGGGTTTGATGAGGTTTCGGCTTAACATGGCTTGGTAAACTTTGAAGAGGGGAGCATGGAGCTCAGTGTATTCCCTTCGGATGGGGACAGGGCGGCTTTATGGTGCCTATGATGTGCTTGGTTGAGATATGTTATTGATAGTTGAGACTGTAGCACTGGCAGGCTTATCATACTTTCTAGGGGTGAACTGTTTGGACACCTTTTTTGGTTCAACCTCTGTTTTAACAAGGCTTTCCTTAATTTCTACTCTAACCTCTCTGAGAGCTCGAAAGTGGGGATAGTTTTGTCCTCCCATCATCGCGCAGACATGGGGCATAAAGTTCTTCTTCACTATATTGACCTATTCTTCTTCAGATGGCCGATTAGTCATGGTAGCTGCTTTCTCTCTCCACCGGGTTATGAAGTTATTGGCTGATTCCCCAGGGTTTTGTTTGAGAAGCTCTACATCACGACGGGTGACCTCAATCTCTGTTTTGTATTTGTACTGCGATATGAATTCTCAGGTTACATCCTCCCAACTACGGATTCGGTATTCCTCGAGAGACAAAAACCATCGGAGGGCACTATCCTTCAAATTTTGCTGAAACAGTTGGGCCATCACTTCTTCATAAGCCCCTAGTAGAGTCATGGAACAATGATAACTGCGAAGATGAACAATTGGGGGTCCACTCCCTCCAAACTTTTCGATATTTGGCATCTTGAACTTCTCGGGTAACCTTGCTTTAGGATAAGGGGACATGTGGGTGTAGTCCATGTAATTCCCAGAGATCCTGACTTGGTCAAACTTCTTGGTGAGCATCTTGAGATCCTCTTTGACTTTATTCAACTCCTCCTCCTTCGAATCAACGACCATAGGCAGGTTAGCCACAGGCCGGGCCATGTTTAGCATTGGAAGTTGGGCAGGCGGAGGCCCATTGATAGGAGGGGCACGTGGAGCATGCTGATATTCTTTAGGAACCCAGATAGGCTCGGGTGGACCCATAGCATGAGGGAATAGGGCCTCAAGATCTTAAGCAATTGGAACTTGGTTTCGCTGCATCTCTCGAACCTCGGTTTGGAGGTTGTCAATCTTGGACACGAGCTGAGATAGGACTGTCGTCAGATCTGGCTGTATGACTAGTACTTGATCCGTATTCTCCATGGAAAGTGGATGGACTCTGAACTCGGAAGAAGTAGTAGAGGAATAAATGAAACTCCAGAGTGATTTGATTGAAGATCGAAGCCAATAGGGAGCCAGGCCAAGGGCTTGCGATCAACCTGAGAAGGCGTAGAATGGGATTTAGTTTTGGAAAAAGAGAAGAAACTATTTTTGGATTTTTGATAAAGAAGGGAGAAATGTTTTTGGATTTTTGATAAAGAAGGGAGAAATGTTTTTGGAGATTTGATAAAAAAGGGAGAAATATTTTCGGAGATGGAACTCAGCATGATTATTACAATTATTATGTTCTCACTTGTATTTAATTCTACTAAATGCAGTGCCGGATGGGACCCAAGCCTAGAATAATGGGGTTTTTAATATATGCAAAGCTACGACTGGACTTGTAACCAGGATCACGGATAGGGTCCCATTTTAAAAATATGCAAAAATTTGGGCAGCTGGCCGACCCAGAATTTCGGCAGATTTTCGGGTTAAAACCAACAATTTAAAGTGCGTGTCCTAGGTTTGACACCTATATGCGGGTATTCAGTTGGTTGGGTGAATTGGAATGGGTTACCCCCTTTGGCGTGACTTCCACGATATACGTCTTGCTCTTGCGGGCAATCGGTACGTGTGGACAAGCCATTTGATATACCTGAGTGTACGTGAATTGCCTCACCATATACCTCGTCGAGGCGGTACGTGTGAGAGAATATTCGATATATTTAGCGTATATGAACGAATTCCTTGCGATATAACTCCCGTCATGACTTCGGTTAAATGGTAGGATGCGGGGGAACCGTTCGATATACGTCGAAGGTACTTGGCCAATGGAAGGTGAGAGTCAAATCGCTTAGGCTAACTACGACCTGCCGGACTAGTGGCCATCACGAAGTGACCCTCCAGTTACTAGGTAAAATTTGTTCAATATCAATGCTCTTTGGTGATGTCGTGTGAATCATGCATGATTCTCTTATTAGTATCTTACGATGAGAATGCCTTTCTTAATTGAGCCAAACAGGGAGCAAAGTATAAGTACCAAAGGTATACCAAGTATGGATGGGTGATGCGTGCAACATGCGGATATATATGATCCTAGGAGCACGTGATGTGAAGTGTACATGGAGAATTTTCTACAAGTGTGTGAACATAAGCATAGACATGGGATACACATGGAAAAGGGGGAACATGCAGATATGGGGGAATATAAACAAATCTAGCATCCATGTAAATACAGTCAAGCCCTCAAAATACACATATCCCCAGTAGAGTCTCCACTGTAGCCATCTACGATCCTTGCCATGCGGGCGGGTACGTGGAGGAAGGATCCTTCGGGTCCCGCGCGTCCCTCTCGGGAGCGCTTCGGCCGGCGTCGTTTGAGATGTGGTGTAAAAATGTAGAGAGATTCAGAGTCGCCAGTCTATTTTACTCAAAACAGACAAAAGAAAAAGGGGAAGCCATCCCGAAGGATGGCATCCGAAGACATACTGGTGGATGCGAAACCAAAATGATTCTAGAAGGGTTCGGAGGCTTAGTTACGAAATGGGAAGGTGTTAGGCACCCATTCCTCCCTTTCGATCTCTCATGGATATTTGCTATTTTCCTTTATTTTCCCCCGTGATATGTGTGCATGTGTATATATATAATGGAGGTAGAAATCCTCGACTTGTATCATGGAAAAGATAAAGCGAGTCATTCATAGGAAGATATAAGAATAATATTAGAAAGTAAGATTTACGCGATAACCCTTACATTGATCGTCATAATGGAACGATAATGCATATGGAGTAATACGTCACTAAGAACAAGTATATAGAATATAAAATGATTGGATTTAGAGAAGATAGAAAATAAGAGAAAAACTGGGAAAAAGGACTCCAGTCTCGGGTTTTACCCCGAGACGCCTATGTAGACTATAAAGGCATCAAAGTCCACGTAGTTCGCATACAAAACGAGGGTGGGGTTTATCCCATAAATCCAAATGGGGATCTCTTATTTGTGAGTGTGTGTGGAAAAAAGTGTTTTAGTTGTGAGAAAAGTATGAGAATCCTTATTTGGAATTTATGAGCAAACCCTCTTTTTCTTGTTTTTTGGGTTTTATTTATATGAAAATAGGAGATGTGCCATATTACTAAATAAAAAAGTATATTAAGATATGTGAAATGAGATAATAAAAATGTTAAGTAATGAAACAAGTTATTGCACATTTAAGAATATTTGAAGAGAAAGGTGATAAAGATGGACCTTCTTGGAGACCTTGAGCTTGATCTTGAATGTTGGAGAGAAGCCATTGAACTTGGATTGTGATGGAGAGTGGCTAATTCACCAAGTTTGATGAAAAGTGGAAGTAAAAATGGGATTTGGATGTTGAAATCGCGCTGCCTTTGAAAGAAGTTTTTGGGATTAATTGAGAGAGATTTGTCTCAGATCTGGGCTCTCCTTGCAAATGAGGTGAAGGAATACTTTTATAGGCCCGGGTAACTATCGATCGGCATATACTTGTCCCCGCCTATCATCACCTGCCGATAGGCAAGGTCTGGAACCTACCATTTGGCAGTGCGCTTCAGGCTTTTTAGGAAAATCGGCTGCCGAGCACAAATCGTTGGTTTGAATAGTGCACGGGGCATACCATTGGAAAGGTAATTTATATACATTTGAAAGTCCTTTGGACCACTCTCGGGTTTGGGAGTTGACTTTGGGTCAAATATGGCTCGGAAGCGTTTGTCGGTCCATTAGACGGGGAATCGTTCGAACGCAAACGGATCGTTCGTCCGCATGGTAAGTCCGAATCGCACATGGGGCGGACCGTCGAAAAGGTTAGGAGATGTAATTCGAAATTCCAAAGAGTTTGATCTAATTTAGAGATTTTACTTTGGTCAACCCGGCCCGAGAAGCATTCGATGACCTCTTGGAGTCAAATGGATCGTTCGTCCGCATGGTAAGTCAGAATCGTGCACGGGAGATACCGTTGGAAAGGGGATTCAGTACCCTTAGAATTTTCATTTAGCCTCGATCGAGATGAAGAGTTGACATAGGTGAAATAGAGCCCGGGAGCGCCCGGTAACCTCTAGGTTAAGTTTTGGATGCAAACAGATCGTTCGTCCGCATTGTAAGTCAGAATCGCACACGGGGCGGTCCGTTGGAAAGGGGATTCAGCGCCCTTTGAATATTCATTGAGTCTCAGTTGAGATGAAGAGCTTGAATTTTTGGTCAAACTGAGCTGGGGAGTGCCCTATGGCTTCTAGGTCAGTACCCGGGACATGACCTAGGTTTGTAGTGATGAAAGGAGGTGATAGGGACCTAAGGAGAATTGGGGGTAACAAAATGGGGTGTTTACACCTAGCCTTGGTTGCTTAAGTTTTCTTTCTCACCTCTCATTGATGATACAAAGATCATACACTGGATTCACCCTGGGTGTAACTATTATAGATATGTTTTGTATCTGTAATAATCAAACAATTTAGTAGATGAGATGAGGGAGAAATAATAATGAACATAGTGGTTTAAGTGGTTTGGCCATTGGCATATATTCATTGTGTAAGGTGGAAGTCTGTTTCACTATAATAGGGCATACTCTACCATTGGAAATAATAAAATCTCTCTCTCTCTATCTATCTATCTATCTATCTATCTATCTATCTATCTATCTATCTATCTATCTATCTATCTATCTATCTATCTATCTATCTATCTATCTATCTATCTATCTATCTCAATAGAACCACTTTTATAGAGTAACAATAGGGTTTTTGAGAGTCGATGCTAATGAAAAAGACAGTGTGTGGCTTTTATAGGATAGGGGTGCATAATGTCACCTCCAGCATCTGTCACATACCTAAATGAGGTTGTGACCTATGAGAGAGTGACATTTATATATTCATAAAGCAAGGTCATCATGGTGAATATTCCCTCACGTGGGCTATTGATCTCTAATAATGGTTTTGTCTAGATATGTTTGAAATGTCTCTATCATGCTTTCAACATCTGGACCGACATATTTATTAGAGGTATCATTCGCGGTGGTTATGGAGGTATCAAATTAACCAAGAGTCTATATAGTGAACGATTCCATTTTGAAAGTCGAGATGAGATACGGTGGTCGTCGATGCCCAACACACCTATCCCTTGACCTTGAGTCTGATGTCTTATTATATGAGTGTAATCTGGGGCTGACACTCTATATATCTAGTACGAGCAAGGTTGGTCTCCACTAGGTGTTATCTAAACGTGACTATACTTATGTATTTCAATTACCCCTAAACCCAGCCTTCTGCATTAGTAGGAGGATGAGGTTTAAACCTCGACCCAATTTGTCTTGTCTGGTGAATGGCTTGCAAATCACAACTTTGGTGTCTTAGCTGTTTATTAGATGTCAATCATCCCTTAGGGACATAATGGTCATATTGTCAGATGTAATGATCATATCACCCTATGTGCTTATGGGTCTTTTTTCCATTATGAGATATCTGTCACTTGTTGGTCACCCCTTGCCTATATCAGAGGTGGTATGATTTTAAAAGGCATGACAGATTATTCAAGGTGCGTATGGACCATGAGCACATCCCTCACGTCATCTGAGGCATTGAAAATCACACCTGATCATTACCCATTTTAAGTGTTAAAAATCATTTTGGGCGGTCTTCTCTCTCATTTCTACCATTTTTACAAAACTTTCGAACTAGAGAAAAATAAAGATTTCTTTCTCTCTCTAGGATTCTATCGCCGTTTCTTCCTCTTCTCATCTTCTCTGACATGTCCCATTATTTTCCAGTTTCCTCCTTCTTCCATGTAACTCTGAATCACTCATTCCCATCTTTCCATAATGGCGATTCTAAATTTATTTAATTTATTTTTTTGAAGATTTTTTGGACTTTACACCTCCTTCTGTGGTGGTTCTAGGGTATTGAATCTAGGGTTTTAAGTTTTGTGCCAGATTTATGTGGCGGTTGAGTGATTTTAGGAGGAAATTGGTCATATTTTGGTTTTTCTAGTGACATTTTTGTTGGTGTAGAGTTTATAGTCTATTTGGAGTGTTCTTGAGTGTTCTTCCCAAAAATGATTTACTTTTCCTGTTTGATCGTGTAGAGCTTAAAAACATTTAATTGGAAGTTTGTGAATATACCAACATTCGTATGAGAGTTGCCTTGAGTTGCATCGCGTTCACAATTGTGTTCGCCGAGATAGGGAAGAGGCCGATGCCTAACTCACCCGAGATAAATCTCCTTGAGGGTGAGTCCCCCTAACACCTCTAACTCCGACACCATTAGCAGTAGTACCGCCTCCTTTGTGTCTGACCAACCTTTCTAACTGTTTCACTTGAAGTTAATTCACCAACTATTGTTATCATTAGTAGTGATAGTACGTTGTCCTCCAAGGGTTATAGCATGTTCGAGAGTTCGAACCCTACAACTGAAAATGTGAACTCCTATTCCTTTAATGAAGTAATAAGAGTGACGTTTTCTTATCCTTAGCTTAGCCAAGACTATTGATTTCACTAAATCAAGTAACATAGGTCATCCCGACACCTCGTCTCTTTAGAATGGGTATCCTGAGACCCCAATTTATGATATCTCTGATGACGTGTTGGTGGCTATGCATCTCTCTCAGGTCTCCTTGAACCTTGAGTCACTAATAAGGAGCCAAACCAAGGATAAAAAAATTCATCTCATAAGTTATTCCTCCTTGTGATAGCCATTTTATTATGCTCGGAGCAACAGTAGAGTTTTTAACTTTTTTAGTTCATAGGGTCACCCAGGTGATAATTTTACTTGTTATTTTTTTACAAAGTGTTGTATCATCATTACTGACTTTTATTTCTCATGTCTGCCTTCTTTTAGTTTGTTATTGGACTTCAGCACCTTCATTAGTGGGTTGTGGAGTATGAGCCAAAGATTTAACTAGCTAAGCAATCTGAGAAAAAGATGGTTGACATGCAGAAAAAGATGGATGAACTAAAGGCCTCTCATGAAGAATATATGCTCAAGCTCTGAGACTAATATTGGATTTTAAGGAGTTTGAGAAGTTCTATGATTATGTTATGCAATACTTGGAGGTGGGGTCCAAGGTAACTCGCAGGTAAGTGGAAACTCAAATTCAAGACCTCGTCACAAAATATCCCGAAGTGGCTAGGATTCTCAGCTCCCTAAGTTATTCTTATCCTGAGGCCATTGATGATCTAGAGGAGATTCAGGCTGAGAGCGCCAATGAGGAGATTATTAAGGCCGATGCTGGAGGTGATGAGATGACTCACATTATTGAAATGAAAATTTGTTTGGTGATTAAGATTCCACCACTGTTCTAGAGGAGTCGACCATCCCCAAAGATATAATTGTTGGTGACGTAGCGGCCTAGATTTAAGTTGCTTTATTTCTTATTTTTGGGCGACTCTCTCTGGTCTCTGATGACTAAATCTTTTTATGTAACATTAATCTCATCCCACATTTTTAGATTTTAACAGTGTTACTATGTGCCCCTTTTTTACGGTGTTTTCATCTGTTGATGATCTGTGAATGATATAGATTTGTTTTCATCATCGTGTCCATACACACATGAAATTTTTTCCTTTTTTATTCACCATAAAATGATGGTGTTAAGTTTCCCATCTCTTAGGGTTTTCATTGACCCATGCCTAGGATGTGAGACTCCAAGTGTTCTCACACTGCTGAGAGAGAGATTTCATTTTATTTTTACCATAAAATAATGATGTTAAGTTTCCAACGTATCATGGTTTATATTGTGACATGACTAGGAGAAGAGACTAAAAGTTTTCTCACTCGTCGAAAGAGAGATATGCCATTTTATTTTCACCATAAAATAATGATGTTAAGTTTTCCACCTCTCGAGATTTATTCAGAGACATGCCTAGGAGACGAGACTCCAAGTGTTCTCACCCGTCGAGACAGAGATTTCATTTATTTTCACTGTAAAGAAATGATGTTAAGCGTCACCATAATAATAATGGTGTTGAGTTTCCCACCTTTTAGGATTTATATTGAGACATGCCTAGGAGACAAGACTCCAAGCATTCTCATTCCACCGAGAGAGAGATTTCATTTTACTTTCACCATAAAATAATGATGTTAACTGTCACCATATGATTAGTGATTTTAATTGTCCCACCTCTTAGGGTTTATATTGAGACATGCCTAAGAGACGAGACTCTAAGTTCTCTCACACCATTGAGAGAGAAATTTCATTTTATTTTCACTATAATATAATGATGTTAAGTTTCCCACCTCTCAGGGTTTTTATTAAGACATGCTTAGGAGACGAGACTCCAAGTGTTCTCATATGGCCGAGATTGATAATTCATTTTATTTTTAAAAGAATGATGTTAAGTTTCCCACCTCTTAGGGTTTATATTGATACATGCCTAGGAGACGAGACTCCAAGAATTCTCATATTGATGAAAGAGAGATTTCATTTTACTTTCACGATGACATAAATATGTTAAGTGTCACTATAAAATAATGATGTTATGTTTTACCATAAAATATTGATGTTAATTTTTCTGCCTCTCAGGGTTTATCTTGAGACAAGCCTGGGATATGAGACTCCAAGCATTCTCATACTACCGAGAGAGAGATAAAGATTGATAGATAGATAGACTGATAGATAGATAGAGAGAGAGAGAGAGAGAGATTTCATGACTATATGGTAACCAAAAATAAAATTTTCTTAATATGAGACAACATTCCTTTTGATTAAGAACTCATATAACATTTAATTACAGAATAACGATCTCGGCTCTAGTACATTTTTGACACTCTTCAATAAGGTCTAAATCAAGTTTTTCTCTTCCAAGTTTAGCTCATAATCGTATGTCTAGACTCGATGACTCAACAACCCAATTTTGGTTGAGATGACTAATTTCGATATATATATATATATATATATATGCTAGGATAAAAGGCATCTCTTCTATCGACGTTATTTCGATGGTCCAATATGCCCATAAGATGATGTGCAGTTCATCAACCCACTTTACTTTGGCGTATTCTAATTTATTTTTATCCCATCTATTTTCGTACAGTTGCTCACCTCAGTTTGCCTATTTACTTAAGGTCATCCTGGTACGAGAAGAATTATTTTATGCCAACCCTACCACAGTAGGTGGCCAGGGACTTATTCTTGAATTTCTTTCCATTGTCTGATCTCAGAGCATTTGGAAGCCCATAACAGCAAATGAAATTTCTCCAAATGAATATGAAACATTTAAGGTATGGGATAGTTACAGTTTCCTTTGCCTATATCCCTTTTGAAAACTAATCAGTCGCGATGATAAGGAAGAAAAATTTCCCGTTAGCCCTCGGTAGTGTTTCGACCAAATGGATTCCCCACATTGCAAGGGCCAAGGGTTGAGATATGATAGAATGGTTGGTTAGGTTGATTAGGCATATTGGAAATGAAATGACACTTATATCATTTAAGAAGATACTCGGTTGCATGCTTAGCCAAGTTCGGCCAATAGTAGTATTCCATTACAATTATCTTTGCCAACAACCTTCCTTTGGTATAGCTCACACAACTACACTTGTGAATAACTCTAAGCACATAACTTACTTTCATCGGATGCGCACACCTCAAGAGTGGGAGAAGATAACCCCCTTTTTACAGCGCATTCCATATAATGGTGAATTTATCATCTTGATAGCATACCTTTCTTCTTTCAGGTTTACCCTTTGGGTGATTTCTATCCCTAAAGTACCCAAGTTCAAGTTAAAATATCTTTTGATGTTTACTTCTTCTCGATCAATGCTCTGTTGTTGGAGAACTTCGACTAGAATTTTTCTTCAAATATATCCTCTTATACTTGAAGTAAGCCTTGCAAGGGCATCAACTCTTTCATTCTCACTTCTTGGAATTCTCTTCACTTTTACTCCTAGATGATTTTCAAGTTTCGTCTTCACTATTTGTAAGTATTTTGACATTTTTACGTATTTTGCCTCATAGATTCCTAGATCTGCTTCACTATCAGTTGTGAATCTTTATGGGCAATAAATTAGCTGGCACCTAGTACTTTTGCGAGTGCAAGTCCTGCCAATAAGGATTCATCCTCATCTTTATTGTTAGATGCTTTAAAATTAAACCTTAGAGCATATTCGATATCAATCTCGTTTGGAATTGATAAAATTAGTCCTACCCGACTACTAGTTGCATAGGACGAGCCATTGACAAAAAACCTCCATGCAAGCATATATAACAAGAATCGAACTTCAGCAAGGACACTATTTTCAAAAAATATATTAAGTTTCGGAACACCAACTGCGATATCGTCTTCAATAATCTTGACGGTTCGTTCTGAACTTTCAGCTTGTTCTGGAATCTCAACCTGCATTTTGACTTTGGTCGCTTCCACCGATTCCCATGTGAATTATAATACAAAATCTTCCAATACCTGTCCCTTAATTTAATTTTCTTGGCGTATAGATGATATTAAACTTGCCCAACTCAATCAACTAAGCAATTAGCCTACTTGGTTTTTCGGATTTATGAATGACTTGTAGGAGAGGTGTGTTGGTGAGTACTACCATCGTATGAGCTTTAAAGTAGGGCTATATTTTTTGACGCAATTTTTGGGGTGTATGTAAGTTTTTTCACCTTTGGGTACCTTATCTCGACGCCTTGCAAAGCCTTGATATTATAGTATACTAGCTTTTGAGTTTTGTTATCATTTCGAACGATAGACATGCTAATAACTGACTCTAAGACACCCAGGTATGAATACAGTTTTCCCCTTGAATGGTACTGGATAGGAGCATTGATGAGACTCAATAGGTTTCTAGTTCTTTTAACGCTCTCTCACATTCTTCATCACATATGAAAACCTTCCCCAAAATTTTGAAAAAATGCTGGCATTTGTTAGTTGCTCGCGAGACGAACCCGTCGAGCGCAAGAACTCTTCCCGTTAGCATTTGAATGTCTTTTGTGCTCGTTTGGGTTTTCATATCAATCAATGCTTTTATCTTAGACAGGTTAGCTTCAGTACCCTTTTGATTGACTATGAACCCTAAGAACTTTCCAGCACCGACACCAAAGATGCAGTTAGTTATATTATGCTTTATTTTATAGTTATCCATGGTGTCACAAGTTCTTTCCAGATCCTTTACACGATCCATGATCTTCATACTTTTTATCAGTATATCTTCTATATACACCTCCATCATCTTGACGATTAGATCGTTGAAATTTTTATTGATAAGTCTCTAATAAGTGGCACCCGCATTTTTTTGGTCGAAAGTCATCACTTTATAACTTTAGGTCCCTTTATATGTGATGAAAGAACTCTTCTCGGCATCACCTTCAAACATTGAGATCCAGGTATATCCTGAATAAGCATCCATGAAGCTCATAAGTTCATTCCCGTCCGTGGCATCCACTATTTGATCAATTCTGGAAAAATGAAAATTGTCTTTGGGACATGCCTTGTTGAGATCTGTAACGTCTACACATATTATCCACTCTTCGTTCTATTTTGGTACTATAATGACATTTTATAGACACTCTGGATATTGGACTACTTTGACAAAGTCTGTTGTCTGTAACTTTTTTATTTCCTTCTGGATTACTTCAAATTTGTCATGAGTGAAAGTTCATCTTCTTTGCTGCATTTGTCTTACTTTATCATCAAGATAAAGTTGATGACAGATGACATCATGGTCAATCACCATCATGTCACTGTGACTCCATAAGAAGATTCCCAACTTCTTTCACAACAATTCAACCAGATTTTTCTTCAAGTAAGGTTCAAGGGACAAGCCAATTTGGAAGAATTTTTTTGATTCATTCTCATTGAGGATGATGGTTTCTACCTCTTTCATAGGATGACCCTTTTTAAACTTTTTCTTATCTCCGGGGTGAAGTGAATTAATATTGTAAGAGTCGGTTTTCCTTTTATGGGCCTCTCCCTCATCGGCTGAGCTGAAATAGAAGTCGCGTGCTTCCATATGATCACCATTAACTTTCCCTACTCCATGAGGAGTCGGGAATTTCATCATCTGATGTAAAGTCGAAGGAATGGCTTCAAACTACTTCAATGCTACCCTTACCAAAATTATATTGTATGCTGAGAAGACATTCTCATCCATTAAACAAAAGTGTATTCTTCTTGCCAAATATCTCGTCCAAGTTCCCATGAGGACATCCAACTCAAACATTCCTAGTAGATGCACTTGCTCGTCGCTAAATTCGATCAGATGGTGATGGTATGGGACAAGTCTCTTCATACTGCGATTTAAACCTTTGAAACAGTCCCAAAACTTATCTTCTGTTGGGATTCCTATGTATACCAAAATACGAGACATATTATAGTCATGAAATCTTGTGCTGATAACAAGTGAGTCATCGTGAGGGTTTAGTATTCTTTTAAAATCCATCACAGGGAACCTTAATACAAAACTTTCAATGTCCACCTTCTTCATCTTGCTTATTTTTCCTCGAACTCTATCAAGTTAATATCCATTCTCTTCTGCCCGATTTTAGCTTCAATAACATGGGTCTTTTTATCAGTCCAGTCTGTTCCTCCACATGCGATGTCTCCTAAGATTATTTTAACATCAAATAAAATCATGTAGAGATTACCTTTAATTTCCTAGAGTTTAGCTAGGAGAACTTGGTCGACCTCCTCCTCATCTTCTGAATCTTTGTCATTTTGATTCACTTGAACTTCCTTTTTCTTCATCCTGTCATCCCTTGATGATGAATATCTTTTCTTGTTGTCATCTCAACTTTTCCCCCTATTATATTACTTTCGCAACTTCCATGCTTCAGTAATTTCTTAATCTCATCTTTAAGATCATAACATTTTTTTGTTGTGTGGCTATGATCCTGATCGAACTTGCACCACTTGATACTCTCTTTTTTTTAGGTATGGGCCCTCAGTTTTTCAGGCCAGTTAAGTTATTTATTGTCTTTGATCTCATTCAGTATGAGATTAGGTCTAACAATAAGTGGGGTATAGTTTTTAAACTTCTTGCTAGTTAGAACATTCTTGTCTCTCTCCTTATCTTTGTCTCGACTCTATCTAGGCTTGCTACCACCTGACTATTTTTGTTCTCCACTCTTAGCCACCATGGCCTCCTCCATATTCATGATTCTTTTGGCCTTAGCCAAAAAATTTGTCATGGATTTTAGAGGATCTTTAGAAAGGTTCCAATAGAGTTTTCGTGATTAAAGACCGCTAATGAAAGTTTCCATTATGATGCTTTAATTATAATCCTCAACTTAACTTCTCTTTGTTGGACCGAGATATGAAATCTTTTAGTGGTTCATTCTACCCTTACCTCCTATTCAACAGATGAGTCACGTGCTTTGTAGGTTTTTTATCAAAATAAAAGTTATGAATAAATTTCTTAGCCGGGTGCTTAAAATATGCTATCCCTCTTCTCGACAGACTAGTATACAACACATGGCTAGCCCTAATAAGAGTTATGGAAAATGACTAACATCTCATCTCATCTGGGGTGGAGTAAATATCGATTGTTGATTGGTATATCTCTATGTGGTGAAAAATATTTGTTCTCCCATCATACCTGGGCATCACCATAGGTGTTTTAAAATTTCTGAGTGTCAAATAGCCGACGATGCTAGGAATGAAAGGGGAGCCTTCCATATATCCCTAATGAACAGGGCCTTGACTTTTGATGAGATAACCGATCTTATCCTCCAATCTCTGAATCATGTTTTTCCAAGGATTCTCATCAGTAAAACCATTGTCCCCTAACACTTCTACCTCCATGACGACTCTGTAGGAGGTTCCTTTATTTGGGCCTTTTTTCGTTCTAGTGATCTCTTAGCATTCTTTCTAGAAGAATAGTGCTTTGGATAAGTTAGTTCGAGATGACCAATCATCCTTATTCCATAAATCTTGTTTGTGAGAATTCCTCGGTTATAAGATCCTTTTGGGTTGATGAGATAAAATGCTGACCTTCTAATTAGTCTTATGAATGCGCTGTTCATGTGCTGATTCTGAGGGTTATATTGGAAAATTTTACCTTGGTAAGTATAATAAAGAGTTTTACCTGGTCGGTATGATATGTTCGTTATCTCATACTGTTCACTGTAGTCCCAACTATGATCTTCCTCGTATGCCACATTCTCAAGTCTGTCTTTCAACTCCTTGACATGGTCAAGACAAAGTGGATCAACAATCTCTTTCCTTTTTATCTCGTATTAACTTCTTTTGTTAGATCTAGGGGTGGTCCCCTGGCTACTAGGGGCACGTTTCCTCTTACGAATGCCGACGTGATGAGATTTATGGTCGGGTCCACTGGGATCTGTCTCATTATGTCTTGGTTGAAAGCCAACAACTGGTGTTGTGTGGCTTATTCATTAGCCACAAGAGATCTCAGCTCTTTCGTGACATCATCCATCTTAGACTAAGGAGGTGATTAGATGGAACCAACTTTGGCATTTTATGATGGATCGAAAGACATCGCCGATCATAGAAGGGAAATAGTAATAACAGGGATATAAAACCCCAAAAAATTTATGAATCAAATAGGGAAGCTAAGGAACTATTCTATCCAAGCTGTTTTAATTATGATTCAGAATAAAAAATGTTGGACTAAAATCACAACAGGAGATGACAGAGAAACCCAACCTAAATATGAGAACAATGAAAATATTGCCACAGACGGTGCCAAAATAGGGATACTGAGATCATATGATGGATTCACACTGGGCGTAAGTAATACAGAGACGTAATAAAATAGTAATAATCAAATAATTTAGTAGAAAAGAGGAAAGAATAAAGAAAATAGATATAAACATAAAGGTTTAAGTGGTTCGTCCATTGTCTTACGTCCACTGTGTAAGGTGTGAGTCTATTTCACTATAATAGGGCATAAACTACCACTAGAGAAAATACACGTTCTTCTCTCTCTAGATCCAGTTTTTCAGAGTAACATTAGGGTATCTAAGAGTCAATCCCAATAAAGAATACATAGTGTGCCTTTTATAGGCTGAGGTGTGTTCAGTGTCACCCCCATCACGTGTTCCATGACTAGTTGAAGTTATGGCCTATGAGAGAGTGACATTTGTCTATTCATAAATCAAGATCATCATGGTGAATATTCAATCACGTGCATTTTAATTATCTCCAATAAAGGTTTTGTATAGATATAACTAAAATTTTTGTGTCATGTTTCCATGCCTAGATGAACATATTTATAGGAGGTATCATTCGAAGTGATATTGGAGGTATCTTCTAAAAAAGAGTTTGTGTTGCGCTCAATTCCATATTGAAAGTTGAGACGAGATAGGGTGGTCGTCTGTGCCATACACATGCATCCCTTGAACTTAAGTTTGATAGCTTATGATATGTGTGTCGTCTGTGGCTGACACTCAAGAACTGGTTTGAGCGAGGGTGGTCTCCATTGGGGGCTATCTAGATGAGACTATACTTATGTATATCACTTATGTTTGGATTAGGTACATGGATGAATAAGACCCATGTATTTTAGCAACAAATAAAGTTTAAAATATTCAAGTCTAAATGATTCCTCTTCGATGTGGCCTTGTCCATGCCTTGTTTGGCATCCCCAACGGGATGTTTTGAGGAGATGGTTTCCTCGCGAATAGGATTCACTCAAATTGGAGTAACAGAATCCAAATAAGATCTTACAACTTGGTTATAATGCTAAGTTTCTTTGCAAGTGCTCTTGGATAGATTCTTGTCTGAAGGTGGAATGGCATCAATATATGTATCTCGTGGTGAACCTTGAATTCGTGTTTTAATACATTATATTTGATGTTGCCACAGTGCAAACCAAGTCCCATTCATTGTAGGAAAATAATAATGAATAACAACCTGGATATTTATAACCTTGGAAAATCTTAGGATTATACCCTCTGTGGTAAAATTCAAATATGAACCTCTCTAAAGATGTTAGATTAAGCGTATAGTAGGTGAATTAGGAGAGAAAGTACCTTGGTCATACCCCAACTTATTTTTCACTTGATTGGAATGGTAAAATTCCACACCTTGGCCCAACTCAATCAAAGAAGGTATAATGCAAGGGAGTATGACTGCCATCATAAAAATCAATGGGATGCTCTTCATAACTTCAGCGTTCATTGGAGGGACTAACCTTAGGGAACAATAGGAAAGCAATTCCAAGTAAAAATTCCAAGTTCATACGAGGGATGGACGCTCGTATGTCCCCTCCTTGGTATTCTTGATTTGTTAGGATCAAATCATGTGGGTGTGTTCTTGGAAGTTTAACTTGGACCATTTATCATGTTTTGGTGAGTAATTTCATGAATTTGTGCAATTACATGAATTTTTCTATACGCTTTATTCCTTGCTTAATATGTTGTATATACATGCATCATTCTTTTATAAAAAATCCAAAAAGATTTTATACTTTTTCTCCTTTTGTGATTAAATGCTTTGATTCATGAGATTTAAAAAATAGTCTTAACTTGAATGGATATTGAGGGAAATATTGATAATGTCAATATTTTAGTTTGAAGTCATTTGATAAATCATCATCGTCAAATTTGTTGAAATCTTTGGTGTCGATTTAACACTAATCACATATCACTTGATGCATATGATTATAGCTATATGATTTTTGTTTTTAGTTCTTGACTTAATCATGATCAAATCTCGAGGTATCTTATTGGTTTTGAAATTTTCTATGGTCCATGTGTGATATTTTTATGTTTTCAAAATTGAATGAGTTGAAAAAGGAACGTTTAATATGCGTTGATAAGGGATACCATTAGAATGATTGCACCCATTTTAAATTGGAGTATCATTAGGTAGGTGCAATTTAGGTGTGTGAAAAGACAATCAATGGAAAAAGATAATATTTTGGAAAGATCCACAAGACAAGAGTTTAAACTGAAATTCAAAACAATATTGGGCCATAAGTTTGGAAATGAAAATTGTTATCTTAGTTTGACATTCAAAATATTTTAAACAACATATGTTTAAGTGAGAGAAATGGTTAGAAACTTCCATTTCTTGAGATCTTGATAGGATATTCGTATAATGATAAAATTTAGCATCATTTGTAATTTCTTATGACTTGGATTTGTATATTTTTTAACTTTGTAAACTATATTTGTCACGAATCATGACCTGATTAAAATATAAAGTTGCTTAAAATTATTTGATAAGAATTTCGATCCTCATATGTTGAATTGATTGATATTTGAATTCTATGTGTTCTTGATCTATGCTTTAATCAAGATTCAAAGGAAATTTGTATGTCAAATCAAATTTACCCTGATATGCTTAATAACTATAACATATTTTCATTTTATACGTTGAGAATATATATATATATATATATATATATATATATATATATATATATATATATATATATATATATATATATATACTAGGGTATGCCCGTGCCTGAAGGCACGCTAATAATCACAAAATTGCAAAAAAATTTGTTTGCTAAGACAACAAAATGCGTTGAGATTAAATTTTCTCATTCACGTCATTTTTGTTGAGCCAAAACACGCTTTGAGATGAAATTATCAACATGAGGTTCCTGTCACTTTCTCTGTGTGGAGGATAAAGATTATTAATTAGGAATATTAATTCAAGATATATATAAAGTCTGGTTATATGATTGGTCCACTGGATTGAAGATATTAAAGTCTGAGTTATATATTAAAGTATATTAGTTATAAGACTCCATTCAATATTATCCTCACTTATTTTTTAAAGTAGATTAGTTATAAGACTGGTGCATTGGATTGAAGATATATATAAAGTAAGAGTTGAAAAGTAAAAAATATGAAATAGGAAACATACTGGTCCGCAATAAGTTGGCTCCTCCCCCATCCAAATTGCCTACAAAAATAATATGATAATATATAATAAGATGGCAAATATTAATCTATAATATATTTCAACATGAACTATGAAAGTAGTTGAAAATATCTCTAACCCGTTTAAGCGTGCCAGATCCTTTTTCGATCAATTTTTCTTTGCCTTTGTCGTTTATGTTGCTCAATTTAGTGTGAGGATTAGGAATATAATCACATATATAGTGTTAACTCAATGACAAAAAAATAGAGAAGCAATTCTAAAGTAAAAATCATATAGTGGCAAATAGGTACCTCAATAGCTGTAGCATTAGGTTGGACAATATCATGAATAACAGTATCGTTGTATTTCCAACGCGGGATATGATTCTATACCAAAATTTTTAAAAAAAAGTGAGGAAAAAAATATAGAGCATATCCAACCTATAACATGTTAATACGTAAACTTTATAATAGCTTTCCAACGTTAATATGGCAAAACTTACCGACTGTGAGGAGACATTCTCCTTCCCTTTCCCTTTATCCTGAAAATTAAAAGGAAACATATAAAATCCAAAAAATATAAATGAAATAGAAAATGATTCAAGACATGACATGAATATTGGAAGAAATTAGTACGTGAGTCGGTGGTATGTTTTCCTGTCCCTTTGACCGTTGGTTGTTATGTTTGTCGCTATTAGTTGATCGACCCTACAAATATGAACAAGAAAATATATATGAAAAAATGAGGATGTTGATAAGAACTTTACACGCAAATTTTATGAATGTGATTACCATAGATTGAATAGTATTTAGTTGATTTTCATCCTGGATAAGAACATTGATATTATTGTTGCGCAACCTTTCAATCTGTGATTGTAAACACAACCATGCAAGTTAAAAGCTAAAGGTATTATTGTAATATATACTGTTAGAATATAGAGAAGTGGTTGGTACAGCTTATGATGCATCGTCATCCACCTATCAGAAATGAATGTAATAAAAATCATAAATAAGTTTAAAAGGTTATAAGGAACACCGAAGGACATAAAAATGAAAAATAACATACAATGTCGTATATATTAATGTTCTCCATGTGAAAGAAGATCGACCATAAACGAAAACAGATCAGTATAAACCTACCAAAAATAAATGAAAATGACCATAAAATTAAAAACTAAAACACAAACAAACGCACTAATAAATAATAAAACTGAATCTGTTTTACAGCAACTAAAACTCTACGAAACTGAATATGTTAAAACTGAATCACCTATAATTCTTAATTCATCTCATTTCATTTATGGCTTATATTTGTTTCCAATATTGATTTGTTTCCTTCCGAATATGAACAGTCAATGATTGATGAAAGATGGAAAGTATAGTTGGCAGAAAAGGTATTTTTTGTATGATGTATTATATATAGACATAGAACGTTACATATCTTTCTCTTTTCTATTGAGAATTATGAGAATGAGGGTATAAATACCAATCTCATTTAAAAATAAAACTCTTTTTAATACTCATTTTTATACATGTTTACTATTTATATACATGTTTGACTTATCTATTATAGAATTCATCATACACCATAAAAAAAATGAATAATGATAAACTCCTCGAAAGGGAGTCTACCGATTCCCTACCCAATTTGATCATCACCCTTAATTTCATGCCAAAACAATCCTCACCCTTAATATATTTAAAAAAATATATTATTTCTCTGCAATTGTTATTTATTTTAAACAAAAATTAAAAGATATTCGTTTAATTTTTTAAATTTAGCAAAAGATTAATAAATAGCTAGAGTTATGATTTATTTTTAAATTAAATAAATTTTTCATTAAATTAATATTTAATGGATCAATTACCAAAAAGTGCCTCAAAAATGACAATAGATAGGATATAAAACTGATTTAATTGACATTAGATAGGACATAAAAAAACACTCGTATCGTGCCTTACTTAACATAATTTAATTGACATTAGATAGGACATAAAACTAATTTTATCCAAAAAAAAAAAACACTTGAAAAAAAAGTGTTCAAACTGATTTCTAACAAAAAAAAAAATATTTTTTTATTTTAATTTAGTCATGTTGCTGTTCCTGTTTTTATATATATATAAAAACACTTTTTTTTATAATCATCTATATATGAACAAAGATATATACATAATATCATTCTCCGTGTAAACAGTATGTATGTACGAACTGTCTAGATATGAACTGAGATATATACGAACTGGTGTCAAAGCTGTATTCATTTTAATATCTATGGTATGTTTCTGTTTCTATTATTGATCATAGAACCTTGGAAATAAACACAACGATGAGAAAAGGAACGATGAGAAAAGGGTGAAGAGCTAAAAGTGCAATACTGTGTATATCGGTACTGTTAAAAAACAATGAAGAGAAACCCAGCCATGTATATTCGTGTATACGTGTATACCGTGTATATCCATGTATATTCGTGTATATCGTGTATATTCGTGTAAACGCATTCTTCGTGTAAACGCATTCAAGATGGCAGGTCTGTCTCTCGGGTTTTAAAACGTTATTATGGTGTGAAGGCATGCTGATATGTTAAAACTGAATACAGCGAGTGTTTTTTTGTTTTGAGTTTTGTGGGATAAAAAAAATATTAAAAAAACTCAGATATATTAAAACATTGCACAGCTTAAAATATTACACAAAAACTCAGATATGTTAAAACATTACACAGCTTTGAAACAGTACACAACTTTGAATCTGAATAATATAGTAGGATAAAAAAATACTTTGAAACAACGTGTATTAAAAAAACGTTTGTTAAAGTAAAAGATAGTGTTATGAACACACATAAATGAACCGAGTTTTAAAGACCAAGTTATGTAGTTTGTAGTGTTATGCTGATATATATATATAAGCCAAGTTATGTACATCACTGTTATGCTGATATATACAACCCATTACAGCCAAGTTTTGAAGACCAAGTTATGCAGATATATATAAGCCAAGTTATGTAAATCCAGTTTTAAAGACCAAACGATTTTTCCGTAATGTTTATACTGGGTATGTTATATAAGCCAAGTTATGTTAACCCAGTTTTGAAGCCAAGCTAAGTTATATAAGCCAAGCCAAGTTATGTAAACCCGTGTAACAGTATATATCAGCAAACCCAGCATACTGTTCGTGTAATAATATATATCAGCAAACCTAGTATAAACGCATGTTCGTTTTTTACACGGACACGAACTACAATGAAGGAACGATGATACTTGAAGACCCAGATTTTTCCATAATGTATATATCAGCAACGATCTTACACGGACATGAACTACAATGAAGGAATGTCCGTGTAAACATAAACCCAGTATAAACACAGTATATATCAGCAACAATGAAGGCAAAAACTCACCGAGAAACTACGACAGCTTCAACTTCAGCTTCTCTTGCGTTTTGGTGGGGATGGTGACTAGTATAAACACAGTATATATCAGCAATAATGAAGGCAAAAACTTACACGGCAGCTTCAACTTCAGCTTCTCTTGGGTTTTGGTGGGGATGGTGCCCAGTATAAACACAGTATATATCAGTAACAATGAAGGCAAAAACTCACCGAGAAACTACGGCAACTTCAACTTCAGCTTCTCTTGGGTTTTGTTGGGGAAGGTGTGAAGTAGATAGTTTGAAGTGAAGATATAGACAAAGTCCATATCTTAGGTTGTACCTCAGCCACCCTATGATTGTGAGTTCTATCAGTCTGTCCACAACCCATAGCCCCATATTCTCAACCATTAGATTGAAAACCCCCACATTTAATCTCATTCATCCATTGAAAACACCCTAAAGTGATGTCATCATTTGATCTTATGACATATATAAATTTTCTCCTTTATTATATAGATATATGTGTGTGTGTGTGTGAGAGAGAGAGAAAGAGAGTTTTGATTTTTGTGCATTTTACTCAAAATTATGGTTTTGATATAAAAAAAATGAATGATTTTACATATAATTGCATTCATTCATACCATACTGATTTTGAGAGTTTGCATTTTGGTTTCATACTTTGTCTTTTATGGAGTTTTATTCCTTAACTAATCATTTTGGTTAAAAGCATCTGCACGAGTAAAATAGAGTCATATGCACGGCATGATGCCCCCGTGGGCACAACTATAGGCACTAGAAAATTGGATTTGGGGTTTTAAATGCTTATTTCATATTTTATACCTCCCACAGCATTAACCCTAGGAAATTCAGACTTAAGATTGATTTTTATCAGTGCTTCATCATGTTGTGTGGGTTTTGAGTGGATTTGGTGATATTTGACATCCAAGACATAGTTTTATCTCTCTTTAGTTTTGTCCATATTCTCTCGAGTAAGTCATCAATCTATGCTTTTGTTTGTTGATTTGGAAAATATCTATGTCATGTTCTCTGTCCTAGATACTTGATTTTGAGATTATGGTTGATTTTTGGGGATTATATGTTTCGTGTTCTCTCACACCCTCTTAAAACTCTTTCATATTTTTGTTTGTGTGTTTAAAAGTTCATTAGAGTGGTCCAATTATATGTATAAATCATAGAGTAGGTCACACACGTAAAACCTATTTCTATTTAGTCCAAATTTTATCTTGATTAAAGTAGGTGAACATGCAAAATATTTGAATCTAAACGGAGCCAAGAAAACCAACAAACTGGAGAAGATAGGAGATGTGGAAAAATTCCTTTAGGGAAAAACCTATATTCAACACTATTTCTAACTAGGTATTACATATAGACATTTACAGACTTCCAAAACTTAGAGCTCCACCAAGCGACGCAGTAATGTTTTTACTCCTTGTTGTCTGTAATAAATTATGTAGATCTAGCACCGCCCCATAGTAAGCTCCACTTGCCTCGATATCCACCGGTCAGCCTCAATAATCGGTATTCCTATCATTAGTAGTGGAGATTAACTATACAAGATTATAAACAAGGATTTTTTTCTTCGTGGTTTGAAAAAGTGATCTTAAATCATCCAAGGGGTTTGGATTGAAAAAATAAAAGAGTTTGATCACTAAAAGATGTCTAAAACGATTAAATTAAAACGTTGCCTTGCATCTCTATGTATAGGAAGAAGAATCTCCAAGAGATAGGTATGAAAGATTGCATTTGAAATCTGGTAAAAAAAATATTTAACATACACATTCGAGCAAAAGTACATCTCGTACTAATGATGTACCCTTTCTCGTTCAAACGTACTTTGAACGATAGATCTAATGAGAGTCCAGATCCTGCCAAAAGACGAAGTAATTGATCTCATTCGAATGAAGTTAAATTTGTTCCATCGAGGTATAATATTTCATTCGAATAACATCCAAATGTCTTTTTAATGACATAGAAAATTTTCCAAAAAAAATTAGAAATATTTTGGAAAAATACTTTAAGTTTTCAAACTCTTTAAACATACCCTTGAAAGAAAAGATTTCATAGAAACAACCTTATAAACCTTCTCCGACAAAATGTAGCGATGATCGATCTAAAATTATTGCATTAGGTCATTAACTCTTCTTCACTTAAGGTCTTGATAATGTTCATGATGGTACAATGGGTTTTAACTAGATAAATAAATAATCTCGCTCTTACAAATCTCCCCCTTTGGTTATTCTAGTACAAAACACAAACCAAAATAAATAATCTTAAGAGAAGTACAGTGAATTCCCTCCCAAACCCGAAAGTGAAAAGACACAGGTGACTTTGTCTTCAACTAAAAGTCTTCATCATGTAGTCCATGAAATCATCAAGGCGGAAAAGACCTTCACACATGAAGGAAAATAAATCCCATGATGTATGGAGTTTAAAACTCCCTCTCAATATGTTTTTCCCCTTTTTTGTCCATAATAGACAAAGGGTTAGAAACTAATCCTGAAATGTTAGAATCATCAGAATCCAAACATGAAATATCATCACAACGACTAAACAATTAGGTACATGTGATGAGAATGTAATACCCCGTAATTTTAAATTACTTTTAAAATGGGTTATATTTTAAATTAATGGACTAATTAGATTTTATTATTAATTAATTCATTCGGGTTTTATCCAGACAGTGGATATTAATATGGATGATTCTGAATATTACTTAAAGATATTTAGGTAATATATGAATGTGATGTCATTGAGATGACCGTATGATATAAATTCGGTAATTTATATTTTTAGTCAGACGCGGTATGGGTCGTGTCGGGACTAGGTTATTAAATTAAAAAGGGAAATTTATTTTCTATCGACCTAATAGTCATTTCGACTGCGTCATTGCGTCCGGAAGGTTCAAAATAGTTAGAAAAGTCTATTTGGATGTTAATTTTGAGTCTCGGGTCATTTGGGAATGAATAGACAACCCGAAAGGGCATTTTGGTCATCTTTCTAGGGGGGATGAATAGTGATTTCGGATTTGGAACTATAATAAGTATTGGTAGATTAAGTGAATGGGAGTTATTCATCTCCTCTTCACAAATAAGAGCAGCCATCTTCTTAGAGTGAGAGTAAGAGTGCTTGGGAAAGGAAAAGTCACTTGGGAAGGTGAAGAACAAGAACTAAGGTTCACCACCACCAGCCACCACCAGCCACCACCGGAGTTTGACAGGAGAAGGGACAACCAACTGAGATAAACTACACCAAAGGATCAGACCTACACTAAAGCCAAGTGTTTGATAATGGAAATTTAAGTTTGTATATTGTCCATGTTAGAATAGTATGAAAAAAAAAGATTATTCATGTTTGGAAGAAATAATGGAATGATTAAATGGATTTCTGGAAACTGAAATGATATAGGAATTGAACTTATGTTTTAGGTTGATATTAATCCACGAAATAGCCATGAATCTGTTGAAGAAAGTATGGAAACCAATGATGTGTTCTTGAAGATGATATATTGATAATTTCTGGAAATAAGAAGATAAACATACTTTTTAATCCAATCCCTTGATGATTCTAGGATGTTTAGAGTACTGGAAATCATTCATATATGTTGGGATATCATGTAGATATAATCATAACTCATTTTGGAGGTTAATATGAAGGTTTGAATGTGTATAAATGGTGAAACCCATAGTTGCAGAAAATGCAGGAAAGCAGGCCTGGACCTGAGGGATCGATCGATCGACCCCTACCTTCGATCGATCGACCTCCCCAGTTTAAGTAAACTTGTTTCTTTTTAAATATTGATTCATATCCCAAACCTTTTGTAGATCTTTGGAGATTATTATTTGGATATTATGGGACTTAGAAAATATCAGTAAACCCTTGATAATATTTGAATTAATTTGATTTGGATTCAAGTGATTAAAATGATGAAAATTATATCGAATGGAATTTCGGTTGCTAGATTCATTTGTTAAATTATAAATGAAGATGTATGAGGATTAAAGATAGGACCAGTAGGGGTGATTTAATATAACACCTGGGTATCCTTAAGTTTACAAGAGGGTTTAATCCACAGTGAAAGAAGATGTGTTTATAAGAGATTTGAAACTATCGATTTTAACCTTAATGAAAAGGAGAATTTAACTCGTAGTAATTCGGGAGAAATGATGTTATGGACCAGTAGGATATTAGTAAATTATTACTGAATATATGTTGAGGAAAAACCTATTTGAATCTTGTGTATTGAGTGATGGTAGCCTTAGGGTTACAATTTGAACATCAAGGACTGAGTTTAAACTCATTATTGATTACGCAAGGACTGAGTGTAGTACAAGAGCGTAGTGGTATGAATCCTGGATAGAGATGGGAGTTTAAAACACTTTTGGGTTGAAAGAGGTATGAGTTTATCCCGATCGCATAGTTGTAGTTATCGGACCTCCTCGATCGACAAAGTTAAGTAGTAGTGTATTGGAGGGGTTCCTTGTTTGGATTTCGCTTTGCGAGACGCTCCGCGCATGAACCTTAACGACGTCGGTAGTGGAGAGATGTTATGGGATGCGAGGATAATTAAATTATGAAGTAAAGATATAATATGTTAATACGTGGGATTTAAAAGGGATATAATGCTACGAATGGGAAATATCTTTGGGTAGTGATAATTACCTTATTGATATGATATTATAGGTATGATAATACCTATTTGATTGATTATTGATTTATGTGTATGACATACCTAGCTTACTTGCTATCGGTGGGAGGTTTGCGCGTGAGGGCAGTCATATCCTGATGAATCCATGGGATCTTTGATTTGTCGCTCAAGAACATAGGTCTATGAAAGACTTATCGGGGAGTTGATAAGTCTGCTGACTGTGGGTACGTAGGTATGTGCGTGACCCATGGATACGAGAACTATGTTCGCCTCCAATTTTTTTGTTGTTGTTTGTGGTTCGTGGAATCTTACTGAACCTGTAGTCCCCTATCCGGTGACCTGCGATGATGGGACATGATAGCAGAGTAATGCATTGCACCACAGCTGTGACTCGGGGTGCCGTATTATATATGAGTATATATATAATGGATTAAATGATTAAATGGTTATATATTGTGGTTAAATCTATCTACGATGATAATTGTAGATAACGGTGAATAGAGAAAGATAATGGAATTAAGTTAATAAAATTTTATGCTAATAGAATTGAAAAGCTTAATTCATATTAATGAGAAATGATTCATGTTAATGAGCAACGATTCATATAAATGAAAAATGTATAAGAATGATTATGTGACATATGGTATGGGACATACGGGGATTATGATATGGGAATGGAATTATAATACGGAGACTAGAAAAGAGGAAGCATTAACTAGGAGGTTAATAGGAAACGTTAAGTGTGCACTCTAGTTGAGAGGTGAGAATTGCAAGTGAGAGTTGGATCTAACATGTACATAATAAATGCTTTATTGCACTTGTTAAATACTTGCTGTTTTAAAAATAATCTACACATTCGGGCTCTGACCCGTTTCCTTGCATATTTTCTCTTCTATTGTATCTCTATATCAGGTGTCCAGAAACAGGGACGCCAATGTTAGCGGATTATGTCAGGCTATGGATTGATGGAGTTTTGCCTAGACGCCTTCCATCTTTTGATTCACAGTATTCTTAGTTAGGGCATGTCGCCCAAAGGATTCAGTTATCTTTTCTATCGAGGTCAAATATTATTGTATTCGGAACTTTTTAATACATTTATCATTGTTGGGATTATTGTAAAGGATTTATATTATTTGGGAATGTTATTCCAGTTGCATCTAAATTCTTTTGAGATTATTTATTGTGTTATCTGTGTTGTAGAATAAAATGTGTTGTGTTATTCTTAAAGTAAAAATGGTTTTGTTGAAATTTAAAATTTGGAAAGTTTTTAACACCAGCTTCATTGGGTATTGGGTGAGTTGTAAATGTTTTCGACAGTGATGCAAAGAATGAGCCAACTGTATATTCTGTTTTAATTTGGTATGGGACTGGCCACCCGATATTTAATTAGGCGGGGTGTTACAGAGAATTCAATGAAGCAACCAACTATTTTTGAAAACTTTTCAAAATTTTGAGTATATAAAAAGTACATATAATTACAAATACAAATAGTCACACCATGGAGTAACATGAAAATATCTAAATCATGGAAATGTAATGAACTTTTGTGAACTTAAATTATAGGTATATCAACATAGGCATACGAAAAAAGGTGCAGGAAGTCAAAGAGACACTCCTAAAGAAAGAACTCAATTTAAACCTTAGGTATAAAAATATTGAACGAATTGAAATTAACTCGACTTATGAAAAATGCCATGAATTTTAATGCTTCTCAAATCAATAACATCAAACTATTTAATATTTTTGAAAGAAGGTCATTGTGCAAACCCATTGATCTTGAACTTATAACACACTCAAAATCTCACATTCTAAGCATACACTCTCAAATTTTTTGAAGGAATCATAATGTGCATGATAGTGAAGCATCAATGACATAAAAAATTGGCCTTAGCACTTTTATTTTTGTATGTCGCATTCATCTTTTAAGATCTTCCCAATGGTGGCCATTAACGCAAATAAGAATTCTTCTTCCGTATCCCCTTTCAATTTCTTATAATAAAAACCAATTTTTTGTGGAAATGAAATCCAGGCAATGTTTATTAAAAGAACAATTTATTCCTAGAACATTTGGTTTGTTATTATGCACGGTTGAGATCAGAACACTGTATTTGACATACGACAAGAAACTAGAATGTTCAAAAGGTCCGTTCATATGCGCAATAAAGGCAATATAAAGAGTCTAGCATGAAGGAAGTAATCATCAAAGAAAAACAAAATGCTAACCACACACTATTAAGCACACTAAAGAAATGGAGCCAAGACTCATCACACAATGAATAAGTCACATAAATGGACGAAATGTAGTTTTGATTCAAACATTTTTAATTCATATCCATATGTGGTACAAAACTAAATATAAAGAAATATTTTTGAATTTTTCAAGAATTTTATCAAAATTAAAATCTTTTCGAAAATTTTCAATTCTTTTCTAAAAGAAAACAAAATATTTTGGATTTTTCAAAAATATAAATATAGAAAAACAATATAGTAATAGAGCAAAAAGATAGAAATATGATAATCACCCTATACTATCTACAATGCCCAAACTCAATTAATAGCAAAATACTTAAAGACTTCTTAAGATTCTCAAATCTATGTCCATCTAATGGTTTATTGAAAATGTTGGGCAATTGACGCTCAGTGCCACGAAACTCAAGGAATCAATCTTCTCATCAACAAGATCATAGATGAAGTGCTTATGAATCATAATATATTTCATATGAGAAAGTTGGACCAGGTTACATGAAATGTGGATTACACTTGTATTATCACAAGAAATAATCATTATGTCTTGAGTAATCCCATAATCTTCAAACATTTTTTCATCACAAGAGTTGTATGCAAAAACTCTCGACGAAAATATACTCGGCCTCTACTTCGGACAAAGAAATCGGGTTTTTTTCTTGCTCAACCAAGAGACAAGAAGACTCCCTAAGTAAAAGCACCCACCAGAGGTGATCCTATAACCATCAACATCCTTGGCCTAATTAGCATCCGAATAGGTGGACAAATATTCATCGGTATCAAAGGAATACCAAATACCATAAGAAATAGGGCCATCATACATTTGATGATACGTTTAAGTGAGAGTACATGAAATAGTTTAATAGACGCTTCGTATCTGGAACAAACTCCAACTATAAAGGCAATGTTTGGACAACTAGCAGTCAAGTAGAGAAGACTACCTATCAAGCTCCTATAAATCATTTTATCTATGTCCTTGCCTAAAGTGTCTTTTCTAAGCTTAGTCGGGCAACTATGGGAGTGCATGAGTTCTTAGCGGAGTCTAAACCAAAATTCTTCATTAGGTCCCTAAGATATTTAGATTTATATATAAATATCCCCTTCTCAAGTTATGGCAATTGGAGACCTAAGAAGAATGCGAGTTCACCAACCATTCGCATATCAAACTCACTCTTCGTCGCTCACTCAAAAGTGTGAGCATGTTG
Organism: Sambucus nigra; assembly: GCA_949130495.1. Classification (NCBI taxonomy): domain Eukaryota; kingdom Viridiplantae; phylum Streptophyta; class Magnoliopsida; order Dipsacales; family Adoxaceae; genus Sambucus; species Sambucus nigra. The sequence goes on along the minus strand of OX422215.1, from coordinate 531,299,816 downwards.
GTAACACATGGATCCAAATACTATGTCTTCCATATAGACATAGTATTTAAAGTTAGCCTTTCATACCAAGCACGAGATTCTTGCTTCAAACCATACAGGGCCTTCTTTGGATAAAATACATGTCTTTGGTGTTTTGGGTCTTCAAACCCCTTTGGTTATTCCACATAAACTTCCTCCTGAAGAATGTCATTAGAGAAGGCAATCTCGATATCCATTTGTTATAACCTGAACCATAAATGATATGATATGATGAGTAATATGCATAAGGACTCTGCAACACCCCATGCATTCTGGTAAATGAGGTGACTAACCTCTGCCATCAAACTACATCAGGCATCACTAAATAAATTATCATTCTTAGCATGTAACAAATATATGAGACATTTAAAAAAACTTCACAAGATAATAATCACATTTATCCCATAACTATAACCATTCATGCAATATTAAAATCCATCCCCATATTATCTACAAAATAAATCCAACTCCAAATAAATATAAACACGAGTGAAATCATCCAACTATAAATATCTAACTGAAACCATAAACAACTGTGGAAACGACAGGCCCACCAAATCCATAAATAAAATTCTCGTAACAAAACGGACATAAAGGAAAGTAAATCAAACTACTAGAGCAAGTAAATAAATGTCCAGCTGCACTTCCCTAAAATATATCCAATCACTACACTAAAACAGTCGACTTGTCAAGGTCTAAAATCTTACAAGTCAGACTTGTCAAGGTCTTTGACCATGAAAAGTCTGGGGGTGATAACTCCCTTTTCTACGGACTTGTCACGGTTAAAGATCATGATAAGTTCATTAGACTTGTCATGACCTTGACAAGTTTTATCATGGTCAAAGACTGTGACAAAGCTAAAAAAATTATCACGATCAAAGACCGCGACAAGTTTCTTTATCAGGGACTTGTCAAGGTTTTTTACCATAATAATTATGAGCATAATTTAAAAAGAAACTGCTAGGCAATATGGCTATAGCCACTGCCCAACAATATATTTGTACCTGTTATAGCAAAAATTGTACCTATCCAAACAGCATATATCCAAATAAAATAGAAATAATGTACCAAATCAACATATAGCAAATCATGGCATATATAATCCATATCCATATAAAATAGAAACAAATATCCATATCCAAACCAACAAATAAAATAGAAATACAAATATGCAATATCAAATATCTAAATAAAGAAGATAGAAATAATGTCATGGCATAGGGTATTGATTAAGTTGGAGGAGGAAGGATGGACACATGATATATCCATTGAGAACCCCATCAATTCGTTGAATGTCGCATTATTCGCGCAACCACAGAGGTGAGTTCTCCTTTTCGATCACCACATGCATGATGAGAACACTTGCCTCAATTTCTTAGAGGGGACATCCATGAACCAGCATACTCGGGAGGAAGGACGTGTCCCTCAACCCCCTCACTATTCGCTCCCCATAATATTTGTCGAGTAAAAAGACACTCTGCCAACCGATTGTTTACATAGGCCACTCCATGGGAGTTATGATGGGAAATGGATCATATGGCGACGATTTTATGCGTATCGGCGATGAAGCAGTGATAACCTAGTCTACCTCTACCTCCTTCTCCTTCTCCTTCCCCTTACCCAACAGACGCTTCCGGAATACATAAATATCTAGGACCGTCACTTCCAACCTTGATGTATTATCATCATGGGTGTCCATTTTATGTGCTAACCTGATGTTTCTCGTCTCCATTCCGATGATCCTTCACTTCCTCACCCACGATCTCACCCCTAGTCCTCCCCTTGCAATCCGTCTTGAGCACTTGGCTGAGTGTGTCCATAGCCAAAGATGCTTTGTCAGCATCAGACTGAGGCTCATGCACTTCCTTAAGCTTTGCTTGAAATGACAAAAAGTACACGATTAGTTAATTAAGTAAATAAAAAAATTATAAAGTAATTAAAAAAATTAAACATTTATAACTTGCAATCGTGGCTGTGACGCTCGGGGCCACCTCCTTGTCCTTGCCCTTCTGGGTATGAATTGCCACATAGGCATTGAGACTATGTGGCCTACCCCCAGGGTCTTTCCCCATCTCCTGAAATGAAATATTACAGAATTAGCAAGTAATGCAAAATAATTCTAAATTAGAATAACATAAAACTAAAATTAAAGAAAAATAAAAACTTAACATCATGTTCTCTACCTCGGTATAAGATGTCCGCCCGGAGTTGTGCACGTCCAACGTTTTCGCCCGGTTCTCCCTCCCTGATTGGTGAGATGCCAATTGCCTCTCATCGATCTAATTGTCAATAAACTTTTTCCATTGTGCCAATGAGATTGGACTCTTCGGGGGGACGGTGTCACGTACTCTCAAAATGGACTCCCGAGTCTTTCCAAAGTACCGTGCCCGCATATTCTTCTTCCATGTCTCATATTTATCCCTCAATTGTTCCAACATGGAGTCGTGGTCAAGTGGGGGCAGGGAGAATTGTTCCTATCAAACAAATACAAACCAAAAATAAAGTAAGTGTTTGTTGATTATAAATATAAATACACTACCTGTAGTTCCCCCCAAATGCTAATTTTGAGATCATTAGGCGTGGCCCTCCAATCAGTGTACCCTGAGCCCACGATCGCCTTCAATAACTGTAGCGATCTAGTCAATAATGTTGTCTTATTCTCAATGATGGACCCCAATTTGCCCCATTTTGGGGACCTACTGGCCGAGGAGCCCTCGTCGCCTCCGCTACCGCACTCGAATGAAGACATTTTCAACAAAAAAATTATTATTAGTACAAACATGTATATGGAGTTTGAATTAATGCTCAAATATGATAATAAGTAGACATAAGATATCAATTTTAATTTATACCAATATCAATACCAATTTATATAAATTTTAATTTATGCCAATACCAATACCAATTTATATCAATACTAATACCAATACCCAATACCAAATTCAATTTACACATGCATGCACTCCCCCCCCCCCCCCCCCCCCACCAATGCACACTGCCCCCCGAATACGCACCTTCGATAATAACAAAGCACTAGAATAATAAACCCACTCGTTATTACAAGCATTTAAATAATCAAGTACAAATGAATAAAAAGCATTAAATTATCATCCGATAATAATAAAGAAATAGAATAATACAACCACTGGTCATTACAAATAATTGGAATACTTATTACAAATCTAAAAATTTCTTCAAATTCAGGTTATCATAAAAATGGATTGATATTCGATAGGAGCAGCCAAGTCATCCACACAACTATTTAGACGCTTTGGAGCATGTAGGACGATTGACCACGGCTCGTTGTTGATATACTCCGAGTAAAACACTTGCTTGACCTATTGAAAAGCACAAAAAAAATAGCTCATCGCTCACATGTTCGTTGCTCTTCAACTTGGACAAGTCAACCATGATTAAATTGGTGCCAGGATCAACTTTACAAGAATTTTATCCTCAAATATTACCCAATCATAGTAAAATACAACCTCTTTGAGTATACATAGTCCAATTCAAATATAATTGAATTACACTATAGTAAGTCATTTCAACTTTAACGAGGTTTTTAGCTTTCGCGCTCGCTCGAAAGAAAGTAAGAGCCTTGTATGAAATTCCTAAGTTTTGTACATTTGTATTTTCCTCATACACCCTTGCACTGAATACCTAACCGTTCAATCGATACTTTTTTTACTCTGTGCCATCAACAAGGGTACATTGGATAAATGAGCAAGCCTTAATGTCTCATCACCCGTCTTTAAGAGCTGAGGATATAAATAAATTAATTACGTTAGTTATAAATCTTTCTTGTAATGCGACATTTAATAATAGCCATTTTCATTATAATTACCTCGTGTGACAACCACAACCTAAATTCACTATCTGATTATGCCATTGTTTTTCGTATTTTATTGTTCTCACATGCTTCATATTTTTTGCATATATGGTTAGAAACGTATTACAAAATTAATCAAGTATATAAATTAAAATAATGTAAAAGTTAAAATAATTTAAACTTACTTTTTCCATTCTTCGACATCTTTGTGTGTGTCAAATAGATAACGAGCTACTAGTTCATGTTGGAAACTCATTAATTTCACTCGTTTGCCCAACATGTGACCACCCTCATCGATAAACTCATCAATGTCATCCCAGTTGGTCGAGTCAGGCATATATTCCCGAGTGTAGATTTATGACTCCACGGTGATGTATTCCTCTGCAATTGATCCTTCAATGTATCATGTATTATTGACGTAATTTTTGACAACTTTCTTCAATCTTTCAAATGGATACATACACCGATATCTAACTGGGCCACAAAGAAGTGTCTTGTCTCATAGGTGTGCCAATAAGTGAGCCCTGATGTCAAAGAAAGATGGGGGAAAGTACTTCTCTAACACACAAATCGCTTCTTTCACCGCCAATTTTGCGGCCACTATGTGATCTCGATTCACTACCTTCTCACATAATAGTGAGAAGCATATGCTAATTTGCATAATATCCCTCCGCAAATCCTTGTGCTTGGAGAAACAGTTCTGAAACAATAGATAAATCACTTGCATGATAACATGCCAATCGTGGGACTTACACTTATGTAAATAATGGGTAGCATAATTCACAATCCTTAGGAAGTTGGACGAAAAATTAGATGGAACCTTCAAATTATATATTGTGTCTAAGAGCACCTTCCTTTCCTCACTCATCAAAGTAAACGCACGAGGGGGAATTCTTTTCCTGTCCCTACTATCTTCTTTCAACCATAGTTGTATCTTAAGTTTCAACAACCAACTTATATGAAACATTCCTATTTGAAAGTATAACCATAAGTAAAATAACATACCTATTTTGAACATGAACTGTATGATAATTGCTATATTTTCTTGCATGAAATTAACATTATACTGGGCAGTGTATCCTTGTTTTTTTTAGGTTTAAGGAATGGATTTTTACCACGTAATGTTAGCAAACTTTATTAATCTCTATGACTTGTTCTTTGCAATGAATAAGTTACTAAATAGGTATCCAATCGAGCCCTTAGGCGATGAGTCACACGCATCCAACCCTGAGGAATGAAAGAAATAGGAAGAAATCTTATCGTGTTTTTCAACCTGCCAATTTTCAAGACGTTTTTCTTCCTAATCTTTCATTTTTTTTCATAGGTCTGGAGTGCAAAACATACACACATGGGTGTCGACGGTTAATGTCTGAATTGTTTGTAAAACAAACTCAATACACAATTCATTTTTTATTTGCATAGAAACTCAACCTGTTTAACCGAATTCTTCTATAGAATGAGAATGAAGCAAGTTATATATGATCTGGGGAGGAGGGGAGATGTTGCCTTCACAAACTTATGTGGGACTTCAGATTTGTTAGGGATTTAATTATATGGTTTTAAACGGGTTTTGTGAATTGACAAAAACACTATTAATTTTTTTCATGGCTATGCCCTGAACATGTTAAGCTTGCACCAACACTCCATGACTTTGTGTCTGATTTTGTGTCTTGTCTATTAACCAACTCAACACATCAAACTGCCTACAACCCATACACCCACAATATCGGGAGATTAATTCATCTCCACACCACTCATGCAAGCAGGTAGTCACGTACAAAATCACCAGTAAGCTCTCCAAATGAGAATAGTAACTACTCACTAACTCCAACTACCCACTTACTCCTTGAAGGCATTATGTTGAGCAGTATCCATATAAATACTTTACTATTATAACAAAGAAATACACGAACAACAAATATGAAAGAACTGTTCGAATTACTTTTTACCACTGTCTCACAGTAGGTTTATACTGTCAATGGGTCATACTGTAATCTGTCATCTCTGCGTCATATATAAACTAGAGATAGCTTTACAAATTCCATTCTATGAAACGTTTGGAGGGGATTAGGGATATATAAGGTCTGCTGTGGAACATACGTTTGGAAGGAAAACGAAGATGTAAGGTCCATTGAATTGCATAAGGGAGATGCAAGGGTTGATAATAAATTGCATTTATACCTCTAATACAACTGTATTAGAGGTATAATATAGATGGCATGTTTTAATTCTTTGTTTTAATGCTTTAGAAATATGTAACGACTGAGTTACATATTTTCTTTTGTAGTCGGTTTGACGAAACAAAAACAAAGGCATACAAAAATCTATGCATTTGTGATTGAATGGAAGCGAATAGATTATTAATTGGTTAAATCGGAGAAATAAGAAAAGGGCCATGGAAAGAAGAAGAAGATGAGGTGCTCATTAATCATGTCAACAAATATGGCCCTGGATACTGGAGCTCCATTCGATCCAAAGGCCTCTTACAATGTAGTGGAAATTCTTGTCGCGTCCGTTGGTTCAATAAACTTCGACCCAACTTAAAAAAGTATTGTTTTCACACCATATCTCTCAAATTTGTTTTATGTATGTGTGTGTGTTGGTATACATATTACTGTATATGTAACATATAAGTAGATATTGATGATGACAAAGCCACGTAGGGGCCAAAGGGCCCCCCAGTGGTAGTGGCGGAACCAGAAATTCGCGCCAGGATAGACTATCTTAAGGTTATTTAAATTATTTTGAGAAAAATCACCAAAAATTATATTGGGGGTGCGCTGAATTTTTATTTTGGACGGACTGAATATATATTTTAACACTAATTTTATTTTATTTTATAAATTAACACTACTTTTTTTTTTTGGGGGGGGGGGGGGGGGGGGAGGGGCTGGGACCCCCCCAAAGATCTGAATTTCTCTATTGCTGCTTTTATGATATCTGTGTGTATTTATGAGTACGAGTACACTTTCGAAAGTATAAGGTCTAAAATTATGGAATAGTTATTTCTCTTTTATTCTACAACACGTCTTCAATTTATAACCGAGTCCATCCGCCTATAAAGTGAGAGCCCTTTTTTTCCCAACCACTTCTCCAGCATCTTAATTATTTAACAAATTTCTCCTATTCTTCTTTATTTGCTTAAAAAAAAGCATATATCAAATAGTCTTTCGAACTTTTTTTAATACACGTTTAGTTCAGGCGTTTTTAAGTTCTCCACCATGTCAAAAAAGCTTTATCATACCACTGGCGCGCACCTTTAAAGATATGAGAATAAGGGACGTTTTGGTACAAAATAAAAGGATTGGACTAAATGTGTATTAAAAAATGTTTGAGAGATTTTTGGGTACTTGATCCTAAAAAAAATAAAAACAGCCTCCTATAAAGCAAGCCATTTGTAAGTTTTTTCCCTCTGTCACGCACAAGTTACTTTATTCAATTAATACATTCTACAAACTTTTTAAAGTTATTTGTAATTTGGAGAGCACTTATTCTTCCTTATTTTTAATTGTGAGCCATTGTTTCTTATATTAATATTTGAGTAGCATTTGTAATGAAATCCGTTAATAACACATTTGACACTAATTAGAAGGGAAAGTAAATGACTCTTTTGCCCCTCTAAAATATTATTACCATCTAATTTGATAACAAGCTATAGTTTTTTATAAACTTTTGTTGTAAAAAGTATCCAAAAAAACAATTTCCCAATACATTATTTTTTTATTACAAAATAGTTGGATATAACTTATTTTAAAACACTTCTTTTGTAAAAAAGTTTTAAGAAAACAAGATTATTTCGTTATTTTAAAAAAGTCGACTTTTTTTAAATAGAAAATAAATGTTTTTTGTAACACTTTATACAAAATGACTTTATAAAATACCTATTTGGAAAAAATAAAAAAGAAAACATTTCCTAAAAAATGTTACCAAAAACCTGTTTTATAAAAAAAATTGTTTCATTATTATCGATGGATTTCATGATTTGAAGACACACGAAGTGCAATTCTGATAAAGTTTTGATATTCCTTTTAATAAATATTTTCTTCGTTTTTCAAAAAATTTATAGTTTTTTGTTGCTATATATATATATATATATATATATATATTTATTTTGTATACTTTTGGCCCCCTCAAAGATTAAATCTTGGTTTCGTCCCTAGGTTTTCTTGATTTTAGTTTGTGCATGTGTACATTTGTTGAAAATGCATATGATGTTTTTTTTTCTTTTATTTACTTCAAAGCAGTCGGGTGAAGTTTTCGGCAGAGGAGGAGAGGGTGGTGATTGATCTTCAAGTGAAGTTTGGGAATAAATGGTCGCAGATTTCGACGTATTTGCCCGGAAGGATGGATAATGATGTGAAGAATTTTTGGTATAATAGACAAAGGAATTTTTCAAGGATTTTGCCGCCTCCACCACCACCGTCTACTGAGGTAAGAAATTGGCTCAATTTATTAACCATAAAGTTTTTTTTTCATTCCTATTAACCATATAGATATGAACACATATTTGTGTGAAGATTTCATATGTTTTCTGAAATTAGTGTTTCAGAAATTTTTTGAATAATTTTTCTCCTCATATTCTCATTTTACAAGTCATTTTATTAATTTTATTGGGCATTTACAATTTTCTGGAAAGTGTTTCAAAAATATTGTGGGTCAACCTGTGATGTATTTGATAAATTTCATGTTTTTTTAAATAGTAGGGAGACCCAGTTTTATAACCTTGTTTTGGAACCGAGTGATGAGTCTTTTCCACACTGGGTGATGTTTTTTAATATGATTTTAATGGAACTCATTTGATCCACGCACCAACCAATGTGACGATGACAAAATGTCTTCCTAACATTTTTTTTCTATTTATTTTATCCAGGCCAATGTATCGTTGCTCCTGTTTTCCGCTTCAACCTGGGGATCTCATCACGCATGCAATGCTAAATTATTTGAACCATATAAATAGATATTACCTCCATAAAGTAATACAACTCTTGTAGTAAAGCTATGCTTAGAAACTAAAATTAAAAAAAAAAAACATCACTGATCATTAATTTAAGTTCCTAAGCATGGTTTTATTACACTTTGAAATATACATCCTACATTGTTATATAGATATGTTGTGCCCTATGAGTTGAAATATGCATGTTCTATAATGAGTGTCCGAAAATTGAGAATTTGAAGTGGTTCAAATGTATCACATGTCTTGCCCAATAGAAAAAAGTGTAGACTATAATGTTTAGTAAATTTGATGGAAGGTGAAGAGGAGTTTGCATTTTGGAGTCATATGGAGGGGCATGTGAATGGGGTTGAGCCTATTAAGGGTGAGTGTATTTTCTCTTAATTTCACATAGAGTTTTAAGTCACGTGGCAAAGCAACACTAAGAGACACTATCTATACATAAATTAGATTTTAGACCCGAGCGATGCACGAGCTATTTGTAGATCTTCTTTTAACACGTATTTGCAATTGTCTGAATTCCATGCTTACGGTCATATAAACGACATTTATGAATGGTTGGTGTAGAAGATAAAATTTAGCATAAAAATAAAAAAATAAATTCACCTAGAAATTTGGTCAAACACATATAAATCAAACATATCTACATTGATATGAATTAAGAGGATCAAAGAGTTAGAAGAATACTTACAGAAAGACTTATATTAATACCTGGTATATAGTTCCCAATCATGTCTAGCAAAGATTTTTCATTTGATCTTTTGCAAGAATAAAAAAAATAATGTCATTGGATTAATCAATATTTGAAGCAAGTATAAACTATTAGATTTTTTGTGCAAATGCAATAATGTTAATATATACCATCCCATATTTTCTTTAAATATCATGTGCAAGATTGTAATACACACATGTAATAAATCAGCTCAAGAAAAAAACATTTATTAAGAAAAGTTACTATATAAGTCAAATTTGCATTGGGTGATTCCTTTAAATCTTTACAATACCTTCCACATTTATTTTCATTGATTAAAATTTTATTTTTAGAATGACAATAAGAAAACATTAGCCATTTTTGTATATATAGTATATACAAAAATAATGAATATATATATATATATATTTGATGTAGTTAAATACATTATTAATGATATATCTTAGATATCTAATAAACCTTATTATGCTTTCCAATGGTCTTCACTGGGATTACTTGTATACCTACTCATTCTGTTAACTGAGTAAGTAATATCTGGCCGAGTACATTAAACTACTGATGATTCGAGAGTATTCCAATTGAGATATACCATTTACTGTATTTTTATATAAATGAATATTTGGATAAATAGGTGTTATAGAATGTTATCACTGCATTTACCAAACTTATCAAATATCTCTTCAATATAATGAGAGTCCATCTGATGTTTTAAAAAAATTTATTCGTAATATAACATCAACAATAGCCATATCTTTCAAATCCAATTAGTTGGATAAGATTCTCTTAGTAGATTTAATGATATCTTTATTATTTACAATAGTAAGCATATGATCTACATAAAGACAAACAATGACATAATCACTTGTAGTGTTTTTAATGTAAACACGTTTATTAGACTCATTAATTTTAAATCCATTTTATGTTATTGTGTTGTGAGATTTTCCATGCCATTGTTTAGGTGATTGTTTTAATCCATAAATGGATTTAACAGGTCTACACACTTCCTTTCTTTTAATGAAACTTTTAACTCTTGTGGTTGTTACGTATGTTTCTATTCATTTAACTCTCCATTTAAGATGGTGATTTTACATTCGTTTGATGTATCTTAAGATTATGTAACGCTGCAATAGCTATTAACATTCGAATGGATATTATTCTCGTAACAGATGAGTAAGTATCAAGATAATCAAATCCTTCCATTTACTTATAGTAGTTAGATACAAGTCTAGTTTTGTATTTTTCAATTGACCATTAACTTTCAAATTTCTCTTGAATATCCACTTGCATCCAAGAGGTTTACTTCCTGGTGGAAGTTTACTCTGACCTTAAGATGATATTTGATTAAAACAACTATTGGACACTCTCACCTTAAGATAATATTTGCCTCACGTTGGTGCTCTACGAACTCAATGATAAAGATCTACCACAATACAACACTCACAACATACAATAGTAACACTCCAAGTTACAAGTCTTCCAGCAAACGAAAAATGGAAAAAAACTCTACTTTTGGACATAAAAATGAGATAACCCCAAACAAAAGTTGCAAGAAAAACTAATAATTAAAAATGAAACTAAAGCCACCCATTTATAATAAATAATTGGTGGTTAAGAACGGTTGGAAAATATTCCAATAGTCACAATTATTGGGATAAAACTATTAAAATAAAACATCTCCACAGTCATAACTGGCGAGATAAAATAATTAGAAACTGAAGTAATAAATTAGGCTAGAAAATAAAACCCATAAATTAAATTAAAAGTCCAATAAAATTTAGCCCCCAAAGTTAATAGTTTTCCCAAACCAAGGCCCATGATCCAATCACCTGTTGAGCCAGATTAGATGGGTTTGGAAGTTAATCCGAGCCCATGTAGGTCCTCCCTTCTTCATAGAGTTGGGATATCCTAGGGGCACCAAGCTTTTAAGCCAAGATGGGTTATAATATACTATACCCTTTTTTCACATTCTTCCCATGTGTAACAAGAGCTTTAAAATAAGACTTTAACCAAATACCAGGTTCCAAGTGGGTACTTTATACTAGAATTTCTCATTTATTAATATATAGTTTTATACATATGAGCATACCACGTTATGCTCCTCACGAAGGATAATGGGTTATACCATCAAACCATCTCAAAAGACGTGCATATCCCATATTAAATTAACCCTGAAGTTGAACAAAATCTAATTTCATCAACTTAAATAATTACCATAAATTCCAACATATAATATATCTAATACTAAGAAATGTAGATATGCTATATAAATAGAAATAGAGGCGGTAAAAAAATATAAACATTTAAGTAACTTCGGAACCAAACAACATACCAATGCCCTTAGAAAAGTAAAACAATAATCTAACATTAATAAGTTTATTGAGAAGGACCTTTTGTGTGTGTTTTATCTAAAGACAACCTTTTTCCAAATTTATTATTCACCAAATATGAGAATCAATTTATTTAAACCAATTTTATCTTCTTAAACCCCAAACATGCATGTAAATGATTCAAATCATTAAGTAAATAAAGCATGCTGGGAAAGGCACAATTTTAGGAAAAAATACCTTTCGGGTAAAAACTTTTATTTCACTATATAATGCAAATCTCAACTTATAATTACATAGAAAAATCTGCAATGAATTTTCTGCCGAAAACCTACATAGACCACATCCTGAAATCAGCAAAGATTCCCGCAAGAACCTCAAGAACGACAACTCTTCCTTCAACAGTGAATAGCCTCGAGTATCCCCAATGACCGTAGTCGTCTGCAATCATCTTCCACGAGAACTACCAATCCAGAAGTAAAAATGGCACCTTATAAAGATAAACTTCCACAGAAGTATTTGGGTTCCACTAATTATTCACAAAAAAATTGGGAAGTTTTGGCGAATCAAAAACTAGATGTTTTGGGAGATTAAACGACAGGCCTTTTTCGTTTGAACGACAGGAGCAATTTTTTTTAAAAAAATGTCGCCTACAGGTCTTCCACAAATTATCTCAATACTAAAGTAAAGCATTTACGAAACTTAAACACATTCCTTACCAAAATCAACCTTCTAGATGTCTTTTGTTAAAGAAACTTAATATTCGGATCCGTCGTCTTGAAAAAATGAGAATGAACTTGCTTCGACAGTTGTAGCGGTATACGACATACACAATGTAACCTCGGGACTATTGAAAATATGACCTTTAAAATCTCCCCCTATGTCTATGCCGGTACAAAATAAAAATAATGTGAATTATCAATACAAAAATCCTATACAAATATAATACCCTCACATGCAACCCAAAAATCTTAAAGATACTAAATATGCAAGTCTTCAAATTCTCTTCAAAATCTTCAACTTTGAAATCTCGAAATCTCTTTGCTATCCTTACGCTTCTTTAATGTGCTTTCCAAATGATCATCAAAGTCCTACACACAATAAACAAATCAAATACCTTCGTGAAGTATCGAGATTGAAATGAGATAAACATAAATCAAATCAAGTAAATCAATTCTCCAATCTCCCCCATAAGTGAAATTCTCACTCCCCCATAATTCATAATTCTTTCTCCCATTTTCATTTGTCCAAAATACACAAGGAAAAGAATAAACACAACTAAATACAGAGTGTCATGACAAGTATATCAAATATATATATTAGTTAAACTCATGCAAGGATAAACTCAAAAGCAATCACAACCAACTATTTTTAGAATTTTTCAATTTTTTAAAAAATGAAAATTTCACAAATACAACAAACATACCATAGAAAATATATGAAAAATATATCTAAGTAAATTCGTCACACATATACAGGTATAAAGGACCACAAAACATGACACAAAACACAAACGCTTTACACACTGCATAATATTGATGTGTCCAAACGTATGGATTGGAATGAATGGGCGTGATCTAGAAACAAAAGAATTATAACCCAATCATTCAAATATGTTCTTGAAGTTATAATTTACAGCAAAACTTGATCAAACTAAGCTTTAGGCTCAAGTGACAAATAAAGTTGAACTTAATGAACGAAACAAGCACAATGCACAGAAGCCTAGAATTTTAATGATTCTACAAATTAATGGCGTCATGAAAAAATAAGCTTAACCATGATACATTTTCATTGTGAAAACCCTTTGATATTTCAATCCAAACTCCCTCAAAATATATCTTTTCTTTTCTTTTGAATGAATATATCAAACTAAACTACTTGCCCCCTTTTTGACATGTTATTCTTTTTATTATCTTGGTTTTTTCGAGCTCTTTTAAACGGTCGATTTCACGATGAGATTATTATTCTCTCGCGGCCCTTTCCCGTGCGCGGATCATATTTTCAATACAAAACAAAATCCTCACGGGCAAAGGCATTTGCATGCACAAATCCTCCATAGTCAAATAAAATCTCTTTGAACTTTTTAAAATATTTTTCAAAAACAAAATCTTTTTATATTTTCAAAAAATATATAAAACCAAAAATGTTTTTATATTTTTTCAAATAAGCCTCAATAAAAGAAAAATATAATATAAAAAGTACACATGTCATAACACAATCAAAGATATATCATGATGCATAACTAGCGTATGACAGACAAACAACCAACACAATCAACCAAAAGATCCAACACAAGGAGAATCACGTGCAATCAAATGAGAGTCATGAAGTAAAAGTCCAAAAGCCTCTAAGTCCAATTTCCTAACCCAAATAGATGTGTAATGACGCATGGGGATTTTGGGAAGCGAAGTGAGTCTATTATTAAACTTACTTGGAGCATTTTGAAGTTTGTAATAGAATCGCCTAAGATGACCTTGCATATTGCAATGAGTGAAAGTGTTGATATGGCAGTGAGTGTTACCTAAAGGTGGTCCAGTACTAATATTTCTAGGTGGCTCTATCCTAAACTTCCTTGGTAGCTCTCTCCTAATGTTCCCAAGTGGATCTATCGCATGCAAGATTTTGGCTTTGGGAATGGGTGCAACATGATCATTGAAGCCAATACCACACCGATCATCCTTGATTTGGACGGTGACTAACATCTTATCTAGCTTTTATGAACTAGACTCCAATCCTAGACTCGAGCAAATGCCTTACTTGAATCTCTCAATCTCTCCTCAAGCTCTACAAATCCTAGACTTTACCTTACTTGAATCTCTCAATCTCTCCCGAAGCTCACCAATCCTAGACTCGAGCAAATGCCTAGAATCCTCAAACTATAAAACCTCATTTTACATAGCCTCCATCAAACCTCACAAACTATCTCTCTCTCCCTCGACACACTCTAGCTTCTCTCGAAGAATATTCTCACATTCCCTAAGATCCTCAATCAAAGCATCATTATTATTATCTATGGCACATTCCTTCAACTTAGATTATAACTTCAGGATTTCCATATTCATCTTCAAAGTTTTTGCATAAAATTCATTGAAAGCAGCTTGCAAGTCTTTCGTATCCTCCTCTTCATCCTTACTCACATCACCCTCAATTTCTTGGGCTTCATGAAGGGACTTTAAAAGTGTCTTTAGTTCATACTTATATAGGCTCAAGTGTAAGCCGATTGCATAACTAATAATTTGAGAAAGTGTGGTACCGAACACATGGAATAGGACATAAGACGTAACTACGAATAGGAAAGATGAAAAATATTAGGTTTGACTAACGAAAAGAAGGATAAGATGATTGTTTTGAGATCTTGTAATTAACTAAAGAAAACTAATTCAACTAATGAATTAACTGAACATGCGATAACAGTAAAGTGGTTTTATGGGAAAATAGGATTGGAGTACACTCCCCCACATCGTCGATACATTTGTTGGATATAAAAGGTTAAAAATTATATTAATAATTCATAGAAAGCATTAAACATTTCAAACAATCAACGATATAAGGATTTAACTCCGCATAATAATTAATATATAATAAATTTAACATGAATGATTAGATTGCCGATGCGCATATTATACTCTCAAATACATCGGTTACCTAGGGCAAACGAGGTTAAGATATCTATAATATGTGTTTCGACAAAACCTCAAGTCTTCAAGTTATCCCCATATTTTTATTCAATTTTATACCCAATTCATCACCTATTTTGGGTTCATATACCCTAACCCTCTATAAACCTAGTCGCATATGGTGTAATTATTAGAAAGCATAATATCTACGTTGCATGTAATAAATGTCATAATGAAACTATCTCTACACATGCATGAAAAGCTTGGAATCTCAGAAAACAAACATATCATGTAAATTATATTACTTCAAGAATGAGAGAGAAGAAAGAAAAACTGTATTAATAAAAATCTTTAACATTTATCCATAAAAGTGTAAGCTTGATGAACAAAATTGAAACTATCTTCTTACCTCTTCTCCTCTTTCTTTGTAGGTCAAAAAACTCATAAAAATTCTCTCCAAAAACTAACTAAAACTCCCCACACGTTTCTTGCAAGAGTTCCACTTAAAATCAACTCTAGAAAAAATCAGTATTAAACACAAATTCATGCTTTAGGTATGCCGAACCAGTTCTGGGTAACCCGGTTTGGGTGACATTAACTCACTCAATTTTCTTTGATTTTTGACTTAAAATTCACGTAACTCCTTCACCGTAGCCCGAATTAAGGTGTCATTTTTCAAGTTTTCTCGTGACTTCAAGCTCTTCGACTTTGCAGTTGGCTCCGTCTTCGAGTTCTAGGTGAAAAATTCCAAAAATGCCCTTGACTTCTATTTTCTTAGGATTTCTTTCACTGTTTCGGTTTCTCTTTCGTGTTTACTTGCATGAATTACCTGTAAAACATATGATAAATACACAAAACAAGATGTACTGCCAAATAGGGTCAGTAGCATGAATATAAGATAAATTTGGTTCAATTAAATTACACGAGATACTATAAATGCCTAAATTACGAGGATAAATATGAAATGTTTACACCGAATCAAACCCCCCTAACTTAGAACTTTGATCATCACTATCAATGAAAAAGAATAAGAGTATGGGTTAAGGAACTCACAAAAACTTTATTGGGATAGACTACATTTTTCGCAGACAATCGATTGCATTTAACGTATGCAACAAGCTATTAAACACCTACATTCTTCGACTCAAAGAAAAAAAATTAAAATACTCAAAAATTGTACAATTTAAATTCCTCAAAAATAGTCATCTTAAATTTATATCCAATAGTCTCAAATCGTAGTGCGTGTCCGCGAAGTCGAAAATTAAACTGCCAACTTCCATCGATTGATCATTATGTTACTTCCTAAAAATTCATTTTGATTCAATTCTCATGGATACACTCACAAACGAATCACTCGGAATGTGGCTATTTCTCACGGTATGCGTGATTTATAAGAGTAAATATAATGGAACACAAATTCATGCACACAAATTTGAAAGACGGAATTTTTGTGGTGAAATGATCTCATCATCGGAATACGAAAAAGTTCGGTACTTATTCACACCAATCAATATCTTTTATCATCTGTTCGTGTCTGAGGCTCTCCACGAGGTAATTAATTTTGTTATTCGGACTCGGTTAGGACTTTTTCAGGTTGTAAGGTGTATTGGAAAATATAGAAATTGTTAGGAAATTTCGGAGTTGGAAAGTTGTGCTTACTATGTCCTTTGGCGCTTTTTCGGCCTTTTTCTCTTTTTCTTTTCTTCTTCTACCCTTTTTCTTTTCTTTTTCTATTTTTTTTGTTTTCTTTTTTTTGTTGCGCATTTTTCTTATATTTTTTTTGTTGCCTCTCTTTATTGCACCATTTGGCCTTGCCAGATGAATTTTCTGATTTTCACAACTCCGGGCTAAATGGGCTTTTGGGGTTGTCAAACGAAATTGAGAAATTTATTTGGCTCAATTCGGTTAGCAAAAATGGATATTTTTTCATATGTTTTTATGGCTACTATTTTTGGGTAACAAACGATGGCCTAACTTCATATATTCGAATTACTCATTTTTTTTACCATATGCGTCTCGAGATTATAATTAATTTTAAGATATTTTAGCGCATTTTTCAAGACAACATTTCACTCGTTTCCTGTAACTGATCAAAATAAAAATTCGAGATCTTCAACAACTTAATTAAAACTGAATCTAACATTGAGTTAATTATAACTATGATTGATTTAATTTCTCGAAAAATAATGATAAGCTCCAAATCTCACCGGGTTTATTAATCTTCCCACTTATTCGTTAAGTCAACTTTCGTTTAATTTCCATCTTTGGTCAATTTCTTCTTAGTACTTAAAAATTTTCAATTTGAGACTCTAAACAAAATTTTGCGACCATTTTGAAAGTTTTGAATTTCAATTTTTATTTATTTTGAAGAGAAGTATATTTGACTTTTTCGGAGTTTTTCATTTTTTTTTGTTGGGGGGGGGGGATTTTTGAAATTTTCTACTTTTTTATTTTAGGGCATTTTAAAAATTTGTAAAGTTTTAGAAATATGCACTTGTCACTCCCATAACTTTGACTTTTGCATTATCCTCAATCAAAAGGACTAAAAGCTAAATAAGAAAAAAATAATAAGTGCGAGAATGAAACAACCAAATATTTAAAATGCAAATTTTTCATTTTCGCTACAATTTATTACAAGGCGGTAAAGGATAAATTACATAGTTCTTGCAATGATGAAACGAAAAAGCATAAAATAACTAGATAAAGAAGGAGCAACAAAACATCACAACAGATGAGCTAATAGGAAGGGCTGGTGGTGTTGGATCACGGGTGAAAAGGGGAAAAGAGTGACTGAATTTGGTGGGAAAACACAACTGGGGGGAGAATCTGTCATTAGGTCATTCGAACCGGTTCGAGTGTGTAGGCGAACCAATTCGGCCTGCGGTTCGGCCAAACTCGCTACCTCAAACTTCAAATAAGCCATATTTTTTCAATTCTAAGTGTTCTAACCCTCAATGTCTTCTCTCTAAAGTATATCAAGCCTCCATAAACACTCGGGACCTCGGGACACCTCAACCTCACTCTCTAAATGTGTGTGCGCACTCCCAGGCATGGAAACCCAACGTGGTGCTCAAAACTTTCCTAACTCGTGACCTCTACGGACCTCTAAAATATCCTAAAACTAAATTTACTCACTAATATACACATGGATCACCCCATACACGTAGGGGGTGTGATGACCTCTCTCTCCCTTGTAAAAACTCATTCGACCCCATGTACGGGGTTCGATGCTTGCCTCATCTCCCTCTTCCTCGCATCGTAAACCAATAATCGAAACAAGTGGGAACCGGCCCCATATATAAGGGGAACACCTTGAGGTTCGTGATGACTAACGTGAGTGAGACCCTCGTGGTTCCCAATCGAATCGCAACATACTTGTCCCGACTTGAAGGGAACATCTCTATGAAAATTGGAAGCACATGTTAAACCTAGATTCCCCTGAGGTTCAAAAATGCATGTGTCGGGATCTAAATCAGACAAAACACTAGGTCTTCCCTCGATCGCATTCGAGAACTCAAGTGTCATGTGTGGATGGTCACGAAGAAGGAATTAATATATCTTATCTTTCCATTCATTCTCTTTTAAGTGGATAAATGAGTCCAATAAAGTTTGGACTTCAATAGTGAGGCTCTCATCCAACGTCCTGAATTCTTTCTCAAAGTCCTCTAGGCTCATATCCCCTAACTCTTTTCTTGCTTGACCTCCAAATCCTTTCTTGTACTCTCATCACGACTCCCTCTCTCCTTCATGCCTTCGTGTACCCTCTCTCTCTCTCTCTGTCAATAACAGTCACTAAACACACATCTTAAACCTCTCGCTCGACGTCAAAATTATCTCTCTCCCTTTAGGTAACAAAACACACCGCTAACGGCTCTCTCATGTGATTCCTCTCAACGAGCTCGTGTACCGTATCGTCCATAAGATCCATTTCTCGTAATTTGTCTTTATCACCCTCGTACTTGCTGATGTTGAAGATGTTTGTTTCAAGAGTCAGTTTCCTGAATGTGAGTTTCATTTTTCCTGTTGCGTGTGTTAATCAGTGCATTAGACGTAGTTCAGAATGGGCGAACAAGTATCATGGGAACATGGTTACTCGAAAGAGAGGAGGGTTCCTTGTCCCAAATGTCAAAATCCACCAGTAAGTAGAAAGTGTCAACTTTGATGATCACATCCTCAGCAATCCTCGGAGGTATCTTCATAAAATGATTCGCTAACTGGAGAGTTATCTTTATGGGCTTAATCTCCCCCAAGTCTAATTGTTTATAGATGGAGTAGGGGAGAATGTTAACACTCCCCCCTTGATCCATTGATGCTAGCTCAATTTGGTCCTTCCCCATGATGCACGAAATGGTTAGGGAACCCGAATCTTTAAATTTTAGTGGAAGGTCACTCAGCAGTACTGCACTGACATTCTGTGCTAAGAACATATTTTTGTTTACCTTTAGCCTACGTTTCACTGTGAGTAAGTCCTTTACAAACTTAGCGTAAGTGGGAATTTGCTTTATGGTCTCGAGAAAAGATAAATTAACATTTCATTTCTAGATAGCGTCTAGGACGTGGTCACGGGAGGTCTCTTTGGAGTGAGAGACCAACTGTTGAGGGTGTGGAGTAGCAATGGGAAGTTTTAAAACCACCTTGGGCCTAACTGTGTCATTATTATCACTCTTTCTCAAAGGGACATCTTCGATCTCTTTTGTGTCGTGAGAAATCTCTTTGCCATTTTACTCATCGTGTGGAGGAGGTGACAAGTCAATGACTCTCCCACTACATAGACTGCTTACTTCACTACATTGCTCTTGATTTTTATCGGGGTTAGAGATAACACAGTTTTGACCATGAGGGGGTTTTTGTCCCTGGGAGGGAAACTTACCCTTCTCTTGGACACTCAAGGAATATTGTAATATAGAAATATTCTCATTTATTTTGGTAAACATTCTGGCATTTTGAGTGTTAGTTGCCAATTGAGCTTGCATAAATTGGTTCAAATTATCCTCGAGATTTCTATGTGGTGGGGTTATATAGGTTATCGGACGCACTGCTTGCATGTGTGTATCTTGTTTGAGATGTCGAGGTGGTGGTGGGGGAGGGGAAATGTGTGAATTGGGATTCAACACAACATGTTGGTACCAACAACTAAAACCGGGATGGTTCCTCTACGAAGATTTATAAGAATTCCCGTGAAGGGCATTAAAATTACCCTTAAAATCTCATGCCGCTTCCACTTTCTCTTGAAGCATAACTTTGTTGGCAGGTATCGTTGAGCATTCATTCATTGAATGCCCCGTCTCGTAAATAGCGTACATCTCCTCTATCGCTTCTCAAGTGGAGATGGATGTTTCTCTTCATCGGGATTCGACTACGTCTTTCAGTCTTTTAGCAAGATGGTTGATTTGAAGTATCAAGTCGGCTTCTTTGTCTAACTGATAGAGTCTGGACGCTTAAAGAACTGTGGACATTTGTTAAGGCTGGGTTTGGGCATTTGGATCGGATGTGTCCCACGCTTAAGTAGTCTCAGCGACATACTTAAGATTATTCTTGGCATTGTCCTCATCCAACACTATAAATTGCCCTTGGCACATAGTTTCTACCAGTTATTTGGAACATAATTTGAGCGTGTGATGAATAAAGGAGATAAGTCTCCACTTATCAAATCCATGGTGTGGTCATATATTAAGCAACTCGTTAAACCGATCACAACAATTATCTAAAGGCTCATTATCATGATATTTAAACGTTTGAATTTGAGCTTTTATGGGGTTGGTTCAATGTAGGGGAAATAATTTCAAGATAAACTTAGCTTGCATATATCTCCATGTTCCTATAGAGTTTGGTGCTAATTACCATAGCCAAGTCTTGGACTTGTCTTTCAGGGAGAAGGAAAAACGTTTTAGACGGTTGATGTTTTGATCGCTAAAAGTTTCACACACCTCTTTGAACTCACAGATGTGGAGGCATGATTTTTCTGACTGCAAGTCAGGGAAGGTGGGAAGAATCTAGTAACTCACCCGTGCAAAAACGGAATTGCCCTGCATTATACATGAATATAATGCATCCCAGAGTGAGGGTTCACTTGGGATATAAGAGGTCTGAAATAAGGAGATATGGTAACTCAACCTCACCCGTGCCATAACTAACGTGATCTGACATTGCGCTCTCTCTTAACTATTCAAATTCCTCGTTGGCCTCACTAGGTGTGTGACTAAGAGGGTAACTCGTGATGGAGTTGGGCAGTGTACGAGTTGGAACCCAGAAATGTAAAGCATTTGGGGGGTGTGGGCTATCACGATCGTACTCAAAAACGGGATTCTCGTGAATTATGGTAGGAGTGGATTGAGGAGTTTGCGTGTAAGGATTTAAGAGATTATATATAATTTTTTTAGAATTTTTTAGAATTTTTTATTTTGTGATTTTTTTATCCTTTTTTTAATAATTAGAGTTAATTTTTTTATTAATTCGACCTAACCTAAATGCCTACCAAATCGTCAGCAACGGCGCTAAAAACTTGACACAACCTTAAAAGTTTCTGTAGTGCATGCTTATATCGGCTCAAGTGTAAGTTGGTCATGTAAGTAATTCTAGAACATTCAAGCATCAAAGACGGATCTGAATATAAAGTTCATTATCAAAAGGACTACGCAAAGTTTACTTTGGTAAGGTTATGTTTTTAATACCTTAACTTTATACACATAGAGCTTTTGGGATATTTTTACAAAATATTTTCTAAGTGTTGGAGCGGACTTTTTCGTCAAAATTTGAGAATGAGTATTTTTTCTAAGTATTGGAGCGTACATTAAATATAATATTTTTTGACAAAACAGTCATTCAAACGACTTTGCTCTGTCGTTGAAACGACATTGCATTGTCGCGTGAATGACACGCTTATGTCATTCGCGTGAGATCTCTTTCTCGTTTGAACGAGATCGTATACCGAGGCGGCTTAATTTTGTATAAATACTCATTAAATGGTTTTGTTTTCATTGAGAAGTCCCAGCGTTTTGAAAGACAGAAAACTGCGAAACTGCAGAATCCTTTTGACTTCTTCGTTTAGGGCTTAATCCCTTTTTGTTTTCAATTCACAAAAATCCCATATGCTTTGGTGAATTGTTTTGGTATTCAATAACATTGTTTTTCTTTTGTTCATCCTTTGTGCTGAGATCTCTACAACCGAGAGCTGGATGCTATTGTGGAGGGAGTCTCTACGGAATTTTTTAGGCTGCGGTCCTTGTGGTATAGCTGCGCGTGAACCACTGCAGATTTCTAGCCGTTGCTTTGATGGTTTGATGAAGACACCGTTTTACAATTGTGAGCGATTATCAGGTTGTATGTAAGTCAATGGTCTTGTAAACTTTTCAAAGTTCTAGAAATAAAAGGTTTTTCCCTTCGGGAATTTTTCCCTGAATTATTGTGTCGCATGCTATATCTTATTTGTATTGACACATAGTTGCATGTTTTAGGAATGTACTAAAATCGGTTTTAAATTAGAAGTTTGTGAAAACCACCCTTTGGGATTATTTTCCCTTTACAAATTGGTATCAGAGCCTATTGCACTAATTTACTATGTAGATTTTGTAGTGCATTTTTTTGTTGTTATTTGCATTCCTCTCCTGATTTGTTTTTCTCGATGGATTCTCGTGTTGTTGACTGTGTTAATCGAGATGAGTTTGTTAAAGTTCATGACCATGCTAAAAATTTTAAAAGTTTGAATTTGAAACTTTGCAAAAGAATTAAAGTTTTGAAAAAAGAAAATTCTCTTTTTAAAAGTAAGATTGAATATTTGCAAGCGTTTCAAACTCAAAGTGATATTTGTCATGAGCACTTTGGTAATTTGTGTACTGATTTTGATTCTTTAAAAATAGCCAAAAAGGAGAGTGATGAGAGAGTCCTAGTTTTAGAGAAGGAACTGGAGGACTTAAAAAATTATAGGGTTCCCGTTTGTGCCATCGAGGAGAAAATATTAATCGATGATTTTACGGCACGTGAAAAGACTCTTAGGGATAAGTTTGTTTTAATTGAGGGGGAACGCGATAAGCTGTCAAGTTTAATTGAAAATTTGAAAAAGAAATCCCTGTCTTTGGAAGAATCTAATTCTTTGCTTGACTAAAAATTTTGAAGTTAAAAAATTATTTCACAGACTCAAGTAGGTTTGATAGTGGTGGTAATGGATCTTCATGTTCTAATGCTTCCATTGCTAAAGCCAAAACCATTATTTATTTTAGAGGGTCAACCATTCCTAAGGACATCAGACAAGGTCAACCCATAGGTGTCATTCCACCCGTTTACACATGTTCATATTGTGGTAGGAAAGGTCACTTTAGGAGGTTATGTTTTGATCTTGGAAGAAGTCCTAAGAAGTTTATGTCTAGTGTTCAAGTGGTTCCTAAAGCCCCCACACGTCATTTCACATCTATTTGGGGTTTGGAAATCAATTTTAAAGGCATTAGATGGTAGACTTGTTGATTCCTGTTTGCTTGCCATGATTCTTCTCTTGCTATATCATATAGATGATTGTGTTTGCCTGTTCGTCATATGCTAATTTTTTCTTTCATTATATTTATGTTTGCTATCTTTGTGACATGTACTTTTTGTATAAATTTTTGCTTTTGACAAATTTTGAAAAATACAAAAAGATTTTATTTTGATAAATTTTTTGAAAAATCCAAAAAGTGACTTGTATTTTGTTTGCACCATTTATGGATAAACATTTAGGATGACCAAGTCACAATTTCATTCCATTTATCCATGTGACTATTTGATAGTGTTTTGTGATAATAGGTCAATTCATCCATGTCCTTTATATGTAAGGACATATTTCTCATGTGTGTTATCTTACATTTGTATATGTCCTACGCCGCTACATTTGGCACGTCTCTGTACGATCTCATACGATGGTCTCAATCCGAATTTTGGGAATCATGCATTCATCATATCCATCAAGTGTCCCACATCTGCCTCAATGACATCACGTTCCATAATTTTAGGCCCGAAATACAAGTGGTAAGAAAGAGAAGTCAAAACAGTGAAAGAAGGCTAGATATGGATGTTCAAGGGAATTTTTCTAATTTTATAGCCACTGTCCAAAGGTCTTGTCAACTGGAAAGTTGAAGAGCTCGCCGCAACGAAGATACTGGAAGAAATGACACCTCAATCCGAGCTACGGTGAAGAAGTTATGGCCCTTTGAAAATGGAGAAAAATCAAGAAAAATCCTTGAAAAATGCTAAGTGTTCAGCCCCATGTTCCAATGATTTTTTGCTAACCCAGGCCAAACCGGTTCGGGGGGCGAACTGGTTCGCGGTACACCTGAATCGGTTCGGGGTACCTGTTGCTGGCATGATTTTTGTGTCAAATGTTGTCACCACTTTAAACCACTTTTGAAACATGCTTAGCAAAATCCGGCCCTTCTTCCTCCATGTTTTTCTTAAAGATGTTTTTTGAGCTTTAATCTTCCCTTATAAATGCACACTTCTCTTCCCTTTACACGTGCACAGCATAAACCTTCAAATGATCTATTCTACTCATTGAGGAGTATTTTGTGGAGAAGCCGGTATCTTCTTCATTGCTGCCCATCTGGATTTCTTGTTGGAGATTCCAGCTGACTACATCGGAACCGACACCTACAGGTATTTCATATGTCACACTTATTTTAATTATGATCTGTGTAACCGTTCTTTACAAATTATACTTAAAATAATATGGTTTTTCCCTACGGGGATTTTTCCTGATATGTTGTGTCACATACTTTATGTTATTTGATAAATCATCTAGATGCATGTTTTTAGGATTTAATTGAAATACCGTGTTCAATTAAATATGTTCTTAATTTTAATGCATGTTTAGGGGCTGTATTTATTTGGTTCAAAAATAGACTATAATTAAAAAATGGTTTACTTGGAAACTTTCGAATAATTTTTTACTCGATATCACCCACCGCGTTTACGTACTTTTCAAATTGGTGTTAGAGCGGGTTGCACTATTTTATCGCATATTCCTATTTTTCGTAAAATAGTGTGATATTGATTTTTTAAAAAAAATCTATTTTGTGTTTATTCGCACTTTTTCCAATGGAACATTCATTTAATATGATGCCTATTTTTGATGGGTCTAATTATGCCTACTGGAAAGCTCATATGAAATCTTGTTTAAAATTCATTGACGAGCGTGTTTGGTTGCTTTGTGAAATTGGGCGGACACCTCCCACAGTCACCGTTGATAATATCACCTCTTTAAAACCTTTGTCAGCCTGGACTGAAGATGATTTTAAAATGTCTAATTATAATTCCCGTGGTCTGAGTGCTATTTCTAGAGTTATCACTCCCGATGAGTTCCGCCAAATTATGATGTGCAACACGTCTAAAGAGGCATGGGATGTTTTGAAACTGAGACATGAGGGTACGAACGCGGTTAAAGAATCAAAGTTACAAAATTTGTCCACCCAATTTGAGACTATGACCATGTTCGAGTCTGAATGCTTTGATGATTTTTTTGCACGTTTGTCGGACATTGTTAACACATGTTTTAATTTGGGTGAGGTGATCGATAACATGCGTGTCGTTAAAAAGATTTTGAGATCTCTTCCAAAATGCTTTATTCCTAAAGTCACTATTTCGAACTCTTTGGGAAATTTGAAACCACTTAAGTTGGAAGAACTTGTACGAGATCTTCAAACCTATGAGATTGACATGTTTCCCCAAACTATTAAGGCTAAGGATAGAGGCGTTGCTTTAAAAACTCATTTTAAGGAAAAAAAAGGTTTGTGAGTCCGATTATGAGGGAGACGTTGATGATTTGGCCTTATTTGCAAAAAAATTCAAAAAGTTTCCCAAAATTTCTAAAGAAAATTCTTTCAATGAAAAGAGATTTTTTGATAAAAATAAAAAGAAAGGAAAGGCCAATGAAATAATTGAGAGGGAAAAAGAGAGTGACTCGGATAAGGAGTGTGAGGAGGAGTTTGATAACGTGACTTGTTTTGAATGTGGGGGTAAGTGGCATAAGTCATTTGAGTGTCCTGCGTGGCTTAGAAAGTAAGGAAAGAATGTAGCCATGCCCGCCACACTTAGTGATAGTAGTGAAAGTGAGAATGATAAGACTAGTGGTGAGAAGTTTGTTGCTTTTTCGAGTTGTGTGAGCACACCCTCTTTGTCCCACAATTGTGCTCATGAATGCGATAGTGATATTTTGAGCTCTTCAACTGAAGAAAAATGCGAGAGTGAATGTGGAGATGAAAGTGAGCTCCAAAAAGCGTTTAGAGATTTGTACACCGAGACCTTGAAAATGAAGAAGTATAATAGAAATTTAGGAGAGAAGGAGTTTTTAATAAAGGAGTTTGCCCATTTAGGTTAGCAAGTAAAGTTTTTGGTCAATACTTCACAAGATTTAACGAAGGTTTTTCATAACTTATGACCACCTTTTGAAAACCCCTCCGAACCTAACGATTGAGGTTTAACTTGCTTACTAGCATAGGATGATTTTCATGTTGAGATTATTTGCCTATTTCTAGTATGCATCTTGTTTGAATAAATTTTTTCTTTTAGATTTTATTTTGATAAATTTATTTGAAAAATACAAAAAGATTTTATTTTGATAAAATTATTTGAAAAAAAATCAAGAAGATTTGAAAAAAAAATTTAGAAAAGAACAAAAAGATTTTTGTATTTACACCTTTTATGGGTGAGCATTTAAGATAGCCAAGTCACAATTTCATTCCATTTATTCATGTGACTATTTGATAGTGTTTCGAGATAATATATCTTGTCATCAATGTGCTTTATAATGTTTGGAGTCATTAAGATGTAATTTAGTGTTACTTCCTACATGTTTGACTCATGGTTTCCTTTATTGCACACATGCACAGATTTGTTTGATTTTTGTCCTTGTCTTATCACATGTTGGTTGGGTGTTTTCACTTCAATCCTGTCCTTAAAACGAACCAAGCGTAATAAAACTGGATAAGAAAGATGTGCATGTAAAAACCGTTTTGGTGAGACTGTATGATATTTTAAAAATAGGGAGGGGCTACGAAAGGTAATTATCTATCCTTTGCGCTAAAGCCACCATTAAAACAGACCTAAAAAATTGAGGAATGTTATTATACGGGGTCCAAAGAGGTTAAAAGAGCCCAAAAAAAATTAAAGGCAATAAAAAGCAATACATTCCAAATAAGGGCCATTACGTTTCACCATCAATTCTCCAAAGTTTGAGAATTTTGTTTAGCACCTCTAAAAAATATATATATCTGAGGGAGTTTGGTTGGAAAATATAAACAGGTTTGCACGTCCTTGAAAATCTTGAAAATGTGCTAAATAGATTTGGACGTTATTGGTGTGGAAATCACTTTTACTTTGATTTGTTGATTTGATTAAGACGATGTCATCTAAATTCAATAATTTTTACACCTAAGGATATTTTTGATGTTCACTCATTAAGAGTACATGTATGCATCATGAACATGTGATTGATTGAGTTTAGTTACCTATCGAATGTGTTCACACCCCTACATTTACGTTATCATCAACTTGGTTGTTTTTGTGTTCTTTCATGGTGTGAATTCTTTTGTATATATATTGTGTACAAATTTTGAAAAATTAGAAAATAGAAGATTCTTTGATTCTTTGCTGTATATTTTGAGTAAAAATTTGAAAAATAAAAAAAAGTTTTTTTGTGACATTTTCTATATTTATGCTTCTCATATCTGTCTATTTGGGGACATCATAAAAAGGGGGAGAATGAATTATGGGGGAGAATGAGGGAGAATGATTTATCTATGATTTGCTTAAACTTAATTGGTATTTGATCTTTGCATATCATTATAAATCAAACTGTTGCGTGTCACGGGTATTTACTTTATCTCATGTGTGTAGGTACAAAGTCAATATCTATTGGATTGCACACCCCGATGAGAAAAGCTTTGGGGGTTTCCGGAATGTTGAAGATTTGAAGATGTTGAAGTTTGATTGAAGACATGTCATTTAGTATTCTCAGTTCGAGGGTTTAATGGGGATATTATGTTATATGTCATTTGTTTTTGGGAGTTTGGATAATTCGCATTTTTTATGTATGTACCGACATAGACATAGGGAGAGATTTGAAAGAACATATTTCTCATGTCCGTTATCTTACATTTGTATATGTCGTACGCCGCTACATTTGGCACGTATTTGCATGATCTCATACGACGGTCTCAATCTGAATTTCGGGAATCATGCATTAATCATCTCCATCAAGTGTCCCAGATCTGCCTCAACGACTTCACGTTCCATAATTTTAGGCCCGAAATGCAAGTGGTACGAAAGAGAAGTGAAAACAGGGAAAGAAGGATAGATATGGATGTTCTAGGGCATTTTGGTAATTTTATAGCCACTGTACATAGGTCTAGTCAACTGTAAATTGAAGAGCTCACCGTAATGAAGATACTGGAAGAAATGGCACCACAATCCGAGCTACGGTGAAGAAGTTATGGCCCTTTGAAAATGGAGAAAAATCCAAGAAAAACCCTTGAAAAATGCTAACTGTTCAGCGCCATGTTCCAGCGATTTTCCGAGAACCCAGGCCAAACTGGTTCGGGGGGTGAATCGGTTCGCGGTACACCCAAACCAGTTCGAGGTACAGCCAAACCGGTCCGGGGTACCTGTTGCTGGCATGATTTTTGTGTCAAATGTTGTCACCACTTTAAACGACTTTTGAAACATGCTTAGCAAAATTCAACCCTTCTTTCTCCATGTTTTCCTAAAAATGTTTTTTGAGCTTTAATATTCCCTTATAAATGCACACTTCTCTTCCATTTACACGTGCACAACATAAGACTTCAAATGATCTATTCTACTCATTGAGGAGTATTTTATGGAGAAGCCGATATCTTCTTCATTACTGCCCATTTGAAATTCTTGCGGGAGATTCCAGCCGACGACATCGGAACCGACACCTGTGGGTATTTCGTATGTCACACTTATTTTCATTATAATCCGTGTAACCGTTCTTTACAAATTATACCGAAAATAATATGGTTTTGCCCTGCGGGGATTTTTCCTGATAAGTTGTGTCACATGCTTTATGTTATTTGATAAATCATCTTGATGCATGTTTTTAGGATTTAATTGAAATATTGTGTTCAATTAAATATCTTCTTAATTTTAACGCATGTTTAGGGGCTGTATTTATTTGGTTTTTTATTCAATATCACACACCGCGTTTACGCACTTTTCATTATAATGTTGGAGTCATTAAGTTGTAATTAAGTGTTATTTCCTACATGATTGACTCACTTTGTCCTTTGATGCACACATGCACGGATTTGTTTGATTATTGCGCTTATCTATCACATGTTGGTTGAGTGTTTCCATCTCAATTATGTCTATACAATGAACCAAATGCGATAAATCAAGACAATAAAAAGTGTGCACCTTTGAACCATGTTTTTGAGGATTTGTGTGCATTATTTAGAAATGGGTAAGCGTTACGAAAGGTTCATTTGGCCTTTGCGAATACAAAGCCACCGTTATATCGGACCTAAAAATTGAGGAATTTTATTATCCGGGGTCCAAAGAGGTTTAACAGAGCTCGAAAAAATTTAAAGGCAATAAAAAGAAATTCATGCCAATTATGGGTCAATTAGGTTTTTACACCAATTCTCCAAAGTTTGAGAATTTAGTTTTTACACCTCTAAAAGAAAATATATATGAGGGAGTTTTGATGGAGAATTAAAAGGGGTTTGCATGTCTTTTTTTTTAAAAGTCTTGAAAAAACGTTAAATAGTTTTGGACGTTATTGTTGTGGAAATCACTTTCACTTTGATTTGTTGATTTGCATAAGACAATGTCATCTAAATTCAATAATTTTTACACCTAAGGATACTTTTGATGTTCATTCGTTAGGAGTACACGTATTCATCGTGCACATATTATTGATTGAGTTTATTTATGTTTCGAATGTGTTCTCACCCTTACATTCTATTTCCATGACATGGTTGTTTTAGTATAAATCCATGGTGTGATTTTTGGTATCTTTTTTGAACGAAAAATTTGAAAAATCAAAAATAGTTTGTGAATGTTTTTGAGATTCTCCTTTGCATACGCGTTGAATGATTCATATTTTCTATGCATTTTTTTCGTGAAACTCCATGTTTTGATCATTTCTTCTTATCTGTCTATTTGGGGACATCATAAAAAGGGGGAGAAATAATTATCATGTTATGGGGGAGTTTGCATTGGGGAGATTTTATTTATTACTGATTTATTCTTATATCATTTCAAACTCAATGTGTCACGAAGGTATTTGCTTTGTCTCATGTGTGTAGGTACAAATATTGAAGATCATTATGTTGCACATCCTGATGAGAAAAGCTTTGAAATTTGAAGTTGAAGAGTTTTGAAGAAAAGTTTAAGATCTTGCAAATTTATTCATGGGAGAGTAGATTTGTATAGACTTTTTTGGTATTTGATAATTCAGATGTTTTTATGTATGTACCGACATAGACATGGGGGGAGATTTGTAAGGACATTATTTTATAAGTCCGTTATCAATTTAATATGTCGTATACCGCTACACCGTCGAAGAACATTCAAGCATCAAAGACGGATCCGAATATCAAGTTCTTCAACAAAAAGACTCCGCAAAGTTTAGTTTGGTAAGGTTATGTTTTTAATACCATAACTTTACACTTAGATCTTTTGGGATATTTTTACAAAATATTTTCTAAGTGTTGGAGCGGACTTTTTCGTCAAAATTTGAGAATGAGTATTTTTTCTAAGTATTGGAGCGAACATTAAAAAAAATATTTTTGGACGTAACAGTCGTTCAAACGACTTTGCTCTGTCGTTCGAACGACATTACATTATCGCGCGATGTCTCTTGAACGACACGCGTATGTTGTTCGCACAAGATCTCTTTCTCGTTCGAACGAGCTCATATACCGAGGCGACATAATTTTGTATAAATACTCATTAAATGGTTTCGTTTTCATTAAGAAGTCCCAGCATTTTGAAAGACCGAAAACTGCGAAACTGCAAAATCCTTTTGGCTTCTTCGTTTATGGTTTAATCCCCTTCTATTTTCAATTCACAAAAACCCCCATATGCTTTGGTGAATTGTTTTGGTGTTCAAGAACATTGCTTTGCTTTTGTTCATCCTTTGTGGGGAGATCTCTACAACCGAGAGCTACGTGCTATTGTCGAGGGAGTCTTTATGGAGTTTTTTGAGCTGCGATCCTTGTGGTATAGCTGTGCATGAACCACTACATATTTCTAGTCGTTGCTTTAAAGGTTTGATGAAGACACCGTGCATTACACTTGTGGGCGATCATCAAGTTGTATGTAATTCAATGGTCTTGTAAACTTTTCAAAGTTCTAGAAATAAAAAGTTTTTCCGTTCGGGAATTTTTCCTGAATTATTGTGTCGCATGCTATATCTTATTTGTATTGACACGTAGTTGCATGTTTTAGGGATGAACTAAAATTGATTTAAAATTGGAAGTTTGTGAAAACCGCCCTTTGGGATTATTTTCCCTTTACAAAACCAATCTTAAAGGACGCAACGGAGACTTGCTTCGAACAATCCTCCACCTCATTGAATAGCTCCCAATATCTCTTCGCGTCGTCCTTGAGGCTCTCCTAGGGCATTTTCTTTAGTGTCAACAAAGAATCCATCCTCTTCGGGTGGGAGATATTGGTAATGAAGCGAGCTGTGAAGAGCTCTGCCAGGGACTCGAATCTCCTGATGGATCGGTGAAATAGTCTCTCGAACCACTTTTCAGCCACATCGTATAAGCTCATCGGAAAGATCCTGCACAATAATGAGTCCCTGTGATTCCAACGGTTCCTAGCCTGCCTATACAGCCTAACATGGTCGATAGGGTTGGTCTTTCCATCGTAGATCTTAAACCTAGGCATTGCGAACTTCTTGGGGGCTTCTTCTTCTTCTATCTCCCTTAAGAAAGGGGATTTCATCTGGGTCCTGAGAGCTCGCCTGGCCAGCTCTTTAGTCGACCTGGCACGCCAATGCACTAGGTGTTGGTCTATTTCTCTTGGGACCAAATTTTGTATGTCGTCGTTCCCTCGGCCTGGGATCCTATAACGGAAAGCTGATTGATGTTGCTCGGATAAGTTATCATCTGACCTATGTCCCTCGATTTTTTGAGGTCCATGTCTTGGACTCCTTCCTCGGCTATGAGATTTTCTTTCCTGAGGGCTAGGAGTGGGATAGTGACGTTTCCTCGTGCTGGGATGGAGTTATCTCTCCATCTTTTCCAGTTTTCTCTTGAGGCGAGCGTTTTCAGCTTCCAGCTTACAAGTAGCTTCCTCTTGCTCTTGGAGTCTGGCCTCATAGGCATCGATCATCCTGGAAACTTGCGTCGACCTAGATGGTCCCTGGATTTCTTCAGAGGCTTATCGTTCTAAGCGAGGCCTTGGGTTTGAACGTCGAACTTTGGATCTAACCCTTTGAGGAATGGGTTGCTCTTGAATATCCACTGCTTAAAGGGCGTTACCGTTGTGACCATACATTTTGGGTTCTTGATGGTGAAGGCTTTCTTCAAAGGCAAAACAATCGCTTCCCACAGACGGCGCCAATTGTGGTGACAATAAATCTCAACACAAAAATAATAAGCAGCGATCACTAGAATAAATGAAGAACACCAAATGACTACAATCACACATGACACAAGATAAACGTAGTTCGATAAAATGGCCTATGTCCAAGGTGGTGCTCTCTGTTTCTTATTTCTCTTTAGTCCGGGGGAGTGTTTACAATTGCGTTCCCTTTGCCCTGGGCTTAGGGTTTAATATATACATGTAATTTCTCAGAGAGTGGAGGTATTGGACTCCTCCACGTTAACCCGTGTTCCCTTGAATATCTCTTGAGAGATTTTAGGGGTTGAATGGCTCATAACTGAATTAGTTATGCACGAGGCCTTTAGACTTTGGACCAAACTTAATCGGGCTACTCATCTGGGCCAGAATAGTTAATCGAGGTACCCACATGCATAGTGAGGAATTTGCTGATTGTGGTAACTTTTTAATAAAAAAACTAAACTATTGTGTGTGTGTGTGTGTGTGTGTGTGTGTGTGTGTATACACAGAAAGAGAAGAAAAGCAGAGACTATGGAGTCTTGAACAAATGAGGACGAGAGTTCAGAGCCGAAAGAGAGAGAAGTTGAGAATTTAAGAATATTTTAGGGTTTTAAAATTTTAAAAGAAGTTCCCTTACTAATTAACTTGACAATAATATAGGAGTTAAATTTTAACTTACCTAAAGTGCTCAAACTAAAAACTAGAAGGTCCCTTACCCACCGCCTAGGGCCCCACCATATTTAAGGGCCCCTAAGTTTAATAACTGTTTATTATATTATATATAAATAAATATACCCATGGAAAAAAGTAAAAACACTCCATATTTTCAAGGCTATTAAAAATAACCCACTAACTAAACCCATTAATCTCTGTTTTAAATTACCAATCGTTTCATATCTCGCTCTCTCTCTACCATCTGTTTCATCTCTCTCTCTCTCTCTGTCTCTCTCTCTCTCTCTCTCTCTCTCTCTCTCTCTCTCCGTTTCATTTTATTTGCACAAAAACTCTTTACAAAAAATTTCAACTTGGAAAGATTATCTTGATATACAAAAAAAAGAATCTGCACAACACATAAAGAAAAAGATCTGGTGACTCTATAAAACTTCTCCCATACAAGGTTTGTTTTATATATATATACTATATGTATATTATATTGTTAATGTTATTATATTTTATTTAATTTTTTTCTCTTTTATCTTATGAAATTGTTTAAACTTAAATGATTATGTTATTAATATGTTTTTAAATGTTGACATATTGAAAGTGAAAATTTATTTTTTCAATTGGAGAAGTTTGTTGTTTCGATAATCAGATTGAATATACATCAGTGTTACCAGGTTCTATTGTTCTATAATAGTATTTGTTTGTTTATGTGAAATAATTAGAAGATCGACTATGTCGTAAGAAAGATTAAGTGGGTTAGCTATATTATCCATTGAAAAAAATATCGTAGCAAACCCTGAATACAAAAATATAATTCATGATTTTTCATCTCAAAAAGAAAGAAAAATAAATTTTAATTAATCTACTTAATAAAAAAAATGATTGAGAAAATGTAACATATATTTAATATAATATAATAATTTTTATAATAAAAAGGGTCCCATATTAATTTCTAGCCTAGGGCCCCAATTTTGCTTGAGACGACCCTATCCTTACCAGCACCCATATTTAATGGAATAATAATAGACAACCCGGGAGCTAGTACCGGGTTGTCTAGTTGGCAACCTCATTTGTCCTTATTTGTATAGTTGGCACCTCATATATCTAGTTAGCAATTTATTTTTTTAAACAATTTTTTTCAAAAAAATATAAATCCGTATTTTCAATAAAAAAATATTTTTTAAAAACAAAACTATTTTAATAAGAATTTGTAAAAAAAATATTTTTAACTCATTTTTTTTTTCAAACAGCCATTTACTCAATATTCTCTTATTTTTAAAGGTCCACGCCAGCGGCACCCCTTATTTTTAAACATAATTTTTTTTTTGAGTTTTACAATATTTAAAACTGTTTTTTTTTTATTTCCTAAAACTGTTGAAGTTAAAAAAAAATTCTAATAAATTTTTTTTAATTATGTTTAACTCATTTAGTCCCTCAAAGACCTATTTACGTAATATTCTCTTATTTTTTAAGATCCTCGCCAGCGACACCCTTTATTTTTAAACTTCATTTTTTTTAAATCAGTTAAAATACTTTTTGTATTTCTTAAAGCTGTTTAAGTTAAAAAAAACTATTTTAATAAGAATTTATTTTTATTATTATTTTTAACCCATTTAGTCCCTCAAACACCCGTTTATTCAATATTCTCTTATTTTTAAAGCTCTGCGCCAGTGGCAGCCCTTATTTTTAAACTTATTTTTTTTTAATTTTATAATATTCAAAACAATTTTTGTATTTCTTAAAACAGTTTAAAAATGCAAAAAAAAAATGATTTTTTTCGTTTATACTAACTTTTATTTTTTAAAACAGTTTTTTTCAAAAAATATATACAATTTTTATATTAAAATAATATTTTTTAACAATGCATTTTTTTAAATTTTTTAAAAATATTCTTTTCTATTAAAACTGTTTTTTTAATGAAAAAAGGGTCAAATGACCCTAATAAAACTCATTCATGTCATGAGAAACTAGGGAAAAAAAATCCCCTCCTTCTACTAACCCGGGGTTAAGACCCGGATAGTCTAGCATTACTCTATTTAACTAGCATGCAACCCGCGCGATGCGCGGGCACCCTAGTTAAAAATTATACAAAACAATGGCTACTTTATTACTGGTGGAATGATGTTCTCCATTATATTTAATAAGAAGTAGAACTAAAAGACTAAACAATCAAACCATCACTTAAAAAAATAAGATATACATTAGCATTGCGAAATTAATCCATATACAATAAATTTCCATTTTGTCACGACCACCATGTATAGTAAAATGATAAGTTTCAACGCTTGCAAACATTGTATATTGAATGAGTCTTTTGGGCAAGTTTTCCAAACTCGCATTAGAGAGTACAAACCCTAATTGCAAATCGTATCGAGGTTGATCATATTTTGTGCCCACTCCCGACATTGGTGCTGAAGCTAAGCATTAAACGAATCGGATCCCAACTTGTAATTTTCTGACCTGAGCAGTGTAAGAATGGGGTTCCTCGTTGAGCCTTTGGCAGTTGAACACTGACGTTTGCATTTGTGTTCCCACAGTCACACATTATAAGGAATATAGAAACTTACGAAAAATAAACGTATAAAAACAGGAAGTTGTTGGTGAGTAAATTACTTACATATTCAGTTGTTGTCCAAATGTTTTGATTTTAATCTTAATAGTAAACAAAACTAATTCCTAATTCACAATTTGGACCTTCTCTTCATGCGCATGAAACTAATGAATATAGACAACTACTTAAATAAATCCAAAAGCCAAGAAAGAATGTTAATTAAAGTTAGTAGCCAAATTCAGCTTAGTTCGTTTCTCCACTTCGAATGTTGTTCTATTACCTGATAGTTTTGTTGTCCTTATATCGGAGAAAAATATTATCATGAAAAAAAAACACTTGTCTAGTTTAGGATCATATATTCTTACATGAATAGTATTGTTGCTCTTGCACATATTCAAGTCTTGTCGTACTACAATTGGGAAAGAAAAAGTTAATTAGATAAGAATGTAAAAATTTCAGCATGCAATTCAAATATGCAAATTATACAGCAACCATACCTCTTAAAGCAAGGACATATAAAAGTGGTTGATATCTTACCACACTTAAGGGACCACTATTTAAAATTAATTTATTTAAAAACACATCAATTTCATCCATTATATGAAGAGGAAGAGCGACCCAGTCCTAAGGGTGGACTTCACCTCGCAATCTTTCCTTTACCAATTTATATTGTCCACAATTCGCTGTTCTGATTGATTGAGAAAGAATGGGCATAGATACCTCCATTATCTCTGCTTTTATTCATTGAAAATGTTTAAAAAAATAAATGCATAAATACCCATTGGAATCACGTGAAGATTAATTTTATTTCAAATGGGAATTAGTTAACTTGTTGGGCCTTCTGCATTTAATTTTTAGTGAAAATAAAATTAACACTGATTTAAAAGAATAGAAACCAGTAAAAATATTTGAGATTAAACATAATTTCACAAAAATAGGAACAGAAGCATACGAATATGCAACAAACAACTATTATGCGTAACTTCATGTTGAACTTCAAACAAACAATTATTACGCAACAATGCCCCAAAATTCTCCAGTGTCCAACATTAGGGGAAAAAAATTATGTCAACGTCAACACTAATCATAAATTATAATTGAAATAAAATGGAAAACCTTTAAAATATTTCAAATTTAAGATAAGTTTCAAATAAAAGGAAGAGTAGTTCATGTTGAGATTTCAACAACCAAATTATATGCAACATTCCTATTTGAAAGTCTAACCATAAGTAAAATAACATACCTATTTTGAACATGAACTGTATGATAGTTGCTATGGTTTCTTGCATGAAATTAACATTATACTGGGCAGTGTATCCTTGTTTTTTTTAGGTTTAAGGAATGGATTTTTACCACGTAATGTTAGCAAACTTTATTAATCTCTGTGACTTGTTCTTTTTAATGAATAAGTTACTAAATAGGTATCCAATCGAGCCCTTAGGCGATGAGCCACATGCATCCAACCCTGAGGAATGAAAGAAATAGGAAGAAATCTTATTATGTTTTTTAACCTGCCAATTTTCAAGACGTTTTTCTTCCTAATCTTTCATTTTTTTCATAGGTCTGGAGTGCAAAACATACACACATGGGTGTCGAAGGTTAATGTCTGAATTGTTTGTAAAACAAACTCAATACACAATTCATTTTTTATTTGCATAGAAACTCAACCTATTTAACCGAATTCTTCTATAGAATGAGAATGAAGCAAGTTATATATTATCTGGGGAGGAGGGGAGATGTTGCCTTCACAAGCTTATGTGGGACTTCAGATTTGTTGGGGATATTATTATATGGTTTTAAACTGGTTTTGTGAATTGACAAAAAAACTATTCATTTTTTTCATGGCTATGCCTTGAACATGTTAAGCCTGCACCAACACTCCATGACTTTGTGTTTGATTTTGTGTCCTGTCTATTAACCAACTCAACACATCAAACTGCCTACAGCCCATACACCCACAATATCGGAAGATTAATTCATCTCCACACCACTCATGCAAGCAGGTAGTCACGCACAAAATCACCAACAAGCTCTCCAAATGAGAATAGTAACTACTCACTAACTCCAACTACCCACTAACTCCTTGAAGGCATTATGTTGAGCAGTAGCCTTATAAATACTTTACTATTGTAACAAAGAAATACATGAACAACAAATATAAAAGAACTGTTCTAATTGTTCTCCTTACTTTTTACCACTGTGTCACAGTAGGATTATACTGTCAATGGGACATACTGCAATCTATCATCTCTGTGTCATATATAAGCTGGAGATAGCTTTACAAATTCCATTCTATGCAACGTTTGGAGGGGATTAGGGAAATATAAGGTCTGTTTTGGAACAGACGTTTGGAAGGGAAACGAAGATGTAAGGTCCATCGAATTGCGTAAGGGAGATGCAAGGGTTGATAATAAATTGCATTTATACCTCTAATACAACTGTATTAGAGGTATAATATAGATGTCATGTGTTAATTCTTTGTTTTAATGCTTTAGAAATATATAACGGCTGAGTTACATATTTTCTTTTGTAGTCAGTTTGACGAAACAAAAACAAAGGCATACAAAAATCTATGCATTTGTGATTGAATGGAAGCGAATAGATTGTTAATTGGTGAAATCAGAGAAATGAGAAAAGGGCCATGGAAAGCAGAAGAAGATGAGGTGCTCATTAATCACGTCAACAAATATGGCCCTAGATACTAGAGCTCCATTCGATCCAAAGGCCTCTTACAACGTACTGGAAATTCTTGTCGCGTCTGTTGGTTCAATAAACATCGACCCAACTAAAAAAAGTATTGTTTTTACACCATCTCTCTCAAATTTGTTTTATATACGCATGTTTGTGTTGGTATATATCTTACTGTATATGTAACATGTAAATAGATATTGATGATCACGAAGCCACGTAGGGGCTCCCAGTGGCAGTGGTGGATCCAGGAATTCGCGTCAGAATAGACTATCTTAAGATTATTTAAATTATTTTGAGAAAAATCATCAAAAATTCTATTAGGGGTGCACTGAATTTTTATTTTGGACGGACTCAATATATATTTTAACACTGTTTTTATTTTATTTTATAAATTAACACTACTTTTTTTTGGGGGGGGGGGGGTCGGGCTGGGACAGTACACCCCCCAAGCCACCCCTGGCTCCCCCCCCCCCCCCCCCCCCGACCCCCAAAGATCTGAATTTCTCTATTGCTGCTTTATGATATCTGTGTGTACCTATGAGTACGAGTACACTTTCGAAAGTATAAGGTCTAAAAATATGGAATAGTTATTTATCTTTTATTCTACAACATGTCTTCAATTTATAACTGAGTCCATCCGCCTGTAAAGTGAGAGCCTTTTTTTTCCCAACCACTTCTCCAGCATCTTAATTATTTAACAAATTTCTCCTCTTCTTCTTTATCTGCTTAAACAAAAGGCATATATCCAATAGTCTTTAGAACTTTTTTTAATATACATTTACTCAGGACTTTTTAAGTTCTTCACCATGTCATTAAAGCTTTATCAAACCGCTGACGCGCACCTTTAAAGATATGAGAATAAGGGACTTTTGGGTACAAAATAAAAGGATTGGACTAAATGTGTATTAAAAAATGTTTGAGAGACTTTTTGGTATTTGATCCTAAAAAAAATAAAAACAGCCTCCTATAAAGCAAGCCATTTGTAAGTTTTTTTCCCCTCTGTCATGCACAAGTTACTTCATTTAATTAATACATTCTACAAACTTTTTAAAGTTATTTGTAATTTGGAGTGCACTTATTCTTCCTTATTTTTAATTGTGTGTCATTGTTTCTTATATTAATATTTGAGGACCATTTGTAATGAAATCCGTTAATAACACATTTGACACTAATTAGAAAGGAAAGTAAATGACTCTTTTGCCCCTCTAAAATATTATTACCATCTAATTTGATAACAAGCTATAGTTTTTTATAAACTTTTATTGTAAAAAGTATCCAAAAAAACAATTTCCCAATACATTATTTTTTTATTACAAAATAGTTGGATATAACTTATTTTAAAACACTTGTTTTGTAAAAAAGTTTTAAGAAAAAAAGATTATTTCGTTATTTAGAAAAAAGTTGACTTTTTTTAAATAGAAAATAAATGTTTTTTACAACACTTTATACAAAATGACTTTATAAAATACCTATTTGGAAAAAATAAAAATAAAAAAATTCCTAAAAAATGTTACCAAAAACCTGTTTTATAAAAAAAATAATTGTTTTGTTATTATCAATGGATTTCATGATTTGAAGACACACGAAGTGTAATTCTGATATAGTTTTGATATTCCTTTTAATAAAGATTTGCTTTGTTTTTCAAATTTTTTTATAGTTTTTTGTTGATATATATGTATATATAATTTTTTATTTTGTAAACTTTTGCCCCCCCCCCCCCCCCCAAAGATTAAATCCTGGTTCCGTCCCTGGGTTTTCTTGATTTAAGTTTGTGCATGTGTACAATTGTTGAAAATGTATATGATGTTTTTTTTCTTTTATTTACTTCAAAGCAGCCGGGTGAAGTTTTCGGCAGAGGAGGAGAGAGTGGTGATTGATCTTCAAGTGAAGTTTGGGAATAAATGGTCGCGGATTGCGACGTATTTGCCCGGAAGGACAGATAATGATGGGAAGAATTTTTGGTATAATAGACAAAGGAGTTTTTCAAGGACTTTGCTGCCACCACCACCACCGTCTAATGAGGTAAGAAATTGGGTCAATTTATTAACCATAGATTTTTTTTTTCATTCCTATTAACCATATAGATTTGAACAAATATTTGTGTGAAAATTTCATATGTTTTCTGAAATTAGTGCTTCAGAAAATTTTTGAATAATTTTTCTCCTCATATTCTCATTTTACAAGTCATTTTATTAATTTGATGGGACATTTACAATTTTCTGTAAAGTGTTTCAAAAATATTGTGGGTCAACCTGTGATGGATTTGATAAATTTCATGTTTTTTTAATTAGTAGGGAGACCTAGTTTTATAACCTTGTTTTGGAACCGAGTGATGAGTCTTCGCCACATTGGGTGATTTTTTTTAATATGATTTTAATGGAACTCATTTGATCCACGCACCAACCAATGTGACAATGACAAAATGTCTTCTTAACATTGTTTTTTCTATTTATTTTATCCAGGCCGATGTATCGTTGCTCCTGTTTCCGCTTCAACCCGGGGATCTCAAATAATGACACATTGACACAGAGCAGGACCTATTTTTAGGAAACAAATATCTCTCTTTCATTTATGCGAAGATGTTTTAGGCGGATCCAATTAATAGTTAATACTAGGCTCAATGCGCAGACAATTTAAAACCCCTGGATAATGCTGATTTGGTGCAAAACACTCATCACGCATGCAATGCTAAATTATTTGAACCATATAAATAGACATCACATCCATAAACTAATACAACTCTTGTAATAAAGCTATGCTTAGAAACTAAAATTTAAAAAAAAAAACATCAGTGATCATTAATTTAAGTTCCCAAGCATGGTTTTATTACACTTTGAAATATGTAGCCTACATTGTTATATAGATATGTTGTGCCCTATGACTTGAAATATGCATGTTCTATAATGAGTGTCCGAAAATTGAGAATTTGAAGTGGTTCAAATGTATCACATGTCTTGCCCAATAGAAAAAAGTCCAGACAAAAATGTTCATTAAATTTGATGGAAGGTGAAGAGGAGTTTGCATTTTGGAGTCAGATGGAGGGGCATGTGAATGGGGTTGAGCCTAATAAGGGTGAGTGTATTTTCTCTTAATTGCACATAGAGTTTTAAGTCACGTGGCAAAGCAACACTAAGAGACACCATTTATACATAAATTAGATTTTTGACCTGAGCGATGCATGAGCTGTTTGTAGATCTTCTGTTAACATGTATTTGCAATTGTCTAAATGCCATGCTTACGGTCATATAGACAACATTTATGAATGGTTGGTGTAGAAGATAAAATTTTGCCTAAAAATAAAAAAATAAATTCACCTAGAAATTTGGTCAAACACATATAAATCAAACATATCTACATTGATATGAATTAAGAGGATCAAAGAGTTAGAAGGATACTTACATAAAGAGTTATATTAATACCCGGTATATAGTTCCCAATCATGTCTAGCAAAGATTTTTCATTTGATGTTTTTCAAGAATAAAAAAAATAATGTTGTTGGATTAATCAATATTTGAAGCAAGTATAAACTATTAGATTTTTTGTGAAAATGCAATAATGTTAATATATACCATCCCATATTTTCTTTAAATATCATGTGCAAGATTGTAATACACACATGTAATAAATCAACTCAAGAAAAAATCATTTATTAAGAAAAGTTACTATATAAGTCAAATTTGCAATGGGTGATTCCTTTTAATCTTTACAAAACCTTCCACATTTATTTTCATTGATTAAAATTTCTTTTCAGAATGACAATAAGAAAACATTAGCCATTTTTGTATATATAGTATATACAAAAAGAATATATATATATATATATATATACACACACATATATATATATATATTTGATGTAGTTAAATACATTATTAATGATATATCTTAGATATCTAATAAACCTTAATATTCTTTCCAATGGTCTTCACCGGGATTACTTGTATACCTACTCATTCTGTTAACTGAGTGAGTAATATCTGGCTGAGTACAGTAAACTACTGATGATTCGAGAGTATTCCAATTGAGATATACC
Source organism: Sambucus nigra (assembly GCA_949130495.1). Classification (NCBI taxonomy): domain Eukaryota; kingdom Viridiplantae; phylum Streptophyta; class Magnoliopsida; order Dipsacales; family Adoxaceae; genus Sambucus; species Sambucus nigra. Next base: position 531,256,871 of record OX422215.1, on the reverse strand, counting down.
ATTTACAGTATTTTTATATAAGTGAATATTTGGATAAATAGGTGTTATAGAATGTTATCACTGCATTTACCAAACTTATCAAATATCTCTTCAATATAATGAGAGTTTATCTGATGTTTTATAAATTTTAATTCCTAATATAACATCAACAATACCCATATCTTTCAAATCCAATTAGTTGGACAAGATTCTCTTAGTAGATTTAATGATATCTTTATTATTTCAAATAGTAAGCATATGATCTACATAAAGACAAACAATGACATAATCACTTGTAGTGTTTTTAATGTAAACACATTTATTAGACTCGTTAATTTTAAATCCATTTTATGTTATTGTGTTGTGAGATTTTTCATGCCATTGTTTAGGCGCTTGTTTAAATCCATAAATGAATTTAACAGGTCTACACACTTCCTTTCTTTTTATGGAACTTTTAACTCTTGTGGTTGTTACGTATGTTTCTCTTCGTTTAACTTGCCATTTAAGATGGTGATTTTACATTCATTTGATGTATCTTAAGAATATGTAACGCTGCAATAGCTATTAACATTCGAATGAATATTATTCTCATAACAGATGAGTAAGTATCAAAATAATCAAATCCTTCCATTTTCTTATAGTCGTTAGCTACAAGTCCAGTTTTGTATTTTCAATGGACCATTAACTTTCAAATTTCTCTTGAATATCCACTTGCATCCAAGAGGTTTACTTCCTGGTGGAAGTTCACTCTGACCTTAAGATGATATTTGATTAAGGCAACTATTGGACACTCTCACCTTAAGATAATATTTGTCTCACGTTGGTGGTCTACGAACTCAATTTCAAAGATCTCCCACAATACAACACTCACAACATACAATAGTAACACTCCAAGTTACAAGTCTTCCGGCGAACCAAAAATGGAAAAAACTCTACTTTTGGACATAAAAATGGGACAACCCCAAACAAAAGTTGCAAGAAAAACTAATAATTAAAAATGAAACTAAAGCCACCCATTTATAATAAATAATTAGTGGTTAAGAACGGTTGGAAAATATTCCAATAGTCACAATTATTGGGATAAAACTATTAAAATAAAACACCTCCACAGTCATAACTAGCGATATTAAATAATTAGAAACTGAAGTAATAAATTAGGCTAGAAAATAAAACCTATAAATTAAATTAAAAGTCCAATAAAATTTAGCCCCCAAAGTTAATAGTTTTCCCAAACCAAGGCCCATGACCCAATCACCTGTTGAGCCAGATTAGATGGGTTTGGAAGTTAATCCGAGCCCATGTAGGTCCTCCCTTCTTCATAGAGTTGGGATATCCTAGGGGCACCAAGCTTTTAAGCCAGGATGGGTTATAATATACTATACCCTTTTTTCACATTCTTCCTATGTGTAACAAGAGCTTTGAAATAAGACTTTAACCAAATACCAGGTTCCAAGTGAGTAATTTATACTAGAATTTCTCATTTATTAATTTATAGTTTTATACATATGAGCATACCATGTTATACTCCTCACGGAGGATAATGGGTTATACCTTCAAACTATCTCAAAAGACGTGCAGAGCCCATATTAAATTAACCCTAAAGTTGAACAAAATCTAATTTCATCAACTTAAATAATTACCATAAATTCCAACATATAATTTATCTAATACTAAGAAATGGAGATATGCTATATAATTAGAAATAGAGGCGGTAAAAAAATACAAATATTTAAGTAACTTCGGAACCAAACAACATACCAATGCCCTTAGAAAAGTAAAACACTAATCTAACATTAATAAGGTTATTGAGAAGGCCATTTTGTGTGTGTTTTATCTAAAGATAACCTTTTTCGAAATTTATTATGCACCAAATATGAGAATCAATTTATTTAAACCAATTTTATCCCCAAACATGCATCTAAATGATTCAAATCATTAAGTAACTAAAGCATGCTGGGAAAGGCACAACTTTAGAAAAAAATCCCTTTCAGGTAAAAACTTTTATTTCACTATATAGTGCAAATCTCAACTTATAATTACAAAGAGAAATCTGCAATGAATTTTCTGCAGAAAACCTACATAGACCGCAACCAAAAATCAGCAAAGATTCCAGCAAGAACCTCAAGAACCGCAACTCTTCCTTCAACAGTGAATAGCCTCGAGTATCCCCAGTGACCGTAGTCGTTTGCAATCATCTTCCACGAGAACTACCAATCCAGCAGTAAAAATGGCACTCTATAAAGATAAACTTCCACAAAAGTATTTGGGTTCCACTAATTATTCACAAAAAAATTGGGATGTTTTGGTGAATCAAAAACTAGATGTTTTTGGAGTTTGAACGACAGGCATATTTCGTTTGAATGACAGGCGCAATTTTTTTTAAAAAAAGCTCGCCTATAGGTCTTCCAAAAAATATTTTGACTTAGAAAAATTGCCTCATTTTAATTAAAAAAAATCGAAAAATATCCCAATACTAAAGTAAAGCATTTACGAAACTTAAACACATTCCTTACCAAAATCAATCTTCTAGATGTCCGTTGTTGAAGAAACTTGATATTCGGATCCGTCGTCTTGAACAAATGATCGTGAACTTGCTTTAACAGTTGTAGCGGCATATGACATACAAAATGTAACCTCGGGACTATTGAAAACATGTCCTTTCAAATCTCCACCTATGTCTATGCCGGTACAAAATAAAAATAATCTGAATTATAAATACAAAAATACTATACAAATATAATACCCTCACATGCAACCCAAAAACCGTAAAGATACTAAATATGCAAGTCTTCAAATTCTCTTCAAAATCTTCAACTTTAAAATCTCGAAATCTCTTTGCTATCCTTGCGCTTCTTTAATGTGCTTTCCAAATGGTCATCAAAGTACTACACACAATAAACAAATCAAATACCTTCGTAAAGTATCGAGTTTGAAATGAGATAAACATAAATCAAATCAAGTAAATCAATTCTCCAATCTTCCCCATAATTCAAATTCTCACTCCCCCATAATTCATAATTCTTTCTCCCCTTTTTATTTGTCCAAAATAAACAAGGAAAAGAATAAGCACAACTAAATACAGAGTGTCATGACACGTATATCAAATATATATCAGTTAAACTCATGCAAGGATAAACTCAAAAGAATCACAACCAACTATTTTTAGAATTTTTTAATTTATAAAAAAAATGCAAATTTCATAAATACAACAAACATACCATATAAAATATATGAAAAATATGTCTAAGTAAATTCGGCACACATATAAAAGTATAATGGACCACAAAACATGACACAAAAAACACAATCTTTACACACTGGCATAGTATGGATGTGTCCAAATGTATTGAATGGAATGAATGGGCGTGAACTAGAAACAATAGAATTATAACCCAACCATTCAAATATGTTCAAGAAGTTATAATTGACCGCAAAACTTTATCAAACTAAGCTTTAGGCTCAAGTGACAAATAAAGTTGAACTTAATAAACAAAACAAGCACAATGCACACAAGCCTAGAATTTTAATGATTCTACAAATCAATGGTGTCATGACAAAATAAGCTTAACTATGATACATTTTCATTGTGCAAACCCTTTGATATTTCAATCCAAACTCCCTCAAAATATATCTTTTCTTTTCATTTGAATGAATATATCAAACTAAACTAATTCCCCCCTTTTTCGCATGTTATTCTTTTTATAATCTTGGTTTTTTCAGGCTCTTTTAAACGGTGGATTTCACGACGAGATTATTATTCTCTTGCAGCCCTTTTCCATGCACACATCATATTTTGAATACAAAAAAAAATCCTCACTAGCAAACGTTCTTACATGCACAAATCCTCCATAGTCAAATAAATATGTAGATGATAAGATTGATAGGAGAACATCTCACGAAGCTCAAATGTACATTATGAAGTCAAAATCCAATAAGCTCGTGCATGTGTGTGCGGAGGAAAATACAAAGTCGAATCCATAAAGCAAATCAATGTCGAAACAACTCCATAAACATGGTTAAGAACAATCTAAGCATCCAAAGTCATAACAAAATGTCCTAGATACATGGAAAGTACAGAATGAAATGAATTCAAACACACCAATATGCCAAACCAAAACCGAAAATCTCTTTGAACTTTTTAAGATATTTTTCAAAAACAAAATCTTTTTGTATTTTCAAAAAAATATATAAAACCAAAAATATTTTTGCATTTTTTCAAATAAGCCTCAATAAAAGGAAAATATAATATAAAAAGTACACATGTCATAAAACTAGCAAAGATATATCATGAAGCATAACTAGCGTATGACAAACAACCAACACGATCAACCAAAAGATCCAACACCAGGAGAATCACGTGCAATCAAATGAGAGTCATGAAGTAAAAGTCCAAAAGCCTCTAAGTCCAATTTCCTAACCCAAATAGATGTGTAATGACGCATGGGGATTTTGGGAAGCGAAGTGAGTCTATTATTAAACTTACTAGGAGCATTTTGAAGTTTGTAACAGAATCGCCTAAGATGACCATGCATATTGCAATGAGTGCAAGTGTAGATATGACAGTGAGTGTTACCTAAAGGTGGTCCAATACTAATATTTCTAGGTGGCTCTATCATAAACATCCTTTGTAGCTCTTTCCTAATGGTCCTAGGTGGATCTATCACATGCATGCTTTTGGCTTTGGGAATGGGTGAAACATGATCATTGAAGCTAATACCACACCGATCATCCTTGATTTGAACGGCGACTAACATCTTATCAAGCTTTTCTAAACTAGACTCCAAATTAAAAATTACCTTACTTGAATCTCTCAATCTCTCCTCAAGCTCACCAATTATAGACTCGAGCAAACGCCTAGACACCTCAAACTATAAAACCTCATTTTATATAGCCTCCATCAAACCTCACAAACTATCTCTCTCTCCCTCGACATACTCTACCTTCTCTCGAAGAATATTCTCACGTTCCCTAAGATCCTCAATCAAAGCATCATTATTATTATCTATGGCACATTCCTTCAACTTAGATTCTAACTTCAAGTTTTCCATATTCATCTTCAAAGTTTTTGCATACAATTCATTGAAAGCAGATTGCAAGTCTTTCGTATCCTCCTCTTCATCCTCACTCACATCACCCTCAATTTCTTGGGCTTCATGAAGGGACTTTAAAAGTGTCTTTAGTTCGTACTTATATCGGCTCAAGTGTAAGCCGGTTGCGTAACTAATAATTCGAGAAAGTGTGGTATCGAACACAGGGAATATAACATAAGACGTGACTACGAATAGGAAAGATGAAAAATATTATGTTTGACTAACGAAAAGAAGGAAAAGATGATTGTTTTGAGATCTTGTAATTAACTAAAGCAAACTAATTCAACTAATGAATTAACTGCCCATGCGATAACAATAAAGTGGTTTTATGGGAAAATAGGATTGGAGTACACTCCCCCACATCGTCGATACATTCGTTGGATATAAAAGGTTAAGAATTATATTAATAATTCATAGAAAGCATTAAACATTTCAAACAATCAACTATATAAGGATTTGACTCCATACAATAATTAATATATAATAAATTTAACATGAATGATTAGATTGCCGATGCACATATTATACACTCAAATACATCAGTTACCTAGGGAAACGAGGTTAAGATATCTATAATATGTGTTTCGACAAAACCTAAAGTCTTCAAGTTATCTCCATATTTTTATTCAATTTTATACCCAAGTCATCACCTAGTTTGGGTTCATATACCCTAACCCTCTATAAACCTACTCAGACATGGTGTAATTATTAGAAAGCATAATATCTACGTTGCATGTAATCAAAGTCATAATGAAACTATCTCTAAACATGCATGAAAAGCTTGGAATCTCATAAAATAAACATAGCATGTAAATAATATTACTTCAAGAACGAGGGAGAAGAAAGAAAACTCTATGAATAAAAATCTTTAACATTTATCCATAAAAGTGTAAGCTTGATGAACAAAATTTAAACTATCTTCTTACCTCTTTTCCTCTTTCTTTGTAGGTAAAAAAACACATAAAAATTCTCTCCAAAAACTAACTAAAACTCCCGACACGTTTTTTGCAAGAGTCCCACTTAAAACCACCTCTAGAAAAAATCAGCACTAAACACAAATTCGTGCTTTAGGTATGCCGAACCAGTTCGGGGTAACCCCGTTTGAGTGACATTGACTCACTCAATTTTCTTTCATTTTTGACTTAAAATTCACGTAACTCCTTCACCGTAGCCCGAATTAAGGTGCCATTTTTTCAGTTTTCTCATGACTTCAAGCTCTTCGACTTTGCTGTTGGCTCCGTCTCTGAGTTTCGGGTGAAAAATTCCAAAAATGCCCTTGACTTCTCTTTTCTTATGATTTCTTCCACTGTTTCGGTTTCTCTTTCGTGATTACTTCCTTGAATTACCTGTAAAACATATGATAAATGCACAAAACAAGATGTACTTGCCAAATAGGGTCATTAGCATGATTATAAGATAAATTCGATTCAATTAAATTACACGGAATACTAAAAATGCCTAAATTACGAGGATAAATATGAAATGTTTACACCGAATCAAACCCCCCTAACTTAGAACTTTGATCATCACTATCAATGAAAAAGAATAAGAGTACGGGTTAAGGAACTCACAAAAACTTTATTGGGATAGACTACATTTTTTGTAGACAATCGATTGCATTTAACGTATGTAACAAGCTATTAAACACCTACGTTCTTCGACTCGAAGAAAGAAAAAAAATACTAAAAAATTGTACAATTTAAATTCCTCAAAAATAGTCATCTTAAATTTATATCTAATAGTTTCAAATCGTAGTGTGTGTCCGCGAAGTAGAAAATTAAACCGCTAACTTCCATCGATTGATCATTATGTTACTTCCTAAAATTCATTTTGATTCAATTCTCATGGATACACTCACAAACGAATCACTCGAAATGTGGCTATTTCTCTCGGTATGCGTGATTTATAAGAGTAAATATAATGGAACACAAATTCATGCACACAAATTTGAAAGACGGAATTTTTGTGGTGAAATGATCTCATCATCGGAATACGAAAAAATTCGGTTCTTATTCACACCAATCAATATCTTTTATTATCTTTTCGTGTCTGAGGCTCTCCACGCGGTAATTAATTTTGTTATTCGGACTCAGTTAGGACTTTTTTACGCTGTTGGGTGTATTGGAAAATATAGAAATTGTTAGGAAATTTCGGAGTTGGAAAGTTGTGCTTACTATGTCCTTTGGCATTTTTTCGGGCTTTTTCTCTTTTTCTTTTCTTTTTTTTATTTTTTTCGTTTTCTTTTTTTTTGTTGCGCATTTTTCTTATATTTTTTATTGCCCCTCTTTATTGCACCATTTGGACTTGCCTGATGAATTTTCTGATTTTCACAACTCCGGGCTAAATGGGCTTTTTGGGTTATCAAACGAAATTGAGAAATTTATTTGGCTCAATTGGGTTAGAAAAAAGGGATATTTTTTCACACGTTTTTATGGCTACTGTTTTTGGGTAACAAACGATGGCCTAACTTCATATATTCGAATTACTCATTATTTTACCATATGCGTCTCAAGATTATAATTAATTTAGAGATATTTTAGCGCATTTTTCAAGACAACATTTCACTCGTTTCCCGTAACTGATCAAAATAAAAATTCGAGATCTTCAACAACTTAATTAAAACTGAATCGAACATTGAGTTAATTATAACTATGATTGATTTAATTTGTCGAAAAATAGTGATAGGCTCCAAATCTCACCGGGTTTATTAATCTTCCCACTTATTCGTTAAATCAACTTTCGTTTAATTTCCATCTTTGGTCAATTTCTTCTTAGTACTTAAAAATTTTCAAATTGACACTCTAAACAAAATTTTGCGACCTTTTTGAAGGTTTTGAATTTCGATTTTTATTTATTTTGAAGAAAAATATATTTTACTTTTTCGGAGATTTTCTTTTTTTTTGTGTGTGTGTGGGGGGGGGGATTTTTGAAATTTTCTACTTTTTTATTTTAGGGCATTATAAAAATTTGTAAAGTTTTAGAAATATGCACTTGTCACCCCCATAACTTAGACTTTTGCAGTGTCCTCAATCAAAAGGACTAAAAGATAAATAAGAAAAAATAATAAGTGATAGAATAAAACAACCAAATATTTAAACTGCAAATTTTTCATTTTTGCTAGAATTTATTACGAGGCGGTAAAGGATAAATTACATAGTTCTTGCAATGATGAAACGAAAAAGCATAAAATAACTACATAAAGAAGGAGCAACAAAACATCACAACAGATGAGCTAATTTTAAGGGCCAGTGGTGTTGGATCATGGGTGAAAAGGGGAAAAAAGTGACTGAATTTGGTGGGAAGACACAACTGGGGGGAGAATCTGTCATCAGGTCATTTGAACCGGTTTGAGTGTGTAGGCAAACCGGTTCGGCCTGCGATTCGGCCAAACTCGCTACCTCAAACTTCAAATAAGCCATATTTTTTCCATTCTAAGTGTTCTAACCCTCAATGTCTTCTCTATAAAGTATATCAAGACTCCCTAAACACTCGGGACCTCGGGACACCTCAACCTCATTCTCGAAATGTGCGTGCGCACTCCCGTGCATGGAAACCCAACGTGGTGCTCAAAACTTTCCTAACTCGTGACCTCTACGGACCTCTAAACTATCCTAAAACTAAATTTACTCACTAATATACACATGGATCACCCCATACACGTAGGGGGTGTGATGACCTATCTCTCCCTTGTAAAAACTCATTTGACCCCACGCACGGGGTCCGATGCTCTCCTCGTCTCCCTCTTCCTTGCATTGTAAACCAATAAAAGAAACGAGTGGGTACCGGCCCCATATATAAGCGTAATACCTTGAGTTTCGTGATGATAACGTGAGTGATACCCTTGTGGTTCCCAATCGAATCGCAACATACTTGTCCCGACTTGAAGGGAACATCTCTATGAAAATTGGAAGGACATGTTAAACCTAGATTACCCTGAGGTTCAAAAACGCATGTGTCGGGCTCTAAATCAGACAAAACACTAGGTCTTCCCTCGATCGCATTCGAGAACTCAAGTGGCATGGGTGGTTGGTCACGAAGAAGGAATTAATATATCCTATCTTTCCATTCATTATCTTCTAAGTGGCTAAATGAGTCCAAGAAAGTTTGGACTTCAATAGTGAGGCTCTCATCCAACGGCCTGAATTCTTTCTCAAAGTCCTCTAGGCTCATATCCCCTAACTCTCTTCTTGCTCGACCTCCAAATCCTTTCTCATACTCTCATCACAACTCTCTCTCTCATTCATGCCTCCGTATACCCTCTCTCTCTCAATTGCAGTCACTAAACACACATCTTCTACCTCTCGCTCGATGTCAGAATTATCGCTCTCCCTTTAGGTAACAAAACACACCCCTAACGGCCATCTCATGTGAATCCTCTCAATGAGCTCATGTATTGTCCCGTCCATAAGATCCATTTCTCATAATTTGCCTTCATCACCCTCGTACTTGGTGATGTTGAAGATGTTTGTTTCAAGAGTCAGTTTTCCGAATGTGAGTTGCATTTTCCTGTTGCGTGTGTTAATCAGTGCATTAGATGTAGTTAAGAATGGGCGGCCAAGTATCATGGGAACATGGTTACTCGAGAGAGAGGAGGGTTCCTTTTCCCACATGTCAAAATCCACCAGTAAGTAGAAAGTGTCAACTTGGATGATCACATCCTCAGCAATCCTCGGAGGTATCTTCAAAGAATGATTCTCTAACTAGAGAGTTATCTTTATGGTCTTAAGCTCCCCAAATTCTAATTGTTTATAGATGGGGTAGGGGAGAATGTTAACACTCTCCCCTTGATCCATTGATGCTCTCTCAATTTGGTCCTTCCCCATGATGCACGAAATGGTTAGGGCACCCGAATCTTTAAATTTTTGTGGAAGGTCACTCAGCAGTACTGCACTGACGTTCTGTGCTAAGAACATATTTTTGTTTACCTTTAGCCTACGTTTCACCGTGAGTAAGTCCTTTACAAACTTAGCGTAAGTGGGAATTTGCTTTATGGTCTCCAGAAAAGATAAATTAACATTTAATTTCTAGATAGCGTCTAGGACGTGGTCATGGGAGGTCTCTTTGGAGTGAGAGACCAACCGTTGAGGGTGTGGAGTAGCAATGGGAAGTTTTAAAACGACCTTGGCCCTAACTGTGTCATTATTATCACTCTTTCTCAAAGGGACATCTTCGGCCTCTTTTGTGTCGGGAGAAATCTCCTTGTCATTTTGCTCGTCGTGTGGAGGTGGTGACAAGTCAACGACTCTCCCACTACATAGAGTGGTTACCTCACTACATTGCTCTTGATACTTATCGAGGTTAGAGATAACATAGTTTTGACCATGAGGGGGTTTTTGGCCCTGGGCGGGAAACTTACCCTTCTCTTGGACATTCAAGAATTATTGCAATCTATAAATATTCGCATTTATTTTAGCAAACATTCTGGCATTTTGAGCGTTGGTTGTCAATTGATCTTGCATAAATTGGTTCAAAGTAAACTCGATATTTCTCCATGATGGGGTTATATAGGTTGTTAGATGCACTGCTTGCATGTGTGTAGCTTGTTTGAGATGTCGAGGCGGTGGTGGAGGAGGGGCAATGTGTGAATTAGGATTCAACACAGCATGTTGGTACCCACAACTAAAACCAGGATGGTTCCTCTACGAAGGTTTATAATAATTCCCATGAAGGGAGTTAAAATCACCCTTAAAATCTCATGCTGTTTCCACTTTCTCTTGAAGCATAACTTTGTAGGCAGGTATCATTGAGCATTCCTTCATTGAATGCACCGTCTCATAAATACCGCACATATCCTTTATCTCTTATCAAGTGGAGATGGATGTTTCTCTTCCTCGGGATTCGACTACGTCTTCCAATCTTTTAACAAGATGGTTGATTCGAAGTTTCAAGTCGGCTTCTTTGTCTACTTGATAGAGTCCAGACACTTAAAGAAGTGTGGACATTTGTTAAGGCTAGGTTTGGACATTTGGATCGGATGTTTCCCACCCTTAAGTAGTCTCAGCGACATACTTAAGATTAGCCTTGGCATTGTCCTCATCCAACACTATAAATTTCCCTTGGAACATAGTTTCCACGAGTTATTAGGAACATAATTTGAGCGTGTGATCAATAAAGGAGATAAGTCTCCACTTATCAAATCCATGATGTGGTCACATATTAAGAAACTTGTTAAACTGATCACAACATTTATCTAAAGGCTCATTATCATGTTATTTAAACGTTTGAATTTGAGATTTTATGGGGTTGGTTCGATGTAGGGGAAATAATTTCAAGATAAACTTAGCTTGAATATATCTCCTTGTTCCTATAGAGTTTGGTGCCAAATACCATAGCCAAGTCTTGGACTTGTCCTTCAGGGAGAAGGAAAAATGTTTTAGACGATTGATGTTTTGGGTGCACGTTTGATCGCTAAAAATTTCACACGCCTCTTTGAACTCGCGGATGTGGAGGATTGATTTTTCTGACTACAAGTCAGGGACGGTGGGAAGAATTTGTTAACTCACCCATGCAAAAACGGAATTGCCCTGCATTATACATGAATATAATGCATCCCAGGCTGAGGGTTCGCTTGGGATATAAGAGGTCTCATATAAGGAGATATAGTAACTCAACCACACCCGTACCTTAACTAACGTGATCTGACATTGCGCTATCTCTTAACGATTCAAATTCCTCGTTGGCCTCACTAGGTGTGTGACTAAGTGGGGAAGTCATGATGGAGTTGGGCGGTGTATGAGGTGTAACCCCAAAATGTAAAGCATTTGGGGGTGTGGGCTATCACGATCGTACTCAACAACGGGATTCGCGTGAATTCTGGTAGGAGTGGATTGAGGAGATTGCGTGTAAGGATTTAAAAGATTCAATATAATTTTATTTGAATTTTTTTGAATTTTTGATTTTATGATTTTTTTGGCCTTTTTTTAAGAATTAGAGTTAAATTTTTGATTAATTCGACCTAACCTAAATGCCTACCAAATCGTCAACTACGGCGCTAAAAACTTGACGCGACTTTAAAAGTTTCTCTAGTGCATGCTTATATCGGCTCAAGTGTAAGTTGGTCATGTAAGTAATTCTAGAACATTCAAGCATCAAAGACGGATCCGAATATCAAGTTCTTTATCAAAAAGACTACGCCAAGTTTACTTTGGTAAGGTTATGTTTTAAATACCTTAACTTTATACACATAGAGCTTTTGGGATATTTTTACAAAATATTTTCGAAGTGTTGGAGCGGACTTTTTCGTCAAAATTTGAGAATGAGTATTTTTTCTAAGTATTGGAGCGTACATTAAATATAATATTTTTTGACAAAACAGTCATTCAAACGACTTTGCTCTGTCGTTGAAACGACATTGCATTGTCGCGTGAATGACACGCGTATGTCATTCGCTCGAGATCTCTTTCTCGTTTGAACGAGATCGTATACCGAGGCGGCACAATTTTGTATAAATACTCATTAAATGGTTTTGTTTTCATTGAGAAGTCCCAGCGTTTTGAAAGACAGAAAACTGCGAAACTGCTGAATCCTTTTGACTTCTTCGTTTAGGGCTTAATTCCTTTTTGTTTTCAATTCACAAAAATCCCATATGATTTGGTGAATTGTTTTGGTATTCAAGAACACTGCTTTTCCTTTGTTCATCCTTTGTGCGGAGATCTCTACAACCGAGAGCTGGATGTTATTGTGGAGGGAGTCTCTCCGAAGTTTTTTGGGTTGCGGTCCTTGTCGTATAGCTGTGCGTGAAACACTGCAGATTTATAGCCGTTGCTTTGAAGATTTGACGAAGACACCGTGTTACAATTGTGGGCGATAATCAGTTTTTATATAGGTCAATGGTGTTGTAAACTTTTCAAAGTTCTAGAAAGAAAAGGTTTTTCCCTTCGAGAATTTTTCCTGAATTATTGTGTCGCATGCTATATCTTATATGTATTGACACGTAGTTGCATGTTTTAGGAATGAACTAAAATTGATTTGAAATTGGAAGTTTGTGAAAACCACCCTTTGGGATTATTTTCCCTTTACAAATTGGTATCAGAGCCTGTTGCACTAATTTACTATGTAGATCTTGTAGTGCATTTTTTTGTGGTTATTTGCATTCCTCTCCTAATTTGTTTTAATCGATGGATCCTTATGTTGTTTACTGTGTTAATTGAGATGATTTTGTTAAAGTTCATGACCAAGCTAAAAATTTTAAAGTTTGAATTTGAAACTTTGCAAAAGAATTAAAGTTTTGAAAAAAGAAAATTCTCTCTTTAAAAGTAAGAATGAATATTTGCAAGTGTTTCAAACTCAAAGTGATATTTGTCATGAGCACTTTGGTAATTTGTGTATTTATTTTGATTCTTTAAAAATTGCCAAAAAGGAGAGTGATGAGAGAGTGCTAGTTTTAAAGAAGGAATTGGAGGACTTAAAAAATAATAGGGTTCTAGTTTGTACCCTCGAGGATAAAATATTAATCGATGATTTTACGGCTCGTGAAAAGACTCTTAGGGATAAGTTTCTTTTAATTGAGGGGGATCGCGATAAACTGCCAAGTTTAATTGAAAATTTGAAAAAGAAATCCCTGTCTTTGGAAGAGTCTAATTCTTTGCTTGAGAAAAAATTTTGAAGTTGAAAAATAATTTCACAGACTCAAGTAGGTTTGATAGTGGTGGTAATAGATCTTCATGTCCTAATGCTTCTGTTGATAAAGCCAAAACCATTATTTGTTTTAGAGGGTCAACCATTCCTAAGGACATCAAACAAGGTCAACCCATTGGCGTTATTCCACCCGTTTACACATGTTCATATTGTGGTAGGAAAGGTCACCTTGGGAGGTTATGTTTTGATCTTGGAAGAAGTCCTAAGAAGTTTTTGTCTAGTGTTCACGTGGTTCCTAAAGCCCCCACACGTCATTTCACATATGTTTGGGGTTAGGAAATCACTTTTAAAGGCAGTAGATGGTAGACTTGTTGATTCCCGTTTGCTTGCACATGATTCTTCTCTTGCTATATCATATAGATGATTGTGTTCGCATGTTTGTCATAAGGTAGTTTTTTCTTTCATGATATTTATTTTTGCTAGCGTTGTGACAAGTAATTTTTGTATAAATTTTTTCTTTTGACAAATTTTGAAAAATACTAAAAGATTTTATTTAGATAAATTTTTTGAAAAATCCAAAAAGAGTTTTGTATTTTTTTTGCACCATTTATGGATGAACACTTAGGATGACCAAGTCACAATTTCATTCCATTTATCCATGTGACTATTTGATAGTGTTTTGTGACAATATATCAATTCATCCATGTGCTTTATATGTAAGGATATATTTCTCATGTTCATTATCTTACATTTGTATATGTCGTACGCCGCTACACTTGGCACGTCTCGGCACGATCTCATACGACGGTCTCAATCCGAATTTCAAGAATCATGCATTCATCATCTCCATCAAGTGTCCGGCATCTGCCTTAACGACTTCACGTTTCATAATTTTAGGCCCGAAATGCAAGTGGTACGAAAGAGAAGTCAAAACAGTGAAAGAAGGCTAGATATGGATGTTCAAGGGAATTTTGGTAATTTTATAGCCACTATCCAAAGGTCTAGTCAACTGGAAAGTTGAATAGATCGCCGCAACAAAGATACTGGAAGAAACGACACCTCAATCCGAGCTACGGTGAAGAAGTTATGGCCCTTCGAAAATGGAGAAAAATCTATGAAAAATGCTAAGTGTTCAGCCCCATGTTCCAGCGATTTTTCGCGAACCCAGGGTAAACCGGTTCTGGGGTGAATCGGTTTGCGGTACAGCTGAACCGGTTCAGGGTACCTGTTGCTGGCATGATTTTTGTGTCAAATGCTGTCACCACTTTAAACCACTTTTGAAACATGCTAAGCAAATCCGGCCCTTCTTCCTCTATATTTTCCTAAAGATGTTTTTTGAGCTTTAATCTTCCCTTATAAATGCACACTTCTCTTCCATTTACACGTGCACAACATAAACCTCGAAATGATCTATTCTACTCATTGAGGAGTATTTTATGGAGAAGCCGGTATCTTCTTCATTGCTGCCCATCTGGAATTCTTACGGGAGATTCCAGCTGACAATATCGAAACTGACACTTGCGGGTATTTCGTATGTCACACTTATTTTCATTATAATCCGTGTAACCATTCTTTACAAATTATACTTAAAAAAATATGGTTTTGCCTTACGGGGATTTTTCCTGATATGTTGTGTCACATACTTTATGTTATTTGATAAATCATCTAGATGCATGTTTTGATGATTTAATTGAAATACTGTGTTCAATTAAATATCTTCTTAATTTTAACGCATTTTTAGGGGATATATTTATTTGGTTCAAAAATAGACTCTAATTAAAAAATGGTTTACTTGGAAACTTGCGAATGATTTTTTATTAGATATCACACACCGCGTTTTCGCACTTTTCAAATTGGTATCACAGCAGGTTGCGCTATTTCATCGCGTATTCCTATTTTCCGCAAAATAGTGTGATATTGATTTTTTTTAAAAATCTATTTTGTGTTTATTCGCGTTTTTTCCAATGGAACATTCATTCAATATGATGCAAATTTTTTACGGGTCTAATTATGCCTAATGGAAAGCTCGTATGAAATCTTATTTAAAATCCATTGACGAGCATGTTTAGTTGCTTTGTGAAATTGGGTGGACACCTCCCACAGTCACCATTGATAATATCACCTCTTTAAAACCTGTGTCAGCCTGGACTCAAGATGATTTTAAAATGTCTAATTTTAATTCTTGTGGTCTGAGTGCTATTTCTGGAGCTGTCACTCCCGATGAGTTCCGCCAAATTATGATGTGCACCACGTCTAAAGAGGTATGGGATGTTTTGAAACTGACACATGAGGGTAGGAACGCGGTTAAAGAATCAAAGTTACAAAATTTGACAACCCAATTTGAGACTATCACCATGTTCGAGTCTGAATGCTTTGATGATTTTTATGCACGTTTGTCGGACATTGTTAACACAAATTTTAATTTGGGTGAGGTGATCGATAACACGCGTGTCGTTAAAATGATTTTTAGATCCCTTCCAAAACGCTTTATTCGTAAAGTCACTATTTTGAACTCATTGGGAAATTTGAAATCACTTAAGTTGGAAGAACTTGTAGGAGATCTTCAAACATACGAGATTCATATGTTTCCCCAAACCATTAAGGCTAAGGATAGAGGCGTTTCTTTAAAAACTCATTTTAAGAAAAAGAAAGAAAAAGTTTGTGAGTCCGATTATGAGGGAGACGTTGATGATTTGGCCTTATTTGCGAAAAATTTCAAAAAAGTTTCTCAAAATTTCTAAAGAAAATTCTTTCAATGAAAAGAGATTTTTTGATAAAAATAAAAAGAAAGGAAAGGCCAAAGAAAGAAGTGAGAGGGAAAAAGAGAGTGACTCGGATAAGGAGTGTGAGGAGGAGGTTGAGAACGTGACTTGTTTTGAATGTGGGGTAAGGGGCATAAGTCATTTGAGTTTCCTGCTTGGCTTAGAAAGAAAGGAAAGAATGTAGTCATGCCCACCACACTTAGTGATAGTAGTGAAAGTGAGAATGATAAGACTAGTGGTGAGAAGTCTGTTGCTTTTCCGAGTTGTGTGAGCACACCCTCTCTGTCCCACAATTGTGCTCATGAATGCGAAAATGATGTTTTGAGCTCTTTAAGTGAAGAAAAATGCGAGAGTGAAAGTGGAGATGAAAGTGAGCTCCAAAAAGAGTTTAGAGATTTGTACACTGAGACCTTGAAAACAAAGAAGTATAATAGAAATTTAGGAGAGAAGGAGTTTTTAAGAAAGGAGTTTGCACATATAGGTGAGCAAGTAAAGTTTTTGGTCAACACTTCACAAGATTTAACGAAGGTTTTTCATAAGTTGTTACCACCTTTTGAAAACCCCTCCGCACCTAATGATTGAGGTTTAACTTGCTTACTAGCATAGGATGATTTTCATGTCGACATTATTTGCCTATTGCTAGTATGTATCTTGTTTTTATAAATTTTTTCCTTTAGATTTTATTTTGATAAATTTATTTGAAAAATACAAAAAGATTTTATTTTGATAAAATTATTTGAAAAAAATAAAAAAGATTTAATAAAAAATTTAGAAAAGAACAAAAAGATTTTTGTATTTACACCTTTTATGGATAAGCATTTAAGATAGCCAAGTCACAATTTCATTACATTTATTCATGTGACTATTTGACAGTGTTTCGAGACAATATATCTTGTCATCAATATGCTTTATAATGTTTGGAGTCATTAAGATATAATTTAGTGTTACTTCCTACATGTTTGACTCATGATTTCCTTTATTGCACACATGCACAGATTTGTTTGATTTTTGTACTTGTCTTATCACATGTTGGTTGGGTGTTTTCACTTCAATCATGTCCTTAAAACTAACCAAGCGTGATAAAACTAGATAAGAAAGGTGTGCATGTAAAAACCGTTTTGGTGAGTCTGTATGATATTTTAAAAACGGGGAGGGGCTACGAAAGGTAATTATCTATCCTTTGCGCTAAAGCCACCGTTAAAACAAACCTAAAAAATTGAGGAATTTTATTATCCAGGGTCCAAAGAGATTAAATGAGCCCGAAAAAATTTGAAGGCAATAAAAAGAAATACATGCCAAATATGGGCCATTAGGTTTCACCATCAATTCTCCAAAGTTTGAGAATTTTTTAAAGCACCTCAAAAAAATATATATATCTGAGGGAGTTTGGTTGGAAAATATAAACGGGTTTGCATGTCCTTGAAAATCTTGAAAAAGTGCTAAATAGTTTTGGACGTTATTGGTGTGGAAATAACTTTTACTTTGATTTGTTGACTTGATTAAGAAGATGTCATCTAAATTCAATAATTTTTACACCTAAGGATACTTTTGATGTTCATTCGTTAAGAGTACACGTATGCATCGTGCACATGTGATGGATTGAGTTTTGTTACCTATCGAATGTGTTCACACCCCTACATTTACGCTATCATCAACTTGGTTCTTTTTGTGTTCTTTCATGGTGTGAATTCTGTTTGTATATATATTGTGTACAAATTTTGAAAAATTCAAAAATAGAAGATTCTTAAATTCTTTGTTGTATATTTTGAGTAAAAATATGAAAAAAAAAAAAAACTTTTTTTGTGACATTTTCCATATTTATGCTTCTCATATCTGTCTATTTGGGGACATCATAAAATTGGGGAGAATGAATTATGGGGGAGAATGAGGGATAATGATTTATCTATGATTCGCTTAAACTTAATTGATATTTGATCTTTGCATATCGTTATAAATCAAATTGTTGCGTGTCACAGGTATTTGCTTTATCTCATATGTGTAGGTACAAAGTTGATATCTATTGGATTGCACACCCTGATGAGAAAAGCTTTGGGAGTTTCTAGAATGTTGAAGATTTGAAGATTTTGAAGTTTTATTGAAGACATGTTATTTAGTATTCTCAGTTCGAGGGTTTAATGTGGACATTATGTTATATGTCATTTGTTTTTGGGAGTTTGCATAATTCGGATTTTTTATGTATGTACCGGCATAGACATAAGGAGAGATTTGTAAGTACATATTTCTCATGTCCGTTATCTTACATTTGTATATGTCGGACGCCGCTACATTTGACACGTCTCTGCACGATCTCATACGACGGTCTCAATCTAAATTCTGGGAATCATGCATTCATCATCTCCATCAAGTGTCCCACATCTGCCTTAACGACTTCACGTTCCATAATTTTAGGCCCGAAATGCAAGTGGTACGAAAGAGAAGTCAAAACAGTGAAAGAAGGCTAGATATGGATGTTTAAGGGCATCATAAAAAGGGGGAGAAAGAATTATCATGTTATGGGGGAGTTTGCATTGGGGAGATTTCATTTATTACTGATTTATTCTTATATCATTTCAAACTTGATGTGTCACTAAGGTATTTTCTTTGTCTCATGTGTGTAGATACAAAGATTGAAGATCATTATGTTGCACACCCTGATGAGAAGATCTTTGAAATTTGAAGTTGAAGAGTTTTGAAGAAAAGTTTGAGATCATACAAATTTATTCATGGGTGGGTAGATTTGTATAGGCTTTTTTGGTATTTGATAATTCAGATGTTTTTATGTATGTACCGACATAGACATAGGGGGAGATTTGTAAGGACATTATTTTATAAGTCCGTTATCAATTTAATATGTCGTATACCGCTACACCGTCGAAGAACATTCAAGCATCAAATACAGATCCGAATATCAAGTTCTTCATCAAAAAGACTCTCCAAAGTTTAGTTTGGTAAGGTTATGTTTCTAATACCTTAACTTTATACTTAGGGCTTTTGGGATATTTTTACAAAATATTTTCTAAGTGTTGGAGCACACTTTTTCGTCAAAATTTGAGAATGAATATTTTGTCTAAGTATTGGAGTGGACATTAAAAATAATATTTTTTGACGTAACAGTCGTTCAAACGAGTTTGCTCTGTGGTTCAAATGACATTGCATTGTCACGCGATGTAGCTTGAATGACACGCGTATGTCGTTCGAGCAAGATGTCTTTCTCGTTCGAACGAGCTCATATACCGAGGCGACACGATTTTGTATAAATACTCATTAAATGGTTTGGTTTTCATTAAGAAGTCCCAGCATTTTGAAAGACAGAAAACTGCGAAACTGTAAAATCCTTTTGACTTCTTCGTTTATGGTTTAATCCCCTTCTATTTTCAATTCACAAAAACCCTGTATGCTTTGGTGAATTATTTTGGTGTTCAAGAACACTGCTTTTCTTCTGTTCATCCTTTGTGGGGAGATCTCTACAACCGAGAGCTACGTGTTATTATGGAGGGAGTCTCTATGAAGTTTTTTGAGCTGCGGTCCTTGTGGTATAGATGCGCGTGAACCACTACAGATTTCTAGCCATTGCTTTGAAGGCTTGATGAAGACATCGTGCGTTACACTTGTGGGCGATTATCAGGTTGTATATAAGTCAATGGTCTTGTAAACTTTTCAAAATTCTAGAAATAAAAGGTTTTTCCCTTCGGGGATTTTTCCGGAATTATTGTGTCGCGTGCTATATCTTATTTGTATTGACACGTAGTTGCATATTTTAGGGATGAACTAAAATTGGTTTAAAAATGGAAGTTTGTGAAAACCACGCTTTGGGATTATTTTCCTTTTCCAAAACCAATCTTCAAGGATGCAACGGAGACCTTCTCCGAGAAGTCCTCCACCTCTTTGAATAGCTCCCAATATCTCTTCGCGTCATCCTTGAGGCTCTCCTGGGGCATTTTCTTTATTGTCAACATAGAATCCATCCTCTTCGGGTGGGAGATGCTGGTAATGAAGCAAGCTATGAAGAGCTCTTCTAGGGACTCGAAGCTCCTGATGGATCGGTGAGGTAGTCTCTCAAACCACTTTTGAGCCACATCGTATAAGCTCGTCAGAAAGATCTTGCACATTAATGCGTACCTATGATTCCAACGGTTCCTAGGCTGCCTATACTGCCTAACATGGTCGATAGGGTCGGTCTGTCCACCGTAGATCTTAAACCTAGGCATTGTGAACTTCTTAGGGGCTTTTTATTCTTCTTCTATCTCCCTTGAGAAAGGGGATTTCATCTGGGTCCTGATAGCTCGCCTGGCCAGCTCTTTAGTCGACCTGACACACCGATGCGCTGGGTGTTGGTCCATTTCTCTTCGAACTAAATTTCGTATGTCATCGTTCCCTCGGTCTGGTCTCCTATAACGACGAGCTGATTGATGCTGCTCGGATAAGTCGTCATCTGACCTATGTCCCTCGATTTTTTGAGGCCCATGTCTTGGACTCCTTCCTCGGCTACGAGACTTGCTCGCCTGAGGTCTAGGAGTGCGATAGTGACGTTGCCTCGTGCTTGGATGGAATTATCTCTCCATCTTTTCTAGTTTTCTCTTGAGGCGAGTGTTCTCAGCTCCCTACTTACAAGTAGCTTCCTCTTGCTCTTAGAGAGTGGAGGTATTGGACTCCTCCACGTTAACCCATGATCCCAAGAATATCTCTTGAGAGATTTTAGGGGTTGAATGGGTCATAACTGAATTAGTTATGCACGTGGCCTTTAGACATTGGACCGAACTCAATCGGGCTACTCTTCTGGGCCAGAATAGTTAATCGAGGTACCCACATGTATAGTGAGGGATTTATTGATTGTGGTAACTTTTGAATTAAAAAAAACTAAACTATTGTGTGTGTGTGTGTGTGTGTGTGTGTATACACAGAGAGAGAAGAAAAGCAGAGACCATGGAGTCTTGAACAAATGGGGACGAGTGTTCAGAGCCGAAAGAGAGAGAAGTTGAGAATTTAAGAATATTTTAGGGTTTTAAAATTTTAAAAGAAGTGCCCTTACTAACTAACTTGACAATAATATAGGAGTTAAATTTTAACATAACTAAAGTGCTCAAACTAAAAACTAGAAGGTCCCTTACCCATCGCCTAGGGCCCCACCATATTTAAGGGCCCCTAAGTTTAATAACTGTTTATTATATTATCTATAAATAAATATACCCATGGAAAAAAGTAAAAACACTTCCTATTTTCAAGGCTATTAAAAATAACCCACTAACTAAACCCATTAATATTTGTTTTAAAGTACCAATCGTGTCATATCTCTCTCTCTCTCTCTCTCTCTCTCTCTCTCTCTCCGTTTCATTTTATTTGCACAAAAACTCTTTACAAAAAATTTCAACTTGGCAAGATTATCTTGATATACAAAAAAAAGAATATGCACAACACATTAAAAAAAAGATCTGGTGACTCTATAAAAATTCTCCCATACAAGGTTTGTTTTATATATATATACTATATGTATATTATATTGTTAATGTTATTATATTTTATTTAATTTTTTTTCTCTCTTTTATCTTATGAAATTGTTTAAACTTAAATGATTATGTTATTAATATGTTTTTAAATGTTGACATATTGAAAGTGAAAATTTATTTTTTCAATTGGAGAAGTTTGTTGCTTCGATAATCAGATTGAATATACATCAGCGTTACCAGGTTCTATTGTTCTATAATAGTATTTGTTTGTTTATGTGAAATAATTAGAAGATCCACTATGTCGTAAGAAATATTAAATGGGTTAGCTATATTATCCATTGAAAAAAATATCGTAGCAAACCCTGAATACAAAAATATAATTCATGATTTTCCACCTCAAAAAGAAAGAAAAATAAATTTTAATTAATCTATTTAATAAAAACAATTATTGAGAAAATGTAACATATATTTAATATAATATAATAATTTTTATAAAAAAAGGGTCCCATATTAATTTCTATCATAGGGCCCCAATTTTGCTTGAGACGGCCCTACCCTTAGCAGCACACATATTTAATGGAATAATACTAGACAACCCGGGAGCTAGTACCGGGTTGTCTAGTTGGCAACCTCATTTGTCCTTATTTGTATAGTTGGCACCTCATTTATCTAGTTAGCACTTTATTTTTTTAAACAATTTTTTTCAAAAAAATATAAATTCGTATTTTCAATAAAAATATATTTTTTAAAAACAAAACTATTTTAATAAGAATTTTAAAAAAAAATATATTTTTAACTCATTTAGTTTCCCAAACACTCATTTACTCAATATTCTCTTATTTTTAAAGATCTACGCCAGCGGCAACCCTTATTTTTAAACTTAATTTTTTTTTAAATTTTACAATATTGAAAATTGTTTTTTTATTTCTTAAAACGGTTTAAGTTAAAAAACAATTCTAATAAATTTTTTTTTAATATGTTTAACCCATTTAGTCCCTCAAACACCTATTTACGTAATATTCTCTTAATTTTAAAGGTCCGCGCCAGCGATACCCCTTATTTTTAAACTTAATTTTTTTTAAATCCGTTAAAATACTTTTTGTATTTCTTAAAGCTGTTTAAGTTAAAAAAAAAACTATTTTAATAAGAATTTTTTTTTTATTATTATTTTTATCCCATTTAGTCCCTCAAACACCCATTTATTCAATATTCTCTTATTTTTAAAGGTCTGCGCTAGTGGCACCCCTTATTTTTAAACTTATTATTTTTTTTAATTTTACAATATTTAAAATATTTTTTGTATTTCTTAAAACTGTTTAAAATGCAAAAGAAAAAGATTTTTTCGTTTATACTAACTTTTATTTTTTGAAACAGTTTTTTTTTTTAAATATATATAATTTGTATATTAAAATAAAATTTTTTAACAATGCATTTGTTTAAATTTATTAAAAATATGCTTTTCTATTAAAACAATTTTTTTATTAAAAAAATTTATTAAGCTGGAGATAGCTTTACAAAAACCATTCTATGCAATGTTTGGAGGGGATTAGGGATTTATAAGGTCTGCTTTGGAACAGACGTTTGGAAGGAAAACGAAGATGTAAGGTCCATCGAATTGCGCAAGGGAGATGTAAGGGTTGATAATAAATTGCATATATACCTCTAATGCAACTGTATTAGAGGTATAATATAGATGGCATGTTTTAATTCTTTGTTTTAATGCTTTAGAAATATGTAAGGGCTGAGTTAAGTATTTGCTTTTGTAGTCGGTTTGACGAAACGAAAACAAAGGCATACAAAAATCTATGCATTTGTGATTGAATGGAAGCGAATAGATTGTTAGTTGGTGAAATCGGAGAAATAACAAAATGGCCATGGAAAGCAGAAGAAGATGAGGTGCTCATTAATCATGTCAACAAATATGGCCCCAGATACTGGAGCTCCATTCCATCCAAAGGCCTCTTACAACGTACTAGAAATTCTTGTCGCGTCCGATGGTTCAATAAACTTCGACCCAACTTAAAAAAGTTTTGTTTTCACACCATCTCTCTCAAATTTGTTTTATATACGCATGTGTGTGTTGGTATATATCTTACTGTATATGTAACATGAAAATAGATATTGATGATCACGAAGCCACGTAGGGGCTCCCAGTGGCAGTGGCGGATCCAGGAATTCGTGTCAGAATAGACTATCTTAAGATTATTTAAATTATTTTGAGAAAAATCATCAAAAATTCTATTAGGGGTGCACTGAATTTTTATTTTGGACGGACTGAATATATATTTTAATACTATTTTTATTTTATTTTATTTTATAAATTAACACTACCCCCCCCAAAGATCTGAATTTCTCTATTGGTGCTTTATGATATATGTGTGTATTTATGAGTACGAGTACACTTTCGAAAGTATAAGGTCTAAAAATATGGAATAGTTATTTATCTTTTATTCTACAACACGTCTTCAATTTATAACTGAGTCCATCCGCCTATAAAGTGAGAGCCCTTTTTTTCCCAACCACCTCTCCAGCATCTTAATTATTTAACGAATTTCTCCTCTTCTTCGTTATCTGCTTAAAAAAAGGCATATATCAAATAGTCTGTCGAACTTTTTTTAATACACGTTTAGTTCAGGCCTTTTTAAGTTCTTCACCATGTCAAAAAAGTTTTATCATACCGCTGGCGAACACCTTTAAAGATATGAGAATAAGGGACTTTTTGGTACAAAATAAAAGGATTGGACTAAATGTGTATTAAAAAAATGTTTGAGAGACTTTTCGGTATTTGATCCTAAAAAAAATAAAAACAGCCTCCAATAAAGCAAGCCATTTGTAAGTTTTTTTTCCCTTTGTCATGCACAAGTTTATTTAATTAATACATTCTACAAACTTTTTAAAGTTACTTGTAATTTGGAGTGCACTTATTCTTCCTTATTTTTAATTGTGTCATTGTTTCTTATATTAATATTTGAGGACCATTTGTAATGAAATCCGTTAATAACACATTTGGCACTAATTAGAAGGGAAAGTAAATGACTCTTTTGCCCCTCTAAAATATTATTACCATCTAATTTGATAACAAGCTATAGTTTTTTATAAACTTTTGTTGTAAAAAGTATCCAAAAAAACAATTTCCCAATACATTATTTTTTTATAACAAAATAGTTGGATATAACTTATTTTAAAACACATGTTTTGTAAAAAAGTTTTAAGAAAAAAAGATTATTTCGTTATTTAAAAAAAGTTGACTTTTTTAAAATAGAATATAAATGTTTTTTGTAACACTTCATACAAACATTTACTAAAAAATGTTACCAAAAAACTGTTTTATAAAAAAAAATTGTTTCGTTATTATCGATGGATTTCATGATTTGAAGACACACGAAGTGAAATTCTGATAAAGTTTTGATATTCCTTTTAATAAAGATTTTCTTTGTTTTTCAAAAAATTTATAGTTTTTTGTTGATATATACCAAAGATTAAGTCATGGTTTCGTCGCTGGGTTTTCTTGATTTTAGTTTGTGCATGTGTACATTTGTTGAAAATGCATATGATGTTTTTTTTTCTTTTATTTACTTCAAAGCAGTAGGGTGAAGTTTTCGGCAGAGGAGGAGTGGGTGGTGATTGATCTTCAAGTGAAGTTTGGGAATAAATGGTCGCGGATTGCGACGTATTTGCCCGAAAGGACGGATAATGATGTGAAGAATTTTTGGTATAATAGACAAAGGAGTTTTTCAAGGATTTTGCCGCCGCCACCACCTCCATCTACTGAGGTAAGAAATTGGGTCAATTTATTAACCATAAAGTTTTTTTTTTTCATTCCTATTAACCATATAGATTTGAATACATATTTGTGTGAAGATTTCATATGTTTTCTAATATTAGTGCTTCAGAAATTTTTTGAATAATTTTTCTCCTCATATTCTCATTTTACCAGTCATTTTATTAATTTTATGGGGCATTTACAATTTTTTGTAAAGTGTTTCAAAAATATTGTGGGTCAACCTGTGATGGATTTGATAAATTTCATGTTTTTTTAAATAGTAGGGAGACCCAGTTTTATAACCTTGTTTTGGAACCGAGTGATGAGTCTTCGCCACATTGGGTGATGTTTTTTAATATGATTTTAATGGAACTCATTTGATCCACGCACCAACCAATGTGACAATGACAAAATGTCTTCCTAACTTTGTTTTTTCTATTTATTTTATCCAGGCCGATGTATCGTTGCTCCTGTTTCCGCTTCAACCCGGGGATCTCAAATAATGACACATTGACACAAAGCAGGACCTATTTTTAGGACACAAATATCTCTCTTTCATTTATGCGAAGATGTTTTAGGCGGATCCAATTAATAGTTAATAGTAGGCTCAATGCGAAGACAATTTAAAACCCCTGGATAATACTGATTTGGTGCAAATCACTCATCACGCATGCAATGATAAATTATTTGAACCGTATAAATAGATATCACCTCCATAAAGTAATACAACTCTTGTAGTAAAGCTATGCTTAGAAACTAAAATTTAAAAAAAAAACATCACTGAGCATTAATTTTAGTTCCTAAGCATGGTTTTATTACACTTTGAAATATGTAGCCTACATTGTTATATAGATATGTTGTGCCCTATGACTTCAAATATGCATGTTCTATAATGAGTGTCCGAAAATTGAGAATTTGAAGTGGTTCAAATGTATCACATGTCTTGCCCAATAGAAAAAAGTGCAGACGAAAATGTTCATTAAATTTGATGGAAGGTGAATAGGAGTTTGCATTTTAGAGTCAGATGGAGGGGCATGTGAATCGGGTTGAGCCTAATAAGGGTGAGTGTATTTTCTCTTAATTGCACACAGAGTTTTAAGTCACGTGGCAAAGCAACACTAAGAGACACCATTTATACATAAATTAGATTTTTGACCCGAGCGATGCACGAGCTGTTTGTAGATCTTCTGTTAACATATATTTGCAATTGTTTAAATGCCATGCTTACGGTCATATAGACGACATTTATGAATGGTTGGTGTAGCAGATAAAATTTTGACTTAAAATAAAAAAATAAATTCACCTAGAAATTTGGTCAAACACATATAAATCAAACATATCTACATTGATAAGAATTAAGAGGATCAAAGAGTTAGAAGGATACTTATAGAAGAGTTATATTAATACCCGGTATATAGTTCCCAATCATGTCTAGCAAAGATTTTTCATTTGATATTTTTCAAGAATAAAAAAAATAATGTCGTTGGATTAATCAATATTTGAAGCAAGTATAAACTATTAGATTTTTTGTGCAAATGCAATAATGTTAATATATACCATCCCATATTTTCTTTAAATATCATGTGCAAGATTGTAATACACACATGTAATAAATCAACTCAAGAAAAAAACATTTATTAAGAAAAGTTACTATATAAGTCAAATTTGCATTGGGTGAATCCCTTTAATCTTTACAATACCTTCCACATTTATTTTCATTGATTAAAATTTTCTTTTCAGAATGACAATAAGAAAACATTAGCCATTTTTGTATATATAGTATATACAAAAAGAATATATATATATATATATATATATATATATATATATATATATATATATATACATATTTGATGTAGTTAAATACATTATTAATGATATATCTTAGATATCTAATAAACCTTATTATGCTTTCCAATGGTCTTCACCGGGATTACTTGTATACGTACTCATTCTGTTAACTGAGTAAGTAATATCTGGCTGAGTACATTAAACTACTGATGATTCGAGAGTATTCCAATTGAGATATACCATTTACAGTATTTTTATATAAATGAATATTTGGATAAATAGGTGTTATAGAATGTTATCACTGCATTTACCGAACTTATCAAATATCTCTTCAATATAATGAGAGTTTATCTAATGTTTTATAAATTTTAATTCCTAATATAACATCAACAATACCCATATCTTTCAAATCCAATTAGTTGGACAAGATTCTCTTAGTAGATTTAATGATATCTTTATTATTTCCAATAGTAAGCATATGATCTACATAAAGACAAACAATGACATAATCACTTGTAGTGTTTTTAATGTAAACACATTTATTAGACTCATTAATTTTAAATCCATTTTATGTTATTGTGTTGTGATATTTTCCATGCCATTGTTTAGGTGCTTGTTTTAATCCATAAATGGATTTAACAGGTCTACACACTTCCTTTCTTTTTATGGAACTTTTAACTCTTGTGGTTGTTACGTATGTTTCTCTTCGTTTAACTCGCCATTTAAGATGGTGATTTTACATTCATTTGATGTATCTTAAGATTATGTAACGCTGCAATAGCTATTAACATTCGAATGAATATTATTCTTGTAAAAGATGAGTAAGTATCAAAATAATCAAATCCTTCCATTTTCTTATAGTCGTTAGCTACAAGTCCAGTTTTGTGTTTTTCAATGGACCATTAACTTTGAAATTTCTCTTGAATATCCACTTGCATCCAAGAGGTTTACTTCCTGGTGGAAGTTCACTCTGACCTTAAGATGATATTTGATTATGGAAACTATTGGACACTCTCACCTTAAGATAATATTTTCCTCACGTTGGTTCTCTATGGACTCAATGACAAAGATCTCCCACAATACAACACTCATAATATACAATAGTAACACTCCAAGTTACAAGTCTTCCGGCGAACCAAAAATGGAAATAACTCTACTTTTGGACATGAAAATGGGACAACCCCAAACAAAAGTTGCAAAGAAAAACTAATAATTAAAAATGAAACTGAAGCCACCCATTTATAATAAATAATTGGTGGTTAAGAACGGTTGGAAAATATTCCGATAGTCCCAATTATTGGGATAAAACTAATAAAATAAAACATCTCCACAGTCATAACTGGCGAGATAAAATAATTAGAAACTGAAGTAATAAATTAGGCTAGAAAATAAAACCCATAAATTAAATTAAAAGTCCAATAAAATTTAGCTCCCAAAGTTAATAGTTTTCCCAAACCAAGGCCCATGACCCAATCACCTGTTGAGCCAGATTAGATGGGTTTGGAAGTTAATCCGAGCCCATGTAGGTCCTCCCTTCTTCATAGAGTTGGGATATCCTAGGGGCACCAAGCTTTTAAGCCAAGATGGGTTATAATATACTATACCCTTTTTTCACATTCTTCCTATGTGTAACAAGAGCTTTAAAATAAGACTTTAACCAAATATCAGGTTCAGAGTGAGTAATTTATACTAGAATTTTTCATTTATTAATTTATAGTTTGAGACATATGAGCGTACCACGTTATAGTCCTCATGGAGGATAATGGGTTATACCTTCAAACCATCTCAAAAGACGTGCAGAACCCATATTAAATTAACCCTAAAGTTGAACAAAATGTAATTTCATCAACTTAAATAATTACCATAAATTCCAACATATAATATATCTAATACTAAGAAATGGAGATATGCTATATAAATAGAAATAGAGGCGGTAAAAAAATACAAATATTTAAGTAACTTCGGAACCAAACAACATACCAATGCCCTTAGAAAAGTAAAACAATAATCTAACATTAATAAGGTTATTGAGAAGGCCCTTTTGTGTGTGTTTTATCTAAAGACAACTTTTTCCAAATTTATTATGCAACAAATATGAGAATCAATTTATTTAAACCAATTTTATCTTCTTAAACCCCAAACATGCATCTAAATGATTCAAATCATTAAGTAACTAAAGCATGCAGGGAATGGCACAATTTTAGAAAAAAATCCCTTCCGGGTAAAAACTTTTATTTCACTATATAATGCAAATCTCAACTTATAATTACATAGAGAAATCTGCATTGAATTTTCTGCAGAAAACCTACATAGACCGCAACCTAAAGTCAGCAAAGATTCCATCAAGAACCTCAAGAACCGCAACTCTTCCTTCAACAGTGAATAGCCTCGAGTATCCCCAATGACCTTAGTCGTATGTAATCATCTTCCATGAGAACTACCAATCCCGCAGTAAAAATGGCACTCTATAGAGATAAACTTCCACAAAAGTATTTGGGTTCCACTAATTATTCACAAAAAAATTGGGATGTTTTGGTGAATCAAAAACTAGATGTTTTGGGAGTTTGAACGACAGGCATATTTCGTTTGAATGACAGGGGCAATTTTTTTTTTGAAAAAGCTCGCCTACAGGTCTTCCAAAAATTATTTTGACTTAGAAAAATTGCCTCATTTTAATTAAAAAAATCGAAAAATATCCCCATACTAAATAAAGCATTTACGAAACTTAAACACATTCCTTACCAAAATCAATCTTCTAGATGTCCGTTGTTGAAGAAACTTGATATTCGGATCCGTCGTCTTGAACAAATGATCGTTAACTTGCTTTAACAGTTGTAGTGCCATATGACATCCACAATGTAACCTCGGGACTATTGAAAATATGACCTTTCAAATCTCCCCCTATGTCTATGCCGGTACAAAATAAAAATAATCTGAATTATCAATACAAAAATCCTATACAAATATAATACCCTCACATGCAACCCAAAAAACGTAAAGATACTAAATATGCAAGTCTTCAAATTCTCTTCAAAATCTTCAACTTTGAAATCTCGAAATCTCTTTGCTATCCTTGCACTTCTTTAATGTGCTTTCCAAATGATCATCAAAGTACTACACGCAATAAACAAATCAAATACCTTCGTGAAGTATCGAGTTTAAAATGAGATAAACATAAATCAAATCAAGTAAATCAATTCTCCAATCTCCCCCATAATTCATAATTCTTTCTCCCCTTCTTATTTGTCGAAAATACACAAGGAAAAGAATAAGCACAACTAAATACATATTGTCATGACAAGTATATCAAATATATATTAGTTAAACTCATGCAAGGATAAACTCAAAAGAATCACAACCAACTATTTTTAGAATTTTTCAATTTTAAAAAAAACTGCATATTTCAAAAATACAACAAACATACCATATAAAATATATGAAAAATATATCTAAGTAAATTCGGCACACATATATAGGTATAAAAGACCACAAAACATTACACAAAAAACACAATCTTTACACACTGGCATAGTATCGATGTGTCCAAATGTATGGAATGGAATGAATGGGCGTGAACTAGAAACAAAAGAATTATAACCCAACCATTCAAATATGTTCAAGAAGTTATAATTGACCGCAAAACTTTATCAAACTAAGCTTTAGGCTCAAGTGACAAATAAAGTTGAACTTAATAAACAAAACAAGCACAATGCACACAAGCCTATAATTTTAATGATTCTACAAATCAATGGTGTCATGACAAAATAAGCTTAACTATGATACATTTTCATTGTGCAAACCCTTTGATATTTCAATCGAAACTCCCTAAAAATATATCTTTTCTTTTCATTTGAATGAATATATCAAACTAAACTAATTTCCCCCTTTTTGTCATGTTATTCTTTTTATAATCTTGGTTTTTTCGGTCTCTTTTAAACGGTGGATTTCACGATGAGATTATTATTCTCTCGCAGCCCTTTCCCATGCACACATCATATTTTCAATACAAAACAAAATCCTCACTAGCAAACGTTCTTACATGCACAAATCCTCCATAGTCAAATAAATATGTAGATGATAAGATTGATAGGAGAACATCTCACGAAGCTCAAATGTACATTATGAAGTCAAAATCCAATAAGCTCGTGCATGTGTGTGCGGAGGAAAATACAAAGTCGAATCCATAGAGCAAATCAATGTCGAAACAACTCCATAAACATGGTTAAGAACAATCTAAGCATCCAAAGTCATAACAAAATGTCCTAGATACATGGAAAGTACAGAATGAAATGAATTCAAACACACCAATATGCCATACCAAAATCGAAAATCTCTTTGAACTTTTTAAAATATTTTTCAAAAATAAAATCTTTTTGTATTTTAAAAAAAATATATAAAACCAAAAATATTTTTATATTTTTTCAAATAAGCCTCAATAAAAGAAAAATATAATATAAAAAGTACACATGTCATAACACTAGCAAAGATATATCATGAAGCATAACTAGCGTATGACAAAAAACCAACACGATCAACCAAAAGATCCAACACCAGGAGAATCACGTGCAATCAAATGAGAGTCATGAAGTAAACGTACAAAAGCCTATAAGTCCAATTTCCTAACCCAAATAGATGTGTAATGACGTATGGGGATTTTAGGAAGCGAAGTGAGTCTATTATTAAACTTACTAGGAGCATTTTGAAGTTTGTAACAGAATCGCCTAAGATGACCTTGCATATTGCAATGAGTGCAAGTGTAGATAGGCAGTGAGTGTTACCTAAAGGTGGTCCAATACTAATATTTCTAGCTGGCTCTATCCTAAACTTCCTTGGTAGCTCTCTCCTAATGTTCCTAGGTGGATCTATCACATGCATTCTTTTGGCTTTGGGAATGGGTGAAACATGATCATTGAAGCTAATACCACAACGATCATCCTTGATTTGAACGGTGACTAACATCTTATCTAGATTTTCTGAACTAGACTCCAAATCAAACATTACCTTACTTGAATCTCTTAATCTCACCAATTATAGACTCGAGCAAACGCCTAGACTCCTCTAACTACAAAACCTCATTTTACATAGCCTCCATCAAACCTCACAAACTATCTCTCTCTCCCTCGACATACTCTAGCTTCTCTCAAAGAATATTCTCACGTTCCGTAAGATCCTCAATCAAAGCATCATTATTATTATCTATGGCACCTTCCTTCAACTTAGATTCTAACTTCAAGTTTTCCATATTCGTCCTCAAAGTTTTTGCATACAATTCATTGAAAGTAGCTTGCAAGTCTTTCGTATCCTCCTCTTCATCCTCACTCACATCACCCTCATTTTCTTGGGCTTCATGAAGGGACTTTAAAAGTGTTTTTAGTTCGTACTTATATCAGCTCAAGTGTAAGCCGATTGCATAACTAATAATTCGAGAAAGTGTGGTATCGAACACAGGGAATAGGACATAAGACGTGACTACGAATAGGAAAGATGAAAAATATTATGTTTGATTAACGAAAAGAAGGAAAAGATGACTGTTTTGAGATCTTGTAATTAACTAAAGCAAATTAATTCAACTAATGAATTAACTGCCCATGCGATAACAATAAAGTGGTTTTATGGGAAAATAGGATTGGAGTACACTCCCCCACATCGTCGATACATTCGTTGGATATAAAAGGTTAAGAACTATATTAATAATTCATAGAAAGCATTAAACATTTCAAACAATCAACTATATAAGGATTTAACTCCATAACATAATTAATATATAATAAATTTAACATGAATGATTAGATTGCCGATGCGCATATTATACACTCAAATACACCGGTTACCTAGGGCAAACGAGGTTAAGATATCTATAATATGTGTTTCGACAAAACCTCAAGTCTTCAAGTTATCTCCATATTTTTATTCAATTTTATACCCAAGTCATCACCTAGTTTGGGTTCATATACCCTAACCCTCTATAAACGTAGTCGGACATGGTGTAATTATTAAAAAGCATAATATCTACGTTGCAGGTAATCAAAGTCATAATGAAACTATCTCTAAACATGCATGAAAAGCTTGGAATCTCAGAAAATAAACATAGCATGTAAATAATATTACTTCAACAACAAGGGAGAAGAAAGAAAAACTCTATTTATAAAAATCTTTAACATTTATCCATAAAAGTGTAAGCTTGATGAACAAAATTGAAACTATCTTCTTACCTCTTTTCCTCTTTCTTTGTAGGTAAAAAAACTCATAAAAATTATCTCCAAAAACTAACTAAAACTCCCCACACGTTTTTTGCAAGAGTACCACTTAAAACCACCTCTAGAAAAAATCAGAACTAAACACAAATTCGTGTTTTAGGTATGCCGAACTAGTTCTGGGTAACCCCATTTGGGTGACATTGACTCACTCAATTTTCTATCATTTTTGACTTAAAATTCACGTAACTCCTTCACCATAGCCCGAATTAAGGTGCCATTTTTTCAGTTTTCTCGTGACTTCAAGCTCTTCGACTTTGCAGTTGGCTCCGTCTCCGAGTTTCGGGTGAAAAATTCCAAAAATGCCCTTCACTTCTCTTTTCTTAGGATTTCTTCCATTGTTTCGGTTTCCCTTTCGTGTTTACTTCCTTGAATTACCTGTAAAACATATGATAATTGCACAAAACAAGATGTACTTGCCAAATAGGGTCAGTAGCATGATTATAAGATAAATTCGGTTCAATAAAATTACACGGGATACTAAAAATGCCTAAATTACGAGGATAAATATGAAATGTTTACACCGAATCAAACCCCCTAACTTAGAACTTTGATCATCACTATCAATGAAAAAGAATTAGGGTATGGGTTAAGGAACTCACAAAAACTTTATTGGGATAGACTACATTTTTTGCAGACAATCGATAGCATTTAACGTATGCAACAAGCTATTAAACACCTACGTTCTTCGACTCAAAGAAAAAAAAATTAAAATACTCAAAAATTGTACAATTTAAATTCCTCAAAAATAGTCATCTTAAATTTATATCTAATAGTCTCAAATCGTAGTGTGTGTCCGCGAAGTCGAAAATTAAACCACTAACTTCCATCGATTGATCATTATGTTACTTCCTAAAAATTCATTTTGATTCAATTCTCATGGATACACTCACAAACGAATCACTCGTAATGTGGCTATTTCTCTCGATATGCGTGATTTATAAGAGTAAATATAATGGAACACAAATTCATGCACACAAATTTGAAAGATGTAATTTTTGTGGTGAAATGATCTCATCATCGGAATACGAAAAAATTCGGTTCTTATTCACACCAATCAATATCTTTTATTATCTTTTCGTGTCTGAGTCTCTCCACGCGGTAATTAATATTGTTATTCAGACTCAGTTAGGACTTTTTCGGGCTGTAAGGTGTATTGGAAAATATAGAAATTGTTAGGAAATTTCGAAGTTGGAAAGTTGTGCTTACTATGTCCTTTGGCGCTTTTTCGGCATTTTCCTTTTTCTCTTTTTCTTTTCTTTTTCTAATTTTGTGTTTTCTTTTTTTTGTTGCGCATTTTTCTTATATTTTTTTATTGCCTCCCTTTATTGCACCATTTGGACTTGCCAGATGAATTTTCTGATTTTCACAACTCCGGGCTAAATGGGCTTTTGGGGTTATCAAACGAAATTGAGAAATTTATTTGGCTCAATTGGGTTAGAAAAAAGGGATATTTTTCACACGTTTTTATGGCTACTATTTTTGGGTAACAAACTATAGCCTAACTTCATATATTCGAATTACTCATTATTTTACCATATGCGTCTCGAGATTAAAATTAATTTAGAGATATTTTAGCGCATTTTTCAAGACAACATTTCACTCGTTTCCCGTAACTGATCAAAATAAAAATTTGAGATCTTCAACAACTTAATTAAAACTGAATCTAACATTGAGTTAATTATAACTATGATTGATTTAATTTCTCGAAAAATAATGATAGGCTCCAAATCTCACCGGGTTTATTAATCTTCCCACTTATTCGTTAAATCAACTTTCATTTAATTTCCATCTTTGGTCAATTTCTTCTTAGTACATAAAAAATTTCAAATTGAGACTCTAAACCAAATTTTGCGACCTTTTTGAAGGTTTTGAATTTCAATTTTTATTTATTTTGAAGACAAATATATTTGACTTTTTCAGAGATGTTCATTTTTTTTTTGTGTGTGTGGGGGGAATTTTTTAAATTTTCTACTTTTTTTATTTTAGGGCATTTTAAAAATTTGTAAAGTTTTAGAAATATGCACTTGTCACCCCCATAACTTAGACTTTTGCATTGTCCTCAATCAAAAGGACTAAAAGATAAATAATAAAAAATAATAAGTGAGAGAATAAAACAACCAAATATTTAAAATGCAATTTTTTCATTTTCGCTACAATTTATTACAAGGCGGTAAAGGATAAATTACATATTTCTTGCAATGATGAAATGATAAAGAATAAAATAACTACATAAAGAAGGAGCAACAAAACAACACAATAGATGAGCTAATTTTAAGGGCCAGTGGTGTTGGATCACGGGTGAAAAGGGGAAAAGAGTGACTAAATTTGGTGGGAAAACACAACTGGGGGGAGAATCTGTCATCAGGTCATTCGAACCGGTTCGAGTGTGTAGGTGAACCGGTTCGGCCTGCGATTCGGCCAAACTCGCTACCTCAAACTTTAAATATGCCATATTTTTTCCATTCTAAGTGTTCTAGCCCTCAATGTCTTCTCTACAAAGTATATCAAGACTACCTAAACACTCGGGACCTCGGGACACATCAACCTCATTCTCGAAATGTGCGTACGCACTCCCGTGCATGGAAACCCAACGTGGTGCTCAAAACTTTCCTAACTCGTGACCTCTACGGACCTCTAAACTATCCTAAAACTAAATTTACTCACTAATATACACACGGATCACCCCATACACGTAGGGGGTGTGATGACCTCTCTCTCCCTTGTAAAAACTCATTCGACACCACGCACGGGGTCCGATGCTCTCCTCGTATCCCTCTTCCTCGCAACGTAAACCAATATTCGAAACAAGTGGGTATCGGCCCCATATATAAGGGTAACACCTTGAGGTTCGTGATGATAACGTGAGTGATACCCTTATGGTTCCCAATCGAATCGCAACATACTTGTCCCGACTTGAAGGGAACATCTCTATGAAAATTGGAAGGACATGTTAAACCTAGATTCCCCTGAGGTTCAAAAACGCATGTGTCGGGCTCTAAATCGGACAAAACACTAGGTCTTCCCTCGATCTAATTCAAGAACTCAAGTGGCATGGGTGGTTGGTCACGAAGAAGGAATTAATATATCCTATGTTTCCATTCATTCTCTTCTAAGTGGCTAAATGAGTCCAATAAAGTTTGGACTTCAATAGTGAGGCTCTCATCCAATGGCCTGAATTCTTTCTCAGAGTCCTCTAGGCTCATATCCCCTAACTCTCTTCTTGCTCGACCTCCAAATCCTTTCTCATACTCTCATCATGACTCTCTCTCTCATTCATGCGTCCGTGTACCCTCTCTCTCTCAATTGCAGTCACTAAACACACATCTTCTACCTCTCGCTTGATATCAGAATTATTGCTCTCCCTTTTCGTAACAAAACACACCCCTAACGGCTCTCTCGTGTGATTCCTCTCAACGAGCTCATGTATTGTCTCATCCATAAGATCCATTTCTCATAATTTTCCTTCATCACCCTCGTACTTGGTGATGTTGAAGATGTTTGTTTCAAGAGTCAGTTTCCCGAATGTGAGTTGCATTTTCCTGTTGCGTGTGTTAATCAGTGCATTAGATGTAGTTAAGAATGGGTGGCCAAGTATCATGGGAACATGGTTACTCGAGAGAGAGGAGGGTTCCTTTTCCCAAATGTCAAAATCCACCAGTAAGTAGAAAGTGTCAACTTGGATGATCACATCCTCAACAATCCTCTGAGGTATCTTCAAAGAATGATTCGCTAACTAGAGAGTTATCTTTATGGGCTTAAGCTCCCCAAATTCTAATTGTTTACAGATGGAGTAGGGGAAAATGTTAACACTCGCCCCTTGATCCATTGATGCTCTCTCAATTTTGTCCTTCCCCATGATGCAAGAAATGGTTAGGGCACCCGAATCTTTAAATTTTGGTGGAAGGTCACTCAGCAGTACTGCATTGACGTTCTGTGCTAAGAACATATTTTTGTTTACCTTTAGCCTACATTTCACCGTGAGTAAGTCCTTTAGAAACTTAGCGTAAGTGGGAATTTGCTTTATGGTCTCGAGACAAGATAAATTAACATTTAATTTCTAGATAGCGTCTAGGACGTGGTCACGGGAGGTCTCTTTGGAGTGAGAGACCAACCGTTGAGGGTGTGGAGTAGCAATGGGAAGCTTTAAAACCACCTTGGGCCTAACTGTGCCATTATTATCACTCTTTCACAAAGGGACATCTTCGGCCTATTTTGTGTCAGGAGAAATCTCCTTGTCATTTTGCTCGTCGTGTGGAGGAGGTGACAAGTCAACGACTCTCCCACTACATAGAGTGGTTACCTCACTACATTGCTCTTGATACTTATCGAGGTTAGAGATAACATAGTTTTGACCATGAGGGGGTTTTTGGCCCTGGGCGGGAAACTTACCCTTCTCTTGGACACTCAAGGAATATTGCAATCTAGAAATATTCGCATTTATTTTGGCAAACATTCTGGCATTTTGACCGTTGGCTGTCGATTGAGCTTGCATAAATTGGTTCAAAGTAAACTCGATATTTCTCCGTGATGGGGTTATATAGGTTATGGGATGCACTGCTTGCATGTGTGTAGCTTGTTTAAGATGTCGAGGCGGTGGTGGAGGAGGGGAAATGTGTGAACTAGGATTTAACACAACATGTCGGTACCCACAACTAAAACCGGGATGGTTCCTCTACGAAGGTTTATAAGAATTCCCGTGAAGGGAATTAAAATTACCCTTAAAATCTCATGCTGTTTCCACTTTCTCTTGAAGCATAACTTTGTAGGCAGGTATCGTTGAGAATTCCTTCATTGAATGCCCCGTCTCGTAAATACCGCACATCTCCTCTATCTCTTCTCAAGTGGAGAAGGATGTTTCTCTTCCTCGGGATTCGACTACGTCTTCCAGTCTTTTAACAAGATGGTTGATTTAAAGTTTCAAGTCGACTTCTTTGTCTAACTAATAGAGTCCAGACACTTAAAGAAGTGTGGACATTTTTTAAGGCTAGGTTTTGGCATTTGGATCGGATGTGTCCCACGCTTAGGTAGTCTCGGCGACATACTTAAGATTAGCCTTGGCATTGTCCTCATCCAACACTATAGATTGCCCTTGGCACATAGTTTCCACGAGTTATTAGGAACATAATTTGAGCGTGTGATGAATAAAGGAGATAAGTCTCCACTTATCAAATCCATGGTGTGGTCACATATTAAGAAACTTGTTAAACCGATCACAAAATTTATATAAAGGCTCATTATCATGTTATTTAAACGTTTGAATTTGAACTTTTATGGGGTTGGTTCGATGTAGGGGAAATAATTTCAAGATAAACTTAGCTTGCAGATATCTCCTTGTTCCTATAGAGTTTCGTGCCAAATACCATAGCCAAGTCTTGGACTTGTCCTTTAGGGAGAAGGAAAAACGTTTTAGACGATTGATGTTTTGGGTGAACGTTTGATCGCTAAAAGTTTCACACGCCTCTTTGAACTCGCGGATGTGGAGGTATGATTTTTATGACTCCAAGTCAGGGAAGGTGGGAAGAATCTGATAACTCACCCATGCAAAAATGGAATTGCCCTGCATTATACATGAATATAATGAATCCCAGAGTGAGGGTTCTCTTGGGATATAAGAGGTTTCATATAAGGAGATATGGCAACTCAACCTCACCCGTACCGTAACTAACGTGATCTAACATTGCGCTCTCTCTTAATGATTCAAATACCTCGTTGGCCTCACTAGGTGTGTGACTAAGCGGGGAACTCGTGATGGAGTTAGGCGGTGTACGAGGTGGAACCCCAAAATGTAAAGCATTTGGGGGTGTGGGCTATCACGATCGTACTCAACAACGGGATTCGTGTGAATTCTGGTAGGAGTGGATTGAGGAGATTGCGTTTAAGGATTTAAAAGATTCTATATAATTTTATTTGAATTTTTGATTTTATGATTTTTTTGGCCTTTTTTTAAGAATTAGAGTTAAATTTTTTATTAATTCGACCTAACCTAAATGCCTACCAAATCGTCAGCAACGGCGCTAAAAACTTGACGCGACTTTAAAAGTTTCTCTAGTGCATGCTTATATCGGCTCAAGTGTAAGTTGGTCATGTAAGTAACTCTAGAACATTCAAGAATCAAAGACGGATCCGAATATCAAGTTCTTTATCAAAAAGACTACGCAAAGTTTACTTTGGTAAGGTTATGTTTTTAATACCTTAACTTTATACACATAGATCTTTTGGGATATTTTTACAAAATATTTTCTAAGTGTTGGAGCGGACTTTTTCGTCAAAATTTGAGAATGAGTATTTTTTCTAAGTATTGGAGCGTACATTAAAAATAATATTTTTTGACATAACAGTCATTTAAACGACTTTGCTCTGTCGTTGGAACGACATTTCATTATCGCGTGAATGACACGCGTATGTCGTTCCCGCGAGATCTCTTTCTTGTTTGAACGAGATCGTATACCGAGGTGGCACAATTTTGTATAAATACTAATTAAATGGTTTTATTTTCATTGAGAAGTCCCAGCGTTTTGAAAGACAGAAAACTGCGAAACTGCAGAATCCTTTTGATTTCTTCGTTTAGGGCTTAATCCCTTTTCGTTTTCAATTCACAAAAATCCCATATGCTTTGGTGAATTATTTTGGTATTCAAGAGCACTGCTTTTCTTTTGTTCATCCTTTGTGCGGAGATCTCTACAACCGAGAGCTGGATGCTATTGTGGAGGGAGTCTTTACAGATTTTTTTGGGTTGTGGTCCTTGTGGTATAGCTGTGCGTGAACCACTGCAGATTTATAGACGTTGATTTGAAGGTTTGACGAAGACACCGTGTTACAATTGTGGGCGATTATTAGGTTTTATGTAAGTCAATGGTCTTGTAAACTTTTCAAAGTTCTAGAAATAAAATGTTTTTCCCTTCGGGAATTTTTCCCGAATTATTGTTTCGCATGCTATATCTTATTTGTAATGACACGTAGTTCCATGTTTTAGGAATGAACTAAAATTGATTAGAAATTGGAAGTTTGTGAAAACCACCCTTTGGGATTATTTTTCCTTTAAAAATTGGTATCAGAGCCTGTTGCACTAATTTACTATGTAGATCTTGTAGTGCATTTTTTTGTGGTTATTTGCGTTCCTCTCCTAATTTGTTTTAATCGATGGATCCTTATGTTGTTGACTGTGTTAATTGAGATGAGTTTGTTAAAGTTCATGACCATGCTAAAAATTTTAAAGTTTAAATTTGAAACTTTGCAAAAGAATTAAAGTTTTGAAAAAAGAAAATTCTCTCTTTTAAAGTAAGAATGAATATTTGCAAGTGTTTCAAACTCAAAGTGATATTTGTCATGAGCACTTTGGTAATTTATGTATTGATTTTGATTCTTTAAAAATTGCCAAAAAGGAGAGTGATGAGAGAGTCCTAGTTTTAGAGAAGGAATTGGAGGACTTAAAAAATAATAGGGTTCTGGTTTGTGCCGTCGAGGATAAAATATTAATCGATGATTTTACGGCACGTGGATAGACTCTTAGGGATAAGTTTTTTTTAATTGAGGGAGAACGCGATAAACTGTCAAGTTTAATTGAAAATTTGAAAAAGAAATCCCTATCTTTGGAAGAGTCTAATTCTTTGCTTGAGAAAAAATTTTGAAGTTGAAAAATAATTTGACAGACTCAAGTAGGTTTGATAGTGGTGGTAATAGATATTCATGTCCTAATGCTTCCGTTGCTAAAGCCAAAACCATGATTTGTTTTAGAGGGTCAACCATTCCTAAGGAAATCAAACAAGGTCAACCCATAGGCGTTATTCCACCCGTTTACACATGTTCATATTGTGTTAGGAACGATCACCTTGGGAGGTTATGTTTTGATCTTGGAAGAAGTCCTAAGAAGTTTTTGTCTAGTGTTCATGTGGTTCCTAAAGCCCCCACACGTCATTTCACATATGTTTGGGGTTAGGTAATCACTTTTAAAGGAACTAGATGGTAGACTTGTTGATTCTCGTTTGCTTGCACATGATTCTTCTCATGCTATATCATATAGATGATTGTGTTCGCGTGTTTGTCAGACGGTAGTTTTTTCTTTCATGATATTTATGTTTGCTAGCGTTGTGACAAGTAATTTTTGTATAAATTTTTTCTTTTGACAAATTTTGAAAAATTCTAAAAGATTTTATTTAGATAATTTTTTTGAAAAATCCAAAAAGAGTTCTGTATTTTGTTTGCACCATTTATGGATGAACACTTAGGATGACCAAGTCACAATTTCATTCCATTTACCCATGT
The DNA here is from genome assembly GCA_949130495.1 of Sambucus nigra. Classification (NCBI taxonomy): domain Eukaryota; kingdom Viridiplantae; phylum Streptophyta; class Magnoliopsida; order Dipsacales; family Adoxaceae; genus Sambucus; species Sambucus nigra. Next base: position 531,214,946 of record OX422215.1, on the reverse strand, counting down.
GACTATTTGATAGTGTTTTGTGATAATAGGCAATTCATCCATGTGCTTTATATGTAAGGATATATTTCTCATGTTCGTTATCTTACATTTGTATATGTCGTACGCCGCTACATTTGGCACGTCTCTACACGATCTCATACGACGGTCTCAATCCGACTTTCGAGAATCATGCATTCATCGTCTCCATCAAGTGTCCCACATCTGCCTCAATGACTTCACGTTCCATAATTTTAGGCCCGAAATGCAAGTGGTACGAAAGAGAAGTCAAAACAGTGAAAGAAGGCTAGATATGGATGTTCAAGGGAATTTTGGTAATTTTATAGCCACTGTCCAAAGGTCTAGTCAACTGTAAAGTTCAAGAGCTCGCCGCAATGAAGATATTGGAAGAAACGACACCTCAATCCGAGCTACGGTGAAGAAGTTATGGCCCTTTGAAAATGGAGAAAAATCGAAGAAAAATCCATGAAAAATGCAAGTGTTCAGCCCCATGTTCCAGCGATTTTTCACGAACCCAAGCCAAACCGGTTCGGGGGGCGAACCGGTTTGCGGTACACCCGAACCGGTTCAGGGTACCTGTTGCTGGCATGATTTTTGTGTCAAATGCTATCACCACTTTAAACCACTTTTGAAACATGGTAAGCAAAATCCGGCCCTTCTTCCTCTATGTTTTCCTAAAGATGTTTTTTGAGCTTTAATCTTCCCTTATAAATGCACACCTCTCTTCCATTTACACGTGCACAACATAAACCTTGAAATGATCTATTCTACTCATTGAGGAGTATTTTGTGGAGAAGCCGATATCTTCTTCATTGCTTCCCATCTGGAATTCTTGTGGGAGATTCCAGCTGACGATATCGAAACCGACACCTGTGGGTATTTCGTATGTCACACTTATTTTCATTATAATCCGTGTAACCATTATTTACAAATTAAACTTAAAATAATATGGTTTTGCCCTACGGGGATTTTTCCTGATATGTTGTGTCACATACTTTATGTTATTTGATAAATCATCTAGATGCATGTTTTGATGATTTAATTGAAATACTGTGTTCAATTAAATATCTTCTTAATTTTAATGCATGTTTAGGGGCTATATTTATTTGGTTCAAAAATATACTCTAATTAAAAAATGGTTTACTTGGAAACTTGCGAATATTTTTTTATTAGATATCACACACCGCGTTTTCGCACTTTTCAAATTGGTACCAGAGCGGGTTGCGCTATTTCATCGCGTATTCCTATTTTCCGAAAAATAGTGTGATATTGATTTTTTTTTAAAATCTATTTTCTGTTTATTCGCATTTTTTCCAATGGAACATCCATTTAATATGATGCCAATTTTTTACGGGTCTAATTATGCCTGCTGGAAAGCTCGTATGAAATCTTATTTAAAATCCATTGACGAGCGTGTTTAGTTGCTTTGTGAAAATGGGTGGACACCTCCCACAGTCACCATTGATAATATCACCTCTTTAAAACCTATGTCAGCCTGGACTCAAGATGATTTTAAAATGACTAATTTTAATTCTCGTGGTCTGAGTGCTATTTCTGGAGCTGTCACTCCCGATGTGTTCCGCCAAATTATTTTGTGCACCACGTCCAAAGAGGTATGGGATGTTTTGAAACTGACACATGAGGGTACGAACGCGGTTAAAGAATCAAAGTTACAAAATTTGACCACCCAATTTGAGACTATCACCATGTTCGATTCTGAATGCTTTGATGATTTTTATGCACGTTTGTCGGACATTGTTAACACATGTTATCGATAACACGCGTGTCATTAAAATGATTTTGAGATCTCTTCCAAAACGCTTTATTCGTAAAGTCACTATTTTGAACTCTTTGGGAAATTTGAAATCACTTAAGTTGGAAGAACTTCTAGGAGATCTTCAAACCTACGAGATTGACATGTTTCCCCAAACCATTAAGGCTAAGGATAGAGGCGTTGCTTTAAAAACTCATTTTAAGAAAAAGAAAGAAAAAGTTTGTGAGTCCGATTATGAGGGAAACGTTGATGATTTGTCCTTATTTGCGAAAAATTTCAAAAAAGTTTCTCAAAATTTCTAAAGAAAATTCTTTCAATGAAAAGAGATTTTTTGATAAAAATAAAAAGAAAGGAAAGGCCAAAGAAAGAAGTGAGAGGGAAAAAGAGAGCGAGTCGAATAAGGAGTGTGAGGAGGAGTTTGAGAACGTGACTTTTTTTGAATGTGGGGTAAGGGGCATAAGACATTTGAGTTTCCTGTGTGGTTTAGAAAGAAAGGAAAGAATGTAGTCATTCCCGCCACACTTAGTGATAGTAGTGAAAGTGAGAATGATAAGACTAGTGGTGAGAAGTCTGTTGCTTTTCCGAGTTGTGTGAGCACACCCTCCTTATCCCACAATTGTGCTCATGAATGCGATAGTGATGTTTTGAGCTCTTAAAGTGAAGAAAAATGCGAGAGTGAAAGTGGAGATGAAAGTGAGCTCCAAAAAGTGTTTAGAGATTTGTACACCGAGACCTTGAAGACGAAGAATTATAATATAAATTTAGGAGAGAAGGAGTTTTTAAGAATGGAGTTTGCACATTTAGGTGAGCAAGTAAAGTTTTTGGTCAATACTTCACAAGTTTTAACGAAGGTTTTTCATAAGTTGTTACCACCTTTTGAAAACCCCTCCGCACCTAACTGAAAAAGCGGAGTTGGATCCCCGCTGATTAATTGTCCCAAATTAAAATGTAATTCCCTTTTTTTAAATAAATGCGGAAGCGTTGAAAGATGATGGTTCAACAAATACACAAGGCCGAGTTTTAATATCTTAAGAAACAGATTAAAACATATATAATTCAAGTCCTAGAATTTGCCTAAGTCATAATTAACCATTATTCAAAGTTAGGCGAAACCAATTAATGCAAGCGACTTGAATAAACCAAATTTTACCCAATATTAAATTAAAGTCCCAATTTAATTTAGTGTGATTGTAAAACCAAATTTTATCTTGAAATTAATCTAGCATGCGTTCTAAGTGATGAGCAAGATAAAATAAACAAAGTCACACTACACCGCGATGTACGAGGAAAAACCCACTAACGGGAAAAAACCTCGGGACGGCCCTAGCCTCAAATCCACTAAAAATGGAATTAAAAAATACAAGACAAAAGACTTACTTCCTAAACTCGAACCCTCTCAAGCCGTGATGCTCCTTCTTGTATCAACCTCCAATTAGCGGATAACCAACGGAGCTCCACCGTGGTCTCGGAATTCATCCAATTAGGCACATCGTCACCCTAACATGGAGCCTTTCTCCAAATGGGTAGAAATGAAACGAACTTCTCTTCAATTCGGTGTAGAGAAAAACCGGTGCCAAAACAATCTCCAAGCAATTGATATTTATATAGAAGCTTGGATAAACAATTGGGTGTAAACTAGAGTGTGTATTAAATTTTTTTTTGAAGGAATTACACTCAAAACATGAACATTTTCCTAAAATTAATTTTGCTCTCAAACTCTCTCTTGGAGATAAACTAAGTTGGAAAAGTTAGGAAAAGTTGTCTTGGAAAATGTGTTTCCCGAACATAATTAAGCATGAAAAAAGTTGGTTGAAAACCAAGTGGAAGAGTGGGGAAAAACTGCAAAAAACTGCCAAATAACTGTTCCCGCTAGAAGTTCGTTCGAACGAACTTGATTCTCGTTCGAACGAGACTTCTAACGAGTGACCAGCCTGGGCTCGTTAGAAGTTCGTTAGATACCTCGTTAGAACGACCATTCGTTCGAACGACATATCGAACGACATATCGAACGACTGTCCAGTTAGGGTCGTTGGCAAAACTCGTTCGAACGAACCTGGTTCGAACGACAAAACTCGTTCGAACGACAAAGGTTCGAACGACAAAACTCGTTCGAACGAAAAAACTCGTTCGAACGACATTTCTAACGAACGACCAGAAAGATTGAAAAATTTGATTTTGGCCTAGAAACTTTTATATACTTATTTTTAAGTTTCTAATTGATTCTTTCTGAAAATAAAATGCAGTTTTAATTCACCTAACACCCAATACAAATTGTTCCAAGCTCCTATATACATATAATTACATTCATACCATGGGAGCATGGAACCTTAATTGATGACGTAGAAACGAGGCACACAAAGCGGCATTTTGATGAAGCTTTAAGTTCTTTGCCGCTACGTCTTCAATACATACTTCATAGGCTTGAGAATATTACAATAAATACTATCCTATGAATAAATGTTTTTGTCCGGAATTGAGCCAAAACTATATATGGACTCAATTGGAAATTTGTGTCCTTACAAATCTCCCCCTTTGGCTATTCCGGGACAAAAACCAAACAAAAATCCTAAAGGGCCGTCAAGCTCTACTAGACTCAAAACATAACCCGCCCAATCTTGACTCAACCCAAGGATTAAACTCTTTGCCATAGAAAGATGCCGCTATAGAATAATTCCTGCACACTTAAGCAAACTCATCAAATGCATAGGGAATATCAAAATATTAAATGCAATTAATTAATTACTCCCCCTAAATTAATTCTCCCTTTAAACACATGACCTACTTAGAAAGACGTCTCCCCCTAAGATAAATCTCCCCCAAATGAAGATACGATAATAATAGGATTAGATACCATTTCTCCCCCTATCATCATTCTCCCGCTTTTTGTTCGGGAATAGGCAAAGGATAAAGAACTAAGAAACAACAAGTGAAAGCTTAAAGTGATAAGACATGAAAGCATATGGGCAATTAAAAACAAGGCAAAGACAAACAAATATCATATATATATATACTAGAAATATATCAATGAACCACTTGCATATATATATAGATATAAACACACACATGACACAAAATACAATAAGTTTGCACACTCGTATGGCAAAAATGTGTCATATGGAAACAAAAGTGTAGGGGTGTGAACAAGCAACAATTAAATTTAGACCTAAACACTTAAGAAACGTTCACGGAGTTCTCATTTGATTGCAAACTTCATCACAGTTAAATATAACCTCATGTGACAATATAAAGATTGAACTCAATGAACAAACATACACAATGCATACAAGCCCAGCATGATGATGATTCTACAAACCAAATAGAGTCATGACATTAAAGACAACTAGGATAAATGGACATTGTGCAAACCGTTGATATACCATCCAATTCTCCCTCAATGAGCATATATATTCTTTTGTTTGTGAATGAATATATCAAACAAACATAAGCCTTGGCAATTGATTTCTGTTTAATGCCAAATATTCTATTTTTAGGCCTTTGGATCACGTATTTCTTTTAAATCCAATCAACGGTGGCTTACTATCGCAAAGGATTTAATTCATCCTTTCGGAGCCCTTCCCCGTGCATATATGAATTTATCATGTTTTCATTTTTCACACAAATCTCACATGCAACGGATTTTGACATGCACTAGTCCTCCTAGGTCATAGATATGTAGATGACTAGATTGATAGGAGAACACCTCAAAAAGCTCAAATATAACATGTGACATTAAGATTTCAAAATAGCTCGTGCATGTGTGAATAGAGGCATATAGAAATAGAATCCATTTAAACAATACAAAATCCAACTACTCCATATAAAACATGGTAAAGAACATTTTAAGGATTGAAAATCTAAACCAAAAGTTCTAGCCACATGGGAGCGTAAACGATAGGATTCAAACAAAAATATATGCCACATAAAGTGTGTCAAACAAAAATACACACAAAAATAAAATCTTTTTGAGTTTTTAACATTTGTAATCAAAAATAAATATTTACTCAAAAGGACAAACAAAAATCATTTGTATTTTTCATTGAGCTTAAATGAAATAAATAAACCACAAATGATAAACAAAAATCTTTTTATATTATGGAGTTGATTCAAACACAAAATATAATACAAAAAGATAAACAAGTCATAATTTCTAGCATGTGATATGAAATAAGGCAATGACTAGAAAATGACTAAACAAGCATACATTTAGCATATGAATATAGCATGAAGTACAAACGCTAAAGTATGCAAACACTAACACATTCATCCTTTAGATTTAGCAAGGGAGGAGGCATGTGTAAGTAAATGAGAATCAAAATCCCTATTTTGTAAGGCAACCAAGTCGGATTTCCTAACCCAAATAAATGAAGAATTAGTATCTTGGGGTGTAAGAACGTTAGCTATCGTGGTTACTTTACTATGGGATTTTCTAGGAATTCGTTTAAGATCTAAACAAAATTTCCTAAGATGACCTTATCGACCACAATGAGTACAAGTGAGAACATGTCGAAAAGATTTTCTTAAGGAGGGATCTTGAAAAGTATTCCTAGTTGATTCTCCTAAAACATTGGTTTGGGCATTATGAGTAAATTCATTACAAGGATTGAAGCCTAAACCACAAGTGTCATTTTTAATTTGGACCGTTCCTAACATTTTATCTAGTTTTTCTGAACGACATTCCAAATCAAATTTGACATTGCTAGAATCTTTTAATTTATTTTCCAAATCTAAAATGGTAGATTCTAGTAAAAAATTACACTCTTCAAAAGCAAGAAGCTCCTTTTTCAAGGATTCCATTAAACCCCTAAGGCCATCTCTCTCGCCTTCTACGTATTATAGCTTCTCTCGAAGAGTCCTCTCTTGAGTCCTAAGGTCTTCTATTAAGGCACTATCATCAATGACCTTGACACTCTTTCTTAAACTCACTTCTAACTTCAAATTAGCTCTTTTCAATTTAATAGATTCTTTATATAATTCATGAAAAGCATTTTGAAGTTCACTCATATCAACCTCTTCTTCATTTTCACTCTCTCTTTCTTCTTCACTCTCACTATCATAAAAAATAAGAGAATCATGAACAATGACCTTGGAAGTGCCATGTGCTATAATTTCATCATCCGATGAGTTCTCATTATCACTCACATGTCTAGCCATAAAAGCCACAAATTTTTTCTTAGTGGGGGAATCGGGCTTCTCTTCCTTATCACTATCACTAAGGGTCGCATTATATGAAATGGGTCGTTTACCCTCTTTCCTTAGTTTAGTGGGGCACTCATAAGACCTATGGCCATAACCTTCACAACCAAAACATTTATTAGACTCGTCCCTATCAATATTTTCATTACTAGGTTTAGGGATCTTATCGGCTTTAGAAATCTTCTCGTTTTTATCATGTTTAGAAGATTCAAATTTCTTAAAATCATTTTTAACTTTATCTTTGTTAAATTCAAGAAATTTTCTAAATTTACGAGCAAACAAAGCCATATCTTCCGAGTCACTATCACTATCGCTCTCTACTACTTGTTTGGCCTCTTTTCGGGCTTTTAAAGCAACGCCCTTTTCAATTTTCTTTTCAGTTTTAGAGGGAAACATATCTAGTTCATAGGTTTGTAAATCACCTACAAGCTCTTCTAATTTGGTAGAGGCTAAAGTGGGTAAAGAATTTAAAACAGTCACCTTTGGAATAAATCTATCAGGTAAGGACCTTAAAATTTTCTTTACAACACGGTCGTCAGGTATTTTCTCTCCCAAGTTAAAGGATGAATTGACAATATCAGAAAGTCTAGCATAAAATTTATCAAAAGTTTATTTTTCATCCATTTTGATAGTTTCAAATTGAGTGGTGAGGTTTTGGAGTTTTGAAGCTTTAACGACACTAGTTCCTTCATGAGTTAATTGTAAAATATCCCAAGCTTCTTTAGCGGTTTCACACGTCATAATACGTCGGAATTCATCCGGTGCGACAGCGCTAAACAAGGCATTTAAACCTCGGGAATTAAAGTTTGCTAACTTAAACTCATTTTCAGTCCATCTATCAACGGGTTTGGGAACATGTATATTTTCAATTAAATGTGTTGGTGGGGTCCAACCGTTAACAACAGACATCCAAACACGTTCATCGATAGATTTAAGTGCCGATTTCATTCGCGCTTTCCAATACGCGTAGTTTGAACCATCAAAAATAGGAAATTTTGAAAATGGAGAAAATCCATATTTAGCCAAAAATTAAAGGATCTTTAACGAAATAATTTATCGTATTTGGCTCTGATACCAATTTGAAAAAGCGGAGTGGGATCCCCGCTGATTAATTGTCCCAAATTAAAATATAATTCCCTTTTTTAAATAAATGCGGAAGCGTTGAAAGGTGATGGTTCAACAAATACACAAGGCCGAGTTTTAATATCTTAAGAAACAGATTAAAACATATATAATTCAAGTCCTAGAATTTGCCTAAGTCATAATTAACCATTATTTAAAGTTAGGCGAAACCAATTAATGCAAGCGACTTGAATAAACCAAATTTTACCCAATATTAAATTAAAGTCCCAATTTAATTTAGTGTGATTGTAAAACCAAATTTTATCTTGAAATTAATCTAGTATGCGTTCTAAGTGATGAGCAAGATAAAATAAACAAAGTCACACTACACCGCGATGTACGAGGAAAAACCCACTAACGGGAAAAAACCTCGGGACGGCCCTAGCCTCAAATCCACTAAAAATGGAATTACAAAATACAAGACAAAAGACTTACTTCCTAAACTCGAACCCTCTCAAGCCGTGATGCTCCTTCTTGTATCAACCTCCAATTAGCGGATAACCAACGGAGCTCCACCGTGGTCTCGAAATTCATCGATCGGGGAATTAGGCACATCGTCACCCAAACATGGAGCCTTTCTCCAAATGGGTAGAAATGAAACGAACTTCTCTTCAATTCGGTGTAGAGAAAAACCAGTGCCAAAACAATCTCCAAGCAATGGATATTTATATAGAAGCTTGGATAAACAATTCGGTGTAAACTAGAGTGTGTATTAAATTTTTCTTGAAGGAATTACACTCAAAACATGAACATTTTCCTAAAATTAATTTTGCTCTCAAACTCTCTCTTGGAGATAAACTAAGTTGGAAAAGTTAGGAAAAGTTGTCTTGGAAAATTTGTTTCCCGCACATAATTAAGCATGAAAAAAGTTGGTTGAAAACCAAGTGGAAGAGTGGGGAAAAACTGTAAAAAACTGCCAAATAACTGTTCCCGCTGGAAGTTCGTTCGAACGAACTTGATTCTCGTTCGAACGAGACTTCTAACGAGTGACCATCCTGGGCTCGTTAGAAGTTCGTTAGATACCTCGTTAGAACGACCATTCGTTCGAACGACATATCGAACGACATATCGAACGACTGTCCAGTTAGGGTCGTTGGCAAAACTCGTTCGAACGACAAAACTCGTTCGAACGAAATCTGGTTCGAACGAAAAAACTCGTTCGAACGACATTTTTGACGAACGACCAGAAAGATTGAAAAATTTGATTTTGGCCCAGACACTTTTATATACTTATTTTTAAGTTTCTAATTGATTGTTTCTGAAAATAAAATGCAGTTTTAATTCACCTAACACCCAATACAAATTGTTCCAAGCCCCTATATACATATAATTACATTCATACCCTTGGAGCATGGAACCTTAATTGATGACGTAGAAACGAGGCACACAAACCGGCATTTTGATGAAGCTTTAAGTTCTTTGCCGCTACGTCTTCAATACATACTTCATAGGCTTGAGAATATTACAATAAATACTATCCTATGAATAAATGTTTTTGTCCGGAATTGAGCCAAAACTATATATGGACTCAATTGGAAATTTGTGTCCTTACACTAACGATTGAGGTTTAACTTGCTTACTAGCATAGGATGATTTTCACGTCGACATTATTTGCCTATTGCTAGTATGTATCTTGTTTGTATAAATTTTTGCTTTTAGATTTTATTTTGATAAATTTATTTGAAAAATACAAAAAGATTTTATTTTGATAAAATTATTTGAAAAAAAATAAAAAAGATTTAATAAAAAATTTAGAAAAGAACATAAAGATTTTTGTATCTACACCTTTTATGGATGAGCATTTAAGATAGCCAAGTGACAATTTCATTCCATTTATTAATGTGACAATTTGACAGTGTTTCGAGACAATATATCTTGTCATCAATATGCCTTATAATGTTTCGAGTCATTAGGATGTAATTTAGAGTTACTTCCTACATGTTTGACTCATGATTTCCTTTATTGCACACATGCACAGATTTGTTTGATATTTGTACTTGTCTTATCACATGTTGGTTGGGTGTTTTCACTTCAATCATGTCCTTAAAACGAACCAAGCGTGATAAAACTAGATAAGAAAGGTGTGCATGTAAAAACCGTTTTGGTGAGTCTGTATGATATTTTAAAAACGGGGAGGGGCTACGAAAGGTAATTATCTATCCTTTGCGCTAAAGCCACCGTTAAAACAGATCTAAAAAAGTGAGGAATTTTATTATCCGGGGTCCAAAGAGGTTAAAGGAGCCCGAAAAAATTTGAAGGCAATAAAAAGAAATACATGCCAAATATGGGCCATTAGGTTTCACCATCAATTCTCCAAAGTTTGAGAATTTTTTTTTGCACCTCAAAAAAATATATATATCTGAGGGAGTTTGGTTGGAAAATATAAACGGGTTTGCATGTCCTTGAAAATCTTGAAAAAGTGCTAAATAGTTTTGGACATTATTGGTGTGGAAATCACTTTTACTTTGATTTGTTGACTTTATTAAGAAGATGTCATCTAAATTCAATAATTTTTACACCTAAGGATACTTTTGATGTTCATTCGTTAAGAGTACACGTATGCATCGTGCACATGTGATTGATTGAGTTTAGTTACCTATAGAATGTGTTCACACCCCTACATTTACGCTATCATCAACTTGGTTGTTTTTGTGTTCTTTCATGGTGTGAATTCTTTTTGTATATATATTGTGTACAAGTTTTGAAAAATTCAAAAATAGAAGATTCTTTGATTCTTTGTTGTATATTTTGAGTAAAAATTTGAAAAATTAAAAAAAAAAAACTTTTTTTGTGACATTTTCCATATTTATGCTTCTCATATCTGTCTATTTGGGGACATCATAAAAATGGGGAGAATGAATTATGGGGGAGAATGAGGGAGAATGATTTATCTATGATTTGCTTAAACTTAATTGATATTTGATCTTTGCATATCATTATAAATCAAATTGTTGCGTGTCACGGGTATTTGCTTTATCTCATATGTGTAGGTACAAAGTCGATATCTATTGGATTGCACACCCTGATGAGAAAAGCTTTGGGAGTTTCTAGAATGTTGAAGATTTGAAGATTTTGAAGTTTTATTGAAGACATGTCATTTAGTATTCTCAGTTCGAGGGTTTAATGGGGATATTATATTATATGTCATTTGTTTTTGGGAGTTTGCATAATTTGGATTTTTTATGTATGTACCGACATAGACATAGGGAGAGATTTGTAAGGACATATTTCTCATGTCCGTTATCAATTTAATATGTCGTATACCGCTACACCGTCGAAGAACATTCAAGCATCAAAGACAGATCCGAATATCAAGTTCTTCATCAAAAGACTCTCCAAAGTTTAGTTTGGTAAGGTTATGTTTTTAATACCTTAACTTTACACTTAGAGCTTTTGGGATATTTTTACAAAATATTTTCTAAGTGTTGGAGCGCAATTTTTCGTCAAAATTTGAGAATGAGTATTTTGTCTAAGTATTTGAGCGGACATTAAAAATAATATTTTTTAACGTAACAGTCGCTCAAACGAGTTTGCTCTGTCGTTCAAACGACATTGCATTATCACGCGATGTCGCTTGAACGACACGCGTATGTCGTTCGCGCAAGATCTCTTTCTCGTTCGAACAAGCTCATATACCAAGGCGGCATGATTTGGTATAAATACTCATTAAATGGTTTCGTTTTCATTAAGAAGTCCCAGCGTTTTGAAAGACAGAAAACTGCAAAACTGCAAAATCCTTTTGACTTCTTCGTTTATGGTTTAATCCCCTTCTATTTTCAATTCACAAAAACCCCATATGCTTTGGTCAATTGTTTTGGTGTTCAAGAACACTGCTTTTCTTTTGTTCATCCTTTGGGGGGAGATCTCTACAACCGAGAGATACGTGTTATTATGGACGGAGTCTCTATGGAGTTTTTTGAGTTGCGGTCCTTGTGGTATAGCTGCACATGAACCACTACAGATTTCTAGCCATTGGTTTGAAGGTTTGATGAAGACACCGTACGTTACACTTGTGGGCGATTACCAGGTTGTATGTAAGTCAATGGTCTTGTAAACTTTTCAAAATTCTAGAAATAAAAGGTTTTGCCCTTCGGGGATTTTTCCTGAATTATTGTGTCACGTGCTATATCTTATTTGTATTGACATGTAGTTGCATATTTTAGGGATGAACTAAAATTGGTTTAAAAATGGAAGTTAGTGAAAACCACCCTTTGGGATTATTTTCCTTTTACAAAACCAATCTTAAAGGACGCCACGGAGACCTGCTCCGAGCAGTCCTCCACCTCTTTGAATAGCTCCCAATTTTTCTTCGCGTCGTCCTCGGAGCACTCCTGGGGCATTTTCTTTATTGTCAACAAAGAATCCACCTCTTCGGGTGGGAGATGCTGGTAATGAAGCGAGCTGTGAAGAGCTCTGCCATGGACTCGAAGCTCCTGATGGATCGGTGAGGTAGTCTCTCAAACCACTTTTGAACCACATCGTATAAGCTCGTCAGAAAGATCTTTCACATTAATGCGTCCCTGTGATTCCAACGGTTCCTAGGCTGCCTATACTGCCTAACATGGTCGATAGGGTCGGTCTTTCCATCGTAGATCTTAAACCTAGGCATTGCGAACTTCTTAGGGGCTTCTTATTCTTCTTCTATCTCCCTTGAGAAAGGGGATTTCATCTGGGTCCCGAGAACTCGCCTGGCCAGCTCTTTAGTCGACCTGACACACCGATGCGCTGGGTGTTGGTCCATTTCTCTTCGAACCAAATTTCGTATGTCATCGTTACCTCGGCCTGGTCTCCTATAACGGCGAGCTGATTGATGTTGCTCGGATAAGTCGTCATGTGACCAATGTCCCTCGATTTTTTGAGGCCCATGTCTTGGACTCCTTGCTTGGCTACGAGACTTGCTCGCCTGAGGTCTAGGAGTGCGATAGTGACGTTGCCTCGTGCTTGGATGGAGTTATCTCTCCATCTTTTCCAGTTTTCTCTTTAGGCGAGCATTCTCAGCTCCCTACTTACAAGTAGCTTCCCCTTGCTCTTGGAGTCTGGCCTCGTAGGCATCCATTAGCCTGGAAACTTGCGTCGACCTTGCTAGTCCCTGTCTCTCTTCTGAGGCCTATCGTTCTTGGCGAGGCCTTGGGTTTGAACGTCGAACTTCGGATCTAACCCTTAGAGGAATGGGTTGCTCTTGAATATCCCCTGCTTAAAGGGAATTACCGCTGTGACCAGACATTTTAGGTTCTTGATGGTGAAGGCTTTCTTCAAAGAAAAAACAATCGCTTCCCACAGACGACGCCAATTGTGGTGACAATAAATCTCAACACAAAAATAATAAGCAAATACGATCAGCAGAATAAATGAAGAACACAAAATATCTACAATCACATATGACACAAGATATACGTGGTTCGCTAAAATGGCCTACATCCACGGTGCTGATCTCTGTTTCTTATTTCTCTTTACTCTGGGGGAGTGTTTACAATTACGTGCCCTTTGCCCCGGGCTGAGGGTTTAATATATACATGTAATTTCTCAGAGAGTGGAGGTATTGGACTCCTCCACGTTAACCCATGATCCCTAGAATATCTCTTGAGAGATTTTAGGGGTTGAATGGGTCATAACTGAATTAGTTATGCACGAGGTCTTTAGACATTGGACCGAACTTAATCAGGCTACTCATCTGGGCCAGAATAGTTAATCGAGGTACCCACATGTATAGTGAGGGATTTATTGATTGTGGTAACTTTTTAATAAAAAAAACTAAACTATTGTGTGTGTGTGTGTGTGTGTGTACACAGAGAGAGAAGAAAAGCAGAGACCATGGAGTCTTGAACAAATGGGGACGAGAGTTCAGAGCCGAAAGAGAGAGAAGTTGAGAATTTAAGAATATTTTAGGGTTTTAAAATTTTAAAAGAAGTGCCCTTACTAATTAACTTGACAATAATATAGGAGTTAAATTTTAACTTAACTAAAGGGTTCAAACTAAAAACTAGAAGGTCCCTTACCCATCGCCTACGACCCCACCATATTTAAGGGCCCCTAAGTTTAATAACTGTTTATTATATTATATATAAATAAATATACCCATGAAAAAAAGTAAAAACACTTCCTATTTTCAAGGCTATTAAAAATAACCCACTAACTAAACCCATTAATCTCTGTTTTAAAGTACCAATCGTTTCATATATCTCTCTCTCTCTCTCTACCATTTGTTCATCTCTCTCTCTCTCTCTCTCTCTCCGTTTCATTTTATTTGCACAAAAACTCTTTACAAAAAATTTCAACTTGGCAAGATTATCTTGATATACAAAAAAAAGAATTTGCACAACACATTAAAAAAAAGATCTGGTGACTCTATAAAACTTCTCCCATACAAGGTTTGTTTTATATATAATATATATATATATATATATATATATATATATATATATATATATATATATATATATTATATTGTTAATGTTATTATATTTTATTTAAATTTTTTCTCTCTTTTATCTTATGAAATTGTTTAAACTTAAATGATTATGTTATTAATATGTTTTTAAATATTGATATATTGAAAGTGAAAATTTATTTTTTCAATTTGAGAAGTTTGTTGTTCGGATAATCAGATTGAATATACATCAGCGTTACCAGGTTCTATTGTTCTATAATAGTATTTGTTTGTTTATGTGAAATAATTAGAAGATCGACTATGTCGTAAGAAAGATTAAATGGGTTAGCTATACTATCCATTGAAAAAATATCGTAGCAAACCCTGAATACAAAAATATAATTCATGATTTTCAATCTCAAAAAGAATGAAAAATAAATTTTAATTAATCTATTTAATAAAAACAATTATTGAGAAAATGTAACATATATTTGATATAATATAATAATTTTTATAAAAAAAGGGTCCCATATTAATTTCTAGCCTAGGGCCCCAATTTTGCTTGAGACGGCCCTACCCTTACCAGCACCCATATTTAATGGAATAATACTAGACAACCCGGGAGCTAGTACCGGGTTGTCTAGTTGGCAACCTCATTTGTCCTTATTTGTGTAGTTGGCACCTCATTTATCTAGTTAGCACTTTATTTTTTTAAACAAATTTTTTCTAAAAAATATAAATTCGTATTTTCAATAAAAATATGTTTTTTAAAAACAAAACTAATTTAATAAGAATTTTTTAAAAAAAATATTTTTAAGTCATTTAGTTTCTCAAACACCCATTTACTAAATATTCTCTTATTTTTAAAGGTCCACGCCAGCGGCACCCCTTATTTTTAAACTTATTTTTTTTTTAATTTTACAATATTTAAAACATTTTTTTTATTTCTTAGAACTGTTTAAGTAAAAAAACAATTCCAATAAAAAAAAATTATTATGTTTAACTCATTTAGTCCCTCAAACACCTATTTACGTAATATTCTCTTATTTTTAAAGGTCAGCACCAACGACAACCCTTATTTTTAAACTTCATTTTTTTTAAATCAGTTAAAATACTTTTTGTATTTCATAAAGTTGTTTAGGTAAAAAAAAAAAAACTATTTTAATAATAATTTTTTTTTGTTATTATTTTTATCCCATTTAGTCCCTCAAACACCCATTTATTCAATATTCTCTTATTTTTAAAGTTCTGCGCTAGTGGCACCCCTTATTTTTAAACTTATTTTTTTTTTAATTTTACAATATTTAAAATATTTTTTGTATTTCTTAAAATTGTTTAAAATGCAAAGAAAAATGATTTTTTCATTTATACTAACTTTTATTTTTTAAAATAGTTTTTTTTTAAATATATATAATTTGTATATTAAAATAATATTTTTTAATAATGCATTTTTTTAAATTTATTAAAAATATTCTTTTCTATTAAAACAATTTTTTTATTAAGGAAATTTATTAAGCTGGAGATAGCTTTACAAATTCCATTCTATGCAACGTTTGGAGGGGATTAGGGATATATAAGGTCTGCCTTGGAACAGACGTTTGGATGGAAAACGAAGATGTAAGGTCCATCGAATTGCGTAAGGGAGATGCAAGGGTTGATAATAAATTGCATTTATACCTCTAATACAACTGTATTAGAGGTATAATATAGATGGCATGTTTTAATTCTTTGTTTTAATGCTTTAAATATGTAAGGGCTGAGTTACATATTTGCTTTTGTAGTCGGTTTGACAAAACAAAAACAAAGGCATACAAAAATCTATGCATTTGTGATTGAATGGAAGCGAATAGATTGTTAGTTGGTGAAATCGGAGAAATAAGAAAAGGGCCATGGAAAGCAGAAGAAGATAAGGTGCTCATTAATCATGTCAACAAATATGGCCCCAGATACTAGAGCTCCATTCGATCCAAAGGCCTCTTACAACGTACTGGAAATTCTTGTCGTGTCCGATGGTTCAATAAACTTCGACCCAACTTAAAAAAGTATTGTTTTCACACCATCTCTCTCAAATTTGTTTTATATACGCATGTGTGTGTTGGTATATATCTTACCGTATATGTAACATGAAAATAGATATTGATGATCACGAAGCCACGTAGGGGCTCCCAGTGGCCGTGGCGGATCCAGGAATTCGTGTCAGAATAGACTATCTTAAGATTATTTAAATTATTTTGAGAAAAATCATCAAAAATTCTATTAGGGGTGCGGTGAATTTTTATTTTGGACGAACTGAATATATATTTTAACACTGTTTTTATTTTATTTTATTTTATAAATTAACACTACTTTTTTTGGGGGGGGGGGGGGGGGGGGGCTGGGACACCCCCCCCCCCAAGACACCCCCTGGCTCCCCCCCCCCCCCCCCCCCCAAAGATCTGAATTTCTCTATTGCTGCTTTATGATATATGTGTGTATCTATGAGTACGAGTACACTTTCGAAAGTATAAGGTCTAATAATATGGAATAGTTATTTATCTTTTATTCTACAACACGTCTTCAACTTATAACTGAGTCCATCCGCCTATAAAGTGAGAGCCCTTTTTTTCCCAACCACTTCTCCAGCATCTTAATTATTTAACAAATTTCTCCTCTTCTTCTTTATCTGCTTAAAAAAAAGGCATATATCAAATAGTCTGTCGAACTTTTTTTAATACACGTTTAGTTCAGGCCTTTTTAAGTTCTTCACCATGTCAAAAAGGTTTCATCATACTGCTGGCGCACACCTTTAAAGATATGAGAATAAGGGACTTTTTGGTACAAAATAAAAGGATTGGACTAAATGTGTATTAAAAAAATGTTTGAGAGACTTTTCGGTATTTGATCCTAAAAAAAATAAAAACAGCCTCCTATAAAGCAAGCCATTTGTAAGTTTTTTTTCCCTCTGTCACGCACAAGTTACTTTATTTAATTAATACATTCTACAAACTTTTTAAAGTTATTTGTAATTTGGAGTGCACTTATTCTTCCTTATATTTAATTGTGTCATTGTTTCTTATATTAATATTTGAGGACCATTTGTAATGAAATCCGTTAATAACACATTTGGCACTAATTAGAAGGGAAAGTAAATGACTCTTTTGCCCCTCTAAAATATTATTACCATCTAATTTGATAACAAGCTATAGTTTTTTATAAACTTTTGTTGTAAAAAGTATACAAAAAAACAATTTCCCAATACATTATTTTTTTATTACAAAATAGTTGGATATAACTTATTTTAAAACACATGTTTTGTAAAAAAGTTTTAAGAAAAAAAGATTATTTCGTTATTTAAAAAAAGTTGACTTTTTTAAAATAGAATATAATTGTTTTTGGAACACTTTATACAAAATGACTTTATAAATACCTATTTGGAAAAAATAAAAAATAAAACATTTCGTAAAAAATGTTACCAAAAAACTGTTTTATAAAAAAAAAATTGTTTCATTATTATCGATGGATTTCATGATTTGAAGACACACGAAGTGCAATTCTGATAAAGTTTTGATATTCCTTATAATAAATATTTGCTTTGTTTTTCAAAAATTTTATAGTTTTTTTGTTGATATATACCAAAGATTAAATCCTGGTTTCGTCCCTGGGTTTTCTTGATTTTAGTTTGTGCATGTGTACATTTGTTGAAAATGCATATGATGTTTTTTGTATTTACTTCAAAGCAGTCGGGTGAAGTTTTCGCCAGAGGAGGAGAGGGTGGTCATTGATCTTCAAGTGAAGTTTGGGAATAAATGGTCGCGGATTGCGACGTATTTGCCCGGAAGGACGGATAATGACGTGAAGAATTTTTGGTATAATAGACAAAGGAGTTTTTCAAGGATTTTCCGCCGGCACCACCACCGTCTACTGAGGTAAGAAATTGGGTCAATTTATTAACCATAAAGTTTTTTTTTCATTCCTATTAACCATATAGATTTGAATACATATTTGTGTGAAGATTTCATATGTTTTCTGATATTAGTGCTTCAGAAATTTTTTGAATAATTTTTTTCCTCATATTCTCATTTTACAAGTCATTTTATTAATTTTATGGGGCATTTACAATTTTCTGTAACGTGTTTCAAAAATATTGTGGGTCAACCTGTGATGGATTTGATAAATTTCATGTTTTTTTTAAATAGTAGGGAGACCCAGTTTTATAACCTTGTTTTGGAACCGAGTGATGAGTCTTCGCCACATTGGGTGATGTTTTTTAATATTATTTTAATGTAACTCATTTGATCCATGCACCAACCAATGTGACAATGACAAAATGTCTTCCTAACATTGTTTTTTCTATTTATTTTATCCAGGCCGATGTATCGTTGCTCCTGTTGCCGCTTCAACCCGGGGATCTCAAATAATGACACATTGACACAGAGCAGGACCTATTTTTAGGACACAAATATCTCTCTTTCATTTATGCGAAGATGTTTTAGGCGGATCCAATTAATAGTTAATACTAGGCTCAATGCGCAGACAATTTAAAACCCCTGGATAATACTGATTTGGTGGAAAACACTCATCATGCATGCAATGCTAAATTATTTGAATCATATAAATAGATATCACCTCCATAAAGTAATACAACCCTTGTAGTAAAGCTATGCTTAGAAACTAAAATTTTAATGAAAAACATCACTGAGCATTAATTTAAGTTCCTAAGCATGGTTTTATTACACTTCGAAATATGTAGCCTACATTGTTTAATTGATATGTTGTGCCCTATGAGTTGAAATATGCATATTCTATAATGAGTGTCCGAAAATTGAGAATTTGAAGTGGTTCAAATGTATCACATGTCTTGCCCAATAGAAAAAAGTGCCGACGAAAATGTTCATTAAATTTGATGGAAGGTGAAGAGGAGTTTGCATTTTAGAGTCAGATGGAGGGGCATGTGAATGGGGTTGAGCCTAATAAGGGTGAGTGTATTTTCTCTTAATTTCACATAGAGTCTTATGTCACGTGGCAAAGCAACACTAAGAGACACCATTTATACATAAATTAGATTTTTGACCCGAGCGATGCTGGAGCTGTTTGTAGATCTTCTGTTAACATGTATTTGCAATTGTCTAAATGCCATGCGTACGGTCATATAAACGGCATTTATGAATGGTTGGTGTAGAAGATAAAATTTTGCCTAAAAATAAAAAAATAAATTCACCTAGAAATTTGGTCAAACACATATAAATCAAACATATCTACATTGATATGAATTAAGAGGATCAAAGAGTTAGAAGGATACTTACAGAAAGAGTTATATTAATACCCGGTATATAGTTCCCAATCATGTCTAGCAAAGATTTTTCATTTGATCTTTTTCAAGAATAAAAAAAAAATGTTGTTGGGTTAATCAATATTTGAAGCAAGTATAAACTATTAGATTTTTTGTGCAAATGCAATAATGTTAATATATACAATCCCATATTTTCTTTAAATATCATGTGCAAGATTGTAATACACACATGTAATAAATCAACTCAAGAAAAAAACATTTATTAAGAAAAGTTACTATATAAGTCAAATTTGCATTGGGTGATTCCTTTTAATCTTTACAATACCTTCCACCTTTTTTTTGCATTGATTAGAATTTTCTTTTCAGAATGACAATAAGAAAACATTAGCCATTTTTGTATATATAGTATATACAAAAAGAATATATATATATATATATATATATATACACACACACACACACACATATTTGATGTAGTTAAATACATTATTAATAATATATCTTAGATTTCTAATAAACCTTATTATGCTTTCCAATGGTCTTCACCGGGATTACTTGTATACCTACCCATTCTGTTAACTGAGTAAGTAATATCTGGCTGAGTACATTAAACTACTGATGATTCGAGAGTATTCCACTTGAGATATACAATTTACATTAATTTTATATAAATGAATATTTGGATAAATAGGTGTTATAGAATGTTATCACTGCATTCATGTTACAACCCAAATTTTTGAACGACTATTTTATATTATTTTGCCCGATGGGCTAATTTTATAAAATAGGGGATGTTGGAGTAAATATTGTTTCCCGTAATATTAAGGGATAATATTTCCTATGTTTGTCTATTTATTGCATGAGAAGGTAAATAGCATCCTATTGTGTATTATCGCGTCGTTGTATGTAAAACGACGGTTATGACTCATGTTTAATTTGGAGTATAACTAATGAAATAAAATGAAATTGGAACACAAAAATAGTTCACACTTTCCCGAATGACAAAATAGGGGGTGCGGTTGTTTTTAGAATAGTCGAGATAGTCGAAATAAGTACCCCGTTGTAATTTTTGGGATCTGGTCATTTTAAGGGGTTATGACTCAAATTAGTGGTTACGAGTCATTTTAGTGGTGTATTAGCAATTAAAGTGGGGAATTATGTTTTAAAACCCGTATAAGTTCCCTCACCCCTCTTATTTTGTCATTTTTCATGTTAGAAGCCAAGAGAGAGAGAGAGAGAAGAGAGAGTTGGGAGAAATGTAGAGAAAGGGAGAAAATGAAGATTTTGGGTCGGATTCAATTGAGATCGAAGGAGGATCAGAGACTACGAACCTCGAGGCAAGTTTCTTACTTGCTAGATATTGATTTAATGTGATAAATTTGCATGTATAGTTAATTTTGGAGGTTTAAACCATAAATGGGTTTTTGGTTGATTTTGGTGTTAAATCCTTAAATCTTGTAGATGGTGTGGTTTCACGTTATTATATAGGTTTCTTTTGGGTGTATGATTGTTGGGATAATGTTGTTGGTTGAAGGGAATGAAGAAAGTAGAGGATTTTGGGTTTTAGGGTTCGGTTTTGGTTTGAAGAAGAAGGGTTTTTCGTGGGTCTGATAGGTGCGATCGACCGGTCATGCCAATACGAGCTTACTGTTTTCTTTGGTATGCAAAATCCTTAAGGGGCGATCGACCGCGGTCCCCTGACCGGTCGACCGGTCCCCTGTTTTTCGCTATTATTTTCTTTAGTTTCTTCTAGCTTCTTTAATTTATGATAGGAGCTTAGGAACCTTCCTTTGGGAAGTACTTAGGAGTCCTAGAGGGTCGTTATGGGTAGACTAACGTCCTAGGATAAAATGGGAGGTTTGGGTTTACCCCTAGGGCTAGTTGTTTAGGTTAATGTCCGTATAGAATTGGAGATTAACCGAAAGATAAAAAATTGAAGATAAAATGCGGAAGTTGATACTCTTGGGAGATACTCCTTGAAGGAGGCTTACTTTGAGGGTTTATGAAATTTTATGAACTCTTGGGGACTAGTTTGAGGATTATGGTAGTTCGGGTCATAACTTTTAATAAAAACACGACACTAAGAATAAGAAAAACATATGATAATATGTGGTATTAATGAGTAAGTAAAAATGATTTTGAGAATGTAAAAGTGGAGGTTTTCAAAAGGAAAACGTAATGATTTTCATAAGTGTTAACTTATGGTTACACACCTCCCTAAATCGCTATCATAAGGGAAGTTGCGTACGTGTGGTGAAGCCCCCTGACTAATGAACCCAGGGTGGATATAGTCCCTAGACAATATGGGCATTTGTTATACTGCACTGGTTAGGAGATTCTGGGTGTGGTCTTGACTTTCCCGTAGGCAATATGGCCGCTTACC
This sequence comes from Sambucus nigra, assembly GCA_949130495.1. Taxonomy (NCBI): domain Eukaryota; kingdom Viridiplantae; phylum Streptophyta; class Magnoliopsida; order Dipsacales; family Adoxaceae; genus Sambucus; species Sambucus nigra. The sequence goes on along the minus strand of OX422215.1, from coordinate 531,192,841 downwards.
GACGTTGGTAGGTTCCCAGGTTGTCTTGTATAGATAGGGCCTGGAAGATGATAGCCATTTAGGGGCGCGTCTAGTGGGGAAACTCGGAGGGACGGTCTTAGATTATTAAAGCAATTCATGTTAATGAATTGGCTTTAATTACATTTCCTGGATGGAAGAAGCGAAATGGGATATATGGTACAAAAGTTTTTTTATGCTAATAAAAATGACTTTTGATTTACACTTCCTGGATGGAAGAAGGGAAGTGGGATTTTATGAAAAAGGTTAAAGCATTTTTATGTTAATAAAACTTGCTTTAAAAATGTATTCTTCCTGGATGGAAGAAAGGAAATAAAATTGGTAAAGAAATTGTATAAATGAGATTAATTGGTTAACATTTGATAAAATGTTGTACCATTTATGTATATTCCTAAGAAAGAAATAGGAATGGTACATAAAGAGTTATGAGATTGAAATGGTAAACATTTGATAAAATGTTGTACCATTTGTATATATTCCTAAAGAAAGAGTTAGGAATCCTGCTTTTAGATGGTAAATGGATTTACTTTTATTTCCCTGAGTAGTTGCAAATGATAGGCACATCCATATATATATATATATTAATTTGTGCTTAGGGTCTAATGGATCTCAACGATCAACCTTGCCTAAGTAGTAGTGTATCGGGGGGGTTCCTTGTTTGTATTTCGCTTTGCGAGACACCCCACGCACGAATAAGGCATAGGATTGAGAATGGGGAAAATTTAGCCCTTAGTACTTAGGGTTAACTAGAACATCTCACGATATTGCGCTAGGTTGCTGCTAGATTGAGAGGTGAGAGATATTATTGTTATTTGCGAGAGAATTACGCACTTAATTGTCATGCATTTTAGTCACATGGGAATCATATCAAATCGGGTCCTGACCCGTATCTATATTTCTTTGTTTCTTCATATATTCCTTGCCGCACAGGATCTCTACCGCATGGACACCCGCATTTACATTTCCCTTCCAGTTGTCATGGAGCTACAGCTTTTTGCGAAAGTTGTAGGTTACTTGTATTAGGCGCTTCTTTCTATTGTACTCTATTTATGTTCAGTATATTTATTCGGGCATGTTTTGCCCAAGGTATTGCACTCATTCATTATATTGTAAATATTGAATTGTAATACTCGATGTACTATTTGTATTGGTCTGTTCACTGACAGCTTATTCGGTGACATTTATATTATTGTCATTTTTCATTCATCGATTTTTGATATCCACCGTTTTTACAAATGGGATTGTCTAAGTGTTTTTCTTTTACTTACTAAATTTTCTAAATTGACATTCTGTTTTCTAAAATGATTGGTGGTTATCTCATACTATTATGTTAATCGACAGTGATGCTGAGAATGGACCATCTATGATTCCTGTGATTATTAGAGTATTGGGATGGCCACCTATTATTTTAGTAGGCGGGTTGTCATAGATGGTATCAGAGCATTAGGTTCTAGAGTCCTTAGGAATCCGTACGGATGTATTGCGTCTTCTGCGTTTCTTTTGATTTGATATAGAGCCTTAGGATTAAGATCGTTGATTTCTCTTGTGAGATTTCGTTCTTCTGCTAGGTTATGATAACCCCGCAGATCTTTTGTGTGTTCATGTGAGATTCGTAGGTCGTCAGATGAAGGGCGACATGGAAGGCCGCTGTGAAGGCGTTGTGAGATGGGATTATTAAGAGCTGTGAACTGTAGTCGGGGATTAGGTACTCTATAGAGGTCACTCCCTTCGTAGCATTATCTTATATTGCTACTGTGACTACTAAGTACAGTGGGTATAGTTTTTCAGGTACCGCTGCAAGTAGAGGGTAGTGTTAAGCTTGGGATTCCAAGCGACGTTAATTTGAAGACGAGAAGTCCTTGACGAGGACCACATGTTGAAGTCCGGTTGGATAGAGGAGGTGTAACCTTGTTCGGTGGAAGTATAAGGCCTAAGAGTTTGGCCTGGAGTGAGGTATAGAGGTGCTCAGGTGTGAAGATTGAAGGAAAGTCTTTCATCGGTAGGAGTGCGATTGAAGTGGCGAGAAAGGTAGTCGCCATATTTTGGTGGAACAGGAGGTTTTGCCCATAGAGAAACCCGTTAGATATTTTCAATAGCGAGTTTCTTTAAGATGTCAGGAATGATGAGAAAGTATATTCTCAGGTATTCACACAAGGTTCGGTTAGAGGCCGACAGTGAATAAAGGGTGCTACAGTTAAGGAACTGTGCACCAAAATAAGGGTAATACAAAGAGAGCCTTTCAATGGAAACGGTGGGCTCACAAGTAAGTGTTTCTAACACTCATGAAGAAGTAGTGTTCATGGGACCCCATCGGCGGATCTCCACCTGGGGAAGACTCACTGAACTAAGGTCGGGGAGGCTGGTAGTATGTTCTCTTTACTAAAGGAGTTAAGGGCAACTACGCAAGTAATCGCTAGGATAGCTAGAAATGGAAGTAGTTTAGTTCGGATGAGACTAGCATAATGTGTCTAGGAACCATTAGAAGTGGCCAAGGGATTGGTAAGTAAGTTGGCGGAAAATTTTCACCATAGTTGAGGGTGGAGCATATCCTTATGATAAGATGTAATAGTATATATTTACCCTAGATTCGGGTGTGTGTATCGAGCTTGTATTATTATGGATGTAAATATAGTGAATGTATTTATATAACTTTCAGGATAACGAAGTTTTGTGTTTTCTTTCACTCGTTATGGGGCGAGTGATGATATGGGTAGTATGTGCTACTTGTATCATATGTGATACGAGTAGAGATATGCTTGGTTTGGTGGGTGAGATAGCGAGCGAATAAATCGCGAGTCTATCCTATTCCTATTTCTAGAGAAGGACTAGTTGTTCTATAATATCTCTCCTGGATACAGGTTGAGATTTTATAGAGGTGGTTTACGGGGTGTAGTTAGTTTTCATTTTTATTTTTATTTTATTTGTCTTTATTTATTTGTTTTTGATTGCTTGCTTACTTTGTTTGCCTTGATTGTGTATGATGTTGCCTGATCTCCACAACCAACTAGTTAAGGGAATTGTGTGGAGGGGTTCCTTGTTTGGATTTCGCTTCGGCGAGACGCTCCACACATGAACCTTAAGGACGTTGGGAGTGGAGAGATGCGCATTTTCTTTTCTTTTCTTTTCTTTCTTTACTTTTCTGTTGGTTAAGATTTGGGTTGGAATGGTTTAGCCAATCACGTAAATGAGTGGTTAGAAGGCTAAGTTATAGTGCGTGATATGAGCACTGTGATAGTTTTCCTCTGATCGATGTGGAAAAGACTATGATATGAACGTCGAATTGAAACCTATGGTTATGCCTTAATGAGAAGGCCATCGATAAAAAATGTATATATGTATATTAGGATTAAAGTATTAGTGGCATTTTACAGAAAGTAAATCCGAGGTTGGCAAAATTCCAAGTTTTTGCGATGGTAGGACTTAGGAGTAGAGAAGCATTTGTGGAATGACGAATTAGGATTCTAGCGATTCCGATCATGCGTCTTAGACCGTTACTTCTCGATGACCGACGACGCAAGGTAGTAGTGTAACGGGAGGGTTCCTTGTCTGGAATTCGCCTCGGTGAGACGTCCCACGCACGAAACTGAGCAAATGTCGGGAGTTGGGAAAGGTCTTGGACACTAGGGATATAATTAGGATAACAATTATACGCATAGATCTAGATAGATAGATTGACTTTAGGATTTTAGGACGTAGTGCCCTTAAGGCATGTAATATTGTTGTAGGAAGGTGGTAAGGAGTTGACCACAATAGGTTTGTGGGTTAACTCTAAGGGGGATTCGGTCCCTAGGACGAAGGAGTATAGGATCTTAAGAGATTAGGAACGATAGGCCTTAGAAGGTTGAGCCTTTTCTAGATAAAGCGTTACATTGGTAACCTATCTCTCGAGGAGTTGAAGTATGAGTTGACTTTTACTCCTGCACTCGTGTTATTATGATCAAAAGTGGATTCGACAAACGAGTCTTTGCCAGGAACGGGAAGTAGTAATAATGGAGCATAAACCCCTTTGCTTATGCGCCTCAGAGACTCAAACTCCGTGAGAGGTATTATCCCCCGCTTTAGAGCTCGTAGCGGTAGTTTTCGCTTGAGTAGAGGCACCACTTCCTGGGCAGGAATTAGATCTTTCACGAACAAGAAGTTGGTGTTCGTAAAGGACTATCAAATGGATATTCCCTTTCTGCTAGAGAAATGCGAATAGGAGTAGTTAATGCACCAAGTATAACGAGTTTCACGGGAGGGACGCTTTAATAAGGGCGTTCATATCCGTGATTAACCAACTCACCTACTAGCGGGAAGAGACTAGAGGTGGGATGAGGAAGAAGTGGAGTAGTAGCTTTTCAGAATCAAATTCCCGTACGATGGTTCGAATCAATTCTTGCGAGGAGGGTACCAAGAATGTGGTCTAGTGTAGTTATTCCCTAGCAGGAGTATAAAGTGATTTGGGAAGAAAGGCAAGGTATGCTGAGATGTGTAGGTATCTCCTTCCCTAGTAGAAAGGTAGGATCGTTAGTTCATGAGGAACAGTTTGGTGCTATGTTAGAGCACGGAGAATGTAGACTGAGATCAAATAGTGATGACCTTAGTCCAAGTCCAGATAGGGGACGCCGTGCTACCAAGGGGTTTGCTAGGAATGATAGAACGATAGTTTAGTAATATACCTTTTATATGATTAAGGTTATACTGTACTCCTGAATTTTGAGGGAAAAATTCCCCTCTAAGGAGGGGGGGGGGGGGGGGGGAGTATGTAACAACCCAAATTTTTTAACGACTATTTTATATTATTTTGCCCGATGGGCTAATTTTATAAAATAGGGGATGTTGGAGTAAATATTGTTTCCGTAATATTAAGGGATAATATTTACTATGTTTGTCTATTTACTGTATGAGAAGGTAAATAGCATCCTATTGTGTATTATCGCGTCGTTGTATGTAAAACGACGGTTATGACTCATGTTAAATTTAGAGTATAATTAATGAAATAAAATTAAATTGGAACACAAAAATAGTTCACACTTTCCCGAATGACAAAATAGGGGGTGCGATTGTTTTTAGAATAGTCGAGATAGTCAAAATAAGTACCCCGTTGTAATTTTTGGGATTTGGGAATTTTAAGGGGTTATGACTCAAATTAGTGGTTACGAGTCATTTTAGTGGTGTATTAGCAATTAAAGTGGGGAATTATGTTTTAAAACCCGTATAAGTTCCCTCACCCCTCTTATTTTCTCATTTTTCATGTTAGAAGCCAAGAGAGAGAGAGAGAGAGAAGAGAGAGTTGGGAGTAATGGAGAGAATGGGAGAAAATGAAGATTTTGGGCCGGATTCCGTTGAGATCGGAGGAGGATCAAAGGCTACGAACCTCGAGGAAAGTTTCTTACTTGCTAGATATTGATTTAATGTGATAAATTTGCATGCATAGTTAATTTTGGAGGTTTAAACCATAAATGGGTTTTTGGTTGATTTTGGTGTTAAATCCCTAAATCTTGTATATGGTGTGGTTTCAGGTTATTATATAGGTTTCTTTTGGGTGTATGATTGTTGGGATAATGTTGTTGGTGGAGGGGAATGAAGAAAGTAGAGGATTTTGGGTTTTAGGGTTCGGTTTTGGTTTGAAGAAAAAGGGTTTTTCGTGGGTCTGATAGGCGCGGTCGACCGGTCATGCCAATACGAGCTTACTGCTTTCTTTGGTATGCAAAATCCTTAAGGGGCGGTCGACTGCGGTCCCCTGACCGGTCGACCGGTCCCCTATTTTTCGCTATTATTTTCTTTAGTTCCTTCTAGCTTCTTTAATTTATGATAGGAGCTTAGGAACCTTCCTTTGGGAAGTACTTAAGAGTCCTAGAGGGTCGTTATGGGTAGATGTAATACCCCGTACTTTTGGCTATATTTATTTTTGGGATTAATTAATTAAATGCGTATTAATTGGAAATTAATCCGGGTTATAAATACTGATGTGATGCGAATTGGTATTTGATTATGTGCATATATGATTATATATGTATTTGGTATATTTGGTATTATAAAATTTGTCGTGAGATTTATATACGGCAATTTGGAAATTTTGTTGAGACGCGTGGGACCGCCGCGTCACGGTATAATATTTTATTAATAAAAAGTGAATTTAAAATCGATAATCCGTATGGTCGTTTTGAGCGCGCCAACGCGTCCGGAAGGGTCGAGATAGTCAGAAAACACTAGCCGGGGGTATAGTTTGGATCCCGGGGTAATTTTAGACCGTACCGGTAACTTAAAGGGTATTTTAGTAATTTGGTATTTTTGGGTAATTAAAAGTGACGAAAATTGAGAGTTATAATCTGATAAGGATTGACCCCAACCAACCCTTATTAACCCAACAAGCTACGGAGGTTTATTGAAATTAGGTTTCATAAGTTTCCCCAAAGCAAACCCTAGCCACCATAGCCTTTTGGAGAAGAAAGCTTGGAGAAGGAGAGAGAGAGAGAGATTCTGCAGAAATTCTACACCGAATCCACACCAAATTCAGAAATCAAACCAAGGCAAGTGACTTTATTTCCATTTAATTACTGAGAATGTCTTTTCCATGTTAGAAATTGAAGAATCTTAATTGTTCTTGAAAGATTAAAAGAAAACCCATGAAATTTGAAGTTATTATTGAATGTTGGGATAGGTTTGCATGTAGAAACATTGTTGGGAGATTTAATTTCGGATATTTCATATCTAGGTGATGTATGAACGAATTAAAATCTGGGAATTTATGATGAGAAAAAGTTAGGGTTTATGTTCTTGAAGAAAATTGGGAATTAGTGTAGAAATTGTGATTTAATGATGTTTAGATGATATCAAACCCTTTAATGATGTTAGTATAACCCCTTAACATGTTTGAGGATGTTTAGAGAACTCAATATATTGTGGGAACGAATTTTAGAAGAGGTTTGAGGAGTAAAAATGGTGAAAAACGATTTTTGGGAAATTCTGGGCCGAAACTGGCATCTCGTTAGAAGCAGCCCCCAGGTCGTTCGAACGAGCTCGTTCGAACGAGCTTCTAACGAGTTGACCAGTCGTTATTAACGAGTAGGATTTTCGTTCGATATCTCGTTCGAACGAGATATCGTTAGAAGGGTCAGTTCGTTCGAACGAACTGGGACCTCGTTCGAACGAGACTTCTAACGACCTGACAGTCCAAACTCGTTCGAAGCCTCGTTCGAACGAGACTTCTAACGAGTTGGCAGTTTGACCCTTTTTGGACTGTTTTGACTTTTGGAGTTCCGGGAGATGGTTCAAGGGTAGAGTTAGCCTCCCTTTGATGATATAGTGATTGATTTGGGACTTTTGGGTTATTGAGATGAGTAAATCATATACGAGAGTTATATTCAATGAATCATTTGGGTTGAGACGTGAGTGACTACTACGACGTGAGGATGAATTATAGCGCGTATAATTATGAACTGGAATAAAATAAGTTGTGATAATTATCATTAGTACGAGAGTGCAACATGTACTACGAATATAATACGGTATTACTAAGATGTGTGTTTACTTAGTATTGATATATGGATTGTATGTATGACATACCTACCATACTTGCTATCACGGGAGGTTTCGTTCGCTTAGGACCCTCTATTCCTTGTGTGCCTACGGGGGGGATATAGACTGGTACCTTGATGAACATAGGTCATAGAAAGACTTATTGTGATATTAATAAGTCCGCTGACCATGGGAGCGTAGGTATGTGCGTGACCCATGTGATGGTGACTATGTTCGCCTCCACTATTTGTGATTTGTGTTATTTGAACTATTCCTGAGAGATTCGGAATATGTGATCCTTATGTACGTGATGTACCGGGATGGATAGCAGAGTATGTGTGCACTACAGCTTAGATTGCGGGGTGCTTGTATCGTATATTTATGATGTGAATAATATACATTAAATTAATGGAAATCCTCATGTTAATGTTGTAAAAATATTACGGTATTGTTTCAAGTTATATAATGAGTTAACTGATAGTTATATCATTGGCATATTTAGTAACTGTGTTCACAGTAAACCTCTATTAAATTACGAGTGTTGTTATGTTAAATTAACCGAGTAAAATGGGTAGAACCTTTGGTTGTCTAGCTAGTTTACGTTGTCACTTAGCTAGTGGAAAGGGTAGTTATAAATGGGTACTTACGTTAGGAGTGCACAGTTAGACGAGAGGTGAGAATATCATGCGAGTGTACGTCCTAACATGTACTTTGCATTTAATGTTTTAAATGTTTTTAAAGCACTTGCAGGTTTTTAAAATGATTTCCACTTTCGGGCTCTGACCCATTTGCTTTCAAATATATTTTCTTGTAAAACCTTTTTAGGTGCCCAGCCACAAGGACACCAAACATAGGTACTCATTCAGGTGACGTGCTGTAGCTGGTTGTGGAAGCTACAGGGATTTGCTCATAGACGCTTCTATCTTTTGGATTCCAGAGTCACTATCTATCAGTTGTAGGGCATGTTGCCCATTCCTATTTAGAGCATTTTTACATTTCAGTTTTCAGACTCTAGCATGTATTGCTCAGTATTCAGTTTTAGTTATTTATTTCAGTTTACATATCAGTCGTGGGATTTGTATTGAGGAGTTTTTCCTCCAGGTTTTATTTACATATTGTGATGGTTATTCTTGTTACTCTGCTACCGGGTACGAGACCTATAGCACGTGCACCGTACCGTATGGCTCCAGCTGAGATGCGAGAGTTACGGGATCAGATAGAGCAGCTGTTAGGGCAGGGCTTTATTCGCAGGAGTACCTCACCTTGGGGCGCTCCAGTTTTGTTTGTGAAGAAGAGGGATGGTTCACTGAGATTGTGTGTGGACTACCGAGAGTTGAATAAGGTCACGATACGAAATAAGTATCCGTTGCCTCGAATCGATGACTTATTCGACCAGTTGAGAGGAGCTTCTTTCTTCTCGAAGATTGACTTGAGGTCGGGATACCATCAGTTGCGTATCAGGGAGGAGGATGTCTCGAAGACTGCGTTCTTATCGAGATATGGTTCTTATGAGTTTCGGGTTATGCCTTTCGGCTTGACCAACGCTCCAGCAGTGTTTATGGACTTGATGAATAGGGTGTTCAGAGATTTCCTAGATCAATTTGTCATTGTCTTCATTGATGACATTCTGGTTTACTCTCAGACAGAGGAGGAGCACGCCGAGCATTTGAGGATGGTTTTGCAGACACTTCGTCAGAACGAGCTGTATGCAAAATATGAGAAGTGCGGGTTTTGGCTGAAGGAAGTCCAGTTCTTGGGTCACATTATTTCCGACCAGGGAATATCTGTCGATCCGGGGAAGGTGTCAGCGGTGAGGGAGTGGGGACAGCCCACGACACCAATGGAGATTCGTAGTTTCTTGGGTTTAGCAGGATACTACAGGAGGTTTATTCGGGGTTTCTCAGAGATAGCAGGTCCTTTGACACATCTTACTCGTAAGGGTGTGCCATATATCTGGAGTGATGCCTGTCGGTTGGCATTCGATGAGTTGAAGGACAAATTGACCTCAGCACCTGTGTTAGCATTGCCGAGACCGGGAGTTGAGTATTTGGTTTACACCGATGCGTCTTTGCAAGGGCTTGGAGGTGTTTTGCAGCAGGAGAGACAGGCCATAGCTTATGCTTCCCGTAAGCTTAAGCCTCATGAGAAGAATTACCCCACGCATGATTTGGAATTGGCAGCAGTAGTATTTGCCTTACGGATTTGGAGGCACTATCTTTTGGGGGAGAAGTTTCAGCTGTTCACGGACCACAAGTCACTACAGTATCTGTTCACGCAGAAGGAATTAAATATGCGGCAGCGTAGGTGGCTTGAATTTGTGAAAGACTACCAGTTCGACATTCAGTACCACCCGGGTAAGGCTAACGTGGTAGCAGACGCGTTGAGCCGCAGGCCAGCAAATGAGGTGGCAGAGGTGTGGAAAGCGAAGTGGAAGGAATTGGGACACCAGGATGCAGTGGCCCGATCTTTCATGGCTGTGATGACCGTTACACCGCAGATTGTCGCGAAGGTTGTACGGGCACAGGCAAATGATTCGTTCTGTCAGGAGCAGATAGTTCGATTACTCGCTGAGGGAGCTGAATCCTATACCGTTAGCTCAGACGGGGGATTACGCTTCAATGGGAGATTGGTAGTTCCGGAAGGAGAGGAACTGCAACACGATGTGATGGCAGAGTCGCACGGCTCACGGTTCGCGGTACATCCCGGAGGGGACAAAATGTACCAAGATATGAGACGGCAGTATTGGTGGAGCGGTATGAAGAGAGATATCGCAGAGTTTGTCTCGAAATGCGCCACTTGTCAGCTTGTAAAAGTGGATCATCAGAGACCAACAGGATTGCTACAGCCATTGGAGGTTCCGGTGTGGATGTGGGAGAGCATATCCATGGATTTTATCACGGGGTTGCCTACGTCGCAGAGGGGTCACGACTCCGTTTGGGTAATTGTGGACAGATTGTCCAAGGTCTCTCACTTTTTACCCGTTAGGACTGATTACACTGCGGGTCAGTATGCCCAACTCTTCATTTCAGAGATTGTGAGACTTCACGGTGTGCCCCTAAATATCGTGTCTGACAGAGACAAGATATTTGTTTCGAGGTTTTGGGAGAGTTTCCAGGAGGCCATGGGCACGGAATTGCGGTTGAGTACAGCTTATCATCCGCAGACTGATGGGCAGACCGAGCGCACCAATCAGATGTTGGAAGACATGCTACGCATGTGTATTATTGACTTCGGGGGCGGATGGGAGCAGTACCTTCCACTGGTGGAGTTTGCTTACAACAACTCCTATCAGTTCACGATTGGCATGGCTCCGTTTGAGGCATTGTACGGTAGGCCTTGTCGTTCCCCAGCATGTTGGTTGGAAGTGGGGGACAACAAACTACTTGGGCCGGAAGTAATTCAGGATACTTCGGCAAGGATTGAGTTGATTCGGAGTCGCATTCGGGTAGCTCAAGACAGGCAGAAGAGTTATGCTGATGCGAAGAGATTTTTCAGGGAGTTCCAAGTGGGGGACCAGGTTTTGCTCAGGGTTTCTCCGATGAAGGGGATTATGCGATTCGGGAAGAAGGGGAAGTTGGCACCGAGGTATGTGGGGCCGTTTCCTATTATTGAGCGGATCGGACCGGTTGCGTATAGACTCGGGTTACCGGAGCATTTACATCGGATTCACGACGTGTTCCATATTTCCTCGCTGAGGAAATACCTTAGGGATGATTTGGCTCATTCTCACATTGCTGTGGAGGACATCGATCTCCAGCCGGATAGCTCTTATGAGGAGGGGCCAATTGCTATTTTGGACCGAAGCGAGAGGAAACTGCGGTCAAAGATAGTCCCGTTAGTACGTGTTCAGTGGCGACATCACAATGTCGAGGAGTCCACATGGGAGCGCGAGGATGAGATGCGCGAACGTTATCCAGAGCTGTTTTTAGCAGGTACTTTCTAGTTTCGAATTTCGGGACGAAATTCAGTTATTAGGGGGGGAGTATGTAATACCCCGTACTTTTGGCTATATTTATTTTTGGGATTAATTAATTAAATGCGTATTAATTGGAAATTAATCCGGGTTATAAATACTGATGTGATGCGAATTGGTATTTGATTATGTGCATATATGATTATATATGTATTTGGTATATTTGGTATTATAAAATTTGTCGTGAGATTTATATACGGCAATTTGGAAATTTTGTTGACACGCGTGGGACCGCCGCGTCACGGTATAATATTTTATTAATAAAAAGTGAATTTAAAATCGATAATCCGTATGGTCGTTTTGAGCGCGCCAACGCGTCCGGAAGGGTCGAGATAGTCAGAAAACACTAGCCGGGGGTATAGTTTGGATCCCGGGGTAATTTTAGACCGTACCGGTAACTTAAAGGGTATTTTAGTAATTTGGTATTTTTGGGTAATTAAAAGTGACGAAAATTGAGAGTTATAATCTGATAAGGATTGACCCCAACCAACCCTTATTAACCCAACAAGCTACGGAGGTTTATTGAAATTAGGTTTCATAAGTTTCCCCAAAGCAAACCCTAGCCACCATAGCCTTTTGGAGAAGAAAGCTTGGAGAAGGAGAGAGAGAGAGAGATTCTGCAGAAATTCTACACCGAATCCACACCAAATTCAGAAATCAAACCAAGGCAAGTGACTTTATTTCCATTTAATTACTGAGAATGTCTTTTCCATGTTAGAAATTGAAGAATCTTAATTGTTCTTGAAAGATTAAAAGAAAACCCATGAAATTTGAAGTTATTATTGAATGTTGGGATAGGTTTGCATGTAGAAACATTGTTGGGAGATTTAATTTCGGATATTTCATATCTAGGTGATGTATGAACGAATTAAAATCTGGGAATTTATGATGAGAAAAAGTTAGGGTTTATGTTCTTGAAGAAAATTGGGAATTAGTGTAGAAATTGTGATTTAATGATGTTTAGATGATATCAAACCCTTTAATGATGTTAGTATAATCCCTTAACATGTTTGAGGATGTTTAGAGAACTCAATATATTGTGGGAACGAATTTTAGAAGAGGTTTGAGGAGTAAAAATGGTGAAAAACGATTTTTGGGAAATTCTGGGCCGAAACTGGCATCTCGTTAGAAGCAGCCCCCAGGTCGTTCGAACGAGCTCGTTCGAACGAGCTTCTAACGAGTTGACCAGTCGTTATTAACGAGTAGGATTTTCGTTCGATATCTCGTTCGAACGAGATATCGTTAGAAGGGTCAGTTCGTTCGAACGAACTGGGACCTCGTTCGAACGAGACTTCTAACGACCTGACAGTCCAAACTCGTTCGAAGCCTCGTTCGAACGAGACTTCTAACGAGTTGGCAGTTTGACCCTTTTTGGACTGTTTTGACTTTTGGAGTTCCGGGAGATGGTTCAAGGGTAGAGTTAGCCTCCCTTTGATGATATAGTGATTGATTTGGGACTTTTGGGTTATTGAGATGAGTAAATCATATACGAGAGTTATATTCAATGAATCATTTGGGTTGAGACGTGAGTGACTACTACGACGCGAGGATGAATTATAGCGCGTATAATTATGAACCGAAATAAAATAAGTTGTGATAATTATCATTAGTACGAGAGTGCAACATGTACTACGAATATAATACGGTATTACTAAGATGTGTGTTTACTTAGTATTGATATATGGATTGTATGTATGACATACCTACCATACTTGCTATCACGGGAGGTTTCGTTCGCTTAGGACCCTCTATTCCTTGTGTGCCTACGGGGGGGATATAGACTGGTACCTTGATGAACATAGGTCATAGAAAGACTTATTGTGATATTAATAAGTCCGCTGACCATGGGAGCGTAGGTATGTGCGTGACCCATGTGATGGTGACTATGTTCGCCTCCACTATTTGTGATTTGTGTTATTTGAACTATTCCTGAGAGATTCGGAATATGTGATCCTTATGTACGTGATGTACCGGGATGGATAGCAGAGTATGTGTGCACTACAGCTTAGATTGCGGGGTGCTTGTATCGTATATTTATGATGTGAATAATATACATTAAATTAATGGAAATCCTCATGTTAATGTTGTAAAAATATTACGGTATTGTTTCAAGTTATATAATGAGTTAACTGATAGTTATATCATTGGCATATTTAGTAACTGTGTTCACAGTAAACCTCTATTAAATTACGAGCGTTGTTATGTTAAATTAACCGAGTAAAATGGGTAGAACCTTTGGTTGTCTAGCTAGTTTACGTTGTCACTTAGCTAGTGGAAAGGGTAGTTATAAATGGGTACTTACGTTAGGAGTTCACAGTTAGACGAGAGGTGAGAATATCATGCGAGTGTACGTCCTAACATGTACTTTGCATTTAATGTTTTAAATGTTTTTAAAGCACTTGCAGGTTTTTAAAATGATTTCCACTTTCGGGCTCTGACCCATTTGCTTTCAAATATATTTTCTTGTAAAACCTTTTTAGGTGCCCAGCCACAAGGACACCAAACATAGGTACTCATTCAGGTGACGTGCTGTAGCTGGTTGTGGAAGCTACAGGGATTTGCTCATAGACGCTTCTATCTTTTGGATTCCAGAGTCACTATCTATCAGTTGTAGGGCATGTTGCCCATTCCTATTTAGAGCATTTTTACATTTCAGTTTTCAGACTCTAGCATGTATTGCTCAGTATTCAGTTTTAGTTATTTATTTCAGTTTACATATCAGTCGTGGGATTTGTATTGAGGAGTTTTTCCTCCAGGTTTTATTTACATATTGTGATGGTTATTCTTGTTACTCCAGTATGGTGAATGGTGTTATTTAGTTATTCATTACTCTTGTTGCATGTTAATCAGATTTAATAAAATTTGGCACTTACTTTTTAAATACTAGGTGGTTAGTAATAATAAAACGTTTTCGACAGTGATGCTATTAACTGAGCCAACTTGGCATTTTGAATTAATTTTATAAAGGAGTAGCTACCCGGTGTTTAATTAGTCGGGGTGTCACAGTAGACTAACATCCTAGGATAAAATGGGAGGTTTGGGTTTACCCCTAGGGCTAGTTGTTTAGGTTAATGTCCATATAGAATTGGAGATTAACCGAAAGATAAAAAATTGGAGATAAAATGCGGAAGTTGATACTCTTGGGAGATACTCCTTGAAGGAGGCTTACTTTGAGGGTTTATGAAATTTTATGAACTCTTGGGGACTAGTTTGAGGATTATGGTACTTCGGGTCTTAACTTTTAATAAAAACACAACACAAAGAATAAGAAAAACATATGATAATATGTGGTATTAATGAGTAAGTACAAATGATTTTGAGAATGTAAAAGTGGAAGTTTTCAAAAGGAAAACGTAATGATTTTCATAAGTGTTAACTTATGGTTACACACCTCCCTAAATCGCTATCATAAGGGAAGTTGCGTACGTGTGGTGAAGCCCCCTGACTAATGAACGCAGGGTGGATATAGTCCCTAGGCCATATGGGCATTTGTTATACTGCGCTGGTTAGGAGATTCTGGGTGTGGTCTTGGCTTTCCCGCAGGCAATATGGCCGCTTCCCGACGTTGGTAGGTTCCCAGGTTGTCTTTTATAGATAGGCCCTGTAAGATGATAGCCATTTAGGGGCGCGTCCAGTGGGGAAACTCGAAGGGACGGTCTTAGATTATTAAAGCAATTCATGTTAATGAATTGGCTTTAATTACATTTCCTGGATGGAAGAAGGGAAATGGGATATATGGTACAAAAGTATTTTTATGCTAATAAAAATGACTTTTGATTTACACTTCCTGGATGGATGAAGGGAAGTGGGATTTTATGAAAAATGTTAAAGAATTTTTATGTTAATAAAACTTGCTTTAAAAATGTATTCTTCCTGGATGGAAGAAAGGAAATAAAATTGGTAAAGAAATTGTATAAATGAGATTAATTGGTAAACATTTGATAAAATGTTGTACCATTTATGTATATTCCTAAGAATGAAATAGGAATGGTACATAAAGAGTTATGAGATTGAAATGGTAAACATTTGATAAAATGTTGTACCATTTATATATATTCCTAAAGAAAGAGTTAGGAATCCTGCTTTTAGATGGTAAATGGATTTACTTTTATTTCCCTGAGTAGTTGAAGATGATAGGCACATCCATATATATATATTAATTATGTGCTTAGGGTCTAATGGATCTCAACGATCAACATTGCCTAAGTAGTAGTGTATCGGGGGGGGGGGGGGGGGGTTCCTTGTTTGGATTCGCTTTGCGAGACACCCCACGCACGAATAAGGCATAGGGTTGAGAATGGGGAAAAGTTAGCCCTTAGTACTTAGGGTTAACTAGAACATCTCACGATATTGCGCTAGGTTGCTGCTAGATTGAGAGGTGAGAGATATTATTGTTATTTGCGAGAGAATTACGCACTTAATTGTCATGCATTTTAGTCACATGGCAATCATATCAAATCGGGTCCTGACCCGTATCTATATTTCTTTGTTTCTCCATATATTCCTTGCCGCACAGGATCTCTACCGCATGGACACCCGCATTTACATTTCCCTTCCAGTTGTCATGGAGCCACAGCTTTTTGCGGAAGTTGTAGGTTACTTGTATTAGGCGCTTCTTTCTATTGTACTCTAGTTATGTTCAGTATATTTATTCGGGCATGTTTTGCCCAAGGTATTGCACTCATTCATTATATTGTAAATATTGAATTGTAATACTCGATGTACTATTTGTATTGGTCTGTTCACCGATAGCTTATTCGGTGTCATTTATATTATTGTCATTTTTCATTCATCGATTTTTGATATCCACCAATTTTACAAATGGGATTGTCTAAGTGTTTTTCTTTTACTTACTAAATTTTCTAAGTTGACAGTCCGTTTTCTAAAATTATTGGTGGTTATCTGATACTATTATGTTAATCGACAGTGATGCTGAGAATGGACCATCTATGATTCCTGTGATTATTAGAGTATTGGGCTGGCCACCTATTATTTTAGTAGGCGGGTTGTCACAATTTACCAAACTTATCAAATATCTCTTCAATATAATGAGAGTTTATCTGATGTTTTATAAATTTTAATTCCTAATATAACATAAACAATACTCATATCTTTCAAAACCAATTAGTTGGACAATATTCTCTTAGTAGATTTAATGATATCTTTATTATTTCCAATAGTAAGCATATGATCTACATAAAGACAAACAATCGCATAATCACTTGTAGTGTTTTTAATGTAAACACATTTATTAGACTCATTAATTTTATATCCATTTTATGTTATTGTGTTGTGAGATTTTCCATGCCATTGTTTAGGTTCTTGTTTTAATCCATAAATGGATTTAACAGGTCTACAAACTTCCTTTCTTTTAATGGAACTTTTAACTCTTGTGGTTGTTACGTATGTTTCTCTTTGTTTAACTCGCCATTTAAGATGGTGATTTTACATTCATTTGATGTATCTTAAGATTATGTAACGCTGCAATAGCTATTAACATTCGAATGGATATTATTCTCGTAACAGATGAGTAAGTATCAAAATAATCAAATCCATCCATTTTCTTATAGTCGTTAGCTACAAGTCCAGTTTTGTATTTTTCAATGGACCATTAACTTTCAAATTTCTCTTGAATATCCACTTGCATCCAAGAGGTTTACTTCCTGGTGGAAGTTCACTCTGACCTTAAGATGATATTTGATTAAGGCAACTATTGGACACTCTCACCTTAAGATAATATTTGACTCACGTTGGTGCTCTACGGACTCAATGACAAAGATCTCCCACAATACAACACGCACAACATACAATAGTAACACTCCAAGTATCAATTCTTCCGGCGAACCAAAAATGGAAAAAATTCTACTTTTGGACATAAAAACGGGACAACCCCAAACAAAAGTTGCAAGAAAAACTAATAATTAAAAATGAAATTAAAGCCACCGATTTATAATAAATAATTGGTGGTTAAGAACGGTTGGAAAATATTCCAATAGTCACAATTATTAGGATAAAACTATTAAAATAAAACCTCTCCACAGTCATAACAGGCGAGATAAAATAATTAGAAACTGAAGTAATAAATTAGGCTAGAAAATAAAACCCATAAATTAAATTAAAAGTCCAATAAAATTTAGCCCCCAAAGTTAATAGTTTTCCCAAACCAAGGCCCATGACCCAATCACCTGTTGAGCCAGATTAGATGGGTTTGGAAGTTAATCCGAGCCCATGTAGGTCCTCCCTTCTTCATAGAGTTGGGATATCCTAGGGGCACCAAGATTTTAAGCCAAGATGGGTTATAATATACTATACCCTTTTTTCACATTCTTCCTATGTGTAACAAGAGCTTTAAAATAAGACTTTAACCAAATACCAGGTTCCAAGTGAGTAATTTATACTAGAATTTCTCATTTATTAATTTATAGTTTTATACATATGATAATACCACGTTATACTCCTCACGGAGGATAATGGGTTATACCTTCAAACCATCTCAAAAGACGTGCAGATCCCATATTAAATTAACCCTAAAGTTGAACAAAATCTAATTTCATCAACTTAAATAATTACCATAAATTCCAACACATAATATGTCTAATACTAAGAAATGGAGATATGATATATAAATAGAAATAGAAGCGGTAAAAAATACAAATATTTAAGTAACTTCGGAACCAAACAACATACCAATGCCCTTAGAAAAGTAAAATAATAATCTAACATTAATAAGGTTATTGAGAAGGCCCTTTTGTGTGTGTTTTATCTAAAGACAACCTTTTTCCAAATTTAGTATGCACCAAATATGAGAATCAATTTATTTAAACCAATTTTATCTTCTTAAACCCCAAACATGCATCTAAATGATTCAAATCATTAAGTAACTAAAGCATGTCGGGAAAGGCACAATTTTAGAAAAAAATCCCTTTGGGTAAAATATTTTATTTCACTATATAATGAAAATCTCAACTTATAATTACATAGAGAAATCTGCAATGAATTTTCTGCAGAAAACCTACATAGACCGAACCTAAAATCAGGAAAGATTCCAGCAAGAACCTCAAGAACCGCAACTCTTCCTTCAACAGTGAATAGCCTCGAGTATCCCCAATGACCGTAGTCGTCTGCAATCATTTGCCACGAGAACTACCAATCCAGCAGTAAAAATGGCACTCTATAAAGATAAACTTCCACAAAAGTATTTGGTTCCACTAATTATTCACAAAAAAATTGGGATGTTTTGGTGAATCAAAAACTAGTTATTTTGGGAGTTTGAACGACAGGCATATTTGGTTTGAATGACAGGGGCAATTTTTTTGAAAAAAAGCTCGCCTCCAAGTCTTCCAAAAATTATTTTCACTTAGAAAAATTGCCTCATTTTAATTAAAAAAATCGAAAAATATCCCAATACTAAAGTAAAGCATTTACGAAACTTAAACACATTCCTTACCAAAATCAATCTTCTAGATGTCCGTTGTTCAAGAAACTTGATATTCGGATCTGTCGTCTTGAACAAATGATCGTGAACTTGCTTTAACAGTTGTAGCGGCATATGACATACACAATGTAACCTCGGGACTATTGAAAATATGTCCTTTCAAATCTCCCCCTATGTCTATGCCGGTACAAAATAAAAATAATCTGAATTATCAATACAAAAATCCTATACAAATATAATACCCTCACATGCAACCCCAAAACCGTAAAGATACTAAATATGCAAGTCTTCAAATTCTCTTCAAAATCTTCAACTTTGAAATCTCGAAATCTCTTTGCTATCCTTGCGCTTCTTTAATGTTCTGTCCAAATGATCATCAATGTACTACACACAATAAACAAATCAAATACCTTCGTTAAGTATCGAGTTTGAAATGAGATAAACATAAATCAAATCAATTAAATCAATTCTCCAATCTCCCCCATAATTCAAATTCTCACTCCCCCATAATTCATAATTCTTTCTCCCCTTTTTATTTGTCCAAAATAAACAAGGAAAAGAATAAGCACAACTAAATACAGAGTGTCATGACAAGTATACCAAATATATATCAGTTAAACTTATGCAAGGATAAACTCAAAAGAATCACAACCAACTATTTTTAGAATTTTTCAATTTTTACAAAAATGAAAATTTCACAAATACAACAAACATACCACATAAAATATATGAACAATATATCTAAGTAAATTCGGCACACATATAGAAGTATAAAGGACCAAAAAACATGACACAAAAAACACAATCTTTACACACTGGCATAGTATCGATGTGTCCAAATGTATGGAATGGAATGAATGGGCGTGAACCAGAAACAAAAGAATTATAACCCAACCATTCAAATATGTTCAAGAAGTTATAATTGACCGCAAAACTTTATCAAACTAAGATTTAGGCTCAAGTGACATATAAAGTTGAACTTAATAAACAAAACAAGCACAATGCACACAAGCCTAGAATTTTAATGATTCTACAAATCAATGGCGTCATGACAAAATAAGCTTAACTATGACACATTTTCATTGTACAAAACCTTTGATATTTCAATCCAAACTCCCTCAAAATATATCTTTTCTTTCCATTTGAATGAATATATCACACTATACTAATTTCCCCCTTTTTAGCATGTTATTCTTTTTATAATCTTGGTTTTTTCGGGCTCTTTTAAACGGTGGATTTCACGACGAGATTATTATTCTCTCGCATCCCTTTCCTATGCACCCATCATATTTTCAATACTAAACAAAATCCTCACTAGCAAACGTTCTTACATGCACAAATCCTCCATACTCAAATAAATATGTAGATGATAAGATTGATAGGAGAACATCTCACGAAGCTCAAATGTACATTATGAAGTCAAAATCCAATAAGCTCGTGCATGTGTGTGCGGAGGAAAATACAAAGTCGAATCCATAAAGCAAATCAATGTCGAAACAACTCCATAAACATGGTTAAGAACAATCTAAGCATCCAAAGTCATAACAAAATGTCCTAGATACATGGAAAGTACAGAATGAAATGAATTCAAACACACCAATATGCCATACCAAAATCAAAAATCTCTTTGAACTTTTTAAAATATTTTTCAAAAATAAAATCTTTTTGTATTTTCAAAAAATTATATAAAACCAAAAATATTTTTATATTTTTTCAAATAAGCCTCAATAAAAAAAAATATATTATAAAAAGTACACATATCATAACACTAGCAAAGATATATCATGAAGCATAACTAGCGTATGACAAACAACCAACACGATCAACCAAAAGATCCAACACCAGGAGAATCACGTGCAATCAAATGAGAGTCATGAAGTAAAAGTCCAAAAGCCTCTAAGTCCAATTTCCTAACCCAAATAGACGTGTAATGACGCATGGGGATTTTGGAAAGCGAAGTGAGTCTATTATTAAACTTACTAGGAGCATTTTGAAGTTTGTAACAGAATCGCCTAAGATGACCTTGCATATTGCAATGAGTGCAAGTGTAGATGTGGCAGTGAGTGTTACCTAAAGGTGGTCCAATACTAATATTTCTAGGTGGCTCTATCCTAAAATTCCTTGGTATCTCTCTTCTAATGTTACTAGGTGGATCTATCACATGCATGCTTTTGGCTTTGGGAATGGGTGAAACATGATCATTGAAGCTAATACCACACCGATCATCCTTGATTTGAACGGTGACTAACATCTTATCTAGATTTTCTGAACTAGACTCCTAATTAAACATTACCTTACTTGAATCTCTCAATCTCTCCTCAAGCTCACCAATTATAGACTCAAGCAAACGCCTAGACTCCTCAAAATATAAAACCTCATTTTACATAGCCTCCATCAAACCTCACAAACTATCTCTCTCTCCCTCGACATACTCTAGCTTCTCTCGAAGAATATTCTCAACTTCCCTAAGATCCTCAATCAAAGCATCATTATTATTATCTATGGCACATTCCTTCAGCTTTGATTCTAACTTCAAGTTTTCCATATTCATCTTCAAAGCTTTTGCATACAATTAATTGAAAGCAGCTTGCAAGTATTTCGTATCCTCCTCTTCATCCTCACTCACATCACCCTCAATTTCTTGGGCTTCATGAAGGGACTTTAAAAGTGTCTTTAGTTCGTACTTATATCGGCTCAAGTGTAACCCGATTGCATAACTAATAATTTGAGAAAGTGTGGTATCGAACACAGGGAATAGGACATAAGACGTGACTACGAATAGGAAAGATGAAAAATATTATGTTTGACTAACGAAAAGAAGGAAAAGATGATTGTTTTGAGATCTTGTAATTATCTAATGCAAACTAATTCAACTAATGAATTAACTGCCCATGCGATAACAATAAAGTGGTTTTATGGGAAAATAGGATTGGAGTACACTCCCCCACATCGTCGATACATTCGTTGGATATAAAAGGTTAAGAATTATATTAATAATTCTTAGAAAGCATTAAACTTTTCAAACAATCAACTATATATGGATTTAACTCCATACAATAATTAATATATAATAAATTTAACATGAATGATTAGATTGTCGATGCGCATATTATACACTCAAATACATCAGTTACTTAGGGTAAACGAGGTTAAGATATCTATAATATGTGTTTCGACACGTTTTTTGCAAGAGTCCCACTTAAAACCACCTCTAGAAAAAATCAGCACTAAACACAAATTCGTGCTTTAGGTATGCCGAACCAGTTCTGGGTAACCCCGTTTGGGTGACATTGACTCACTCAATTTTCTTTCATTTTTGACTTAAAATTCACGTAACTCCTTCATCGTAGCCCGAATTAAGTTGCCATTTTTTCAGTTTTCTCGTGACTTCAAGCTCTTCGACTTTGCAGTTGGCTCCGTCTCCGAGTTTCGGGTGAAAAATTCCAAAAATGCCCTTGACTTCTCTTTTCTTAGGATTTCTTCCACTGTTTCGGTTTCTCTTTCGTGTTTACTTCCTTGAATTACCTGTAAAACATATGATAAATGCACAAAACAAGATGTACTTGCCAAATAGGGTCAGTAGCATGATTATAAGATAAATTTGGTTCAATTAAATTACACGGGATACTAAAAATGCCTAAATTACGAGGATAAATATGAAATGTTTACACCGAATCAAACCCCCCTAACTTAGAACTTTGATCATCACTATCAATGAAAAAGAATAAGAGTATGTGTTAAGGAACTCACAAAAACTTTATTGGGATAGACTACATTTTTTTGCAGACAATCGATTGCATTTAATGTATGCAACAAGCTATTAAACACCTACGTTCTTCGACTCAAAGAAAAAAAAATTAAAATAATAAAAAATTGTACAATTTAAATTCCTCAAAAATAGTCATCTTAAATTTATATCTAATAGTCTCAAATCATAGTGTGTGTCCGCAAAGTCGAAAATTAAACTGCTAACTTCCATCGATTGATCATTATGTTACTTCCTAAAAATTCGTTTTGATTCAATTCTCATGGATACACTCACAAACGAATCACTTGGAATGTGGCTATTTCTCTCGGTATGCGTGATTTATAAGAGTAAATATAATGGAACACAAATTCATGCACAAAAATTTGAAAGACGGAATTTTTGTGGTGAAATGATCTCATCATCGGAATACGAAAAAATTCGGTTCTTATTCACACCAATCAATATCTTTTATTATCTTTTTGTGTCTGAGGCTCTCCACGCGGTAATTAATTTTGTTATTCGGACTCAGTTAGGACTTTTTTGGGCTGTAAGGTGTATTGGAAAATATAGAAATTGTTACGAAATTTCGGAGTTGGAAAGTTGTGCTTACTATGTCCTTTGGCGCTTTTTCGGGCTTTTTCTCTTTTTCTTTTCTTTTTTTAATTTTTTTTGTTTTCTTTTTTTTTTGTTGCCCATTTTTCTTATATTTTTTTATTGCCCCTCTTTATTGCACCATTTGGACGTGTCAAATGAATTTTATGATTTTCACAACTCCGGGCTAAATGGGCTTTTGGGGTTATCAAACGAAAATGAGAAATTTATTTGGCTCAATTGGGTTAGCAAAAAGGGGTATTTTTTCACACGTTTTTATGGCTACTATTTTTAGGTAACAAACGATGGCCTAACTTCATATATTCGAATTACTCATTTTTTTAACATATGCGTCTCGAGATTATAATTAATTTAGAGATATTTTAGCGCATTTTTCAAGACAACATTTCACTCGTTTCCCGTAACTGATCAAAATAAAAATTCGAGATCTTCAACAACTTAATTAAAACTAATCGAACATTGAGTTAATTATAACTATGACTGATTTAATTTCTCGAAAAATAATGATAGGCTCCAAATCTCACCGGGTTTATTAATCTTCCCACTTATTCGTTAAATCAACTTTCGTTTAATTCCATCTTTGGTCAATTTCTTCTTAGTACTTAAAAATTTTCAAATTGAGACTCTAAACAAAATTCTGCGACCTTTTTGAAGGTTTTGAATTTCAATTTTTATTTATTTTGAAGAAAAATATATTTGACTTTTTCGGAGATTTTGATTTTTTTTTTGTGTGTGTGTGGGGGGGGGGGGGAGGGAATTTTTGAAATTTTCTACTTTTTTATTTTAGGGCATTTTAAAAATTTGTAAAGTTTTAGAAATATGCACTTGTCACCCCCATAACTTAGACTTTTGCATTGTCCTCAATCAAAAGGACTAAAAGATAAATAAGAAAAAATAATAAGTGAGAGAATAAAACAACCAAATATTAAAAATGAAAATTTTTCATTTTCGCTACAATTTATTACAAGGCGGTAAAGGATAAATTACATAGTTCTTGCAATGATGAAACGATAAAGCATAAAATAACTACATAAAGAAGGAGCAACAAAACATCACAACAGATGAGCTAATTTTAAGGGCCAGTGGTGTTGGATCACGGGTGAAAAGGGGAAAAGAGTGACTGAATTTGGTGGGAAAACACAACTGGGGGGAGAATCTGTCATCAGGTCATTCGAACCGGTTCGAGTGTGTAGGCGAACCGGTTCGGCTTGCGATTCGGCCAAACTCGCTACCTCAAACTTCAAATAAGCCATATTTTTTCCATTCTAAGTGTTCTAACCCTCAATGTCTTCTCTATAAAGTATATCAAGACTCCCTAAACACTCGGGACCTCGAGACACCTCAACCTCATTCTCAAAATGTGCGTGCGCACTCCCGTGCATGGAAACCCAATGTGGTGCTCAAAACTTTCCTAACTCGTGACCTCTACGGACCTCTAAACTATCCTAAAACTAAATTTACTCACTAATATACACATGGATCACCCCATACACATAGGGGGTGTGATGACCTCTCTCTCCCTTGTAAAAACACATTCGACCCCACGCACGGGGTCCGATGCTCTCCTTATCTCCCTCTTCCTCGCATCGTAAACCAACAATCGAAAAAAGTGGGTATCGGCCCCATATATAAGGGGAACACCTTGAGGTTCATGATGATAACGTGAGTGATACCCTTGTGGTTCCCAATCGAATCGCAACATACTTGTCCCTACTTAAAGGGAACATCTCTATGAAAATTGGAAGGACATGTTAAACCTAGATTCCCCTGAGGTTCAAAATCGCATGTGTCGAGCTCTAAATCAGACAAAACATTAGGTCTTCCATCGATCGCATTCGAGAACTCAAGTGGCATGGGTGGTTGGTCACGAAGAAGGAATTAATATATCCTATCTTTCCATTCATTCTCTTCTAAGTGGCTAAATGAGTCCAATAAAGTTTGGACTTCAATAGTGAGGCTCTCATCCAACGGTTTGAATTCTTTCTCAAAGTCCTCTAGGCTCATATCCCCTAACTCTCTTCTTGATCGACCTCAAAATCCTTTCTCATACTCTCATCACGACTCTCTCTCTCATTCATGCCTCCGTGTACCCTCTCTCTCTCAATTGCAGTCACTAAACACACATCTTCTACCTCTCGCTCAATGTCAGAATTATCGCTCTCCCTTTAGGTAACAAATCACACCCCTAACGGCTCTCTTATGTGATTCCTCTCAACGAGCTCATGTACTGTCTCGTCCATAAGATCCATTTCTCATAATTTGCCTTCATCACCCTCGTACTTGGTGATGTTGAAGATGTTTGTTTCAAGAGTCAGTTTCCCGAATGTGAGTTGCATTTTCCTGTTGCGTGTGTTAATCATTGCATTAGATGTAGTTAAGAATGGGCGGCCAAGTATCATGGGAACATGGTTACTTTAGAGAGAGGAGGGTTCCTTTTCCCAAATGTCAAAATCCACCAGTAAGTAGAAAGTGTCAACTTGGATGATCACATCCTCAGCAATCCTCGGAGATATCTTCAAATAATGATTTACTAACTAGAGAGTTATCTTTATGGGCTTAAGCTCCCCAAATTCTAATTGCTTATAGATGGAGTAGGGGAGAATGTTAACACTCTCCCCTTGATCCATTGATGCTCTCTCAATTTGGTTCTTCCCCATAATGCACAAAATGGTTAGGGCACCCGAATCTTTAAATTTTGATGGAAGGTCACTCAGCAGTACTACACTGACGTTCTATGCTAAGAACATATTTTTGTTTACCTTTAGCCTACGTTTCAGCGTGAGTAAGTCCTTTAGAAACTTAGCGTAAGTGGGAATTTGCTTTATGGTCTCGAGAAAAGATAAATTAACATTTAATTTCTAGATAGCGTCTAGGACGTGGTCACGGGAGGTCTCTTTGGAGTGAGAGACCAACCGTTGAGGGTGTGGAATAGCAATGGGAAGTTTTAAAACCACCTTGGGCCTAACTGTGTCATTATTATCACTCTTTCTCAAAGGGACATCTTCAGCCTCTTTTGTGTCGGGAGAAATCTCCTTGTCATTTTGCTCGTCCTGTGGAGGATGTGACAAGTCAACGACTCTCCCACTACATAGAGTGGTTACCTCACTACATTGCTCTTGATACTTATCGAGGTTAGAGATAACATAGTTTTGACCATGAGGGGGTTTTTGGCCCTAGGCGGGAAACTTACCCTTCTCTTGGACACTCAAGGAATATTGCAATCAAGAAATATTCGCATTTATTTTGGCAAACATTCTGGCATTTTGAGCGTTGGTTGTCGATTGAGCTTGCATAAATTGGTTCAAAGTAAACTCGATATTTCTCCATAATGGGGTTATATAGGTTGTCGGATGCACTGCTTGCATGTGTGTAGCTTGTTTGAGATGTCGAGGCGGTGGTGGAGGAGGGGCAATGTGTGAACTAGGATTCAACACAGCAAGTTGGTACCCACAACTAAAACTGGGATGGTACCTCTACGAAGGTTATAAGAATTCCCGTGAAGGGAATTAAAATTACCCTTAAAATCTCATGATGTTTCTACTTTCTCTTGAAGCATAACTTTGTAGGCAGGTATCGTTGAGCATTCCTTCATTGAATGCCCCGTCTCGTAAATACCGCACATCTCCTTTATCTCTTCTCAAATGGAGATGGATGTTTCTCTTCCTCGGGATTCGACTACGTATTCCAATCTTTTATCAAGATGGTTGATTTGAAGTTTCAAGTCGACTTCTTTGTCTAACTAATAGAGTCCAGACACTTAAAGAAGTGTGGACATTTGTTAAGGCTAGGTTTGGGCATTTGGATCGGATGTGTCCCACGCTTATGTAGTCTCGGCGACATACTTAAGATTAGCCTTGGCATTGTCCTCATCCAACACTATAAATTGCCCTTGGCACATAGTTTCCACGAGTTATTGGGAACATAATTTGAGCGTGTGATGAATAAAGGAGATAAGTCTCCACTTATCAAATCCATGGTGTGGTCACATATTAAGAAACTTGTTAAACCAATCACAACATTTATCTAAAGGCTCATTATCATGTTATTTAAACGTTTGAATTTGAGCTTTTATGGGGTTGGTTCGATGTAGGGGAAATAATTTCAAGATAAACTTAGCTTGCAGATATCTCCTTGTACCTATAGAGTTTCTTGCCAAATACCACAGCCAAGTCTTGGACTTGTCCTTCAGGGAGAAGGAAAATTGTTTTAGACGATTGATGTTTTGGGTGCACGTTTGATCGCTAAAAGTTTCACACGCCTCTTTGAACTCGCGGATGTGGAGGTATGATTTTTCTGACTCCAAGTTAGGGAAGGTGGGAAGAATCTGGTAACTCACCCATGCAAAAATTGAATTGCCCTGCATTATACATGAATATAATGCATCCCAGATTGAGGGTTCGCTTGGGATATAAGAGGTCTCATATAAGGAGATATGGTAACTCAACCTCACCCGTACCGTAACTAACGTGATATAATATTGCGCTCTCTCTTAACGATTAAAATTCCTCGTTGGCCTCACTAGGTGTGTGACTAAGCGGGGAACTCATGATGGAGTTGGGCGGTGTACGAGGTGGAACCCCAAAATGTAAAGCATTTGGGGGTGTGGGCTATCACGATCGTACTCAACAACGGGATTCGCGTGAATTCTGGTAGGAGTGGATTGAGGAGATTGTGTGTAAGGATTTAAAAGATTCTATATAATTTTATTTGAATTTTTTTGAATTTTTTATTTTATGATTTTTTTGGCCTTTTTTTAAGAATTAGAGTTAAATTTTTGATTAATTCGACCTAACCTAAATACCTACCAAATCGTCCGCAACGGCGCTAAAAACTTGACGTGACTTTAAAAGTTTCTCTGGTGCATGCTTATATTGGCTCAAGTGTAAGTTGGTCATGTAAGTAATTCTAGAACATTCAAGCATCAAAGACGGATCCAAATATAAAGTTCTTTATCAAAAAGACTACGCAAAGTTTACTTTGGTAAGGTTATGTTTTTAATTCCTTAACTTTATACACATAGTGCTTTTGAGATATTTTTACAAAATATTTTCTAAGTGTTGGAGCAGACTTTTTCGTCAAAATTTGAGAGTGAGTATTTTTTCTAAGTATTGGAGCATACATTAAAAATAATATTTTTTGACATAAAAGTCATTCAAACGACTTTGCTCTGTCGTTGGAACGACATTGCATTGTCGCGTGAATGACACGCGTATGTCATTCGCGCGAGATCTCTTTCTCATTTGAACGATATCGTATACCGAGGAGGCACAATTTTGTATAAATACTCGTTAAATGATTTTGTTTTCATTGAGAAGTCCCAGCGTTTTGAAAGATAGAAAACTACGAAACTGCAGAATCCTTTTGACTTATTCGTTTAGGGCTTAATCCCTTTTTGTTTTCCATTCACAAAAATCCCATATACTTTGGTGAATTGTTTTGGTATTCAAGAACACTGCTTTTCTTTTGTTCATCCTTTGTGCGGAGATCTCTACAATCGAGAGATGGATGCTATTGTGGAGGGAGTCTCTACGGAGTTATTTGGGTTGCGATCCTTGTGGTATAGCGGCGCGTGAACCACTGCAGATTTATAGCCGTTGCTTTGAAGGTTTGACGAAGACACCGTGTTACAATTGTGGGCGACTATCAGATTTTATGTAAGTCAATGGTCTTGTAAACTTTTCAAAGTTCTAGAAATAAAAGGTTTTTCCCTTCGGGAATTTTTCCTGAATTATTGTGTCGCATGCTATATCTTATTTGTATTGACACGTAGTTCCATGTTTTAGGAATGAACTAAAATTGATTTGAAACTAGAAGTTTGTGAAAACCACCCTTTGGGATTATTTTCCCTTTGCAAATTGGTATCAGAGCCTGTTGCACTAATTTACTATGTAGATCTTGTAGTGCATTTTTTTGTGGTTATTTGCGTTCCTCTCCTGATTGGTTTTAATCGATGGATCCTTATGTTATTGACTGTGTTAATTGAGATGAGTTTGTTAAAGTTCATGACCATGATAAAAATTTTAAAGTTTGAATTTGAAACATTGCAAAAGAATTAAAGTTTTGAAAAAAGAAAATTCTCTCTTTAAAAGTAAGAATGAATATTTGCAAGTGTTTCAAACTCAAAGTGATATTTTTCATGAGCACTTTGGTAATTTGTGTATTGATTTTGATTCTTTAAAAATTGCCAAAATTTTGAGTGATGAGAGAGTCCTAGTTTTAGAGAAGGAATTGGAGGACTTAAAAAATAATAGGGTTCTGGTTTGTGCCGTCGAGGATAAAATATTAATCGATGATTTTACGGCTCGTGAAAAGACTCTTAGGGATAAGTTTGTTTTAATTGAGGGGGATCGCGATAAACTGTCAAGTTTAATTGAAAATTTGAAAAAGAAATCCCTATCTTTGGAAGAGTCTAATTCTTTGCTTGAGAAAAAATTTTGAAGTTGAAAAATAATTTGACAAACTCAAGTAGGTTTGATAGTGGTTGTAATAGATCTTCATGTCCTAATGCTTCCGTTGCTAAAGCCAAAACCATTATTTGTTTTAGAGGGTCAACCATTCCTAAGGACATCAAACAAGGTCAACCCATAGGCGTTATTCCACCCGTTTACACATGTTCATATTGTGGTAGGAAAGGTCACCTATGTTTTGATCTTGGAAGAAGTTCTAAGAAGTTTTTGTCTAGTGTTCACGTGGTTCCTAAAGCCCCCACACGTCATTTCACATATGTTTGGGGTTAGGAAATCACTTTTAAAGGCACTAGATGGTAGACATGTTGATTCCCGTTTGCTTGCACATGATTCTTCTCTTGCTATATCATATAGATGATTGTGTTCGCATGTTTGTCATACGGTAGTTTTTTCTTTCATGATATTTATGTTTGCTAGCGTTGTGACAAGTAATTTTTGTATAAATTTTTTTTTTGACAAATTTTGAAAAATACTAAAAGATTTTATTTAGATAAATTTTTTGAAAAATCCAAAAAGAGTTTGTATTTTGTTTGCACCATTTATGGATGAACACTTAGGATGACCAAGTCACAATTTCATTCCATTTATCCATGTGACTATTTGATAGTGTTTTGGGACAGTAGGTCAATTCATCCATGTGCTTTATATGTAAGGATATATTTCTCATGTTCATTATCTTACATTTGTATATGTCGTACGCTGCTACATTTGGCACGTCTATGCACGAACTCATATGACGGTCTCAATCCGAATTTCAGGAATCATGCATTCATCATCTCCATCAAGTGTCCCACATCTGCCTCAATGACTTCACGTTCCATAATTTTAGGCCTGAAATGCAAGTGGTACGAAAGAGAAGTCAAAACAGTGAAAGAAGGCTACATATGGATGTTCAAGGTAATTTTGGTAATTTTATAGCCACTTTCCAAAGATCTAGTCAACTAGAAAGTTGAAGAGCTCGCCGCAACAAAGATACTGGAAGAAACGACACCTCAATGTGAGCTATGGTGAAGAAGTTATGGCCCTTTGAAAATGGAGAAAAATCCAAGAAAAATCCATGTAAAATGCTAAGTGTTCAGCCCCATGTTCCAACGATTTTTCGCGAACCCAGGCCAAACCAGTTCGGGGGGCGAACCGGTTTGCGGTACACCCGAACCGGTTCAGGGTACCTGTTGTTGGCATGATTTTTGTGTCAAATGCTGACACCACTTTAAACCACATTTGAAACATGCTAAGAAAAATTCGGCCCTTCTTCCTCTATGTTTTCCTAAAGATCTTTTTTGAGCTTTAATCTTCCCTTATAAATGGACACTTCTCTTCCATTTACACGTGCACAACATAAACCTTGAAATGATCTATTCTACTCATTGAGGAGTATTTTGTGGAGAAGCTGGTATCTTCTTCATTGCTGCCCATCTGGAATTCTCGCGGGAGATTCCAGCTGACGATATCGAAACTGACACCTGTGGGTATTTCGTATGTCACACTTATTTTCATTATAATACGTGTAACCGTTCTTTTCAAATTATACTTAAAATAATATGGTTTTGCCCTACGGGGATTTTTCCTGATATGTCGTGTCACATACTTTATGTTATTTAATAAATCATCTAGATGCATGTTTTGATGATTTAATTGAAATACTGTGTTCAATTAAATATCTTCTTAATTTTAACGCATGTTTAGGGGCTATATTTATTTGGTTAAAAAATAGACTCTAATTAAAAAATGGTTTACTTGGAAACTTGCGAATAATTTTTTATTAGATATCACACACCGCGTTTTCGCACTTTTGAAATTGGTATCAGAGCGGGTTGCGCTATTTCATCGCGTATTCCTATTTTCCGCAAAATAGTGTGATATTGATTTTTTTTTTAAATCTATTTTGTGTTTATTCACATTTTTTCCAATGGAACATTCATTTAATATGATGCCAATTTTTTACGGGTCTAATTATGCCTACTGGAAAGCTCGTATGAAATCTTGTTTAAAATCCATTGACGAGCGTGTTTAGTTGCTTTGTGAAATTGGGTGGACACCTCCCACAGTCACCATTGATAATATCACCTCTTTAAAACCTCTGTCAGCCTGGACTCAAGATGATTTTAAAATGTCTTATTTTAATTCTCGTGGTCTAAGTGCTATTTCTGGAGCTGTCACTCCCGATGAGTTCCGCCAAATTATGATGTGCACCACGTCTAAAGAGGTATGGGATGTTTTTGAAACTGACACAGGAGGGTACGAACGCGATTAAAGAATCAAAGTTACAAAATTTGACCACCCAATTTGAGACTATCACCATGTTCGAGTCTGAATGCTTTGATGATTTTTGTGCACGTTTGTCGGACATTGTTAACACAAGTTTTAATTTGGGTGAGGTGATCGATAACACGCGTGTCGTTAAAATGATTTTGAGATCTCTTCCAAAACGTTTTGTTTGTAAAGTCACTATTTTGAACTCTTTGGGAAATTTGAAATCACTTAATTTGGAAGAACTTGTAGGAGATCTTCAAAGCTACGAGATTGACATGTTTCCCCAAACCATTAAGGCTAAGGATAGAGGCATTGCTTTAAAAACACATTTTAAGAAAAAGAAAGAAAAATTTTGGGAGTCCGATTATGAGGGAGACGTTGATGATTTGGCCTTATTTGCGAAAAATTTCAAAAAAGTTTCTCAAAATTTCTAAAGAAAATTCTTTCAATGAAAAGAGATTTTTTGATAAAAATAAAAAGAAAGGAAAGGCAAAAGAATGAAGTGAGAGGGAAAAATATAGTGACTCGGATAAGGAGTGTGAGGAGGAGTTTGAGAACGTGACTTGTTTTGAATGTGGGGTAAGGGGCATAAGTCATTTGAGTGTCCTGCGTGGCTTAGAAAGAAAGGAAAGAATGTATCCATGCCCGCCACACTTAGTGATAATAGTGAAAGTGAAAATGATAAGACTAGTGTTGAGAAGTCTGTTGCTTTTCCGAGTTGTGTGAGCACACCCTCTTTGTCCCACAATTGTGCTCATGAATGAGATAGTGATGTTTTGAGTTCTTCAAGTGAAGAAAAATGCGAGAGTGAAAGTGGAGATGAAAGTGAGCTCCAAAAAGCGTTTAGAGATTTGTACACCGAGACCTTGAAAAAGAAGAAGTATAATAGAAATTTAGGAGAGAAGGAGTTTTTAAGAAAGGAGTTTGCACATTTAGGTGAGCAAGTAAAGTTTTTGGTCAACCCTTCACAAGATTTAACGAAGGTTTTTCATAAGTTGTTACCACCTTTTGAAAACCCCTCCGCACCTAACGATTGAGGTTTAACTTGCTTACTAGCATGGGATGACTTTCATGTCGACATTATTTGCCTATTGCTAGTATGTATCTTGTTTGTATAAATTTTTGCTTTTAGATTTTATTTTGATAAATTTATTTGAAAAATACAAAAATAATTTATTTTGATAAAATTATTTGAAAAAAAATCAAAAAGATTTAATAAAAAATTTAGAAAAGAACAAAAAGATTTTTGTATTTACACCTTTTATGGATGAACATTTAAGATAGCCAAGTCACAATTTCATTCCATTTATTCATGTAACTATGTGACAGTGTTTCGAGACAATATATCTTGTCATCAATATGCTTTATAATGTTTGGAGTCATTAAGATGTAATTTAGCGTTACTTCCTAGATGTTTGACTCATGATTTCCTTTATTGCACACATGCACATATTTGTTTCATTTTTGTACTTGTCTTATCACATGTTGGTTGGGTGTTTTCACTTCAATCATGTCCTTAAAACGAACCAAGCGTGATAAAACTAGATAAGAAAGGTGTGCATGTAAAAACCGTTTTGGTGAGTCTGTATGATATTTTAAAAATGGGGAGGGGCTACGAAAGGTAATTATCTATCCTTTGCGCTAAAGCCACCGTTAAAACAGACCTAAAAAATTGAGGAATTTTATTATCCGGGGTTCAAAGAGGTTAAAAGAGACCGAAAAAATTTGAAGGCAATAAAAAGAAATTCATGCCAAATATGGGCCATTAGGTTTCACTATCAATTCTCCAAAGTTTGAGAATTTTTTTTAGCACCTCAAAAAAATATATATATATCCGAGGGAGTTTGGTTGGAAAATATAAACGGGTTTGCATGTCCTTGAAAATCTTGAAAAAGTGCTAAATAGTTTTGGACGTTATTGGTGTGGAAATAACTTTTACTTTGATTTGTTGACTTGATTAAGAAGATGTCATCTAAATTCAATCATTTTTACACCTAAGGATTCTTTTGATGTTCATTCGTTAAGAGTACACGTATGCATCGTGCACATGTGATTGATTGAGTTTAGTTACCTATCGAATGTGTTCACACCCCTACATTTACGCTATCATCAACTTGGTTGTTTTTGTGTTCTTTCATGGTGTGAATTCTTTTTGTATACATATTGTGTACAAATTTTGAAAAATTCAAAAATAGAAGAGTCTTTGATTCTTTGTTGTATATTTTGAGTAAAAATTTGAAAAATTAAAAAAAAAAACTTTTTTTAAGACATTTTCCATATTTATGTTTCTCATATCTGTCTATTTGGGGACATCATAAAAATGGGGAGAATGAATTATGGGGGAGAATGAGGGAGAATGATTTATCTATGATTTGCTTAAACTTAATTGATATTTGATCTTTGCATATCGTTATAAATCAAATTGTTGCGTGTCACGGGTATTTTCTTTATCTCATATGTGTAGGTACAAAGTCGATATCTATTGGATTGCACACCCTGATGAGAAAAGCTTTGGAAGTTTCTAGAATGTTGAAGATTTGAAGATTTTGAAGTTTTATTGAAGACATGTCATTTAGTATTCTCAGTTCGAGGGTTTAATGGGGATATTATGTTATATGTCATTTGTTTTTGGGAGTTTGCAAGATTTTTATGTATGTACCAGCATAGACATAGGGAGAGATTAGTAAGGACATATTTCTCATGTCCGTTATCTTACATTTGTATATGTCGTACGCCGCTACATTTGACACGTCTCTGCACGATCTCATACGACGGTCTCAATCCAAATTCTGGGAATCATGCATTCATCATCTCCATCAAGTGTCCCACATCTGCCTCAATGACTTCACGTTCCGTAATTTTAGGCCCGAAATGAAAGTGGTACGAAAGAGAAGTCAAAACAGTGAAAGAAGGCTAGATATGGATGTTTAAGGGCATCATAAAAAGGGGGAGAAAGAATTATCATGTTATGGGGAGTTTGCAATGGGGAGATTTTATTTATTACTGATTTATTCTTATAATTTCAAACTTGATGTGTCACTAACGTATTTGCTTTGTCTCATGTGTGTAGATACAAAGACTGAAGATCATTATGTTGCACACCCTGATGATAAAATCTTTGAAATTTGAAGTTGAAGAGTTTTGAAGGAAAGTTTGAGATCATGCGAATTTATTCATGGGTGGGTAGATTTGTATAGGCTTTTTTGGTATTTGATAATTCAGATGTTTTTATGTATGTACCGACATAGACATAAGGGGAGATTTGTAAGGACATTATTTTATAAGTCCGTTATCAATTTAATTTGTCGTATACCGCTACACCGT
Source organism: Sambucus nigra (assembly GCA_949130495.1). Taxonomy (NCBI): domain Eukaryota; kingdom Viridiplantae; phylum Streptophyta; class Magnoliopsida; order Dipsacales; family Adoxaceae; genus Sambucus; species Sambucus nigra. The sequence continues at coordinate 531,157,511 of OX422215.1, read as the reverse complement.
CGAAGAACATTCAAGCATCAAAGACAGATCCGAATATCAAGTCCTTCATCAAAAAGACTCTCGAAAGTTTAGTTTGGTAAGGTTATGTTTTTAATACCTTAACTTTACACTTAGATCTTTTGGGATATTTTTACAAAATATTTTCTAAGTGTTGGAGCGCACTTTTTCGTCAAAATTTGAGAATGAGTATTTTGTCTAAGTATTGGAGCGGACATTAAAAATAATATTTTTTGACGTAACAATCATTTAAACGAGTTTGCTCTGTCGTTCAAACGACATTGCATTGTCACGCAATGTCGCTTGAACGACACACGTATGTCGTTCGAGCAAGATCTCTTTCTCGTTCGAACGAGCTCATATACCGAGGCAGCATGATTTTGTATAAATACTCATTAAATGGTTTCGTTTTCATTAAGAAGTCCCAGCATTTTGAAAGACAGAAAACTGCAAAACTGCAAAATCCTTTTGACTTCTTTGTTTATGGTTTAATCCCCTTCTATTTTCAATTCACAAAAACCCCATATGCTTTGATGGATTGTTTTGGTGTTCAAGAACACTACTTTTATTCTGTTCAACCTTTGTGGGGAGATCTCTACAACCGAGAGCTACGTGCTATTATGGAGGGAGTCTCTATGGAGTTTTTTGAGCTGCGGTCCTTGTGGTATAGCTGCGCGTGAACCACTACATATTTCTAGCCGTTTCTTTGAAGGTTTGATGAAGACACCGTGCGTTGCACTTGTGGGAAATTATCAGGTTGTATGTAAGTCAATGGTCTTGTAAACTTTTCAAAATTCTAGAAATAAAAGGTTTTTCCCTTCGGGGATTTTTCCTGAATTATTGTGTCGCATGCTATATATTATTTGTATTGACACGTAGTTACATATTTTAGGGATGAACTAAAATTGGTTTAAAAATGGAAGTTTGCGAAAAACCACCCTGTGGGATTATTTTCCTTTTACAAAACCAATCTTAAAGGACGCCACGGAGACCTGCTCCGAGCAGTCCTCCACCTCTTTGAATAGCTCCCAATGTCTCTTCTCTTCGTCCTTGAGGCTCTCCCGGGGAATTTTCTTTATTGTCAACAAAGAATCCATCCTCTTCGGGTGGGAGATGCTGGTAATAAAGTGAGCTGTGAAGAGCTCTACTAGGGACTCGAAGCTCCTGATGGATCGGTGAGGTAGTCTATCAAACCACTTTTGGGCCACATCGTATAAGCTCGTTAGAAAGATCTTGCAAATTAATGCGTCCCTATAATTCCAACGGTTCCTAGGCTGCCTATACTGCCTAACATGGTCGATAGGGTCGGTCTTTCCACCGTAGATCATAAACATAGGCATTGCGAACTTCATAGGGTCTTCTTCTTCTTCTTCTTCTATCTCCCTTGAGAAAGGGGATTTCATCTGGGTCCTGAGAGCTCGCCTGGCCAGCTCTTTAGTCGACCTGACACACCGATGCGCTGGGTGTTAGTCCATTTCTCTTCGAACCAAATTTCGTAGTTAATCGTTCCCTCGGCCTGGTCTCCTATAACGGCGAGCTGATTGATATTGCTCGGATAAGTCGTCATCTGACCTATCTCCCTCGATTTTTTAAGGCCCATATTTTGGACTCCTTCCTCGTCTATGAGACTTGCTCGCCTGAGGTCTAGGAGTACGATAGTGACGTTGCCTCATGCTTGGATGGAGTTATCTCTCCATCTTTTCCAGTTTTCTCTTGAGGCGAGCGTTCTCAGCTCCCTACTTACAAGTAGCTTCCTCTTGCTCTTGGAGTTTGGCCTCATAGGCATCCATCAGCCTGGAAACTTGCGTCGACCTTGCTAGTCCCTGGCTCTCTTCTGAGGCCTATCATTCTAGGCGAGGCATTAGGTTTGAACGTCGAACTTCGGATCTAACCCTTAGAGGAATGGGTTGCTCTTGAATATCCCCTGCTTAAAGGGAATTACCGCTGTGACCAGACATTTTGGTTTCTTGATGGTGAAGGATTTCTTCAAAGAAAAAACAATCTCTTCCCACAGACGGCGCTAATTGTGGTGACAATAAATCTCAACACAAAAATAATAAGCAAATACGATCAGCAGAATAGATGAAGAACACAAAATAACTACAATCACACATGAGACAAGATATACGTGGTTCGATAAAATGGCCTACATCCATGGTGGTGATCTCTGTTTCTTATTTCTCTTTACTCCGGGGGAGTGTTTATAATTACCTGCCCTTTGCCCCGGGCTGAGGGTTTAATACATACATGTAATTTCTCAGAGAGTGGAGGTATTGGACTCCTCCACGTTAACCCATGATCCCTAGAATGTCTCTCGAGAGATTTTAGGGGTTGAATGGGTCATAACTGAATTAGTTATGCACGAGGCCTTTAGACATTGGACCGAACTTAATGGGGCTACTCATCTGGACCAGAATAGTTAATCGAGGTACCCACATGTATAGTGAGGGATTTATTGATTGTGGTAACTTTGTAATAAAAAAACTAAACTATTGTGTGTGTGTGTGTGTGTGTATACACAGAGAGAGAAGAAAAGCAGAGACCATGGAGTCTTGAACAAATGGGGACGAGAGTTCAGAGCCGAAAGAGAGAGAAGTTGAGAATTTAAGAATATTTTAGGGTTTTAAAATTTTAAAAGAAGTGCCCTTACTAATTAACTTGAGAATAATATAGGAGTTAAATTTTAACATAACTAAAGGGCTCAAACTAAAAACTAGAAGGTCCCTTACCCATCGCCTACGGCCCCACCATATTTAAGGGCCCCTAAGTTTAATAACTGTTTATTATATTACATATAAATAAATATACCCATGGAAAAAAGTAAAAACACTTCCTATTCTCAAGGCTATTAAAAATAACCCACTAACTAAACCCATTAATCTTTGTTTTAAAGTACCAATCGTTTCATATCTCTCTCTCTCTCTCTCTCTCTCTCTCTCTCTCTCTCTCTCTCTCTCTCTCCGTTTCATTTTATTTGCACAAAAACTCTTTACAAAAAATTTCAACTTGGCAAGATTATCTTGATATACAAAAAAAAGAATATGCACAACGCATTAAAAAAAAAGATCTGGTGACTCTATAAAACTTCTCCCATACATGGTTTGTTTTATATATATATACTATATGTATATTATATTATTAATGTTATTATATTTTATTTAATTTTTTTCTCTCTTTTATCTTATGAAATTGTTTAAAGTTAAATGATTATATTATTAATATGTTTTTAAATGTCAACATATTGAAAGTGAAAATTTATTTTTTCAATTGGAGAAGTTTGTTGTTTGGATAATCAGATTTAATATACATCAGTGTTACCAAGTTCTATTCTTCTACAATAGTATTTGTTTGTTTATGTGAAATAATTAGAAGATCGACTATGTCGTAAGAAAGATTAAATGGGTTAGCTATATTATCCATTGAAAAAAATATCGTAGCAAACCCTGAATACAAAAATATAATTCATGATTTTCCATCTCAAAAAGAAAGAAAAATAAATTTTAATTAATTAATTTAATAAAAACAATTATTGAGAAAATGTAACATATATTTAATATAATATAATAATTTTTATAAAAAAGGGTCCCATATTAATTTCTCGCCTAGGGCCCCAATTTTGCTTGAGACGGACCGTACCCTTACCAGCACCCATATTTAATGGAATAATACTAGACAACCCGGGAGCTAGTACCGGGTTGTCTAGTTGGCAACCACATTTGTCCTTATTTGTATAATTGGCACCTCATTTATCTAGTTAGCACTTTATTTTTTTAAACAATTTTTTTCAAAAAAATATAAATTCGTATTTTCAATAAAAATATATTTTTTAAAAACAAAACTATTTTAATAAGAATTTTTAAAAAAATATATTTTTAACTCATTTAGTTTCCCAAACACTCATTTACTCATTATTCTCTTATTTTTAAAGATCTACGCCAGCGGCACCCCTTATTTTTAAACTTAATTTTTTTTAATTTTACAATATTGAAAACAATTTTTTTATTTCTTAAAACTGTTTAAGTTAAAAAAAAATTCTAATAAAAAAAAATTATTATGTTTAACTCATTTAGTCCCTCAAACACCTATTTACGTAATATTCTCTTATTTTTAAAGGTCAGCACCAGCGACACCCCTTATTTTTAAACTTCATTTTTTTTAAATCAGTTAAAACACTTTTTGTATTTCTTAAAGCTGTTTAAGTTTAAAAAAAACTATTTTAATAAGAATTTTTTTATTATTATTATTTTCATCCCATTTAGTCCCTCAAACACCCATTTATTCAATATTATCTTATTTTTAAAGGTCTGCTCAAGTGGCACCCCTTATTTTTAAACTTACAATTTTTTTTTTAATTTTACAATATTTAATATAATTTTTGTATTTCTTAAAACTGTTTAAAATGCAAAAAAAATAATTTTTCGTTTATACTAACTTTTATTTTTTTAAATAGTTTTTTTTTAAATATATATAATTTGTATATTAAAATAATATTTTTTAACAATCCATTTTTTAAATTGCATTCTATGCAACGTTTGGAGGGGATTAGGGATATATAAGGTCAGCTTTGGAACAGACGTTTGGAGGGAAAACAAAGATGTAAGGTCTATCGAATTGCGTAAGGGAGATGCAAGGGTTGATAATAAATTGCATTTATACCTCTAATACAACTGTATTAAAGGTATAATATAGATGTCATGTTTTAATTCTTTGTTTTAATGCTTTAGAAATATGTAAGGGCTGAGTTACATATTTGCTTTTGTAGTCGGTTCTACGAAACAAAAACAAAGGCATACAAAAATCTATGCATTTGTGATTGAATGGAAGCGAATAGATTGTTAGTTGGTGAAATTGGAGAAATAAGAAAAGGGCCATGGAAAGCAGAAGAAGATGAGGTGCTCATTAATCATGTCAACAAATATGGCCCCAGATACTGGAGCTCCATTCGATCCAAAGGCCTCTTACAACGTACTGGAAATTCTTGTCCCGTCCGATGGTTCAATAAACTTCGACCCAACTTAAAAAAGTATTGTTTTCACACCATCTCTCTCAAATTTGTTTTACATATGCAAGTGTGTGTTGGTATATATCTTACTGTATATGTAACATGTAAATAGATATTGATGATCACGAAGCCACATAGGGGCTCCCAGTGGCAGTGGCGGATCCAGGAATTCGCGTCACAATAGACTATCTTAAGATTATTTAAATTATTTTGAGAAAAATCATCAAAAATTCTATTAGGGGTGCGCTGAATTTTTATTTTGGACGGACTGAATATATATTTTAACACTGTTTTTATTTTATTTTATTTTATAAATAAACACTACTTTTTTTTTGGGGGGGGGGGGGGGGGGGGGGCTGGGACCCCCCCCCCCCCCCCCCAAACCACCCCTGGCTCCCCCCCCCCCCCCCCCCAAAGATCTGAATTTCTCTATTGTTGCTTTATGATATATGTGTGTATCTATGAGTACGAGTACACTTTCGAAAGTATAATGTCTAAAAATATGGAATAGTTATTTATCTTTTATTCTATAACACGTCTTCAATTTATAACTGAGTCCATCCGCGTATAAAGTGAGAGCCCTTTTTTTCCCAACCACTTCTCCAGCATCTTAATTATTTAACGAATTTCTCCTCTTCTTCTTTATCTGCTTAAAACAAAGGCATATATCAAATAGTCTTTCGAACTTTTTTTTAATACACGTTTAGTTCAGGCCTTTTTAAGTTCTTCACTATGTCAAAAAAGTTTTATCATACCGCTGGCGCACACCTTTAAAGATATGAGAATAAGGGACTTTTTGGTACAAAATAAAAGGATTGGACTAAATGTGTATTAAAAAAATGTTTGAGAGACTCTTCTGTATTTGATCCTAAAAAAAATAAAAGCAGCCCCCTATAAAGCAAGCCATTTGTAAGTTTTTTTCCGTCTGTCACACACAAGTTACTTTATTTAATTAATACATTCTACAAACTTTTTAAAGTTATTTGTAATTTGGAGTGCACTTATTCTTCCTTATTTTTAATTGTGTCATTGTTTCTTATATTAATATTTGAGGACCATTTGTAATGAAATCCGTTAATAACACATTTGGCACTAATTAGAAGGGAAAGTAAATGACTCTTTTGCCCCTCTAAAATATTAATACCATCTAATTTGATAACAAGCTATAGTTTTTTATAAACTTTTGTAGTAAAAAGTATACAAAAAAACAATTTCCCAATACATTATTTTTTTATTACAAAATACTTGGATATAACTTATTTTAAAACACATGTTTTGTAAAAAAGTTTTAGGAAAAAAAGATTATTTCGTTACTTAAAAAAAGTAGACTTTTTTAAAATAGAATATAAATGTTTTTTGTAACACTTTATACAAAATGACTTTATTAAATACCTATTTGGAAAAAATAAAAAAACAAACATTTCCTAAAAAATGTTACCAAAAAACAGTTTTATAAAAAAAAAAAAATTTGTTTCGTTATTATCGATGGATTTCATGATTTGAAGACACACGAAGTGCAATTCTGATAAAGTTTTGATATTCCTTTTAATAAAGATTTTCTTTGTTTTTTAAATTTTTTATAGTTTTTTTTTATATATACCAAAGATTAAATCCTGGTTTCGTCCCTCGGTTTTCTTGATTTTAGTTTGTGCATGTGTACATTTGTTGAAAATGCATATGATGTTTTTTTTTCTTTTATTTACTTCAAAGCAGTCGGGTGAAGTTTTCGGCAGAGGAGGAGAGGGTGGTGATTGATCTTCAAGTGAAGTTTGGGAATAAATGGTCGCGGATTGCGACGTATTTGCCCGGAAGGACGGATAATGATATGAAGAATTTTTGGTATAATAGACAAAGGAGTTTTTCAAGGATTTTGCCGCCGCCACCACCACCGTCTATTGAGGTAAGAAATTGGGTCAATTTATTAACCATAAAGTTTTTTTTTCATCCGTATTAACCATATAGATTTGAATATATATTTGTGTGAAGATTTCATATGTTTTCTGATATTAGTGCTTCAGAAATTTTTTGAATAATTTTTCTCCTCATATTCTCATTTTACAATTCAATTTATTAATTTTATGGGGTATTTACAATTTTCTGTAAAGTGTTTCAAAAATATTGTGGGTCAACCTGTGATGGATTTGATAAATTTCATGTTTTTTTTAAATAGTAGGGAGACCCAGTTTTATAACCTTGTTTTGGAACCGTGTGATGAGTCTTCGCCACATTGGGTGATGTTTTTTAATATTATTTTAATGGAACTCATTTGATCCACGCACCAACCAATGTGACAATGACAAAAATGTCTTCCTAACATTGTTTTTTCTATTTATTTTATCCAGGCCGATGTATCGTTGCTCCTGTTGCCGCTTCAACCCGGGGATCTCAAATAATGACACATTGACACATAGCATGACCTATTTTTAGGACACAAATATCTCTCTTTCATTTATGCGAAGATGTTTTAGGGGGATCCAATTAATAGTTAATACTAGGCTCAATGCGCAGACAATTTAAAACCCCTGGATAATACTGATTTGGTGAAAAACACTCATCACGCATGCAATGCTAAATTATTTGAACCGTATAAATAGATATCACCTCCATAAAGTAATACAACTCTTGTAGTAAAGCTATGTTTAGAAACTAAAATTTTAAAAAAAAAAGCATCACTGAGCATTAATTTAAGTTCCTAAGCATGGTTTTATTACACTTTGAAATATGTAACCTACATTGTTATATAGATATGTTGTGCCCTATGACTTGAAATATGCATGTTCTATAATGAGTGTCCGAAAATTGAGAATTTGGAGTGGTTCAAATGTATCACATGTCTTGCCCAATAGAAAAAAGTGCAGACGAAAATGTTCATTAAATTTGATGGAAGGTGAAGAGGAGTTTGCATTTTAGAGTCAGATGGAGGGGCATGTGAATGGGGTTGAGCCTAATAAGGGTGAGTGTATTTTCTCTTAATTGCACATAGAGTATTAAGTCACGTGGAAAAGCAACACTAAGAGACTCCATTTATACATAAATTAGATTTTTTACCCGAGCGATGCACGAGCTGTTTGTAGATCTTCTGTTAACATGTATTTGTAATTTTCTAAATGCCATGCTTACGGTCATATAGACGACATTTTTGAATGGTTGGTGTAGAAGATAAAATTTTTCCTAAAAATAAAAAAATAAATTCACCTAGAAATTTGGTCAAACACATATAAATCAAACATATCTACATTGATATGAATTAACAGGATCAAAGAGTTAGAAGGATACTTACAGAAAGAGTTATATTAATACCCGGTATATAGTTCCCAATCATGTCAAGCAAAGATTTTTCATTTGATCTTTTTCAAGAATAAAAAAAATAATGTTGTTGGATTAAATAATATTTGAAGAAAGTATAAACTATTAGATTTTTTGTGCAAATGCTATAATGTTAATATATACCATCCCATATTTTCTTTAAATATCATGTGCAAGATTGTAATACACACATGTAATAAATCAACTCAAGAAAAAAACATTTATTAAGAAAAGTTACTATATAAGTCAAATTTGCATTGGGTGATTCCTTTTAATCTTTACAATACCTTCCACATTTATTTTCATTGATTAAAATTTTCTTTTCAGAATGACAATAAGAAAACATTAGCCATTTTTGTATATATAGTATATACAAAAAGAATATATATATATATATATATATATACACACACATATACATATTTGATGTAGTTAAATACATTATTAATGATATATCTTAGATATCTAATAAACCTTATTATGCTTTACAATGGTCTTCACCGGGATTACTTGTATACCTACTCATTTTATTAATTGAGTAAGTAATATCTGGCTGAGTACATTAAATTACTGATGATTCGAGAGTATTCCAATTGAGATATACCATTTACAGTATTTTTATATAAATGAACTAGGGTATGCCCGTGCCTGAAGGCACGCTGATAATCATAAAAAGGCAAAAAAAATTCATTTTCTAAGAAAACAAAATGCAATTTCAAAAACATTGTATTTAGTTCACAAATTTTTGAAAGTGTACAATCCATACGTCCTATTTAGTTCGCAACAGATAAATTATTTTTAAATAACTAATTAGTTTTACAAAATTGAAAAGTGTTGCACGTTTTTTACATACATACACGTGGTATGAACCTATTATGTCAAAAAAGGTTTTTATAACACATAATTGTAAACAATTTAAGAAATTATCTGAAGTTTTAAATCGTGTATAATTCACGTCAAAGTTGTTACAATTTAAAAAAATTTAACATAATTTCCTTTGTTTATTAAACTATCCATCGTGTTTAAGAAATAAAGATAAATTCATGTGGAAAATGAAATAATAATCCCTAACAACACGTGCTAATTGATATAATGATAACTTCTACAAAATGTACTATTAAAACAGTTATGGGACATAAAATAGAGAATATTCAATTTAATTAAAGTAAAATAACATTTCAATTATGCATACATAAGGCCTTAAACTAAATAGATACGTCACTGTTATATACAGAGTACAAACGATGGGTTTGTGCCACAATGAATCCTTGGTACCATAATAACGAATTTATTAAACACCTTAAACTCATGAGCATTCTCAATCTGCAATCTACTATTTCCCCTCTCAAATTTCCATCAGGAGAGGTGCCTCCAGCAATAGATAATAGTACTCGAGCTGAATTAAAGTTTAATCTGCAAAAAAGAAAAGAAAACAAACATAATTAGATCAATCCACCAAACATAATTAGCTAAAAGAGTAAAGATTAAACATCAAATATCAAACATAATTAAGATTTAAGGAATGAATAATATAATAACATAAACTTGACTATTCAAATGATAGGACAACTATACAACTGTTTTGAGTTGTTAGAACATAAAACTTGAGGATACACTCTTTGAGTTGTTATAAATAAATATTGAAATTACTCCACAATCGTATAACTAAAGATCCCAACTTATTACCTTCAAATAAGGACAACACTACCCATAAATGGAATAAAAAATTAAAAACAAAAAAGTTATTCAATCCAACTAATAAAAAGTGATCATAAAAAACCTACAAATATGATAAAATGATTGAGTTGATTCATAAATTTGATGTTGCATCTTAGTGATGTTTAAAATCAAATTCATATCTTCTCGTACTTATACAATCCCGCTTGTCTTATAGTATACTACTCAAATTTGAAGGACCGCACATGCCTCAAAAAAATTAAGATCTGAAAAATGACCCTTAAAAATTCAATATCTAAAAAATTGAAGATATGAAAAATACCTAATGGTTGCTACTACTTGTTGGAGAGTTAAAGATCTCGGCTAAATACCTCATAATCCATTGTCAAATCTCTAAAATCAAACTAAATAAACCCGGATCTGAAAACGAATTCAAATATACAGAACAAAAACCATATATCAGATCTACATAAGAAACAAATAAAAAAAAGTGGTAGATCATCATGGTTGCACTTGTCATTTCCAGTCCGGTGAAACCCTTATCGTTACATAGAATGCTATTAATAACTACATTTACTCATGCACCAAAATAAAATTAACTCCATTTTCTCCAGGTAATTAAAAGACATATGCAGAAACTCAATGGCCATATGTAAAGATTACTTAAAGGATGTAAATAAGTTATTTCAAGAATACCAAAAATCATCAAAAATACAAAAACTCGTGTTAGAACAGAAAATGATCAAAGATGGAGAACCACATTAAAACATTATCAGATCTATAACCTCAAGTAGAAGTTAGAACAGAAACTGAAATAAATGGCAAGATCTGATTTAAAAAAAAAAAAAAAGGTTGATTGTGTTTGAGGAGTAAGGGTACATTTTGAAAGAACCATTTAAGTTCCAAACATTCAAAACCATACAGTTCCAGATCTGGAAATCAAGAGAAATATAGATAACCTTAGATTAAAATTAACATAAGTAAAATGGAGGGAGAGATTGCCTCAATCGGACCTTCCATACGTGATCATACGAAGCTTCCACACAAATAGCGAACATTTAAACCTGAATGGAAAAAATCAATAAACATGTAGGACTCGTGGATCTTCAAATTTTATGAAATGGGCGTCATATTGAGAACTTTTGATATAAAATACAACCAAAGTCATCCACGAACTGTCATTGTTTGTTTAATTGTTGACACGCAGAATATTTGAGCTTACTCGCGTAACAAAAATGATGAACTATTTGTGCGTGGACTTGCTTGAAATAGAGTCCAGAGAGTTGGGCTAGGTGAAGACCTAAATGGGTGGATCTTCAAAGAAGGGTATAACGGGAAAATGATGGGCTAAGAGAGAGAAGGGTTGGTGGTAGCTGGCTGCGAATAGGATTTTCAAATTAAAGTAAGTTTCTCATGCTCCTCGAGTCCCGGGTATTTAGATAGTTGAGATATGGGTCGTTTGGCGGACAAATTTCTGTTGTATGGGTAATTTGGTGAGAGTGACAGATTTATGTAGTAGGTGTACGGATTGGATGGAGTGAATTAAAGTAGTATGCCACTTTCTGGTTGTGTCCCCATGTGAATCTATCTGCAACCCATTGTTTAGTCCAAATCATTAATGTTTGAATGATTATCAACCATTAGATTTAAAATTTATATATTTAATCTCAATAATTAATTGAAAATTTTCAAAAATTCTCATCCTTTACCATATAAATGACATCATCAATCTAACTTGTGACATACATAAATTTCTTACTTTATTTTATAGATATTTCGATAAATAGGTGTTATAGAATGTTATCACTGCATTTACCAAACTTATCAAATATCTCTTCAATATAATGAGAGTTTATCTGATGTTTTATAAATTTTAATTCCTAATATAACATCAACAATACCCATATCTTTCAAATCCAATTAGTTGGACAAGATTATCTTAGTAGATTTAATGATATCTTTATTATTTCCAATAGTAAGCATATGATCTACATAAAGACAAACAATGACATAATCACTTGGAGTGTTTTTAATGTAAACACATTTATTAGACTCATTAATTTTAAATCCATTTTATGTTATTGTGTTGTGAAATTTTCCATGCCATTGTTTAGGTGCTTGTTTTAATCCATAAATGGATTTAACAGGTCTACAAACTTCCTTTCTTTTTATGGAACATTTAACTCTTGTGGTTGTTACGTATGTTTCTCTTCGTTTAACTCGCCATTAAAGATGGTGATTTTACATTCATTTGATGTATCTTAAGATTATGTAACGTTGCAATAACTATTAACATTAGAATGAATATTATTCTCGTAACAGATGAGTAAGTATCAAAATAATCAGATCCTTCCATTTTCTTATAGTCTTTAGCTACAAGTCCAGTTTGGTATTTTTCAATGGACCATTAACTTTCAAATTTCTCTTGAATATCCACTTGCATCCAAGAGGTTTACTTCGTGGTGGAAGTTCACTCTGACCTTAAGATGATATTTGATTAAGTCAACTATTGGACACTCTTACCTTAACATAATATTTGCCTCACGTTGGTGCTCTACGGACTCAATGACAAAGATCTCCCACAATACAACACTCACAACATACAATAGTAACACTCCAAGTTACAAGTCTTCCGGTGAACCAAAAATGGAAAAAAACTCTACTTTTGGACATAAAAACGGGACAACCCCAAACAAAAGTTGCAAGAAAAACTAATAATTAAAAATGAAACTAAAGCCACCCATTTATAATAAATAATTGGTGGTTAAGAATGGTTGGAAAATATTCCAATAGTCACAATTATTGGGATAAAACTATTAATATAAAACATCTCCACAGTCATAACTGGCGAGATAAAATAATTAGAAACTGAAGTAATAAATTAGGCAGGAAAATAAAACCCATAAATTAAATTAAAAGTCGAATAAAATTTAGCCCCCAAAGTTAATAGTTTTCCCAAACCAAGGCCCATGACCCAATCACCTGCTGAGCCAGATTAGATGGGTTTGGAAGTTAATCCGAGCCCATGTAGGTCCTCCCTTCTTCATAGAGTTGGGATATCCTAGTGGCACCAAGCTTTTAAGCCAAGATGGGTTATAATATACTATACCCTTTTTTCACATTCTTCCTATGTGTAACAAGAGATTTAAAATAAGACTTTAACCAAATACCAGGTTCCAAGTGAGTAATTTATACTAGAATTTCTCATTTATTAATTTATAGTTTTATACATATGAGCATACCACGTTATACTCCTCACGGAGGATAATGGGCTATACCTTCAAACCATCTCAAAAGACGTGCAGATCCCATATTAAATTAACCCTAAAGTTGAACAAAATCTAATTTCATCAACTTAAATAATTACCCTAAATTCCAACATATAATATATGTAATACTAAGAAATGGAGATATGCTATATAAATAGAAATAGAGGCGGTAAAAAAATACAAATATTTAAGTAACTTTGGAACCAAACAACATTCCAATGCCCTTAGAAAAGTAAAACAATAATCTAACATTAATAAGGTTATTGAGAAGGCCCTTTTGTGTGTGTTTTATCTAAATAAAACCTTTTTCCAAATTTATTATGCACCAAATATGAGAATCTATTTATTTAAACCAATTTTATCTTCTTAAACCCCAAACATGCATCTAAATGATTCAAATCATTAAGTAACTAAAGCATGCCGGGAAAGGCACAATTTTAGAAAAAATCCCTTTCGGGTAAAAACTTTTATTTCACTATATAATGCAAATCTCAACTTATAATTACATAGAGAAATCTACAATGAATTTTCTGCAGAAAACCTACATAGACCGCAACCTAAAATCCGCAAAGATTCCAGCAAGAACCTCAAGAACCGCAACTCATCCTTTAACAGTGAATAGCCTCGAGTATCCCCAATGACCGTAGTCGTCTGCAATCATCTTCCACGAGAACTACCAATCCAGCAGTAAAAATGGCACTCTATAAAGATAAACTTCCACAAAAGTATTTGAGTTCCACTAATTATTCACAAAAAAATTGGGTTGTTTTGGTGAATCAAAAACTAGATGTTTTGGGAGTTTGAACAACAGGCATATTTCGTTTGAATGACAGGGGAAATTTAAAAAAAAAATCTCGCCTACAGGTTTTCCTAAAATTATTTTGACTTAGAAAAATTGCCTCATTTTAATTAAAAAAAATCAAAAAATATCCCAATACTAAAGTAAAGCATTTACGAAACTTAAACACATTCCTTACCAAAATCAATCTTCTAGATGTCCGTTGTTGAAGAAACTTGATATTCGGATCCGTCGTCTTGAACAAATGATTGTGAACTTGCTTTAACAGTTGTAGCGGCATATGACATACACAATGTAACATCGGGACTATTGAAAATATGTCCTTTCAAATCTCCCCCTATGTCTATGCCGGTACAAAATAAAAACAATCTGAATTATCAATACAAAAATCCTATACAAATATAATACCCTCACATGCAACCCAAAAACCGTAAAGATACTAAATATGCAAGTCTTCAAATTCTCTTCAAAATCTTCAACTTTGAAATCTCGAAATATCTTTGCTATCCTTGCGCTTCTTTAACGTGATTTCCAAATGATCGTCAAAGTACTACACACAATAAACAAATAGAATACCTTCATGAAGTATCGAGTTTGAAATGAGATAAACATAAATCAAATCAAGTAAATCAATTCTCCAATCTCCCCCATAATTCAAATTCTCACTCCCCCATAATTCATAATTCGTTCACCCCTTTTTATTTGTCCAAAATAAACAAGGAAAAGAATAAGCACAACTAAATACAGAGTGTCATGACAAGTATATCAAATATATATCAGTTAAACTCATGCAAGGATAAACTCAAAAGAATCATAACCAACTATTTTTAGAATTTTTCAATTTATAAAAAAATGCAAATTTCACAAATACAACAAACATACCATATAAAATATATGAAAAATATATCTAAGTAAATTCGGCACACATATACAGGTATAAAGGACCACAAAACATGACACAAAAAACACAATCTTTACACACTGGCATAGTATCGATGTGTCCAAATGTATGGAATGGAATGAATGGGCGTGAACTAAAAATAAAAGAATTATAACCAAACCATTCAAATATGTTCAAGAAGTTATAATTGACCGCAAAACTTTATCAAACTAAGCTTTAGACTCAAGTGACAAATAAAGTTGAACTTAATAAACAAAACAAGAACAATGCACACAAGCCGAGAATTTTAATGATTCTACAAATCAATGGCGTCAGGACAAAATAAGCTTAACTATGATACATTTTCATTGTGCAAACCCTTTGATATTTCAATCCAAACTCCCTCAAAATATGTCTTTTATTTTCATTTGAATGAATATATCAAACTAAACTAATTTCCCCCTTTTTGGCATGTTATTTTTTTTATAATCTTGGTTTTTTTGGGCTCTTTTAAACGGTGGACTTCACGACGAGATTATTATTCTCTCGCAGCCCTTTCCCATGCACACATCATATTTTCAATACAAAACAAAATCCTCACTAGCAAACGTTCTTACATGCACAAATCCTCCATAGTCAAATAAATATGTAGATGATAAGATTGATAGGGGAACATCTCAAGAAGCTCAAATGTACATTATGAAGTCAAAATCCAATAAGCTCGTGCATGTGTGTGCGGAGGAAAATACAAAGTCGAATCCATAAAGCAAATCAATGTCGAAACAACTCCATAAACATGGTTAAGAACAATCTAAGCATCCAAAGTCATAAAAAAATGTCCTAGATACATGGAAAGTACATAATGAAATGAATTCAAACACACCAATATGCCATACCAAAACTGAAAATCTCTTTGAACTTTTTAAAATATTTTTCAAAAACAAAATCTTTTTGTATTTTCAAAAAAATATATAAAACAAAAATATTTTTATATTTTTTCAAATAAGCCTCAATAAAAGAAAAATATAATATAAAAAGTACACATGTCATATCACTAGCAGAGATATATCATGAAGCATAACTAGTGTATGACAAACAACCAACACGATCAACCAAAAGATCCAACACCAGGAGAATCACGTGCAATCAAATGAGAGTCATGAAGTAAAAGTCCAAAAGCCTCTAAGTCCAATTTCCTAACCCAAATAGATGTGTAATGACACATGGGGATTTTGGGAAGCGAAGTGAGTCTATTATTAAACTTACGAGGAGCATTTTGAAGTTTGTAACAGAATCGCCTAAGATGACCTTCAATATTGCAATGAGTGCAAGTGTAGATATGGCAGTGAGTGTTACCTAAAGGTGGTCCAATACTAATATTTCTAGGTGGCTCTATCCTAAACTTCCTTGGTAGCTCTCTCCTAATTTTCCTAGGTGGATCTATCACATGCATGCTTTTGGCTTTGGGAATGGGTGAAACATGATCATTGAAGCTAATACCACACCGATAATCCTTGATTTGAACGGTGACTAACATCTTATCTATCTTTTCTTAACTAGACTCCAAATTAAACATTACCTTACTTGAATCTCTCAATCTCTCCTCAAGCTCACCAATTATAGACTCGATCAAACGCCTAGACTCCTCAAACTATAAAACCTCATTTTACATAGCCTCCATCAAACCTCACAAACTATCTCTCTCTCCCTCGACATACTCTAGCTTCTCTCAAAGAATATTCTCACGTTCCCTAAGATCCTCAATCAAAGCATCACTATTATTATCTATGGCACATTCTTTCAACTTAGATTCTAACTTCAAGTTTTCCATATTCATCTTCAAATTTTTGCATACAATTCATTGAAAGCAGCTTTCAAGTCTTTCTTTTCCTCCTCTTCATCCTCACTCACATCACCCTCAATTTCTTGGGCTTTATGAAGGGACTTTAAAAGTGTCTTTAGTTCGTACTTTTATCGGCTCAAGTGTAAGCCGATTGCATAACTAATAATTCGAGAAAGTGTGTTATCGAACACAGGGAATAGGACATAAGACGTGACTATGAATAGGAAAGATGAAAATATTATGTTTGACTAACGAAAAGAAGGAAAAGATGATTGTTTTGAGATCTTGTAATTAACTAAATCAAACTAATTCAACTAATGAATTAACTGCCCATGCGATAACAATAAAGTGGTTTTATGGGAAAATAGGATTGGAGTACACTCCCCCACATCGTCGATACATTCGTTGGATATAAAAGGTTAAGAATTGTATTAATAATTCATAGAAAACATTCAACATTTCAAACAATCAACTATATAAGGATTTAACTCCATACAATAATTAATATATAATAAATTTAACATGAATGATTAGATTGCCGATGCGCATATTATACACTCAAATACATCTGTTACCTAGGGTAAACGAGGTTAAGATATCTATAATATGTGTTTCGACAAAACCTCAAGTCTTCAAGTTATCTCCATATTTTATTCAATTTTATACCCAAGTCATCACCTAGTTTGGGTTCATATACCCTAACCCTCTATAAACCTAGTCGGACATGGTGTAATTATTAGAAAGCATACTATCTACGTTGCATGTAATCAAAGTCATAATGAAACTATCTCTAAACATGCATGAAAAGCTTGGAATCTCAAAAAATAAACATAGCATGTAAATAATATTACTTCAAGAACGAGGGAGAAGAAAGAAAAACTCTATTAATAAAAATCTTTAACATTTATCCATAAAAGTGTAAGCTTGATGAACAAAATTGAAACTATCTTCTTACCTCTTTTCCTCTTTCTTTGTAGGTAAAAAAACTCATAAAAATTCTCTTCAAAAACTAACTAAAACTCCCCACACATTTTTTGCAAGAGTCCCACTTAAAACCACCTCTAGAAAAAATCAGCACTAAACACAAATTCGTGTTTTAGGTATGCCGAACCAGTTCTGGGTAACCCCGTTTGGGTGACAATGACTCACTCAATTTTCTTTCATTTTTGACTTAAAATTCACGTAACTCCTTCACCGTAGCCCGACTTAAAGTGCCATTTTTCAGTTTTCTCTTGACTTCAAGCTCTTCGACTTTGCAGTTGGCTCTGTCTCCGAGTTTCAGGTGAAAAATTCCAAAAAAGCCCTTGACTTCTCTTTTCTTAGGATTTCTTCCACTGTTTCGGTTTCTCTTTCGTGTTTACTTCCTTGAATTACATAGAAAACATATGATAAATGTACAAAACAAGATGTACTTGCCAAATGGGGTCATTATCATGATTATAAGATAAATTCGGTTCAATTAAATTACACGGGATACTAAAAATGCCTAAATTACGAGGATACATATGAAATGTTTACACCGAATCAAACCCCCCTAACTTAGAACTTTGATCATCACTATCAATGAAAAAGAATAAGAGTATGGGTTAAGGAACTCAGAAAAACTTTATTGGGATAGACTACATTTTTTTGCAGACAATCGATTGCATTTAACGTATGCAACAAGCTATTAAACACCTACGTTCTTCGACTCAAAGAAAAAAAATTACTCAAAAATTGTACAATTTAAATTCCTCAAAAATATTCATCTTAAATTTATATCTAATAGTCTCAAAGCGTAATGTGTGTCCGCGAAGTCGAAAATTAAACCACTAACTTCCATCGATTGATCATTATGTTACTTCTTAAAAATTCATTTTGATTCAATTCTCATGGATACACTCACAAACGAATCACTCGGAATGTGGCTATTTCTCTCGGTATGCGTGATTTATAAGAGTAAATATAATGGAACACAAATTCATGCACAAAAATTTGAAAGACGGAATTTTTGTGGTGGAATGATCTCATCATCGGAATACGAAAAAATTCGGTTCTTATTCACACCAATCAATATCTTTTATTATCTTTTCGTGTCTGAGGCTCTCCAGGCGGTAATTAATTTTGTTATTCGGACTCAGTTAGGACTTTTTTACGCTGTAAGGTGTATTGGAAAATATAGAAATTGTTAGGAAATTTCGGAGTTGGAAAGTTGCGCTTATTATGTCCTTTGGCGCTTTTTCGGGCTTTTTCTCTTTTTCTTTTCTTTTTTTTTAATTTTTTTCATTTTCTTTTTTTTGTTGCGCATTTTTCTTATATTTTTTATTGCCCCTCTTTATTGCACCATTTGGACTTGCCTGATGAATTTTCTGATTTTCACAACTCCGGGCTAAATGGGCTTTTGGGGTTATCAAACGAAATTGAGAAATTTATTTGGCTCAATTGGGTTAGAAAAAAGGGATATTTTTTCACACGTTTTTATGGCTACTATTTTTGGGTAACAAACGATGGCCTAACTTCATATATTCGAATTACTCATTATTTTACCATATGCGTCTCGAGATTATAATTAATTTAGAGATATTTTAGCGCATTTTTCAAGACAACATTTCACTCGTTTCCCATAACTGATCAAAATAAAAATTCACGATCTTCGAAAACTTACTTAAAACTGAATCGAACATTGAGTTAATTATAACTATGATTGATTTAATTTCTCGAAAAATAATGATAGGCTCCAAATCTCACCGGGTTTATTAATCTTCCCACTTATTCGTTAAATCAACTTTCGTTTAATTTCCATCTTTGGTCAATTTCTTCTTAGTACTTAATATTTTTCAAATTGAGACTCTAAACAAAATTTTGCGACCTTTTTGAAGGTTTTGAATTTCAATTTTTATTTATTTTGAAGAAAAATATATTTGACTTTTTCGGAGATTTTCATTTTTTTTGTGTGTGTGTGGGGGGGGGGGGGGGGGGGGCGAATTTTTGAAATCTTTTAGTTTTTATTTTAGGGAATTTTAAAAATTTGTAGAGTTTTAGAAATATGAACTTGTTACCCCCATAACTTAGACTTTTGCACTATCCTCAATCAAAAGGACTAAAAGATAAATAAGAAAAAATAATAAGTGAGAGAATAAAACAACCAAATATTTAAAATGCAAATTTTTCATTTTTGCTACAATTTATTACAAGGCGGTAAAGGTTAAATTACATAGTTCTTACAATGATGAAACGATAAAGCATAAAATAACTACATAAAGAAGGAGCAACAGAACATCACAACAGATGAGCTAATTTTAAGGGCCAGTGGTGTTGGATCACGGGTGAAAAGGGGAAAAGAGTGACTGAATTTGGTGGGAAAACACAACTGGGGGGAGAATCTGTCATCAGGTCATTCGAACCGGTTCGAGTGTGTAGGCGAACCGGTTCGGCTTGCGATTCGGCAAAAACTCGCTACCTCAAACTTCAAATAAGACATATTTTTTCCATTCTAAGTGTTCTAACCCTCAATGTCTTCTCTATAAAGTATATTAAGACTCCCTAAACACTCGGGACCTCGGGACACCTCAACCTCATTCTCGAAATGTGCGTGCGCACTCCCGTGCACGGAAACCTAACGTGGTGCTCAAAACTTTCCTAACTCGTGACCTCTACGGACCTCTAAACTATCCTAAAACTAAATTTACTCTCTAATATACACATGGATCACCCCATACACGTAGGGGGTGTGATGACCTCTCTCTCCCTTGTAAAACCTCATTCGACCCCACGCACGGGGTCTGATGCTCTCCTTGTCTCCCTCTTCCTTGCATCGTAAACTAATAATCAAAACAAATGGGTACTGAGCCCATATATAAGGGGAACACCTTGAGGTTCGTGATGATAACATGAGTTATACCCTTGTGGTTCCCAATAGAATCGCAACATACTTGTCCCGAGTTGAAGGGAACATCTCTATGAAAATTGAAAGGACATGTTAAACCTAGATTCCCCTGAGGTTCAAAAACTCATGTGTTGGGCTCTAAATCAGACAAAACACTAGGTCTTCCCTCGATCGCATTTGGGAACTCAAGTGGCATGGGTGGTTGGCCAAGAAGAAGGAACTAATATATCCTATCTTTCCATTCATTCTCTTCTAAGTGGCTAAATGAGTCTAATAAAGTTTGTACTTCAATAGTGAGGCTCTCATCCAACGGCCTGAATTCTTTCTCAAAGTCCTCTTGGCTCATATCCCCTAAGTCTCTTCTTGCTCGACCTCCAAATCCTTTCTCATACTCTCATCACGACCCTCTCTCTCATTCATGCCTCCGTGTACCCTCTCTCTCTCAATTGCAGTCACTAAACACACATCTTCTACCTCTCGCTCGATGTCAGAATTATCGCTCTCTCTTTAGGTAACAAAACACACCCCTAATGGCTCTCTCATGTGATTCCTCTTAACGAGCTCATATACTTTCTCATCCATAAGATCCATTTCTCATAATTTG
Organism: Sambucus nigra; assembly: GCA_949130495.1. Taxonomy (NCBI): domain Eukaryota; kingdom Viridiplantae; phylum Streptophyta; class Magnoliopsida; order Dipsacales; family Adoxaceae; genus Sambucus; species Sambucus nigra. Next base: position 531,136,269 of record OX422215.1, on the reverse strand, counting down.
CCTTCATCACCCTCATACTTGGTGATGTTGAAGATGTTTGTTTCAAGAGTCAGTTTCTCGAATGTGAGTTGCATTTTCCTGTTGCATGTGCTAATCAGTGCATTAGATGTAGTTAAGAATGGGTGGCCAAGTATCATGGGAACATGGTTACTCGAGAGAGAGGAGGGTTCCTTTTCCCAAATGTCAAAATCCACCAGTAAGTAGAAAGTGTCAACTTGGATGATCACATCCTCAGCAATCCTCGGAGGTATCTTCAAACAATGATTCACTAACGAGAGAGTTATCTTTATTGGCTTAAGCTCCCCAAATTCTAATTGTTTATAGATGGAGTAGGGGAGAATGTTAACACTCGCCCCCTGATCCATTGATGCTCTCTGAATTTGGTCCTTCCACATGATGCACGAAATGGTTAGGGCACCCGAATCTTTAAATTTTGGTGGAAGGTCACTCAGCAGTACTGCACTAACGTTCTGTCCTAAGAACATATTTTTGTTTACCTTTAGCCTACGTTTCACCGTGAGTAAGTCCTTTAGAAACTTAGGGTAAGTGGGAATTTTCTTTATGGTCTCGAGAAAAGATAAATTAACACTTAATTTCTAGATAGCGTCTAGGACGTGGTCATGGGAGGTCTCTTTGGAGTGAGTGACCAACTGTTGAGGGTGTAGAGTAGCAATGGGAAGTTTTAAAACCACCTTGGGCCTAACTGTGTCATTATTATCACTCTTTCTCAAAGGGACATCTTCGGCCTCTTTTGTGTCGGGAGAAATCTCCATGTCATTTTGCTCATCGTGTGGAGGAGGTGACAAGTCAACGACTCTCGCACTACATAGAGTGGTTACCTCACTACATTTCTCTTGATACTTATCGAGGTTAGAGATAACATAGTTTTGACCATGAGGGGGTTTTTGGCCCTGGGCTGGAAACTTTCCCTTCTCTTGGACACTCAAGGAATATTGCAATCTAGAAATATTCGCATTTATTTTGGCAAACATTCTGGCATTTTGAGCGTTGGTTGTCGATTGAGCTTGCATAAATTGGTTCAAAGTAAACTCGATATTTCTCCATGATGGGGTTATATAGGTTGTCGGATGCACTGCTTGCATGTGTGTAGCTTGTTTGAGATGTCGAGGCGGTGGTGGAGGAGGGGCAATGTGTGAATTAGGATTCAACACAGCATGTTGGTACCCACAACTAAAGCCGGGATGGTTCCTCTACGAAGGTTTATAAGAATTCCCATGAAGGGAATTAAAATTACCCTTAAAATCTCATGCTGTTTCCACTTTCTTTGAAGCATAACTTTGTAGGCAGGTATCGTTGAGGATTCCTTCATTGAATGCCCCGTCTCGTAAATACCTCACATGTCCTCTATCTCTTCTGAAGTGGAGATGGATGTTTCTCTTCCTAGGGATTCGACTATGTCTTCCACTCTTTTAACAAGATGGTTGATTTGAAGTTTCAAGTCGGCTTCTTTGTCTAACTGATAGAGTCCAGACACTTAAAGAAGTGTGGACATTTGTTAAGGCTAGGTTTGGGCATTTGGATCGGATGTATCCCACGCTTAAGTAGTCTCGGCGACATACTTAAGATTAGCCTTGGCATTGTCCTCATCCAACACTATAAATTGCCCTTGGCACATAGTTTCCACGAGTTATTAGGAACATAATTTGAGCATGTGATGAATAAAGGAGATAAGTCTCCACTTATCAAATCCATGATGTGGTCACATATTAGGAAACTTGTTAAACTGATCACAACATTTATCTAAAGGCTCATTATCATGTTATTTAAACGTTTGAATATGAGATTTTATGGGGTTGGTTCGATGTAGGGGAAATAATTTCAAGATAAACTTAGCTTGCAGATATCTCCTTGTTCCTATAGAGTTTGGTTCCAAATACCACAGCCAAGTCTTGGACTTGTCCTTTAGGGAGAAGGAAAAACGTTTTAGACGATTGATGTTTTGGGTGCACGTTTGATCGCTAAAAGTTTCACATGCCTCTTTGAACTCGCGGATGTGGAGATATGATTTTTCTGATTCCAAGTCAGGGAAGGTGGGAAGAATCTCGTAACTCACCCATGCAAAAACGGAATTGCCCTGCATTATACATGAATATAATGCATCCCAGAGTGAGGGTTCGCTTGGGATATAAGAGGTCTCATATAAGGAGATATGGTAACTCAACCTCACCCGTACCTTAACTAATGTGATCTGACATTGCGCTCTCTCTTAATGATTCAAATTCCTTGTTGGCCTCACTAGGTGTGTGACTAAGTGAGGAACTCATGATGGAGTTGGGTGGTGTACGAGGTGGAACCCCAAAATGTAAAGCATTTGGGGGTGTGGGCTATCACGATCGTACTCAACAACGGGATTCGCGTGAATTCTGGTAGCAGTGGATTGAGGAGATTGCGTCTAAGGATTTAAAAGATTCTATATAATTTTATTTGAATTTTTTTGAATTTTTGATTTTATGATTTTTTGGGCCTTTTTTTAAGAATTAGAGTTAAATTTTTTATTAATTCGACCTAACCTAAATGCCTACCAAATCGTCAGCAACGGCGCTAAAAACTTGACGCGACTTTAAAAGTTTCTCTAGTGCATCCTTATATCGGCTCAAGTGTAAGTTGGTCATGTAAGTAATTCTAGAACATTCAAGCATCAAAGACGGATCTGAATATCAAGTTCTTTATCAAAAAGACTACGCAAAGTTTACTTTGGTAAGGTTATGTTTTTAATACCTTAACTTTATACACATAGAGCTTTTGGGATATTTTTACAAAATATTTTCTAAGTGTTGGAGCGGACTTTTTGGTCAAAATTTGAGAATGTGTATTTTTTCTAAGTATTGGAGCGTACATTAAAAAAAATATTTTTTGACATAACAGTCATTCAAACGACTTTGCTCTGTCATTGGAACGACATTGCATTATCGCGTGAATGACACGCGTATGTTGTTCGCGCGAGATCTCTTTCTCGTTTGAACGAGATCGTATACTGAGGCGGCATAATTTTGTATAAATACTCATTAAATGGTTTTGTTTTCATTGAGAAGTCCTAGCGTTTTAAAAGATAGAAAACTACGAAACTGCAGAATCCTTTTGACTTCTTCGTTTAGGGCTTAATCCCTTTTTGTTTTCAATTCACAAAAATCCCATATGCTTTGGTGAATTGTTTTGGTATTCAAGAACACTGCTTTTTAGTTGTTCATCCTTTGTGCGGAGATCTCTACAACCGAGAGCTGGATGCTATTGTGGAGGCTGTCTCTACTGAGTTTTTTGGGTTACGGTCCTTGTGGTATAGCTGCGCGTGAACCACTGCAGATTTATAGCTGTTGCTTTGAAGGTTTGACGAAGACACCGTGTTACAATTGTGGGCGATTATCAGGTTTTATGTAAGTCAATGGTCTTGTAAACTTTTCAAAGTTCTAGAAATAAAAGGTTTTTCCCTTCGGGAATTTTTCCTGAATTATTGTGTTGCATGCTATATCTTTTTTTTATTGACACGTAGTTGCATGTTTTAGGAATGAACTAAAATTGATTTGAAATTGGAAGTTTGTGAAAACCACCCTTTGGGATTACTTTCCCTTTACAAATTGGTATCAGAGCTTGTTGCATAAAACCTTCATGTCCTAATGCTTGAAGTTGAAAAATAATTTGACAGACTCGAGTAGGTTTGATAGTGGTGGTAATAGATCTTCATGTCCTAATGCTTCCGTTTCTAAAGCCAAAACCATTATTTGTTTTAGAGGGTCAACCAATCCTAAGGACATCAAACAAGGACAACCCAAAGGCGTTATTCCACCCGTTTACACATGTTCATATTGTGGTAGGAAAGGTCATCTTGGGAGGTTATGTTTTCATTTGGGAAGAAGTCCTAAGAAGTTTTTGTCTAGTGTTCACGTGGTTCCTAAAGCCCCCACACGTCATTTCACATATGTTTGGGGTTAGGAAATCACTTTTCAAGGCACTAGATGGTAGACTTGTTGATTCCCGTTTGCTTGCACATGATTCTTCTCTTGCTATATCATATAGATGATTGTGTTTGCATGTTTGTCATACGGTAGTTTTTTCTTTCATGATATTTATGTTTGCTAGCATTGTGACAAGTAATTTTTGTATAATTTTTTTCTTTTGACAAATTTTGAAAAATACTAAAAGATTTTATTTAGATAAAGTTTTAGAAAAATCCAAAAATAGTTTTGTATTTTTTTTGCACCATTTATGGATGAACACTTAGGATGACCAAGTCACAATTTCATTCCATTTATCCATGTGACTATTTGATAGTGTTTTGTGACAATAGGTCAATTCATCCATGTGCTTTATATGTAAGGATATATTTCTCATGTTCATTATCTTACATTTGTGTATGTCGTACGCCGCTACATTTGGCACGTCTCTGCACAATCTCATACGACGGTCTCAATCCGAATTTTGGGAATCATGCATTCATCATCTCCATCAAGTGTCCCACATCTGCCTCAACGAATTCACGTTTCATAATTTTAGGCCCGAAATGCAAGTGATACGAAAGAGAAGTCACAACAGTGAAAGGAGGCTAGATATGGATGTTCAAGGGAATTTTGGTAATTTTATAGCCACTGTCCAAAGGTCTAGTCAACTGGAAAGTTGAATAGCTCGCCGCAACGAAGATATGGGAAGAAACGAGACCTCAATCCGAGCTACGGTGAAGAAGTTATGGCCCTTTCACAATGGATAAAAATCCAATAAAAATGCTAAGTGTTCAGCCCCATGTTCCAGCGATTTTTCGCGAACCCAGGCCAAACCGGTTCGGGGGGCGAACCGGTTTACGGTACAGCCAAACCGGTTTAGGGTACCTGTTGCTGGCATGATTTTTGTGTCAAATGCTGTCACCACTTTAAACCACTTTTGAAACATGCTAAGCAAAATACGGCCCTTCTTCCTCTATGTTTTCCTAAAGATGTTTTTTGAGCTTTAATCTTCCCTTATAAACGCAGACTTCTCTTCCATTTACACGTGCACAACATAAACCTTGAAATGATCTATTCTACTCATTGAGGAGTATTTTGTGGAGAAGCCGATATCTTCTTCATTGCTGCCCATCTGGAATTCTTGCGGGAGATTCCAGCTGACGAAATCGAAACCGACACCTACGGGTATTTCGTATGTCACACTTATTTTCATTATAATCCGTGTAACCGTTCTTTACAAATTATAATTACAATAATATGGTTTTGCCCTACGGGAATTTTTCCTGATATGTTGTGTCACATACTTTATGTTATTTGATAAATCATCTAGATGCATGTTTTGATGATTTAATTGAAATAATGTGTTCAATAAAATATCTTCTTAAATTTAACGCATGTTTAGGGGCTATATTTATTTGGTTCAAAAATAGACTGTAATTATAAAATGGTTTACTTGGAAACTTGTGAATAATTTTTTATTAGATATCACACACCGCGTTTTCGCACTTTCAAATTGGTATCAGAGCGGGTTGCGCTATTTCATCGCGTATTCCTATTTTCCGCAAAATAGTGTGATATTGATTTTTTTTAAAAATCTATTTTGTGTTTATTCACATTTTTTCCAATGGAACATTCATTTAATATGATGCCAATTTTTTACGGTTCTAATTATGCCTAATGGAAATCTCGTATGAAATCTTGTTTAAAATCCATTGACGAGCGTGTTTAGTTGCTTTGTGAAATTGGGTGGACACCTCCCACAGTCACCATTGATAATATCACCTCTTTAAAACCTGTGTCAGCCTAGACTCAAGATGATTTTAAAATGTCTAATTTTAATTCTTGTGGTCTGAGTGCTATTTCTGGAGCTGTCACTCCCGATGAGTTCCGCCAAATTATGATGTGCACCACGTCTAAAGAGGTATGGGATGTTTTGAAACTGACACATGAGGGTACGAACGCGGTTAAAGAATCAAAGTTACAAAATTTGACCACCCAATTTAAGGCTATCACCATGTTCGATTCTGAATGCTTTGATGATTTTTATGCACGTTTGTCGGACATTGTTAACACAAATTTTAATTTGGGTGAGGTGATTGATAACACGCGTGTCGTTAAAATGATTTTGAGATCTCTTCCAAAACGCTTTATTAGTAAAGTCGCTATTTTGAACTCTTTGGGAAATTTGAAATCACTTAAGTTGGAAGAACTTGCAGGAGATCTTCAAACCTACGAGATTGACATGTTTCCCGAAACCATTAAGGCTAAGGATAGAGGCGCTGCTTTAAAAACTCATTTTAAGAAAACGAAAGAAAAAGTTTGTGAGTCCGATTATGAGAGAGACGTTGATGATTTGGCCTTATTTGCCAAAAATTTCAAAAAAGTTTCTCAAAATTTCTAAAGAAAATTCTTTCAATGAAAAGAGATTTTTTGATAAAAATAAAAAGAAAGGAAAGGCCAAAGAAAGAAGTGAGAGGGAAAAAGAGAGTGACTCGGATAAGGAGTGCGAGGAGGAGTTTGAGAACGTGACTTGTTTTGAATGTGAGGCAAGGGTCATAAGTCATTTGAGTGTCCTGCATGGCTTAGAAAGAAAGGAAAGAATGTAGCCATGCCCGCCACACTTAGTGATAGTAGTGAAAGTGAGAATGATAAGACTAGTGGTGAGAAGTCTGTTGCTTTTCCGAGTTGTGTGAGCACACCCTCTTTGTCCCACAATTGTGCTCATGAATGCGATAGTGATGTTTTGAGCTCTTTAAGTGAAGAAAAATGCGAGAGTGAAAGTGGAGATGAAAGTGAGCTCCAAAAAGCGTTTAGAGATGTGTACACTGAGACCTTGAAAACGAAGAAGTATAATAGAAATTTCGGAGAGAATGAGTTTTTAAGAAAGGAGTTTGCACATTTAGGTGAGCAAGTAAAGTTTTTGGTCAACACTTCACAAGATTTAACGAAGGTTTTTCATAAGTCGTTACCACCTTTTGAAAACCCCTCCACACCTAACGATTGAGGTTTAACTTGCCTACTAGCATAGGATGATTTTCATGTCGACATTATTTGCCTATTGCTAGTATGTATCTTGTTTGTATAAATTTTTGCTTTTAGATTTTATTTTGATAAATTTATTTGAAAAATACAAAAAGATTTTATTTTGATAAAATTATTTGAAAAAAAATAAAAATGATTTAATAAAAAATTTAGAAAGGAACAAAAAGATGTTTGTATTTACACCTTTTATGGATGAGCATTTAAGATAGCCAAGTAACAATTTCATTCCAATTATTCATGTGACTATTTGACAGTGTTTCGAGACAATATATCTTGTCATCAATATGCTTTATAATGTTTGGAGTCATTAAGATGTAATTTAGTGTTACTTCCTACATGTTTGACTCATGATTTCCTTTATTGCACACATGCACAGATTTGTTTGATTTTTGTACTTGTCTTATCACATGTTGGTTGGGTGTTTTAACTTCAATCATGTCCTTAAAAATAACCAAGCGTGATAAAACTAGATAAGAAAGGTGTGCATGTAAAAACCGTTTTGGTGAGTCTGTATGATATTTTAAAAATGGGGAGGGGCTACGAAAGGTAATTATCTATCCTTTGCGCTAAAGCCACCGTTAAAACAGACCTAAAAAATTGAGGAATTTTATTATCTGGGGTCCAAAGAGGTTAAAAGAGCTCGAAAAAATTTGAAGGCAATAAAAAGAAATACATGCCAAATATGGGCCATTAGGTTTCACCATCAATTCTCCAAAGTTTGAGAATTTTTTTTAGCACCTCAAAAATATATATATATTTGAGGGAGTTTGGTTGGAAAATATAAACGGGTTTGCATGTCCTTGAAAATCTTGAAAAAGTGCTAAATAGTTTTGGATGTTATTGGTGTGGAAATCACTTTTACTTTGATTTGTTGACTTGATTAAGAAGATGTCATCTAAATTCAATAATTTTTACACCTAAGGATACTTTTTATGTTCATTCGTTAAGAGTACACGTATGCATCGTGCACATGTGATTGATTGTGTTTAGTTACCTATCGAATGTGTTCACACCCCTACATTTAAGCTATCATCAACTTGGTTGTTTTTGTGTTCTTTCATGGTGTGAATTCTGTTTGTATATATATTGTGTACAAATTTTGAAAAATTCAAAAATAGAAGATTCTTTGATTCTTTGTTGTATATTTTGAGTAAAAATTTGAAAAAAAAAAAAACTTTTTTTGTGACGTTTTCCATATTTATGCTTCTCATATCTGTCTATTTGGGGACATCATAAAAATGGGGAGAATGAATTATGGGGGAGAATGAGGGAGAATGATTTATCTATGATTTGCTTAAACTTAATTGATATTTGATCTTTGCATATCGTTATAAATCAATTGTTGCGTGTCACGGGTATTTGCTTTATCTCATATGTGTAGGTACAAAGTCGATATCTATTGGATTGCACACCCTGATGAGAAAAGCTTTGGGAGTTTCTAGAATGTTGAAAGATTTGAACATTTTGAAGTTTTATTGAAGACATGTCATTTAGTATTCTCAGTTCGAGGGTTTAATGTGGATATTATGTTATATGTCATTTGTTTTTGGGAGTTTGCATAATTCGGATTTTTTATGTATGTACCGGCATAGACATAGGGAGAGATTTGTAAGGACATATTTCTGATGTCCGTTATCTTACATTTGTATATGTCGTACGCCGCTACATTTGACACGTCTCTGCACGATCTCATACGACGGTCTCAATCCAAATTCTGGGAATCATGCATTCATCATCTCCATCAAGTGTCCCACATCTTCCTCAACGACTTCACGTTCCATAATTTTAGGCCCGAAATGAAAGTGGTACGAAAGAGAAGTCAAAACAGTGAAAGAAGGCTAGATATGGATGTTTAAGGGCATCATAAAAAGGGTGAGAAAGAATTATCATGTTATGGGGGAGTTTGCATTGGGTAGATTTTACTTATTACTGATTTATTCTTATATCATTTCAAACTTGATGTGTCACGAAGGTATTTGCTATGTCTCATGTGTGTAGATACAAAGATTGAAGATCATTATGTTGCACACCATGATGAGAAAATCTTTGAAATTTGAAGTTGAAGAGTTTTGAAGAAAAGTTTGAGATCATGCAAATTTATTCATGGGTGGGTAGATTTGTATAGGCTTTTTTGGTAATTGATAATTTAGATATTTTTATGTATGTACTGACATAGACATAGGGGGAGATTTGTAAGGACATTATCTTATAAGTCCGTTATCAATTTAATATGTCGTATACCGCTACACCGTCGAAGAACATTCAAGCATCAAAGACAGATCCGAAGATCAAGTTCTTCATCAAAAAGACTCTCCAAAGTTTAGTTTGGTAAGGTTATGTTTTTAATACCTTAACTTTACACTTAGAGCTTTTGGGATATTTTTACAAAATATTTTCTAAGTGTTGGAGTGCACTTTTTCTTCAAAATTTGAGAATGAGTATTTTTTCTAAGTATTAGAGCGGACATTAAAAATAATATTTTTTGACGTAACAGTCGTTCAAACGAGTTTTCTCTGTCGTTCAAACGACATTGCATCGTCACGCAATGTCGCTTGAATGACACGCGTATGTCGTTCGAGCAAGATCTCTTTCTCGTTCGAACGAGCTCATATACCGAGGCGGCTCGATTTTGTATAAATACTCATTGAATGGTTTCGTTTTCATTAAGAAGTCCCAGCGTTTTGAAAGACAGAAAACCGGAAAACTGCAAAATCCTTTTGACTTCTTCGTTTATGGTTTAATCCCCTTCTATTTTCAATTCACAAAAACCCCATATGCTTTGGTGAATTGTTTTGGTGTTCAAGAACACTGCTTTTCTTTTGTTCATCCTTTGTGGGGAGATCTCTACAACCAAGAGGTACGTGCTATTATGGAGGGAGTCTCTATGGAGTTTTTTGAGCTGCGGTCCTTGTGGTATAGCTGCGCGTGAACCACTACAGATTTCTAGCCGTTGATTTGAAGGTTTGATGAAGACATCGTGCGTTACACTTATGGGCGATTATAAGGTTGTATGTAAGTCAATGGTCTTGTAAACTTTTCAAAATTCTAGAAATAAAAGGTTTTTCCCTTCGGGGATTTTTCCTGAATTATTGTATCGCGTGCTATATCATATTTGTATTGACACGTAGTTGCATATTTTAGGGATGAACTAAAATTGGTTTAAAAATAGAAATTTGTGAAAACCACCCTTTGGGATTATTTTCCTTTTACAAAACCAATCTTAAAGGACGCCACGGAGACCTGCTCCGAGCAGTCCTCCACCTCTTTGAATAGCTCCCAATATCTCTTCACGTCGTCCTTGAGGCTCTCCTATGGCATTTTCTTTATTGTCAATAAAGAATCCATCCTCTTCGGGTGGGAGATGCTGGTAATGAAGCGAGCTGTGAAGAGCTCTGCCAGGGACTCGAAGCTCCTGATGGATCGATGAGGTAGTCTCTCAAACCACTTTTGAGCCACATCGTATAAGCTCATCAGAAAGATCTTGCACATTAATGCGGTTCCTAGGCTACCTATACTACCTAACATGGTCGATAAGGTCGATCTTTCCACCATAGATCTTAAACCTAGGCATTGTGAACTTCTTAGGGGCTTTTTCTTCTTCTTCTATCTCCCTTGAGAAAGTGGATTTCATCTGGATCCTGAGAGCTCGCCTGGCCAGCTCTTTAGTCGACCTGACACACCGATGCGCTGGGTGTTGGTCCATTTCTATTCAAACCAAATTTCGTATGTCATCGTTCCCTCGGCCTGGTCTCCTATAACGGCGAGCTGATTGATGTTGCTCGGATAAGTTGTCATCTGACCTATGTCCCTCGATTTTTTGAGGCCCATGTCATGGACTCCTTCCTCGGCTACGAGACTTTCTCGCCTGAGGTCTAGGAGTGCGATAGTGACGTTGCCTCGTGCTTGGATGGAGTTATCTCTCCATCTTTTCCAATTTTCTCTTGAGGCGAGTGTTCTCAGCTCCCTACTTACAAGTAGCTTCCTCTTGCTCTTGGAGTCTAGCCTCGTAGGCATCCATCTGCCTGGAAACTTTCGTCAACCTTGCTAATCCCTGGCTCTCTTCTGAGGCCTATCATTCTAGGCGAGGCCTTAGGTTTGAACGTCGAACTTCGGATCTAACCCTTACAGGAATGGGTTGCTCTTGAATATCCCCTGCTTAAAGGGAATTACCGCTGTGACCAGACATTTTGGGTTCTTGGTGGTGAAGGCTTTCTTCAAAGAAAAAACAATCGTTTCCCACAGACGGCGCCAATTGTGGTGACAATAAATCTCAACACAAAAATAATAAGCAAATACGATCAGTAGAATAGATGAAGAACACAAAATAACTACAATCACACATGACACAAGATATACATGGTTCGATAAAATAGCCTACGTCCACGGTGGTTATCTCTGTTTCTTATTTCTCTTTACTCCGAGGGAGTGTTTACAATTACGTGCCCTTTACCCCGGGCTGAGGGTTTAATATATACATGTAATTTCTCGGAGAGTGGAGGTATTGGACTCGTCCACGTTAACCCATGATCCCTAGAATATATCTTGAGAGATTTTAGGGGTAATTGTGTCATAACTGAATTAGTTATGCACGAGGCCTTTATACATTGGGCCGAACTCAATCGGGCTACCCATATGGGCCAGAATAGTTAATCGAGGTACCCACATGTATAGTGAGGTATTTATTGATTGTGGTAACTTTTTAATAAAAAAAAACTAAACTATTGTGTGTGTGTGTGTGTGTGTGTGTGTGTGTGTATGTGTGTGTGTAAACACAGAGAGAGAAGAAAAGCAGAGACCATGGAGTCTTGAACAAATGGGGACGAGAGTTCAGAGCCGAAAGAGAGAGAAGTTGAGATTTTAAGAATATTTTAGGGTTTTAAAATTTTAAAATAAGGGCCCTTACTAATTAACTTGACAATAGTATAGGAGTTAAATTTTAACATAACTAAAGCGCTCAAATTAAAAACTAGAAGGTCCCTTACCCATCGCCTAGGGCCCCACCATATTTAAGGGCCCCTAAGTTTAATAACTGTTTATTATATTATATATAAATAAATATACCCATGGAAAAAAGTAAAAACACTTCCTATTTTCAAGGCTATTAAAAATAACCTACAAACTAAACCCGTTAATCTTTGTTTTAAAGTACCAATCGTTTCATATATCTCTCTCTGAAGGACCCCGGATTTTAGATTTCCTCAATTAGAATCAAAGTTAATAATTTCCTTTTATATAGATGCGGAAGCGTAAAACGTGATGGTTCAATTTTACCACAAAACAACAAATTTTAATTTCTGAAACAAAATTAAAATAACACCAAGTGAAGTAAAATTAATCAATTAATATATATTCACTTAAACCGATTAATTAATCCAAGTCCTAGAATTTGCCTAAGTCATAATTAACAATTAACCAAAGTTAGGTGAAACCAATTTTAGCAAAGGACTTGAATAAACCAAATTTAGCCAATATTTAATTTAGCACCAAATTAAATGAGTGTGATGATTTAAACCGAATTTTATTTTGAATGATTCTAAGCATGCGTTCTACGTTATTAAAGCAAGATAAAATAAACCAATCACACTACACCACGATGTACGAGGAAAAACCCAAGACGGGAAACAACCTCGGACGGCCCTAGCCACAAATCCACTAGATACGGAATTACAATTACAAGACAGGTAGACTTACAACGACTGACTCGATCCCTCTCAAGCCTCGACGCTTCTTCTTGTAGACACCTCTTCCTAGCGGATAACCTCGAAACACCACCGCGGTCTCGGAATCCACCGATAGGGCTTTCTATGGTCACCGTCACCCGAGCAAGGAGCCTTTCTCCAAGTGGGTAGAATCACAACAAAATGTCTTCTTATTTGATGGATGTAGAAGCACACCAAAACTTCTCTTCTTGAATTCGGTAGAGATAAACCGGTGCCAAACTCCAAGCAATTTGATATGTATATATGAACTTGGATAAACTCAATTGGGTGTAAACACTAGAGTGATGAAAATATTTTTCTCTAAAAATCTCACTCAAAACATGAACATTTTCCTAAACCATTTTTGCTCTCTAACACTCTCTAAGAGATGGAAATATTTTGGAAAAGTTATGGAAATGTTAAGTTGGAAAATGTCATTCCCGCACCTATTAAAGTCTGTGAAAGTTGGTTAAAAACCAAGTGGGGAAGTGGGTTCAAAACTGCCAAAAAACTGCCAATAACTGTTCCCGCCTGTCAGCTCGTTCGAACGACATTTCGTTCGAACAAAATCTCGTTCGAACGAGTCTTCTAACGACGCTCCAGTATGGACTCGTTGGAAGATCGTTGGAAATCTCGTTAGAACGATAATCTCGTTCGAATGACATTTCTAACGACGGACCAGTATGCCTTAGTGGGAACTCGTTGGCAAAACTCGTTCTAACCACATCTGGTTCGAACGAAAAAAATCGTTCGAACGACATATCTAACGAACGACCAGAAAGTTTGAAAAATTCATTTTTAGCCCAGAAAACTTTATACACATTTATTTGAAGTTTTAATAAATCCTTTCTTAAAACCAAACGCAGTTTTTATAAACCTAACACCCAATAAACTTGTTCCAAGCTCCTATATATATATAATTGCATTCATACCTTTGGAGCATGGAACTATGATTGATGACGTAGAAACGAGGCACACAAACCGGCACATTTGATGAGGCTTTATACTCCTTGCCGCTACGTCTTCAACAAACACTTCATAGGCTTGAGAATATTACAATTAAATACTTTCCTATGAATAAATGTTTTTGTCCAGAATTGAGCCAAAACTATATATGGACTCAATTGGAAATTTGTGTCCTTACACTCTGTCTTTTTGGCTATTCCGGGACAAAAACCAAACAAAAATCCTAAAGGGCCGTCAAGCTCTACTAGACTCAAAACATAACCCACCCAAACTTGACTCAACCCAAGGATTAAACGCTTTGCCATTTAAACAATGCCGCTTTAGAAGAAATCCTGCACACTTAAGCAAACTCATCAAATGCATAGGGAATATCAAAGTATTAAATGCAATTTTAATTAATTACTCCCCCTAAATTAATTCTCCCCTTTATCAAACACATGACTTACTTAGAAAGGCGTCTCCCCCTAAGATAAATCTCCCCCAAACTAAGATACAATAATAATAGGAATAGATACCAATTTGTCCCCCTATCATCATTCTCCCCCTTTTTGTTCAGGAATAGGCAAAGGATAAAGAACTAATAAACAAAAACGCATGTTGAAGCTTAAAGTGATAGTACATGAAAGCATATGGGCAATAAAAGCAAGGCAAAGACAAAACAAAATATCATATATATGTACTATAAATATACCAATAAGTACTTGTATATATATATGGATATAAACACACACATGACACAAAATACAATAAGTTTGCACACTCGTATGACAAAAATGTACTTGTATATATATATAGATATACAATAAGTACTTGTATATATATATAGATATACAATAAGCGGCACCCCTTATTTTTAAACTTAATTTTTTTTTAATTTTACAATATTGAAAACAGTTTTTTTATTTCTTAAAACTTTTTAAGTTAAAAAACAATTCTAATAATTTTTTTTTTATTATGTTTAACTCATTTAGTCCCTCAAACACCTATTTACGTAATATTCTCTTATTTTTAAAGGTCCGCGCCAGCGACACCCCTTATTTTTAAACTTCATTTTTTTTAAATCAGTTAAAATACTTTTTGTATTTCTTAAAGCTGTTTAAGTTAAAAAAATATATTTTAATAAGAATTTTTTTATTATTATTATTATTTTTATCCCATTTAGTCCCTCAAACACCCATTTATTCAATATTCTCTTATTTTTAAAGGTCTGCGCTAGTGGCACCCCTTATTTTTAAACTTATTTTTTTTAATTTTACAATATTTAAAATATTTCTTGTATTTCTTAAAACTGTTTAAAATGCAAAAAAAAAGAAAAAAGATTTTTTCGTTTATACTAACTTTTATTATTTAAAACAGTTTTTTTTTTTTAAAAATATATATAATTTGTATATTAAAATAAAAAATTTTAACAATGCATTTTTTTAAATTTATTAAAAATATTCTTTTCTATTAAAACAATTTTTTTATTAAAAAAATTTATTAAGCTGGAGATAACTTTACAAATTCCATTATATGCAACGTTTGGAGGGGATTAGGGATATATAAGGTCTGCTTTGGAACAGGCGTTTGGAAGGAAAACGAAGATGTAAGGTCCATCGAATTGCGTAAGGGAGATGCAAGGGTTGATAATAAATTGCATTTATACCTCTAATACAACTGTATTGGAGGTATAATATAGATGGCATGTTTTAATGCGTTAGAAATATGTAAGGGTTGAGTTACATATTTGCTTTTGTAGTCGGTTTGACGAAACAAAATCAAAGGCATACAAAAATCTATGCATTTGTGATTGAATGGAAGCGAATAGATTGTCAGTTGGTGAAATCGGAGAAATAAGAAAAGGGCCATGGAAAGCAGAAGAAGATGAGGTGCTCATTAATCATGTCAACAAGTATGGCCCCAGATATTGGAGCTCCATTCGATCCAAAGGCCTCTTACAACGTACTGGAAATTCTTGTCGCGTCCGATGGTTCAATAAACTTCGACCCAACTTAAAAAAGTATTGTTTTCATACCATCTCTCTCAAATTTGTTTTATATACGCATGTGTGTGTTGGTATATATCTTACTGTATATGTAACATGTAAATAGATATTGATGATCACAAAGCCATGTAGGGGCTCCCAGTGGCAGTGGCGGATCCAGGAATTTGCGTCAGAATAGACTATCTTAAGATTATTTAAATTATTTTGAGAAAAATCATCAAAAATTCTATTAGGGTGCGCATAATTTTTATTTTGGACGGACTGAATATATATTTTAACACTGTTTTTATTTTATTTTATTTTATAAATTAACACTACTTTTTTTTTGGGGGTGGACCCCCTGGCTCCCCCCCCCCCCCCCCCCCCCCAAAGATCTGAATTTCTCTATTGCTGCTTTATGATATATGTGTGTATCTATGAGTACGAGTACACTTTCGAAAGTATAAGGTATAAAAATATGGAATAGTTATTTATCTTTTATTCTACAACACGTCTTCAATTTATAACTGAGTCCATCCGCCTATAAAGTGAGAGCCCTTTTTTTCCCAACCACTTCTCCAGCATCTTAATTATTTAACGAATTTCTCCTCTTCTTCTTTATCTGCTTAAAAAAAGGCATATATCAAATAGTCTTTCGAACTTTTTTTTAATACACGTTTAGTTCAGGCCTTTTTAAGTTCTTCACCATGTCAAAAAAGTTTTATCATACCGCTGGCGCACACCTTTAAAGATATGAGAATAAGGGACTTTTTGGTACAAAATAAAAGGATTGGACTAAATGTGTATTAAAAAAATGTTTGAGAGACTTTTCGGTATTTGATCCTAAAAAAAAAACAGCCTCCTATAAAGCAAGCCATTTGTAAGTTTTTTTCCCTCTGTCACGCACAAGTTACTTTATTTAATTAATACATTCTACAAGCTTTTTAAAGTTATTTGTAATTTGGAGTGCACTTATTCTTCCTTATTTTTAATTGTGTCATTGTTTCTTATATTAATATTTGAGGACCATTTGTAATGAAATCCGTTAATAACACATTTGGCACTAATTAGAAGGGAAAGTAAATGACTCTTTTGCCCCTCTAAAATATTATTACCATCTAATTTGATAACAAGCTATAGTTTTTTGATAAACTTTTGTTGTAAAAAGTATCCAAAAAAACAATTTCCCAATACATTATTTTTTTATTACAAAATAGTTGGAAATAGCTTATTTTAAAACACATGTTTTGTAAAAAAGTTTTAAGAAAAAAAGATTATTTCGTTATTTCAAAAAAGTTGACTTTTTTAAAATAGAATATAAATGTTTTTTGTAACACTTTATATAAAATGACTTTATAAAATACCTATTTGGAAAAAAAAAATCA
The DNA here is from genome assembly GCA_949130495.1 of Sambucus nigra. Taxonomy (NCBI): domain Eukaryota; kingdom Viridiplantae; phylum Streptophyta; class Magnoliopsida; order Dipsacales; family Adoxaceae; genus Sambucus; species Sambucus nigra. The sequence goes on along the minus strand of OX422215.1, from coordinate 531,119,261 downwards.
AACATTTCCTAAAAAACGTTACCAAAAAACGGTTTTATAAAAAAAAAAATTTGTTTCGTTATTATCGATGGATTTCATGATTTGAAGACACACTAAGTGTAATTCTGATAAAGTTTTGATATTCCTTTTAATAAAGATTTGCTTTGTTTTTCAAAAATTTTATAGTTTTTTGTTGATATATACTAAAGATTAAATCCTGGTTTCGTCCCTGGGTTTTCTTGATTTTAGTTTGTGCATGTGTACATTTGTTGAAAATGCATATGATGTTTTTTTTATCTTTTATTTACTTCAAAGCAGTCGGGTGAAGTTTTCGAAAGAGGAGGAGAGGGTGGTGATTGATCTTCAAGTGAAGTTTGGGAATAAATGGTCGCGGATTGCGACGTATTTTCCCGGAAGGACATATAATGATGTGAAGAATTTTTGGTATAATAGACAAAGGAGTTTTTCAAGGATTTTGCCGCCGCCACCACCACCGTCTACTGAGGTAAGAAATTGGGTCAATTTATTAACCATAAAGTTTTTTTTTCATTCCTATTAACCATATAGATTTGAATACATATTTGTGTAAAGATTATATATCTTTTCTGATATTAGTACTTCAGAAATTTTTTGAATAATTTTTCTCCTCATATTCTCATTTTACAAGTCATTTTATAAATTTTATGGGGCATTTACAATTTTTAGTAAAGTGTTTCAAAAATATGGCGAGTCAACCAATGATGGATTTGATAAATTTCATGTTTTTTTTTAAATAGTAGGGAGACCCAGTTTTATAACCTTGTTTTGGAACCGAGTGATGAGTCTTCGCCACATTGGGTGATGTTTTTTAATATGATTTTAATGGAACTCATTTGATCCACGCACCAACCAATGTGACAATGACAAAAATGTCTTCCTAACATTGTTTTTTCTATTTATTTTATCCAGGCCGATGTATCGTTGCTCCTGTTTCCGCTTCAACCCGGGGATCTCAAATAATGACACATTGACACATAGCAAGACCTATTTTTAGGACACAGATATCTCTCTTTCATTTATGCGAAGATGTTTTAGGCGGATCCAATTAATAGTTAATACTAGGCTCAATGCGCAGACAATTTAAAACCCCTGGATAATACTAATTTTGTGCAAAACACTCATCACGAATGCAATGCTAAATTATTTGAACCATATAAATAGATATCACCTCCATAAAGTAATACAACTCTTGTAGTAAAGCTATGCTTAGAAACTAAAATTTTAAAAAAAACATCACTGAGCATTAATTTAAGTTCCTAAGCATGGTTTTATTACACTTTGAAATATGTAGCCTACATTGTTATATAGATATGTTGTGCCCTATGACTTCAAATATGCATGTTCTATAATGAGTGTCCGAAAATTGAGAATTTTAAGTGGTTCAAACGTATCACATGTCATGCCCAATAGAAAAAAGTGCAGACAAAAATGTTCATTAAATTTGATGGAAGGTGAAGAAGAGTTTGCATTTTAGAGTCAGATGGAGGGGCATGTGAATGGGGTTGAGCCTAATAAGGGTGAGTGTATTTTCTCTTAATTGCACATAGAGTTATAAGTCATGTGGCAAAGCAACACTAAGAGACACAATTTATACGTAAATTAGATTTTTGACCCGAGCGATGCACGAGCTGTTTGTAGATCTTCTGTTAACATGTATTTGCAATTGTCTAAATGCCATACTTACGGTCATATAGACGACATTTATGAATGGTTGGTGTAGAAGATAAAATTTTGCCAAAAAATAAAAAAATAAATTCACCTAGAAATTTGGTCAAAGAAATATAAATCAAACATATCTACATTGATATGAATTAAGAGGATCAAAGAGTTAGAAGGATACTTACAGAAAGAGTTATATTAATACCCGGTATATAGTTCCCAAACATGTCTAGCAAAGATTTTTCATTTGATCTTTTTCAAGAATAAAAAAAATAATGTTGTTGGATTAATCAATATTTGAAGCAAGTATAAACTATTAGATTTTTTGTGCAAATGCAATAATGCTAATATATACCATCCCATATTTTCTTTAACTATCATGTGCAAGATTGTAATACACACATGTAATAAATCAACTCAAGAAAAAAACATTTATTAAGAAAAGTTACTATATAAGTCAAATTTGCATTGGGTGATTCCTTTTAATCTTTACAATACCTTCCACATTTATTTTCATTGATTAAAATTTTCTTTTCAGAATGAGAATAAGAAAACATTAGCCATTTTTGTATATATAGTATATACAAAAATAATATATATATATACATATATATATACATATTTGATGAAGTTAAATACATTATTAATGATATATCTTAGATATTTAATAAACCTTATTATGCTTTCCAATGGTCTTCACCGGGATTACTTGTATACCTACTCATTCTGTTAACTGAGTAAGTAATATCTGGCTGAGTACATTAAACTACTGATGATTCGAGAGTATTCCAATTGAGATATACCATTTACAGTATTTTTATATAAATGAATATTTGGATAAATTGGTGTTATAGAATTTTATCACTGCATTTACCAAACTTATCAAATATCTCTTCAATATAATGAGAGTTTATCTAATGTTTTGTAAATTTTAATTCCTAATATAACATCAACAATACTCATATCTTTCAAATTCAATTAGTTGGACAAGATTCTCTTAGTAGATTTAATGATATCTGTATTATTTCTAATACTAAGCATATGATCTACATAAAGACAAACAATGACATAATCACTTGTAGTGTTTTTAATGTAAACACATTTATTAGACTCATTAATTTTAAATCCATTTTATGTTATTGTGTTGTGAGATTTTCCATGCCATTGTTTAGGTGCTTGTTTTAATCCATAAATGGATTTAACAGGTCTACACACTTCCTTTCTTTTTATGGAACTTTTAACTCTTGTGGTTGTTACTTATGTTTCTCTTCGTTTAACTCGCCATTTAAGATGGTTATTTTACATTCATTTGATGTATCTTAAGATTATGTAACGCTACAATAGCTATTAACATTCGAATGAATATTATTCTCGTAACAAATGATTAAGTATCAAAATAATCAAATCCTTCCATTTTCTTATAGTCGTTAGCTACAAGTCCAGTTTTGTATTTTTCAATGGACCATTAACTTTCAAATTTCTCTTGAATATCCACTTGCATCCAAGAGGTTTACTTCCTGGTGGAAGTTCGCTCTGACCTTAAGATGATATTTGATTAAGGCAACTATTGGACACTCTCACCTTAAGATAATATTTGCCTCATGTTGGTGCTCAACGGACTCAATGACAAAGATCTCCCACAATACAACACTCACAACATACAATAGTAACACTCCAAGTTACAAGTCTTCCGGCGAACCAAAAATGGAGAAAACTCTACTTTTGGACATAAAAACAGGACAACCCCAAACAAAAGTTGCAAGAAAAACTAATAATTAAAAATGAAACTAAAGCCACCCATTTATAATAAATAATTGGTGGTTAAGAACGGTTGGAAAATATTCCAATAGTCACAATTATTGGGATAAAACTATTAAAATAAAACATCTCCACAGTCATAACTGGCGAGATAAAATAATTAGAAACTGAAGTAATAAATTAGGCTAGAAAATAAAAACCATAAATTAAATTAAAAGTCGAATAAAATTTAGCCCCCAAAGTTAATAGTTTTCCCAAACCAAGGCCCATGACCCAATCACCTGTTGAGCCATATTATATGGGTTTGGAAGTTAGTTTGAGCCCATGTGGGTCCTCCCTTCTTCATAGAGTTGGGATATCCTAGGGGCACCAAGCTTTTAAGCCAAGATGGGTTATAATATACTATACCCTTTTTTCACATTATTCCTATGTGTAACAAGAGCTTTAAAATAAGACTTTAACCAAATACCAGGTTCCAAGTGAGTAATTTATACTAGAATATCTCATTTATTAATTTATAGTTTTATACATATGAGCATTCCACGTTATACTCCTCAAGGAGGATAATGGGTTATACCTTCAGACCATCTCAAAAGACGTGTAGATCCCATATTAAATTAACCCTAAAGTTAAACAAAATCTAATTTCATCAACTTAAATAATTACCATAAATTCCAACATATAATATATCTAATACTAAGAAATGGAGATATTCTATATAAATAGAAATAGAGGCGGTAAAAAAATACAAATATTTAAGTAACTTCGGAACCAAACAACATACCGATGTTATTAGAAAAGTAAAACAGTAATCTAACATTAATAAGGTTATTGAGAAGGCCCTTTGTGTGTGTTTTATCTAAAGACAACCTTTTTCCAAATTTATTATGCACCAAATATGAGAATCAATTTATATAAACCAATTTTATCTTCTTAAACCCCAAACATGCATCTGAATGATTTAAATCATTAAGTAACTAAAGCATGCCGAGAATGGCACAATTTTAGAAAAAAAATACCTTTCGGGTAAAAACTTTTATTTCACTATATAATGCAAATCTCAACTTATAATTACATAGAGAAATCTGCAATGAATTTTTGACAGAAAACCTACATAGACCGCAACCTAAAATCAGCAAAGATTCCAGCAAGAACCTCAAGAACCACAACTCTTCCTTCAACGGTGAATATCCTCGAGTATCCCCAATGACCGTAGTCGTCTGCAATCATCTTCCACGCGAACTACCTATCCAGCAGTAAAAATGGCACTCTATAAAGATAAACTTCCACAAAAGTATTTGGGTTCCACTAATTATTCACAAAAAAATTGGGATGTTTTGGTGAATCAAAAACTTGATGTTTTGGGAGTTTGAACGACAGGCATATTTCGTTTGAATGACAGGGGCAATTTGTTTTAAAAAAAGCTCGCCAACAGGTCTTCCAAAAATTATTTTGACTTAGAAAAATTGCCTCATTTTAATTAAAAAAAATCAAAAAATATCCCAATACTAAAGTAAAGCATTTACGAAACTTAAACACATTCCTTACCAAAATCAATCTTATAGATGTCCGTTGTTGAAGAAACTTTATATTCGGATTCGTCGTCTTGAACAAATGATCGTGAACTTGCTTTAATAGTTGTAGCGGCATATGACATACACAATGTAACCTCGGGACTATTGAAAATATGTCCTTTCAAATCTCCCCTATGTCTATTCCGGTACAAAATAAAAATAATCTAAATTATCAATACAAAAATCCTATACAAATATAATACCCTCACATGCAACCCAAAAACCGTAAAGATACTAAATATGCAATGCTTCAAATTCTCTTCAAAATCTTCAACTTTGAAATCTCGAAATCTCTTTGCTATCCTTGCGCTTCTTTAATGTGCTTTCCAAATGATCATCAAAGTACTACACACAATAAAAAAATCAAATACCTTCGTGAAGTGTCGAGTTTGAAATGAGATAAACATAAATCAAATCAAGTAAATCAATTCTCCAATCTCCCTCATAATTCAAATTCTCACTCCCCCATAATTCATAATTCTTTCTCCCCTTTTTATTTGTCCAAAATAAACACGGAAAAGGATAAGCACAACTAAATACAGAGTGTCATGACAAGTATATCAAATATATATCAGTTAAACTCATGTAAGGATAAACTCAAAAGAATCACAACCAAATATTTTTAGAATTTTTCAATTTATAAAAAAATGCAAATTTCACAAATACAACAAATATACCATATAAAACACAATCTTTACACATTGGCATAGTATCGATGTGTCCAAATGTATGGAATGGAATGAATGGGCGTGAACTAGAAACAAAAGAATTATAACCCAACCATTCAAATATGTTCAAGAAGTTATAATTGACCGTAAAACTTTATTAAACTAAGCTTTAGGCTCAAGTGACAAATAAAGTTGAACTTAATAAACAAAACAAGCACAATGCACAGAAGCCTAGAATTTTAATGATTCTACAAATCAATGGCGTCATGACAAATTCACCTTAACTATGATACATTTTCATTGTGCAACCCCTTTGATATTTCAATACAAACTCCCTCAAAATATATCTTTTCTTTTTATTTGAATGAATATATCAAACTAAACTAATTTCCCCCTTTTTGTCATGTTATTCTTTTTATAATCTTGGTTTTCTCGGGCTCTTTTAAATGGTGGATTTCACGACGAGATTATTATTCTCTCGCAGCCCTTTCCCATGCACACATCATATTTTGAATACAAAACAAAATCCTCACTAGCAAACGCTCTTACATGCATAAATGCTCCATAGTCAAATAAATATGTAGATGATAAGATTGATAGGAGAACATCTCATGAAGCTCAAATGTACATTATGAAGTCAAAATCCAATAAGCTCATGCATGTGTGTGCGGAGGAAAATACAAAGTCGAATCCATAAAGAAAATCAATGTCGAAACAACTCCATAAACATGGTTAAGAACAATCTAAGCATCCAAAGTCATAACCAAATGTCCTAGATACATGGAAAGTACAGAATGAAATGAATTCAAACACACCAATATGCCATACCGAAACCGAAAAGAAAAATGAAATATAAAAAGTACACATGTCATAACACTAGCAAAGATATATCATGAAGCATAACTACCGTATGACAAACAACCAACACAATCAACCAAAAGATCCAACACCAGGAGAATCACATGCAATCAAATGAGAGTCATGAAGTAAAAGTCCAAAAGCCTCTAAGTCCAATTTCCTAACCCAAATAGATGTGTAATGACGCATAGGGATTTTGGGAAGCGAAGTGAGTCTATTATTAAACTTTCTAGGAGCATTTTGAAGTTTGTAACAGAATCGCCTAAGATGACCCTGCATATTGCAATGAGTGCCAGTGTAGATGTGGCAGTGAGTGTTACCTAAAGGTGGTCCAATACTAATATTTCTAGGTGGATCTATCCTAAACTTCCTTGGTAGCTCTCTCCTAATGTTCCTAGGTGGATCTATCACATGCATGCTTTTGGATTTGGGAATGGGTGAAACATGATCATTGAAGCTAATACCACACTGATCATCCTTGATTTGAACGGTGACTAACATCTTATCTAGATTTTCTGAACTAGACTCCAAATTAAACATTACCTTACTTGAATCTCTCAATCTCTCCTCAAGCTCACCAATTATAGACTCGAGAAAACGCCTAAACTCCTCAAACTATAAAACCTCATTTTACATAGCCTCCATCAAACCTCACAAACTATCTCTCTCTCCCTCGACATACTCTAGCTTCTCTCGAAGAATATTCTCACGTTCCCTAAGATCCTCAATCAAAGCATCATTATTATTATTATCTATGGCACATTCCTTCAACTTAGATTCTAACATCAAGATTTCCATATTCATCTTCAAAGTTTTTGCATACAATTCATTGAAAGCATCTTGCAAGTCTTTCGTATCCTCCTCTTCATCCTCACTCACATCACCCTCAATTTCTTGGGCTTCATGAAGGGACTTTAAAAGTGTCTTTAGTTCATACTTATATCGACTCAAGTGTAAGCCGATTGCGTAACTAATAATTCAAGAAAGTGTGGTATCGAACACAGGGAATAGGACATAAGACGTGACTACGAATAGGAAAGATGAAAAATATTATGTTTGACTAACGAAAAGAAGGAAAAGATGATTGTTTTGAGATCTTGTAATTAACTGAAGCAAACTAATTCAACTAATGAATTAACTGCCCATGCGATAACAATAAAGTGGTTTTATGGGAAAATAAGATTGGAGTACACTCCCCCACATCGTCGATACATTCGTTGGATATAAAAGGTTAAGAATTATATTAATAATTCATAGAAATCATTAAACATTTCAAACAATCAACTATATAAGGATTTAACTCCATACAATAATTAATATATAATAAATTTAACATGAATGATTAGATTGCCGATGCGCATATTATACACTCAAATACATCTGTTACCTAGTGTAAACGAGGTTAAGATATCTATAATATGTTTTTTGACAAAACCTCAAGTCTTCAAGTTATCTCCATATTTTTATTCAATTTTATACCCAAGTCATCACCTAGTTTGGGTTCATATACCCTAACCCTCTATAAACCTAGTCGGACATGGTGTAATTATTAGAAAGCATAATATCTACGGTGCATGTAATCAAAGTCATAATGAAACTATCTCTAAACATGCATGAAAAGCTTGGAATCTCAAAAAATAAACATAGCATGTAAATAATATTACTTCAAGAACGAGGGAGAAGAAAGAAAAACTCTATTAATAAAAATCTTTAACATTTATCCATAAAAGTGTAAGATTGATGAACAAAATTGAAACTATCTTCTTACTTCTTTTCCTCTTTCGTTGTAGGTAAAAAAACTCATAAAAATTCTCTCCAAAAACTAACTAAAACTCCCCACACGTTTTTTGCAAGAGTCCCACTTAAAACCACCTCTAGAAAAAATCAGCACTAAACACAAATTCGTGCTTTAGGTATGCCGAACCAGTTCTGGGTAACCCCGTTTGGGTGGCATTGACTCACTCAATTTTCTTTCATTTTTTGATTTAAAATTCACGTAACTCCTTCACTGTAGCCCGAATTAAGGTGACATTTTTTCAGTTTTCTCATGACTTCAAGCTCTTTGACTTTGCAGTTGGCTCCATCTCCGAGTTTCGGGTGACAAATTCCAAAAATGTCCTTGACTTCTCTTTTCTTAGGATTTCTTCCACTATTTCAGTTTCTTTTTCGTGTTTACTTCCTTGAATTACCTGTAAAACATATGATAAATGCACAAAACAAGATGTACTTGCCAAATAGGGTCATTAGCATGATTATAAGATAAATTCGGTTCAATTAAATTACACGGGATACTAAAAATGCCTAAATTACGCAGATAAATATGAAATGTTTACACCGAATCATACCCCCCTATGAATGAAAAAGATATCTACTTTGATATCTACTTTGATCATCACTATTAATGAAAAAGAATATCTACTTTGATCATCACTATCAATGAAAAAGAATAAGAGTATGGGTTAAGGAACTCACAAAAACTTTATTGGGATAGACTACATTTTTTGGAGACAATCGATTGCATTTAACGTATGCAACAAGCTATTAAACACCTACGTTCTTTGACTCAAAGAAAAAAAATTAAATTACTCAAAAGTTGTACGATTTAAATTCCTCAAAAATAGTCATCTTAAATTTATATGTAATAGTCTCAAATCGTAGTGTGTGTCCGCGAAGTCGAAAATTAAACCGCTAACTTCCATCGATTGATCAGTATGTTACTTCCTAAAAATTCATTTTGATTCAATTCTCATGGATACACTCACAAACGAATCACTCGGAATGTGGCTATTTCTCTCGGTATGCGTGATTTATAAGAGTAAATATAATGGAACACAAATTCATGCACACAAATTTGAAAGACGAAATTTTTGTGGTGAAATGATCTCATCATCGGAATACGAAAAAATTTGGTTCTTATTCACACCAATCAATATCTTTTATTATCTTTTCGTGTCTGAGGCTCTCCACGCGGTAATTAATTTTGTTATTCGGACTCAGTTAGGACTTTTTCGGGCTGTAAGGTGTATTGGAAAATATAGAAATAGTTAGGAATTTTCGGAGTTGGAAAGTTGTGCTTACTATGTCCTTTGGCGCTTTTTCGGGCTTTTTCTCTTTTTCTTTTCTTTTTTTTGTTGCGCATTTTTCTTATATTTTTTTATTGCCCCTCTTTATTGCACCATTTGGACTTGCCAGATGAATTTTCTGATTTTCACAACTCCGGGCTAAATGGGCTTTTTGGGGTTATCAAACGAAATTGAGAAATTTATTTGGCTCAATTGGGTTAGAAAAAAGGGATATTTTTTCACACGTTTTTATGGCTACTATTTTTGGGTAACAAACGATGGCCTAACTTCATATATTCGAATTACTCATTATTTTACTATATGCGTCTCAAGATTATAATTAATTTAGAGATATTTTAGCGCATTTTTCAAGACAACATTTCACTCGTTTCCCGTAACTGATCAAAATAAAAATTTGAGATCTTCAACAACTTAATTAAAACTGAATCGAACATTGAGTTAATTATAACTATGATTGATTTAATTTCTCGAAAAATAATGATATGCTCCAAATCTCACCGGGTTTATTAATCTTCCCACTTATTCGTTAAATCAACTTTCGTTTAATTTCCATCTTTGGTCAATTTCTTCTTAGTACTTAAAATTTTTCAAATTGAGACTCTAAACAAAATTTTGCGACCTTTTTGAAGGTTTTGAATTTCACTTTTTATTTATTTTGAAGAAAAATATATTTGACTTTTTCGGAGATTTTCATTTTTTTGTGTGTGTGTGGGGGGGGGGATTTTTGAAATTTTCTACTTTTTTATTTTTCGGCATTTTAAAAATTTGTAAAGTTTTAGAAATATGCACTTGTCACCCCCATAACTTAGACTTTTGCATTGTCCTCAATGAAAAGGACTAAAAGATAAATAAGAAAAAATAATAAGTGAATGAATAAAACAACCAAATATTTAAAATGCAAATTTTTCATTTTCGCTATAATTTATTACATGGCGGTAAAGGATAAATTACATAGTTCTTGCAATGATGAAACGATAAAGCATAAAAAAACTACATAAAGAAGGAGCAACAAAACATCACAACAGATGAGCTAATTTTAAGGGCCAGTGGTGTTGGATCACGGGTGAAAAGGGGAAAAGAGTGACTGAATTTGGTGGGAAAACACAACTGGGGGGAGAATCTGTCATCAGGTCATTCAAACCGGTTCGAGTGTGTAGGCGAACCGGTTCGGCCTGCGATTCGGCCAAACTCGCTACCTTAAACTTCAAATAAGCCATATTTTTTCCACTCTAAGTGTTCTAACCCTCAATGTCTTCTCTATAAAGTATATCAAGACTCCCTAAACACTCGGGACCTCGGGACACCTCAACCTCATTCTCGAAATGTGTGTGCGCACTCCCGTGCATGGAAACCCAATGTGGTGCTCAAAACATTCCTAACTCGTGACCTCTACGGACCTCTAAACTATCCTAAAACTAAATTTACTCACTAATGTACACATGGATCACCCCATACACGTAGGGGGTGTGATGACCTCTCTCTCCCTTGTAAAAACTCATTCGACCCCACGCACGTGGTCTGATGCTCTCCTTGTCTCCCTCTTCCTCGCATCGTAAACCAATAATCAAAACAAGTGCGTATCGGCCCCATATATAAGGGGAACACCTTGAGGTTCGTAATGATAACGTGAGTGATACCCTTGTGGTTCCCAATCGAATCGCAACATACTTGTCCCGACTTGAAGGGAACATCTCTATGAAAATTTGAAGGACATGTTAAACCTAGATTCCCCTGAGGTTCAAAAACACATGTGTCGGGCTCTAAATCAGACAAAACACTTGTCTTCCCTCGATCGCAATCGAGAACTCAAGTGGCATGGGTGGTTGGTCATGAAGAATCAATTAATATATCCTATCTTTCCATTCATTCTCTTCTAAGTGTCTAAATGAGTCCAATAAAGTTTGGACTTCAATAGTGAGGCTCTCATCCAATGGCCTGAATTCTTTCTCAAAGTCCTCTAGGCTCACATCCCCTAACTCTCTTCTTGCTCGACCTCCAAATCCTTTCTCATACTCTCATCACGACTCTCTCTCTCATTCATGACTCCGTGTAACCTCTCTCTCTCAATTGCAGTCACTAAACACACATCTTCTACCTCTCGCTCGATGTCAGAATTATCGCTCTCCCTTTAGGTAACAAAACACACCTCTAACGGCTCTCTCATGTGATTCCTCTCAACGAGCTCATGTATTATCTCGTCCATAAGATCCATTTCTCATAATTTGCCTTCATCACCCTCGTACTTGGTGATGTTGAAGATGTTTGTTTCAAGAGTCAGTTTCCTGAATGAGAGTTGCATTTTCCTGTTGCATGTGTTAATCAGTGCATTAGATGTAGTGAAGAATCGGTGGCCAAGTATCATGGGAACATGGTTACTCGAGAGAGAGGAGGGTTCCTTTTCCCAAATGTCAAAATCCACCAGTAAGTAGAAAGTGTCAACTTGGATGATCACATCCTCAGCAATCATCGGAGGTATCTTCACAGAATGATTCGCTAACTAGAGAGTTATCTTTATGGGCTTAAGCTCCCCAAATTCTAATTGTCTATAGATAGAGTAGGGGAGAATGTTAACACTCGCCCCTTTATCCATTGATGCTCTCTCAATTTGGTCATTCCCCATGATGCACGAAATGGTTAGGGCACCCGAATCTTTAAATTTTGGTGGAAGGTCACTCAGCAGTACTGCACTGACGTTCTGTGCTAAGAACATATTTTTGTTTACCTTTAGCCTATGTTTCACCGTGAGTAAGTCCTTTATAAACTTAGTGTTGATGCTAAGATTTAGCACCACCAGATAAGTGATAGTAAGCTCAAACTGTAGCAGCCATGGCAGCCATAGAGATGTATAAGTGTATAAGTGTGTAGAAGGGGATGAGTATAAGAGGAGATAAGACAATGATGTATTGTAGTTCAGCCAATTTGGCCTACATCCACTGTTAGTGTGTGATCCACTAAGTATGGGCACTAATGGCCTGGGATACAATGCACATAACCCTCTATCTCTCTCTCTACTGTGTGTACAAGCAGAGTTTTAGCTAGGGCTACGGTTAATGGATAGATCCCCTGTAGGGTTGTAGGTGACAAGTATATATAGGTCTTGGGGGGTGAAGTGTACCCCCCCCCCCCCAAGTATGCATGGTGCATGTGAATGATGATCTAGCCAATCCCCCGTTGACACCTGTAGATGCCAAATGATGACATAATCATCCCTCACATGAGGGTGTGATTTTGTTATAACGGTCTCCCCTGTGCCATGTCAGCCTCACACGCACTGTTCCACGCGTCTCCCAAACCACGCGCTGTGATGATGTCACCCTCGGCCTATGAGCCGAGGCCGAGGGCAAAGTTTCTTCCGGTAGTGAGTCCGGCCCAATTCTGGCCTCGTACTGTCGGCCCCTCGTAGGGTCGTCTAGAGCGTGGTGAAGGGTCGGCCCCTCGCAGGGTCGGCTGGATCCCGGCGAAGGGTCGGCCCCTCTGAGGGGTCGTATGGAGTCTATTGGAGGGGTCAGCCCCTCGTAGGGTCGTCTGGAACATGATGAAGGGTCGGCCCCTCTGGGTGGTCATCTTGAGCCTGATGAAGGGTCGGCCCCTCGTAGGGTCGTCCGTTTGGAGGTTATCGTCAGCCAGGCCGAGGATATAAATGGGTATATCAATCACCCCCCAGCCCTTAGCCATAGGTGCTGTTGAGATGGCTGAGGGATAGTGTTTTAAATGAGATGCATGCACGATCAGTTAGGTGAGTGACACCTGGGCAGATACTCATTGTTGTTTCAGTTTCCAAGGCATGGCGGCTGTGCGGTGCACTTGGGGCCTTGTGCCCTAATTATACCTTTCTTGGTAAATGGGTCCACTTATTACCAAAGTATTTAAGAGATTTTCAAACTCTCTCTCTTCCTTCTTCTTCTTCACGCCTAAGCATTCTCTCTCTCTAGAATTTTATCAACCTTCATCGCCATTTTCTGCAACCTTCGAGCTTAGTGACCTAGGCAGTTCTTGCTCTCTTCATCAGGTAATCCTTTCTCCCCAGCGTTCACTTTTTCCTTCATTTTCGTTTGTTTTTTAGGCTCGTAGGCAGCCATTTTCTTTAAGTTGCGCCATAACCTTTTCCGGCGTCTTCTCCGACAACTGGTTCTTGGGTGTTCTTGACAGAAACCATTGAGTTCCTTTGTTTGATCCAAAAGTCCAACCTGGTCAATTTCCCACTTGTTTGTAAATAAGTTAGCTAAGTTTAGTGTAATTTCTCCAAGTGTAGAGTCTTCCCTTTAATGCTTAGGAGGCTTTATAGCTTAATATCTGAGTTCCCATCCTTGAGAGAGAAGCTCGTCGCCGAGATCAGATGAATAGAGGAAGAGGAAGAGAGGAGACGAGGGGCCGACCCTAATTGGGTATGACCCATCTTTCTCGTTCCTCTTGCCACCATAAAACCAGTTGAACCGTCTGAGTCTTGTGGGTCGTTCGCTCATCCAGCCGAGACTACTAAACCAAGTGAGATGGACGAGAGAGCATCCTCGCCAACTGGTGCTGAAACTTCTGGTAGGAGGGAGATTTCTGACCTAAGCCCAGGCCGAGAGGATGAGGGTACGGTCCCCTCTGAGGCTGTTCCCGTGTCAACCCTATCTCCCCATGCCTTCCAAGTGGCCTTTCCACAGGGCCCTCCGGCCGAGGGGGAGGGGACTGAGGACGAGGATGATGACAGAGATGACGAAGTTGATACCTCCCATGCCTCGTCCTTTATCTCCTCTATTAGGGATCGCGACCTCCTGATATGGAGGCATGCCTATGGGGCATCTCTCAGCATAACCATGAGGGTTCCCTCTGAGTCTGAGAGGGTTTTTGATTGTGGAGAGGGAGAGGTTGCAGTTTATGAACAAATGCTCAAGGTCGGAGTCAGATTCCCTCTGCATACTGCCATTGTAGACATCCTTTCTGCCCTTGGTGTTGCTCCCTCTCCACTACCCCCCAACTCTTGGAGGACGATCCTGGGCTATATTTCCTTGTGGAAGAATGCCTTCACCGACGAGCCCTCAGCCGACCTATTTTTGGGTTGTTACAACATTACCTCTTCGTCCAAACAGCCTGGATATTATCATCTGGGGGCAAGGAGGTCTGAGAAGAAACTTCTCCATGTGGCGCAAATATCCAACCATGATTGGAAAAAGAGTTTTTTCTTCATCTCCAGGGGGGTGGGAGCCCGTTGCCGATAGTCCGAGGGTCCCCAGGAAGTGGTCTAACCCCTCTATGAAGGCCAGATCAGACCCTCGACTTAGCCTGGAGGAGAAGGACATTTTTGATTACCTGAGAGGATGAGGGAGAGAGGGTGAACTTCCCAAATTTGAAGACTTGATGACCCCTCGGTTCCTCAAAGAACCTGGTCTGAGGGTCGGCCCTCTGACATAACTATGTGAGCTATACTGCACATATTCCATTCTTTAAAGTGTTTCCTCTTTATCTCTGCATTTTTCTGACGTGTTGTCCTCTTATCAGGTCGTCCTGCAGGTATATCAGACTATCTTTGGGAAATGACTGCTCCCAGCTTATTGTCAAGATTGTCAAAGAAGAAAGGAAAGGAGCCTCAGCAGGCTCCGAAGAAGACGAGGGCCGCTGGGCCGACGGTGGTGGAGCCGACCGCCGATAGTAATAAAAGGAAGGAGCCTGAGACCCCTGTTGACCCTCGGCCTGATTCTCGGACGAGGGCCAGGGTCGGAGCCTATGAGGGGACGACCTCTTCATCCAGTATGGGGGCCTTCTGGTCTCAAAACCTGGCGCATCTGAGGGCCGAGCCCTCGTTACTCATTGCAAATCTGAGGGCAGCCAAGGCCTCAATGTTCTCTGCACCCTCGGCTGCTGACTACGACTTCTTGTCAAAGATGCCTCCAGCCAAAGTGTACGACTATGGTCTGCACTCCCTTGCACAGGTATTGGTTCTGACCCACATCTTAAATTTAATTCTTTCACCAACTGTTTCTTCGGCCCCTCTTGACATCTGTTTATTTTTTGCACAGTCTGTTTGTGCCTTCACCTCAGCAACCAAGTGGATGGCCGAGAATCAGGTGAAGTTCCATGAGGCCGAAAGGGCTATTCAACATGAGGCTGATCTTCAGTCTGAGCTTGACACTGCAAGGGCCGAGTTGGAAAGTTTCAGGACTGAGCATGCAAGGATCTTGGACGAGCTGACAAGGCAGCACGACGAGGATATTAAGGCCAGGGACAAGGACATTAAGGCCAGGGACTTGTTTCTCAAGGAAAAGGACGAGGCCTTGACCAACATGGAGGCCAAGTACAAAGCTGACCTTGAAGCAGCCATTATGAAAGCCGAGGCCGATGCTTTTGAGGCTTATAAAGTTTCTGATGAGTTTCAGGGCTTCGGCCTTGAATATTTGGAAAGAGGAATCGGGACTGCCTGCCAATGGGTCGTCCTCAGGTTTGGCGACGTCGTGTCCTCGGTTCGTCCTTCACTGGCGGGTGTTTAACTGGACGATCCCCTAATTGCCGAGGCTCTCAACCAAGTGGAATCCCAAGTTCAAGTCGAGGGGGTCGGCACTTCTGAAGATCATCCAGTTCTGGTTATTGAGGAGACCACTCTTGTAGATGTTGAGGCTTTGACCTCTGACATCGTCCCTTAGGGTGGTTGTCTGTAGCCCATACCCTCATACTGTACCTATTATTTTTGTGCTCTGTTTTGTAAAACACATGGATATTTTGTGTAACACTTTAATCAATATCATCGTCTTCTTCTACTGTCTTCAATGTTTACTGTCTTCCATATTTACTGCTTTTATGGTTTGCTCTTTGTTGGTTTGCTGTCTTTGTTAATTCCACTAACCTTTCCCTCATCTTTCTTGAGGACAGTGGTGGGGTCATCCCCTCCACTGGCCCTCATTACAGCCGAGGATGGTGTTTAACCAAGTCTACCCTCGTCTTTCTTGAGGACAGTGGTGGGGTCATCCCCTCCACTGGCCCTCATTATGGCCGAGGGATTAACTTACCAGATTAACGGTTTTTACAAAGTCTACCCTCGTCTTTCTTGAGGACAGTGGTGGGGTCGTCCCCTCCACTGGCCCTCATTATGGCCGAGGGTTTAACTTACCAGATTAACGGTTTTTAACATAGTCTACCCTCATCTTTATTGAGGACAGTGGTGGGGTCGTCCCCTCCACTGGACCTCATTATAGCCGAGGGGTTAACTTACCAAATTAATGGTTTTTAACATAGTCTACCCTCGTCTTTCTTGAGGACAGTGGTGGGGTCGTCCCCTCCACTGGCCCTCATTATAGCCAAGGGATTAACTTACCAAATTAATGGTTTTTAACAATGTCTACCCTCGTCTTTCTTGAGGACAGTGGTGGGGTCGTCCCCTCCGCTGGCCCTCATTATAGCCGAGGGGTCAACTTACCAAATTAATGGTTTTTAGCAATGTCTACCCTTGTCTTACTTGAGGCCAGTGGTGGGGTCATCCCCTCCACTGGCCCTCATTATAGCCGAGGGTTCAACTTACCAAATTAATGGTTTTTAGCAATGTCTACCCTCGTCTTTCTTGAGGACAGTGGTGGGGTCGTCCCATCCACTGGCCCTCATTATAGTCGAGGGTGGTTCCCTGTAGATGTTTCCATGCGTGCTAGAACTGACAACCACAGGATGAGGGAAACACTGATATTTCTCATTAATTTTCCAAAGTGTTCTGTTGAAGTAACTCTCATTACAATTATGGCCTTTCAAGACCTTACAACACTACTCATAGTATTTCTTCAAATGGTCTGCATTCCAGGGATTGGAAAAAGGATCCTCTTCTAGGTTTTCTAGTCTATAGGTCCCAGGGACAACTTCATCGATGACCCTATATGGACCATGCCAATTAGGATGGAGCTTGTTGGGCTTTTGCCAAGTCTTCTTGAGGACCAAGTCCCCCACTGCAATAGGTCTCTGTTTCACCCTCTTATTGTAAAACCTTGCGGTCCTCTGCTGGTAGGAAGCCTGCCTTATATCAGCGTCCTCCCTCCTTTCCTCAATCAGGTCCAAGTCGAGTCTCCTCTCTTCCGCATTTCCCTAAGGGTCGTACATTTGGACCCTATGAGTAGGAAACTTGACTTCGGTGGGGATGACGGCTTCTGATCCTTAAGCTAGCATGAATGCGGTCTCCCCGATAGAGGTCCTCACTGTCGTCCTATATGCCCACAACACTGCATACAACTCTTCGACCCATCTTCCTTTTGCCTCCTCAAACCTCTTCCTAATTCCATCTAGGATTGTCCTATTCGTAACTTCGGTTTGCCCATTGGCCTGAGGTCGGCCTGGGGTGGAGAAAAATTGTTTAATATTTACCCTCTCACAGTAATTCTGCAGAGAGGCATTCTTGAACCGCGTCCCGTTATCTGAAATGAGGGTGTTGGGCAGACCATATCTGCATATCACATTTTTCCAGATGAACTGGAAGGTCTTCTGCTCTGTAATTGTGACCATCGGTTCGGCCTCTACCCACTTGGAGAAGTAGTCAATCGCTAAAATGAGGAACCGATAGTTATTAACTGCTCTTGGTAAGGGCCCTACCAGGTCAATCCCCCACACTGCGAACGGCCACGGAGATGTAATGGAGGTAAGAGGCTAATGGGGTTGATGAGGGATGGTAGAAAATCTTTGGCATTTATCACACTTTTTAACGTATGCTGCGGCGTCTTTCCCCAAGGTCAGCCACCAGTAGCCTTGGGTGATCACCCTCTTCGCTAAGGATCTGCCCCCGATGTGGCTTGAGCACGATCCTTCGTGCACATCTTGCAAAATGGAAGGGACTTCTGAGGGTTGCACACACCTAAGTAAGGGGAGAAAAAACCCCTTTTTGTACAAGGTGTCTCCGATGACAGTGAATTTTGCAGCCCTGTACCTCAGCTTCTTCCTTTCCTGCCTTGCTTCTGGCATCTCACCCTCTTTAATGTATCTGATCAGGGGGTCCATCCACGAAGCTTCTTGAGAAACATTTAGGTAATTACTGAGTGTTCCCTCAGCGCCCTCAATAGTTGGTTGAAGCAAAATTTCCACTGGGACCGTCCTCTTGATGTCTGTCCTAGCTGCCGAGGCCAATCTCGCAAGGGCATCAGCACGGCCGTTGTCGAGCCTAGGTATCCTCTTTAATTTTACTTCTCTGAAGCCTTTCAGTAGTGACCTCACCTTCTCGAGGTATCTAGCCATCCTCTCGTCCTTAGCCTCGTAGACCCCTAGTATCTGATTCACCACTAGCCTTGAATCACTATGGACCAGAATCTGGCCGACACTAAGAGACTTGGCCAAGGAGAGGCCTGCTACTAAGGCCTCATATTCAGCCTCGTTGTTGGAGGCTTCGAAGTTGAACCTCAGGGCGTATTCAACGTCTGTGCCATCGGGTGCTGATAGTATCAGTCCAACCCCACTTCCACTGTCACAGGAGGACCCGTCAACGAAGAGGCTCCACATAGTCTTTCCCTCTGAAAAATTTCCCTCAGAGAGGGACCCCTGTCTAAAGATGTATTTCCCCTCTTCATTTTCAGTCGCTTTCTTTCTAGCAGTGCTTGTCTCGGCCCTATCTACGGGCGTGTCGGCGGGTCTGTCTTTTGTATCCGTCTTCCCGAGGGTCTCACCTTCGACCTCATCATCTTCCTAAGTGAACTCAGCCACGAAGTCTGCCAATGCCTGCCCCTTAATGGCAGTCCTAGGTTGATACACAATGTCAAACTCCCCCAGCTCTATAGCCCAGGCCATCAACCTACCTAATTTTTCTGGCTTGTGTAGGACCTGCCTAAGAGGAGAGTCAGTGAGGATGACCATTGTATAGGACTGGAAGTACAGCTTCATCTTCCTCGAGGCATGGATCAAGGCGTAGGCCAACATCTCCATCCTCGGGTATCTTTGCTCTGCCCCCTGGAGTGCCTTGCTGTTAAAATACACAGGCTTCTGTATTCCGTCTTCGTCTCTCACAATGGCTACGCTGATGGCCGACTCTGAGACGGCCAGGTACACGTAAAGTCGTTCACCCTGCACGGGTCGTGACAGCAACAAGGGAGACCCTAAGTATGATTTTAGCTCCTTGAAAGCCTCATCACACTCTTCACTCCATTCAAAGGCCTTCCTGAGGATCTTGAAGAATGGTAAACACCTATCTGTGGCCCTTGACATAAATCTGTTCAGGGCAGACACTCTCCCTGTGAGCCTCTGAACGTCTTTAATGGATTTGGGGGTCTTCATCTCAATAAGGGCCTTTATCTTTTCAGGATTGGCCTCGATGCCTCTTTGGTTGATAATGAACCCCAAGAACTTCCCCACTCCGACCCCGAAGACACACTTGGCCGGATTAAGCTTCATCTGGTACTTGTCCATCGTATTAAAGGTCCTCTCCAGGTCTGCCACATGATCCTCTGCCTTCAAACTCTTGGTCAGCATGTCATCCACGTAGACCTCCATAGACTTCCCAATTTTGTCTTCGAACATTTTGTTTACGAGGCGCTGGTATGTTGCCCCCACATTTTTTAGACCAAAGGGCATGACCCTATAGCAGTATGTCCCCTTGTCAGTGATGAAGGCAGTCCTCTCCGAGTCTTCAGGGTTCATGAAGATTTGGTTGTACCCTGAGTAGGCATCCATAAAACTCATGAGCTCATGGCCTGCAGTAGCATCTACCATATGGTCAATGCGGGGGAGAGGGAAGTTGTCTTTGGGGCAGTGCTTGTTGAGATCTGTGAAGTCCACACACATTCGTTACTTCCCGTTGGCCTTTGGGACAATGACTGCATTGGACAACCATTCAGGGTAGATGACCTCTCTGATAAATTCAGCATCTTCTAATTTTTTGACCTCATCCCTGATGACCTCGTACTTCTCTCTAGAGTAAATCCTCCTCTTCTGCTTTACCGGCTTCACTCCCTCTACCACATTGAGCTTGTGGCACATGATTTCAGGGTCGATCCCCAGCATATCTATATGACTCCACGCGAAGACGCTTCGTCTTCTCCTCAACAGTTTGATGAGTTCTTCCTTGATATTGGGCTTCAGAGACTTGCCAACCTGGATGGTTTTTCCCGGGTTATCCTCATCGAGGATGATGGGTTCTAACTCCTCGGCGGCCTCTCCTTTTTTGAGCTTCGTCTCGTCCCTGGGGTCTAGGGTATCAATGTTGTAAGTGGCTGTAGCCCTCTTGTGTGCCTCCCTTTCTTCAGCAGAGTTGTAGTAACATTCTCTCACTGCCGTCTGGTTTCCCTCAACTTCCCCCACCCCGTAAGGTGTTGGAAATTTAATCATCTGATGGACCGTAGACGGCACGGCTTCAAACCCCTTGAGGGCCACACGCCCTAGTATGATGTTGTTGGCCGAAATAACCTGCTCATCCATCACAGAGAAACTGACCTTCTTGGTGAGCCATCTCGGCCACTCGTCCCCCATCCTCACATTGGCCTCATATACCCCAAGGAGGTGAACCTTTTCCCCACTAAACCCAATCAATGGATGATGGTAGGGGACGAGTCTATCACGGCTAAGACCCAAGGCTTCGAAGCATGGCCAAAACATCACATCTGCAGAACTACCCCCATCTACCAAGATCCTCGGCACCTCGCATCCGTGCACCCTGGTAGTGATGACGAGAGGGTCATCGTGTGGGGCCAAGAGGCCTTTGAAGTCCATTATTGAAAATCCCACTATCAGTGTGTCCATATCAACCTTCTTCCTTTTTTCTGACTTGACCTCCAGGGAGGTCGCGTGTACCGTCTTCGTCACTACCTTAGCCTCACCCACATCGGCCTTCCTGTCGGTGACCTCAGACCCTCCTCCTGCAAGATCCCCGGAGATCATTCCCACTCTGAGTGAGATCATATTAAGCCTCTTGACAGGGCCGTGGTCATCTCTCGGCGGGAGGTCAGGGTCATCCTCATCATCAGAAGGGTCGTCCCCTCTTTTTTGAGGACCTCCTCTGCATGCATCGCCTCTCTTCTTTCTGGGGTCGTCCCCTCGGCCCCTCTTGAAGGCACCTTTGTCGACGTACTTTCTGAGCTTCCCTTCTTTCAGCATCTTCTCAATCTCGTCTTTCAGAGCAAAGAATTTGTCCGTTACGTGGCCGTGGTCTTGGTGAAACTCACACCACAGGTTCTTATTCCTCTTGCCGGGGGCTGCCCTCAGCTTCTCAGGCCACTTCAGAGATCGTTCACTCTTAATATCATTGAGAATCTGTTCACAGCTGACCGTCAGAGGGGTGTACCCCGCGAACTTGTCATCCGAGGACCTCATCTTCCCCTCCTTGTTCTTCTTAGGGTATTTACTCCCACTAGCACCTCCTCTTTCGTCTTCATATTTTGCATCCATCGCCTCTTCGGCGTTCATCACCTTTCCTGCTGTTGACAACAGTTCGGCCATCGTCCTCGGAGGGTCTTCAGCAAGCTTCCATAACAGCTTCCCCTTTTGGAGTCCTCCAATCAGGGCTGTCATAGCTATGCTCTCCTCATAGTCTTCCACCTCCAGCTTCTCCTTATTGAATCTGGCTATATAGTCCCTCAGACTCTCACTCTTCCCCTGCTTAACATAGAGCAGGTGGGTGGTCTTCTTCTGTGGCCTCACCCTAAAGAAGAAATTATGGATAAACAGGTCGGCCATCTGCTTAAAGTTTTCAATGGAATTTTTTGGAAGTGAAGTGTACCAGACATGCGCAGCCCCTGTCAAGGTACCATAGAAGGCACGACACCTCATCTCATCTGAGATAGAGTATATGTCTGCCGCTGACTGATACATCTCCACATGGTGGATGGGGTTGGTGCTCCCGTCATACCTTGGGGTGACCATAGGTGGCTTGAACTTTGACGACGTGGGGAAGTAGACTATCTTTGCCACGAAGGGTGAGCCTATGGTGTATCCCCTCTGAAGAGGGTCTTGTCTCTTCAATATATCACCAATCTTATCCTCTAACCGCTGGATTGAGTCATTCCAGGGCCTCACAGGGTCAGCCTGGCCGATGTTATCCCGTGCTGCCTCTCTGAGGTGGACGGAGGGTTCTGCTACAGCAGGCCTGTGTCGACTGTTCACTTCCCTTTGGCCGTTATCTCGTCCTCGGGGTCGGCCATCTGCTGCCTCCCTCCTAGATCTCGCGGCGCTTCTTGGCCTGGATAAATTTTCCTGCAGGTCATTTACTGGGGCTAGCCTCTCAAAGGCCGACCCCCTGCTCAAGCGATCAAAAGCAGAGCCTCTTGGGCGATCATCAGGGTTTGGTCTCCCTCACTTTCCCCTACTATCCTGGAGGGGTCGTACAGTATTATTAGAGACCTCGTAAGGTTCCCAGCACTCTATAGGAGCCTCCTCTCCCTCCAGATCTCCATACCTATCCTCAGGGCAAGGGTTTTCTTGCCTCCCCAGGCATAGACGCCGGGGGTCAGCAACATCCCTACGCCGCTGAGGGGGTGGCAGGTCTTTGCGTGGTGCCTGGGGTGGTCCCCTGGCCTCATGCTGCCCTGGAGCTGCTGCCGGAGTAATCATCTCAGGTGAAACCCCTGGTTCTCTTAGTATGTTCTGGCTTAGAGCTGTGAACTGCCCTTGCATCATCCGCTGGCTTGCTGCCAGAGACTTTAGGACTGCCGCCACATCACCCATCTCAGACTGAGGCGATGGCTGACTGGAACTGGGTCTTCCCCCTCATCTGGCGGGGGAAGTGGTGGCGGTGGCATCTCAGGTGCCATGTGCTTGAGCTATGAAAAGTAGAACTGAAGAAAAAAAAACTGGTGAGCTTGGGAACCCTAGTGGGTCTCTTTCAATAGTGAAACACCTCCTCTCAGGGGGAGTGTTGGTTCACCACCAGAGTTCCCAGTGAGGTCAAGCTGTACAAAGGAAGAGATGTCTTCTCTTTCCCACAGACGGCGCCAAACTGATGATGCTAAGATTTAGCACCACCAGATAAGTGATAGTAAGCTCAAACAGTAGCAGCCATGGCAGCCATAGAGATGTATAAGTGTATAAGTGTGTAGAAGGGGATGAGTATAAGAGGAGATAAGACAATGATGTATAGTGGTTCAGCCAATTTGGCCTACATCCATTGTGAGTGTGTGATCCACTAAGTATGGGCACTAATGACCTGGGATACAATGCACATAACCCTCTCTCTCTCTATCTATTGTGTGTACAAGTAGAGTTTTAGCTAGGGCTACAGTTAATGGATCGATCCCCTGTAGGGTTGTAGGTGACAAGTATATATAGGTCTTGGGGGGTGTAGTGTACCCCCCCCCCCAAGTATGCACGGTGCATGTGAATGATGATCTAGCCAATCCCCTGTTGACACCTGTAGATGCCAAATGATGACATAATATTCCCTCACGTGAGGGTGTGATTTTGTTATGACGGTCTCCCCTAGGCCATGTTAGCCTCACGCGCACTGTTCCACGCGTCTCCCAAACCACGCGCTGTGATGATGTTACCCTCGGCCTATGAGCCGAGGTCGAGGGCAAAGTTTCTTCCGGTAGTGAGTCCGGCCCAATTCTGGCCTCGTACTGTCGGCCCCTCGTAGGTTCAGCTGGAGCCCGACGAAGGGTCGGCCCCTCTGAGGGGTCGTATGGAGTCCGTTGGAGGGGTCGGCCCCTCGTAGGGTCGTCTGGAACATGATGAAGGGTCGGCCCCTCTGGGTGGTCGTCTTGAGCCTGATGAAGGGTCGGTCCCTCGTAGGGTCATCCGTTTGGAGGTTATCGTCAGCCAGGCTGAGGATATAAACGGGTATATCACTTAGCGTAAGTGGGAATTTGCTTTATGGTCTCGAGAAAAGATAAATTAACATTTAATTTCTAGATAGCGTCTAGGACGTGGTCACGGGAGGTCTCTTTGGAGTGAGAGACCAACCGTTGAGGGTGTTGAGTAGCAATGGGAAGTTTTAAAACCACCTTGGGCCTAATTGTGTCATTATTATCACTCTTTCTCAAAGGGACATTTTCGGCCTCTTTTGTGTCGGGAGAAATCTCCTTGTCATTTTGCTTGTCGTGTGGAGGAGGTGACAAGTCAACGACTCTCCCACTACATAGAGTGGTTACCTCACTACATTGCTCTTGATACTTATCGAGGTTAGAGATAACATAGTTTTGACCATGAGGGGGTTTTTGGCCCTGGGCGGGAAACTTACCCTTCTCTTGGACACTCAAGGAATATTGCAATCTAGAAATATTCGCATTTATTTTGGCAAACATTCTGGCATTTTGAGCGTTGGTTGTCGATTGAGCTTGCATAAATTGGTTCAAAGTAAACTCGATATTTCTCCGTGATGGGGTTATATAGGTTGTTGGATGCACTGCTTGCATGTGTGTAGCTTGTTTGAGATGTCGAGGCGGTGGTGGAGGAGGGGCAATGTGTGAATTGGGATTCAACATAACATGTTGGTACCCACAACTAAAACCGGGATGGTTCTACGAAGGTTTATAAGAATTCCCGTGAAGGGAATTAAAATTACCCTTAAAATCTCATGCTGTTTCCACTTTATCTTGAAGCATAACTTTGTAGGCAGGTATCGTTGAGCATTCCTTCATTGAGTGCCCCGTCTCGTAAATATTGCACATCTCCTCTATCTCTTCTCAAGTGGAGATGGATGTTTCTCTTCCTCGGGATTCTACTACATCTTCTAGTCTTTTAACAAGATGGTTGATTTGAAGTTTCAAGTCGTCTTCTTTGTCTAACTGATAGTGTCCAGACACTTAAAGAAGTGTGGACATTTGTTAAGGCTAGGTTTGGGCATTTGGATCGGATGTGTCCCACACTTAAGTAGTCTCGGTGACATACTTAAGATTAGCCTTGGCATTGTCCTCATCCAACATTATAAATTGCCCTTGGCACATAGTTTCCACGAGTTATTTGGAACATAATTTGAGCGTGTGATGAATAAAGGGGATAAGTCTCCACTTATCAAATCCATGGTGTGGTCACATATTAAGAAACTTGTTAAACCGATCACAACATTTATCTAAAGGCTCATTATCATGTTATTTAAACGTTTGAATTTGAGCTTTTATGGGGTTGGTTCGATGTAGGGGAAATAATTTCAAGATAAACTTAGCTTGCAGATATCTCCTTGTTCCTATAGAGTTTGGTGCCAAATACCATAGCCAAGTCTTGGACTTTTCCTTCAGGGAGAAGGAAAAATGTTTTAGACGATTGATGTTTTGGGTGAACGTTTGATCGCTAAAAGTTTCACACGCCTCTTTGAACTCGCGGATGTGGAGGTATGATTTTTCTGACTCCAAGTCAGGGAAGGTGGGAAGAATCTGGTAACTCACCCATGCAAAAACGGAATTTCCCTGCAT
Source organism: Sambucus nigra (assembly GCA_949130495.1). Lineage (NCBI taxonomy): Eukaryota > Viridiplantae > Streptophyta > Magnoliopsida > Dipsacales > Adoxaceae > Sambucus > Sambucus nigra. The sequence goes on along the minus strand of OX422215.1, from coordinate 531,093,372 downwards.
TATACATGAATATAATGCATCCAAGATTGAGGGTTCGCTTGGGATATAATAGGTCTCATATAAGGAGATATGGTAACTCAACCGCACCCGTACCGTAACTAACGTGATCTGATATTGTGCTCTCTCTTAACGATTCAAATTCCTCGTTGGCCTCACTAGGGGTGTGACTAAGCGGGGAACTCATGGTGGAGTTGGGAGGTGTACCAGGTGGAACCCCAAAATGTAAAGCATTTGGGGGTGTGGGCTATCACGATCGTACTCAACAACGGGATTCGCGTGAATTCTGGTAGGAGTGGATTGAGGAGAATGCGTGTAAGGATTTAAAAGATTCTATATAATTTTATTTGAATTTTTTTGAATTTTTGATTTTATGATTTTTTGGCGTTTTTTAAGAATTAGAGTTAAATTTTTTATTAATTCGACCTAACCTAAATGCCTACCAAATCGTCAGCAACGACGCTAAACACTTGACGCGACTTTAAAAGTTTCTCTAGTGTATGCTTATATCGGCTCAAGTGTAAGTTGGTCATGTAAGTAATTCTAGAACATTCAAGCATCAAAGACGGATCCGAATATCAAGTTCTTTATCAAAAAGACTACGCAAAGTTTACTTTGGTAAGGTTATGTTTTTAATACCTTAACTTTATACACATAGAGCTTTTGGGATATTTTTACACAATATTTTCTAAGTGTTGGAGCGAACTTTTTCGTCAAAATTTGAGAATGAGTATTTTTTCTAAGTATTGGAGCGTACATTAAAAATAATATTTTTTGACATAACAGTCATTCAAACGACTTTTCTCTGTCGTTGGAACGACATTGAATTGTCGCGTGAATGAAACGCGTATGTTGTTCGCGCGAGATCTCTTTCTCGTTTGAACGAGATCGTATACCGAGGCGGCACAATTTTGTATAAATACTCATTAAATGGTTTTGTTTTCATTGAGAAGTCCCATCGTTTTGAAAGACAGAAAACTGCGAAACTGTAGAATCCTTTTGACTTCTTCGTTTAGGGCTTAATCCCTTTTTGTTTTCAATTGACAAAAATCCCATATGCTTTGGTAAATTGTTTTGGTATTCAAGAACACTGCTTTTCTCCTGTTGATCCTTTATGTGGAGATCTCTACAACCAAGAGCTGGATGCTATTGTGGAGGGAGTCTCTATGGAGTTTTTTTGGGTTGCGGTCCTTGTGGTATAGCTGCGCGTGAACCACTGAAGATTTATAGCCGTTGCTTTGAAGGTTTGACGAAGACACCGTGTTACAATTGTGGGCGATTATCAGGTTTTATGTAAGTCAATGGTCTTGTAAACTTTTCAAAGTTCTAGAATATAAAAGGTTTTTCCCTTCGGGAATTTTTCCTGAATTATTTTGTCGCATGCTATATCTTATTTGTATTGACACGTAGTTGCATGTTTTAGGAATGAACTAAAATTGATTTGAAATTGGAAGTTTGTGAAAACCACCCTTTGGGATTATTTTCTCTTTACAAATTGGTATCAGAGCTTGTTGCACTAATTTACTATGTAGATCTTGTAGTGCATTTTTTGTGTGGTTATTTGCGTTCGTCTCCTGATTTGTTTTAATCGATGGATCCTTATGTTGTGGACTGTGTTAATTGAGATGAGTTTGTTAAAGTTCATGACCATGCTAAAAATTTTAAAGTTTGAATTTGAAACTTTGCAAAAGAATTAAAGTGTTGAAAAAAGAAAATTCTCTCTTTAAAAGTAAGAATGAATATTTGAAAGTGTTTCAAACTCAAAGTGATATTTGTCATGAGCACTTTGATAATTTGTGTATTGATTTTGATTCTTTAAAAATTGCCAAAAAGGAGAGTGATGAGAGAGTCCTAGTTTTAGAGAAGGAATTGGAGGTCTTAAAAAATAATAGGGTTCTGGTTTGTGCCATCGAGGATAAAATATTAATCGATGATTTTACGGCACGTGAAAAGACTCTTAGGGATAAGTTTGTTTTAATTGAGGGGGAACGCGATAAACTGTCGAGTTTAATTGAAAATTTGAAAAAGAAATCCCTGTCTTTGGAAGAGACTAATTCTTTGCTTGAGAAAAAATTTTGAAGTTGAAAAATAATTTGACAGATTCAAGTAGGTTTGATAGTAGTGGTAATAGATCTTCATGTCCTATGCTTCCGTTGCTAAAGCCAAAACCATTATTTGTTTTAGAGGGTCAACCATTCCTAAGGACATCAAACAAGGTCAACCCATAGGCGTTATTCCACCCGTTTACACATGTTCATATTGTGGTAGGAAAGGTCACCTTGGGAGGTTATGTTTTGATCTTGGAATAAGTCCTAAGAAGTTTTTGTCTAGTGTTCATGTGGTTCCTAAATCCCCCACACGTCATTTCACATATGTTTGGGGTTAGGAAATCACTTTTAAAGGCACTAGATGGTAGACTTGTTGATTCCCGTTTGCTTGCACATGATTCTTCTCTTGATATATCATAAAGATGATTGTGTTCGCATGTCTGTCATACGGTAGTTTTTTCTTTCATGATATTTATGTTTGCTAGCGTTGTGACAAGTAATTTTTGTATAAATGTTTTCTTTTGACAAATTTTGAAAAATACTAAGATTTTATTTAGATAAATTTTTTTAAAAATCCAAAAAGAGTTTTGTATTTTGTTTGCACCATTTATGGATGAACACTTAGGATGACCAAGTCACAATTTCATTCCATTTATCCATGTGGCTATTTGATAGTGTTTTGTGACAATAGGTCAATTCATCCATGTGCTTTATATGTAAAGATATATTTCTCATGTTTGTTATCTTACATTTGTATATGTCGTACGCCGCTACATTTGGCACGTTTCTACACGATCTCATACGACGGTCTCAATCCGAATTTCGAGAATCATGCATTCATCATATCCATCAAGTGTCCCACATCTGCCTCAACGACTTCACGTTCCATAATTTTAGGCCCGGAATGCAAGTGGTACGAAAGAGAAGTTAAAACAGTGAAAGAAGGCTAGATATGGATGTTCAAGGGAATTTTGGTAATTTTATAGCCACTGTCCAAAGGTCTAGTCAACTGGAAAGTTGAAGAGCTCGCCGCAACAAAGATATTGGAAGAAACGAGACCTCAATCCAAGCTACGGTGAAGAAGTTATGGCCCTTTGAAAATGGAGAAAAATCCAAGAAAAATCCATGAAAAATGCTAAGTGTTCAGCCCCATGTTCCAACGGTTTTTCGCGAACCCAGGCCAAACCGGTTCACGGGGCGAACCAGTTTGCGGTACACCCGAACCGTTTCAGGGTACCTGTTGCTGGCATGATTTTTGTGTCAAATGCTGTCACCACTTTAAACCACTTTTGAAACATGCTAAGCAAAATCCGGCCCTTCTTCCTCTATGTTTTCCTAATGATGTTTTTTGAGTTTTAATCTTCCCTTATAAATGCACACTTCTCTTCCATTTACATGTGCACAACATAAACCTTGAAATGATATATTCTACTCATTGAGGAGTATTTTGTGGAGAAGTCGGTATCTTCTTCATTGCTGCCCATCTGGAATTATTACGGGAGATTCCAGCTGACGATATCGAAACCGACACCTGCGGGTATTTCGTATGTCACACTTATTTTCATTATAATCCGTTTAACCGTTCTTTACAAATTATACTTAAAATAATATGGTTTTGCCCTACGGGGATTTTTCCTGATATGTTGTGTCACATACTTTATGTTATTTGATAAATCATCTAGATGCATGTTTTGATGATTTAATTGAAATACTGTGTTCAATTAAATATCTTCTTAATTTTAACGCATGTTTAGGGGCTATATTTATTTGGCTCAAAAATAGACTCTAATTAAAAAATGGTTTACTTGGAAACTTGCGAATAATTTTTTATTAGATATCACACACCGCGTTTTCGCACTTTTCAAATTGGTATCAGAGCGAGCTGCGCTATTTCATCGCATATTCCTATTTTCCGCAAAATAGTGTGATATTGATTTTTTTTTAAAATCTATTTTGTGTTTATTCGGATTTTTTCCAATGTAACATTCATTTAATATGATGCCAATTTTTTACGGGTCTAATTATTCCTACTGGAAAGCTCGTATGAAATCTTGTTTAAAATCCATTGACGAGCGTGTTTAGTTGCTTTGTGAAATTGGGTGGACACCTACCACAGTCACCATTGATAATATCACCTCTTTAAAACCTGTGTCAGCCTAGACTCAAGATGATTTTAAAATGTCTAATTTTAATTCTCGTGGTCTGAGTGCTATTTCTGGAGTTGTCACTCCCGATGAGTTCCGCCAAATTATGATGTGCACCACGTCTAAAGAGGTATGGGATGTTTTGAAACTGACACATGAGGGTACGAACACGGTTAAAGAATCAAAGTTACAAAATTTGACCACCCAATTTGAGACTATCACCATGTTCGAGTCTGAATGCTTTGATGATTTTTATGCACGTTTGTCTGACATTGTTAACACATGTTTTAATTTGGGTGAGGTGATCGATAACACGCGTGTCGTTAAAATGATTTTGAGATCTCTTCCAAAATGCTTTATTCGTAAAGTCACTGTTTTGAACTCTTTGGGAAATTTGAAGTCACTTAAGTTTGAAGAACTTGTAGGAGATCTTCAAACCTACGAGATTGACATGTTTCCCCAAACCATTAAGGCTAAGGATAGAGGCATTGCTTTAAAAACTCATTTTAAGAAAAAGAAAGAAAAAGTTTGTGAGCCCGATTATGAGGGAGACGTTGATGATTTGGCCTTATTTGCGAAAAATTTCAAAAAAGTTTCTCAAAATTTCAAAAGAAAATTCTTTCAATGAAAAGAGATTTTTTGATAAAAATAAAAATAAAGGAAAGGCCAAAGAAAGAAGTGAGAGGGAAAAAGAGAGTGACTCGGATAAGGAGTGTGAGGAGGAGTTTGAGAACATGACTTGTTTTGAATGTGGGGTAAGGGGCATAAGTCATTTGAGTTTTCGGCATGGCTTAGAAAGAAAGGAAAGAATGTAGCCATGCCTGCCACACTTAGTGATAGTAGTGAAAGTGATAATGATAAGACTAGTGGTGAGAATTCTGTTGCTTTTCCAAGTTGTGTGAGCACACCCTCTTTGTCCCACAATTGTGCTCATGAATGCGATAGTGATGTTTTGAGATCTTCAAGTGAAGAAAAATGCGAGAGTGAAAGTGGAGATGAAAGTGAGCTCCAAAAAGCGTTTAGATTTTTGTACACCGAGACCTTGAAAAGAAGAAGTATAATAGAAATTTAGGAGAGAAGGAGTTTTTAAGAAAGGAGTTTGCACATTTAGGTGAGCAAGTAAAGTTTTTGGTCAATACTTCACAAGATTTAACGAAGGTTTTTCATAAGTTGTTACCACCTTTTGAAAACCCCTCCGCACCTAACGATTGAGTTTTAACTTGCTTACTAGCATAGGATGATTTTCATGTCGACATTATTTGCCTATTGCTAGTATGTATCTTGTTTGTATAAATTTTTGCTTTTAGATTTTATTTTGATAAATTTATTTGAAAAATACAAAAAGATTTTATTTTGATAAAATTATTTGAAAAAAATCAAGAAGATTTAATAAAAAATTTAGAAAAAAACAAAAAGATTTTTGTATTTACACCTTTTATGGATGAGCATTTAAGATAGCCAAGTCACAATTTCATTCCATTTATTCATGTGACTATTTAACAGTGTTTCGAGACAATATATCTTGTCATCAATATGCTTTATAATGTTTGGAGTCATTAAGATGTAATTTAGTGTTACTTCCTACATGTTTGACTCATGATTTCCTTTATTGCACACATGCACAGATTTGTTTGATTTTTGTACTTGTCTTATCACATGTTGGTTGGGTGTTTTCACTTCAATCATGTCCTTAAAACGAACCAAGCGTGATAAAACTAGATAAGAAAGGTGTGCATGTAAAAACCATTTTTGTGAGTCTGTATGATATTTTAAAAATGGGGAGGGGCTACGAAAGGTAATTATCTATCCTTTGCATTAAAGCCACCATTAAAACAAACCTAAAAAATTGAGGAATTTTATTATCCGGGGTCCAAAGAGGTTAAAGGAGCCCGAAAAAATTTGAATGCAATAAAAAGAAATACATGCCAAATATGGGCCATTAGGTTTCACCATCAATTCTCCAAAGTTTGAGAATTTTTTTAGCACCTAAAAAAATATATATATATATCTGAGGGAGTTTGGTTGGAAAATATAAACGGGTTTGCATGTCCTTGAAAATCTTGAAAAACTGCTAAATAGTTTTGGACATTATTGGTGTGGAAATCACTTTTACTTTGATTTGTTGACTTGATTAAGAAGATGTCATCTAAATTCAATATTTTTTACACCTAAGGATACTTTTGATGTTCATTCGTTAAGAGTACACGTATGCATCGTGCACATGTGATTGATTGAGTTTAGTTACTTATCGAATGTGTTCACACCCCTACATTTACGCTATCATCAACTTTGTTGTTTTGGTGTTCTTTCATGATGTGAATTCTTTTTGCATATATATTATGTACAAATTTTTAAAAATTCAAAAATAGAAGATTCTTTGATTCTTTGTTTTATATTTTGAGTAAAAATTTGAAAAATTAAAAAAAAAAAACTTTTTTTGTGACGTTTTCCGTATTTATGCTTCTCATATCTGTCTATTTGGGGACATCATAAAAATGGGGAGAATGAATTATGGGGGAGAATGTGGGAGAATGATTTATCTATGATTTGCTTAAACTTAATTGATATTTGATCTTTGCATATCGTTATAAATTAGATTGTTGCGTGTCACGGGTATTTGCTGGTGACAACCCGCAATCCGAGATAAGGGGTGGCCAGCCGGATACTCAAACATAACAGGAATCATGGATGGATATCATTCTCAGCATCACAATAATAAACTGAGCATACGGGAAAACCACCCAATAAATCAGAAAATGGGTTGCCAAAAAGTGTAAAAAATTTAAAATGCGGTTATGAAAATTTAAACTAACAACCCAATCTGACGAGCAAGTGGAGTTCCAAAAGATAATATATAATACAACTAAGACGAATGTACACAAATGGACCGAATAAGCTGTCGATCCACAGCTACATATAACGACGTACAACAATATAAATATCTTACATAGTACATTCATTAATTAAATACAAATGTTTGGGCCACATGCCCGAGTGAAAAGACCCGATCATATCTAGAATAACAAGAATGAAAGCGTCTAATACAACGTCCTGTAATAACCCGCAAAACCTTACAGCTCGTCGAAAATGAAGGGAACTTGGGAAGTCAAGTCGGGCGTCCTTGCGGTGGAGCACCTGAGCAGATACAATAATATATATACAACAAGGAAAGTAAACCGGTCAGGGCCGGGTTCTATATGATTACCAGAAGAATAAAAAGCATGATAGATATGAATAGTTATACATGAATGATAAGGATGATAGTATGACATGCTATCTACAAATACAAACAAGAATTGAAAGTAAAGCACTTTAATTTACAATTTCCATTTCCTTCTGACATTCCTTATTAGGAATAAAACCATTTTCGGTTTAAAATCAAGGAGTTATAACTTCTATGCATTAATCAAAACTTCCCGTTTTATCTTTCCATTCCTCATTAGGAATATCATTTACATCAAGTGCTCTTTATGGCACATATATTATTCCCGTGCTCTTCATGGCACATATCTATGCTCTATATGGCATTTAACATACGCTCTTTGTGGCGTTTATCAACCATCAAGTCCAACTTAATGAAAATGTAGTTATATTCATAGACATATAACGATATCTAAGACCGCCCGTCCAGGTTTCCTCGCAGTGCGCGCCCCTAAATGACCATCATCTTCCAGGGCCTAACATAAGACAACCTGGGCACCTATCGCAATACGTCGAGAAGCGGCCATGAGCCTGCGGGATAGTCAACACCACACCCGGAATCTCCTACCCATCGCAGAAAATATAACAATAAGAGCTCCCATGGCCTAGGACTATATCCACCCTGCATTCATTAGCCAGGGGGCTTCACCTCACGAGCGAACTTCCCTTATGATGTCATTTAGAGAGGTGTATAATAGTAAATTAACATTTACATTTTATCTTCATATTTATTACCAATTCCATTTCCATTAATCATGAGATTGGTTCTTTTTATTTAAACCTAACATCATTAAACAACGGGGTTCATTCTAGTTGAACCTATCATCTTTAAACACCTATGGGTTCATTTTATGCGAACCTAATTCCCATCGAACATTATCATTTATTTTACCTCAAATTACAATTCCAGGCTAGGTCTCCAAATGATCATTATGATCCTAGAAATTCCCAAAGTTCATATAAATTGATAAGCCCATAAGTCTCCAAGTTGGACATTTAACTTCCAAACTTCTAAAAGTTTGAATAAAAGAAGTAATGCCTTAAAATTACTTTATACCTCCCCGAAGTAAACCTCAGATGAACCCTTTTCTAGTCCAGGGTAACGACCAAACTCCATAACTACTCTAGAACTCCAAGTTTACTTCTTTAAAGAAGCTTCCTAGGTCCTAATCATAAAGAATAAGGATGAAAATTAAAAGGAAAAAGACCCCAAAACTGCTGGAACCGAATCGATTCGCCCTAAGGTCCGAATGGATTCGCCCCAGCGAATCGATTCTCTCTCAAAGAGAATCGGTTCGGACAACAAACTTAAGTTTCTGCAAATGCCGAATCGATTCGGTCTTAATCCGAAATGATTCGGATATCAAGACCTGGGATTCTGCATCTATGCGAATCGATTCGCCCAAGGGGCCGAATCGATTCGCCCCTGCGGAATAGCCAAGTTTGGCTATGGAGTTATAAACTCCAAATCTCTACCAAACCCAAAACCAACCAAACCAACCTCCACTTATACATCCTAAATGTATATAGCTATCATATTCAATGCAATATATCATCCAAATCAGCTCCTAAGGGTTAATACCCAATTAATCTACCAAAACCCTAACTAAAATTTATTCATAACAATCCACAACAAATCATGCAATTTAATCCACTTAAATCATATAAGAGCAAGTAAGTTACTTGCCTCAAGGTAGGAAGATCAGATTTGATGAAGATGAAAGCAAGAACAAACTCCAAATCTCTCTCTTTCTCCAAAGCTTTCTTCCTCTCTCTCTTTCTCTCTAAGTTAACAAATTGGGGCATAAAAGGAATAGTAAGTCTTAGCAAGACTAAATCGGGCCATAAGTCTAAAATGTCCAACTCTAATAACTAATGCGCGATAAAATAATACGCGATATCACTATTTAAGCCAAAACCAGTCAAAAGTGCCCGAAATGCCAAAATACAATATGGCACTTATTTTGACTGTCTCACGCCTACCGGGACTAACTACACTATCCAAATTATCATTTGGAAATTTTATAACTCATTTTACTTCCGGTTTCATAATAAACCAAAATGTCATTTTTAAATCCTTATGACATTAAAAATCACCACATGAACATTTTCTCTACTCACGGGGTAACTATACAACATTTTGGTAAATATTGACCTTGACATAACAAATTAATATTTACTCAACATCTATCATTTTAAAACTAACCACTACACATTGTAAATAAATATAAAGTGGGCTATCAGAAGAGAGGGTTATTACATACTCCCCCCCTTAAGAGGGAATTTTGCGCCCAAAATCCAGGTATACCTCACAAGAAGAAGTGTGGATGCTATTCCCGCAAGTCATCCTTGCGACCCTATGTCGATTTCTCGACACTATGCTGACTATATAGAACTCATCCCCCAAGGTACTACCAGCGATCCCAAACGTAACTCTACGCTCTAAGATAGCAACCGACTACATCTAATAAGAACCGTCACGTTGCACCTTCTTCAAAAGGAATGTGCCTAAAGGCACCGTCGTATCTCTCGTACTCCCTTGCATGAGAGACAAGGAACAAATTATGAACTTGCTGCAAAATGTTTCAATAAAGCGAGCTAATAGGTTACCGGACCCACCGCAACATTTCTAGGAAAGGTACAACATCATGCGGTGCAAGTTTTCCTTTTTCTACTCTAAACGCTTAATGCCCTTCACAAGCGATACCCACCACAACTCTTTGTCTAATGACCTCAAACTCCAGATGCCTTCTTCTCGCATCGACTGAGCTCTTTTCGTCGATCTTGGTTATACGAGAGACCCATCATCTCGCCCTTCTAACCAACAAGTGGGGAATCAACAAGGCCTACCATACAAGGCTTCTCCTACAGCGCCGTCCTAATAGTGATTCGACACAAATTCTTATAGGCGAATTCAACGAGTGGAAAGCATTGTTCCCGACTACTCTTAAAGTTAAGCACGCATATAAGGAGTATATGCCCCAACATATGGTTATTCGATTGGTCTGGACATCTGGAAAAATGACAAGAAGTGATTAACCATAATTCGATTCCCATGACTTCTTGGAAACTTTCCAAGAATGAGAAACGGAAGTCTTATTCTAGTCAGGACTATAGTAAAGGGCACCCCATGTAGTACAACAACCTTACTATGCCCAGCCAATAATACTAGCGACATACAACTTAGCACATTTCGTCATTACCTTGACGCACCGAAACGTTAGAACCACGTGATTTCTCCATATCTGCTTTACTTAAGTCCCTTTCGTTCGGGACAAAATTTTCTTATGGGAACGCACCCCACCCTCAATGTCAAAAGAGCAGAGTTCCGTTTCCTAAATCAGCAGCTTATTTATGGTTTTTAACCGCCCTTGTTTCCTCCTGCGACATCTTACAATGAAATGTTGTTCACACGAAAGACTAAATTCTGCCCAGGAAGTAGCATCTCCCTTCCTATACAGCGATCACCCCCAAGATGGACTTCAACTTAAATAGGGGATAATACTCCTCACAAGTTTAAACTTGTGAGGCGCATCAACAATAAATCGATACTCCAGTATTATCACCCCCCATCATGGCAGAGACTTGCTAATTGAATCTACCTTCGAGCTTAACTACATGGCTCATGGGTGCGAATCAATTCACCCCTTCGTTACCTCTGTAACACGCTACTATGAGAGGCCTCATCTCCTTCGGCCTTAACTACCAACTTCTCGAAATCCTCCCACTTCTCATATCATGGAACCAATCCCTTTTTAGAGGTTACGCATGAGTTAGTCATGGTCAACTCCCAACAACCCTCCTAAACTTACGTCCCATACATAAAGGCCCTATGTCCAAACAATCCTAAAGTCTATCTACCTATACCCTATCTAAGTCGTACACCTATTGCTAAGTATATCCCTAGTGCCCAAGACCTTTCTCAACTACCGACATTTGCTCGATTTCGTGCGTGGGACGTCTCGCCGAAGCGAAATCCAAATGAGGAACCTTCCCATTACACTACTACCTCGCGTTGTCAGTCATCGAGGGGTACAGGTCTAAGACACATGTTCGGGACCGAAAAGATTCTACAGCTACGCACTATCAAATAAATAAAAATAACAACCCAACGCTCACCCTTCATGAAACCCAATAGTTATATGCCCTATAACATATATACATCTCATTAAATAGCCTTCTTATCAAGGCATAACCCGAAGTCTCAATTCGACTTCGTACCTCGGTCTCCCTCACATCGATCAGAGGAGAAAACTATATGCAGCGCTTCTATGTCGCACTTTAATAGCCATTAATCACCCTTCTATGTGATTCTCGGCTAAACTTTCCAATCCCACTTTCAACAATAATTTAATAAAACAAAATAAAATAAAAGGAAAGAATAACATATCTCCACTCACAACGTTGTTAAGGTTCACGCGTGGAGCGTCCCGCAGAAGCGGAATCCAGATAAGGAACCCCTCCTATACGCTACCACTCAACTTGTTGGTCGTGGAGATAAGGCATAGCAATCACAGACTAATATCACATCATACTCAACCATGTTAAGGACGAGTAAATCGGCCTCAAGCAAAATTTAATAAGAGAAATTTCTACATACCTACAAATAAAATAAATGAGCGAACCATTACCCATAGAACTCGATACAAATAACTCACGTATCTCTGAGTAAACTTACCCTCAATAACGGGCGGTGCCGGCAGAGCTGGAGGAAGCATAGCCTCCTGATTATGACAAACACACCCATACTGTAGTTGTCCCTGATGCGGAAGAACAACCATAATTGGTACCGGAGGTGATACTGATCATCTGGCTTCTGCGGAGCCCTAGGAAACTGACCCCCAATCACCTGAGGACATTCCTTCTTGTAATGACCTGCCTCCCCACATTGGAAGCACCGTCCCTTCATGTCCTCCCGACCTCGACCCCTGTTATTCCTAAATTGGGAAATGTCTCGGTCCGGATGGCCTCTACCTCCAGGGCCACCCCGATCTGCCTGATGCAAAGCACCTTGTCCGTGCCTATTATTATTGCCACTCGCAATAAACTCTCCAAGCTTCCCTACTTGCCTCATTTCAGTAGCTTTCTTGCTACCCTGCATATATAATCGATGCTCCTGGCAATGGAGTAAGGCTGCATTCATAACCTCACCAAAAGTCTGGAAAGCTGGGTTACACAATAAGTGTTTTTGGATTCTCCAGTTTAGACCTCCCATAAACTTCGAGATCTTCCTCTCTTCCGGAGTCACCTCATCTGGTGCAAAACTCACTAACCGGGTCAACTCCTCCTCATACTCCGCTACAGACCTCTCCCTTTGCACTACATCTTGTAACTTCCTCTTCATCTCCCTATGGACCGTGGGAGGAAAATACTTAAGATCAAACAAAGCCCAGAACTCAGTAATTGACATTGTGTCTCTTTGCTCTGGTGTGGTCATCGTCTCTCACCAGTGTAAAGCGGATCCGACAAGCTTAAAGGTGGTAAGGACTTGTTTCTTATCCTCACTACATTCTATCATACGAAGGTGGCGTTGCATGTTTTTCTTCCATTGATCGGCTTTAACCGCATCCGTGCCTCCCTCGAATTTTAGGGGATTGCCCTTTAGAAAGGACTCCCGAACCCTTTCCCACGGAGTAAGTCCTGTAGGAGCTTGAACACCTGGAGCCCATGGCAATTGTTGGATCACTACGGTCATGGCGGCATTAATTGCTCCAGCCACTATGCTTGCTACATCCGCAACATTAACAGTCCCTTGTAGTGGCGGTGGAGGACCTACTTCCTTCTCTACGACCTTAATACGTCTCGCTGGGCAACCTCTCTTAGGCGGCATCTGAGATAGAAAAACAATAGTATTAAAATACTGGTTAAAACAATCTATTTTGCAGAAGATCGCAAACATAAGCAACAAGAAGTCCTAGCATTAGGCTCTACATCAAAGAACGCTACGGTAGAACGAGAAAAGTCCACACAGATCCTAGTACTCTAGAACCTGATGCTCTGATACCATCTGTGACAACCCGCAATCCGAGATAAGGGGTGGCCAGCCTGATACTCAAACGTAACAGGAATCATGGATGGATATCATTCTCACCATCACAATAATAAACTGAGCATACGGGAAAACCACCCAATAAATCAGAAAACGGGTTGCCAAAAAGTGTAAAAATTTTAAAATGCGGTTATGAAAATTTAAACTAACAACCCAATCTGACGAGCAAGTGGAGTTCCAAAAGATAATATATAATACAACTAAGACGAATGTACACAAATGGACCGAATAAGCTGTCGGTCCACAGCTACATATAACGACGTACAACAATATAAATATCTTACATAGTACATTCATTAATTAAATACAAATGTTTGGGCCACACGCCCGAGTGACAAGACCCGATCATATCTAGAATAACAAGAATGAAAGCGTCTAATACAACGTCCTGTAATAACCGGCAAAACCTTACAGCTCGTCGAAAATGAAGGGAACTTGGGAAGTCAAGTAGGGCGTCCTTGCGGTGGAGCACCTGAGCGGATACAATAATATATATACAACAAGGAAAGTAAACCGGTCAGGGCCGGGTTCTATATGATTACCAGAAGAATAAAAAGCATGATAGATATGAATAGTTATACATGAATGATAAGGATGATAGTATGACATGCTATCTACAAATACAAACAAGAATTGAAAGTAAAACACTTTAATTTAAAACCCTTCTTTAATAATACAATTTCCATTTCCTTCTGACATTCATTATTAGGAATAAAACCATTTTCGGTTTAAAATCAAGGAGTTATAACTTCTATGCATTAATCAAAACTTCCCATTTTATCTTTCCATTCCTCATTAGGAATATCATATACATCAAGTGCTCTTTATGGCACATATATTATTCCCGTGCTCTTCATGGCACATATCTATGCTCTATATGGCATTTAACATACGCTCTTTGTGGCGTTTATCAACCATCAAGTCAAACTTGATGAAAATATAGTTATATTCATATACATATAACGATATCTAAGACCGCCCGTCCGGGTTTCCCCACTGTGCGCGCCCCTAAATGACCATCATCTTCCAGGGCCTAACATAAGAAAAACTGGGCACCTATCGCAATACATCGGGAAGCGGCCATGAGCCTGCGGGATAGTCAAGACCACACCCGGAATCTCCTACCCATCGCAGAAAATATAACAATAAGCGCTCCCATGGCCTAGGACTATATCCACCCTGCATTCATTAGCCAGGGGGCTTCACCTCACGAGCGAACTTCCCTTATGATGTCATTTAGAGAGGTGTGTAATAGTAAATTAACATTTACATTTTATCTTCATATTTATTACCAATTCCATTTCCATTAATCATGAGATTGGTTCTTTTTATTTAAACCTAACATCATTAAACAACGGGGTTCATTCTAGTTGAACCTATCATCTTTAAACACCTATGGGTTCATTTTATGCGAACCTAATTCCCATCGAACATTATCATTTATTTTACCTCAAATTACAATTCCAGGCTAGGTCTCCAAATGATCTTTATGATCCTAGAAATTCCCAAAGTTCATATAAATTGATAAGCCCATAAGTCTCCAAGTTGGACATTTAACTTCCAAACTTCTAAAAGTTTGAATAAAAGAAGTAATGCCTTAACATTACTTTAAACCTCCCCGAAGTAAACCCCAAATGAACCCATTTCTAGTCCAGGGTAACGACCAAACTCCATAACAACTCTAGAACTCCAAGTTTACTTCTTTAAAGAAGCTTCCTAGGTCCTAATCATAAAGAATAAGGATGAAAATTAAAAGGAAAGACCCCAAAACTGCTGGAACCGAATCGATTCGCCCTAAGGGCCGAATCGATTCGCCCCAACGAATCGATTCGCTCTCAAAGAGAATCGGTTCGGACAACAAACTTAAGTTTCTGCAAATGCCGAATCGATTCGGTCTTAATCCGAAACGATTTGAATATCAAGACCTAGGATTCTACATCTATGCGAATCGATTCGCCCAAGGGGCTGAATCGATTCGCCCCTGCGGAATAGCCAAGTTTGGCTATGGAGTTATAAACTACAAATCTCTACCAAACCCAAAACCAACCAATCCAGCCTCCACTTATACATCCTAAATGTATATAGCTATCATCTTCAATGCAATATATCATCCAAATCAACTCCTAAGGGTTAATACCCAATTAATCTACCAAAACCCTAACTAAAATTTATTCATAACAATCCACAACAAATCATGCAATTTAATCCACTTAAATCATATAAGAGCAAGTAAGTTACTTGCCTCAAGGTAGGAAGATCAGATTTGATGAAGATGAAAGCAAGAACAAACTCCAAATCTCTCTCTTTCTCCAAAGCTTTCTTCCTCTCTCTCTTTCTCTCTAAGTTAACAAATTGGGGCATAAAAGGAATAGTAAGTCTTAGCAAGACTAAATCGGGCCATAAGTCTAAAATGTCCAACTCTAATAACTAATGCGCGATAAAATAATACGCGATATCACTATTTAAGCCAAAACCAGTCAAAAGTGCCCGAAATGCCAAAATACAATATGGCACTTATTTTGACTGTCTCACACCTACCGGGACTAACTACACTATCCAAATTATCATTTGGAAATTTTATAACTCATTTTACTTCCGGTTTCATAATAAACCAAAATGTCATTTTTAAATCCTTATGACATTAAAAATCACCACATGAACATTTTCTCTACTCACGGGGTAACTATACAACGTTTTGGTAAATATTGACCTTGACATAACAAATTAATATTTACTCAACATCTATCATTTTAAAATTAACCACTACACATTGTAAATAAATATAAAGTGGGCTATCAGAAGAGAGGGTTATTACATTGCTTTATCTCATATGTGTAGGTACAAAGTCGATATCTATTGGATTGCACACCCTGATGAGAAAAGCTTTGGGAGTTTCTAGAATGTTGAAGATTTGAATATTTTGAAGTTTTATTGAAGACATGTCATTTAGTATTCTCAGTTCGAGGGTTTAATGGGGATATTAAGTTATATGTCATTTGTTTTGGGGAGTTTGCATAATTCGGATTTTTTATGTATGTACCGGCATAGACATATGGAGAGATTTGTAAGGACATATTTCACATGTCCCTAATCTTACATTTGTATATGTCGTACGCCGCTACATTTGACACGTCTCTGCACGATCTCATACGACGGTCTCAATCCAAATTCTAGGAATCAAGCATTCATCATCTCCATCAAGTGTCCCACATCTGCCTCAACGACTTCACGTTCCATATGTTTAGGCCCGAAATGCAAGTGGTACGAAAGAGAAGTCAAAACAGTGAAAGAAGGCTAGATATGGATGTTTAAGGGCATCATAAAAAGGGGGATAAAGAATTATCATGTTATGGGGGAGTTTGCATTGGGGAGATTTCATTTATTACTGATTTATTCTTATATCATTTCAAACTTGATGTGTCACGAAGGTATTTGCTTTGTCTCATGTGTGTAGATACAAAGATTGAAGATCATTATGTTGCACACCCTGATGAGAAAATCTTTTAAATTTGAAGTTGAAAAGTTTTGAAGAAAAATTTGAGATCAAGCAAATTTATTCATGGGTGGGTAGATTTGTATAGGATTTTTTGGTAATTGATAATTCAGATGTTTTTATGTATGTACCGACATAGACATAGGGGGAAATTTGTAAGGACATTATTTTATAAGTCCGTTATCAATTTAATATGTCGTATACCGCTACACCGTCGAAGAACATTCAAGCATCAAAGACAGATCCGAATATCAAGTTCTTCATAAAAAAGACTCTCCAAAATTTAGTTTTGTAAGGTTATGTTTTTAATACCTTAACTTTACACTTAGAGATTTTGGGATATTTTTACAAAATATTTTCTAAGTGTTGGAGCGCACTTTTTGGTCAAAATTTGAGAATGAGTATTTTGTCTAAGTATTTGAGCGGACATTAAAAATAATATTTTTTGACGTAACAGTCATTCAAACGAGTTTTCTCTATCGTTCAAACGACATTGCATTGTCACGCGATGTCGCTTGAATGACACGCGTATGTCGTTCACGAAAGATCTCTTTCTCGTTCGAACGGGCTCATATACCGAGGCAGCACGATTTTGTATAAATACTCATTAAATGGTTGCGTTTTCATTAAGAAGTCCCAGCGTTTTGAAAGACAGAAAACTACGAAACTGCAAAACCCTTTTGACTTCTTCGTTTATGGTTTAATCCCCTTCTATTTTCAATTCACAAACACCCCATATGCTTTGGTGAATTGTTTTGCTGTTCAAGAACACTACTTTTCTTCTGTTCATCCTTTGTGGGGAGATCTCTACAATCGAGAGCTACGTGCTATTATGGAGGGAGTCTCTATGGAGTTTTTTGAGCTGCGGTCCTTGTGGTATAGCTGCGCATGAACCACTATAGATTTCTAGCCGTTGCTTTGAAGGTTTGATGAAGACACCGTGCGTTACACTTATGGGCGATTATTAGGTTGTATGTAAGTCAATGCTCTTCTAAACTTTTCAAAATTCTAGAAATAAAAGGTTTTGCCCTTCGTGGATTTTTCCTTAATTATTGTGTCGCGTGCTTATGACACGTAGTTGCATATTTTAGGGATGCACTAAAATTGGTTTAAAAATGGAAGTTTGTGAAAACCACCCTTTGGGATTATTTTCCTTTTACAAAACCAATCTTAAAGGACGCCACGGAGACCTGCTCCGAGCAGTCCTCCACCTCTTTGAATAGATCCCAATTTCTCTTCGTGTCGTCCTTGAGGCTCTCCTGGGGCATTTTCTTTATTGTCAACAAAGAATCCATCCTCTTCGGGTGAGAGATGTTGGTAATGAAGTGAGCTATGAAGAGCTCTGCCAAGGACTCGAAGCTCCTGATGGATCGATGAGGTAGTCTCTCAAACCACTTTTGATCCACATCGTATAAGCTCATCAGAAAGATCTTGCACATTAATGCGTCCCTATGATTGAAACAGTTCCTAGGCTGCATATACTGCCTAACATGGTCAATAGGGTCGGTCTTTCCACCGTAGATCTTAAACCTAGTCATTGCGAACTTCTTAGGGGCTTATTCTTCTTCTTCTTCTTCTATCTCCCTTGAGAAAGGGGATTTCATCTGGGTCCTGAGAGCTCGCCTGGCTAGCTCTTTAGTCGTCCTAACACACCGATGCGCCGGGTGTTGGTCCATTTCTCTTCGAACCAAATTTCATATGTCATCGCTCCCTCGGCCTGATCTCCTATAACGACGAGCTGATTGATGCTGCTCGGATAAGTCGTCATCTGACCTATGTCCCTCTATTTTTTAAGGCCCATGTCTTGGACTCCTTCCTTTGCTACGAGACTTCCTCGGCTACGAAACTTGCGTCGACCTTGCTAGTGACTGGCTCTCTTCTGAGGCCTATCGTTTTGGGTGAGGCCTTGGGTTTGGACGTCGAACTTCGGATCTAACCCTTAGAGGAATGGGTTGCTCTTGAATATCCCCAGCTTAAAGGGAATTACCGCTATGACCAGACATTTTGGGTTCTTGATGGTGAAGGCTTTCTTCAAAGAAAAAACAATCGCTTCGCACAGACGGTGCCAATTGTGGTGACAATAAATCTCAACACAAAAATATTAAGCAAATACGATCAGCAGAATAAATGAAGAACACAAAATAACTACAATCACACATGACACAAGATATACGTGGTTCGATAAAATGGCCTACATCCACGGTGCTGATCTTTGTTTCTTATTTCTCTTTACTCCGGGGCAGTGTTTACAATTACGTGCCCTTTGCCCCAGGCTGAGGGTTTAATATATACATGTTATTTCTCGGAGAATGGAGGTATTGGACTCCTCCACGTCAACCCATGATCCCTAGAATATCTATTGAGAGATTTTAGGGGTTGAATGGGTCATAAATGAATTAGTTATGCACGAGGCCTTTAGACATTGTACCGAACTTAATCGGGTTACTCATCTGGGCCAGAATAGTTAATCGAGGTACCCACATGTATAGTGAGGGATTTATTGATTGTGGTAACTTTTTAATAAAAAACAACAAAACTATTGTGTGTGTGTGTGTGTGTGTGTGTGTGTGTGTGTGCACAGAGAGAGAAGAAAAGAGAGACCATGGAGTCTTGAACAAATGGGGACGAGAGTTCAGAGCCGAAAGAGAGAGAAGTTGAGAATTTAAGAATATTTTAGGGTTTTAAAATTTTAAAAGAAGTGCCCTTACTAATTAACTTGACAATAATATAGGAGTTAAATTTTAACATAACTAAAGTGCTCAAACTAAAAACTAGAAGGTCCCTTACCCATCGCCTAGGGCCCCACCATATTTAAGGGCCCCTAAGTTTAATAATTGTTTATTATATTATATATAAATAAATATACCCATGGAAAAAAGTAAAAACACTTCCTATTTTCAAGGCTATTAAAAATAGCCCACTAACTAAACCCATTCATCTTTGTTTTAAAGTACCAATCGTTTCATATATATCTCTCTCTCTCTACCATCTGTTCATCTCTCTCTCTCTCCGTTTAATTTTATTTGCACAAAAACTCTTTACAAAAAATTTCAACTTGGCAAGATTATCTTGATATACAAAAAAAAGAATATGCACAACACATTAAAAAAAAAGATCTGGTGACTCTATAAAACTTCTCCCATACAAGGTTTGTTATATATATATATACTATATGTATATTATATTGTTAATGTTATTATATTTTATTTAATTTTTTTCTCTCTTTTATCTTATGAAATTGTTTAAACTTAAATGATTATGTTATTAATATGTTTTTAAATGTTGACATATTGAAAGTGAAAATTTATTTTTTCAATTGGAGAAGTTTGTTGTTTGGATAATCAGATTGAATATACATCAGCGTTACCAGGTTCTATTGTTCTATAATAGTATTTGCTTGTTTATGTGCAATAATTAGAAGATCCACTATGTCGTAAGAAAGATTAAATGGGTTAGCTATATTATCCATTAAAAAAATATCGTAGCAAACCCTAAATACAAAAATATAATTCATGATTTTCCATTTCAAAAAGAAAGAAAAATAAATTTTAATTAATCTATTTAATAAAAACAATTATTGAGAAAATGTAACATATATTTAATATAATATAATAATTTTTATAAAAAAAGGGTCCCATATTAATTTCTAGCCTAGGGCCCCAATTTTTCCCATATTAATTTCTAGCCTAGGGCCCCAATTTTGCTTGAGATGGCCCTACCCTTACCAGCACCCCTATTTAATGGAATAATAGTAGACAACCCGGGAGCTAGTACCGGGTTGTCTAGTTGGCAACCTCATTTGTCCTTATTTGTATAGTTGGCACCTCATTGATCTAGTTATCAATTTATTTTTTTAAACAATTTTTTTGAAAAAAATATAAATTCGTATTTTCAATAAAAATATATTTTTTAAAAACAAAACTATTTTAATAAGAATTTTTAAAAAAATATATTTTTAACTCATTTAGTTTCCCAAACACTCATTTACTCAATATTCTCTTATTTTTAAAGATCTACGCCAGCGGCACCCCTTATTTTTTAAAATTTTTTTATAATATTGAAAACTGTTTTTTATTTCTTAAAACTATTTAAGTTAAAAAAAATTCTAATAAAAAAAAATTTATTATGTTTAACTCATTTAGTCCCTCAAACACCTATTTACGTAATATTCTCTTATTTTTAATGTTCCGCGCCAGCGACACCCCTTATTTTTAAACTTCATTTTTTTAAATCAGTTAAAATACTTTTTGTATTTCTTAAAGTTGTTTAACTTAAAAAAAACAATTTTAATAAGAATTTCATTATTATTATTATTTTTATCCCATTTAGTCCCTCAAACACCCATTTATTCAATATTCTCTTATTTTTAAAGGTCTGCGCTAGTGGCACCCCTTATTTTTAAACTTATTATTTTTTTAAATTTTACAATATTTAAAATATTTTTTGTATTTCTTAAAACTGTTTAAAATGCAAAAAAAAAAAAGATTTTTTCGTTTATACTAGCTTTTATTTTTTAAAACAGTTTTTTTTTTAAATATATTGATTTGTATATTAAAATAAAAAATTTTAACAATGCATTTTTTTAAATTTATTAAGAATATTCTTTTCTAATAAACAATTTTTTTATTAAAAAAATTTATTAAGCTGGAGATAGCTTTACAAATTCCATTATATGCAACGTTAGGAGGGGATTAGGGATATATAAGGTCTGCTTTGGAACATACGTTTGGAAGGAAAACGAAGATGTAAGGTCCATCAAATTGCGTAAGGGAGATGCAAGGGTTGATAATAAATTGCATTTATACCTCTAATACAACTGTATTAGAGTTATAATATAGATGTCATGTTTTAATTCTTTGTTTTAATGGTTTAGAAATATGTAAGGACTGAGTTACATATTTGCTTTTGTAGTCGGTTTGACGAAACAAAAACAAAGGCATACAAAAATCTATGCATTTGTGATTGAATGGAAGCAAATAGATTGTTAGTTGGTGAAATCGGAGAAATAAGAAAAGGGCCATGGAAAGCAGAAGAAGATGAGGTGCTCATTAATCATGTCAACAAATATGGCCCCAGATACTGAAGCTCCATTCGATCCAAAGGCCTCTTACAACGTACTGGAAATTCTTGTCGCGTCCGATGGTTCAATAAACTTCGACCCAACTTAAAAAAGTATTGTTTTCACACCATCTCTCTCAAATTTGTTTTATATACGCATGTGTGTGTGTTGGTATATATCTTACTGTATATGTAACATGTAAATAGATATTGATGATCACGAAGCCACGTAGGGGCTCCCAGTGGCAGTGGCGGATCCAGGAATTCGCGTCAGAATAGACTATCTTAAGATTATTTAAATTATTTTGAGAAAAATCATAAAAAAATTCTATTAAGGATGCGCTGAATTTTTATTTTGGACGGACTGAATATATATTTTAACACTATTTTTATTTAATTTTATTTTATAAATTAACACTACTTTTTTTTGGGGGGGGCGGGCTGGGACACCACCCCCCCCAAGCCACCCCTGGCTCCCCCCCCCCCCCCCCCCCCCCCAAAGATCTGAATTTCTCTATTGCTGTTTATGATATATGTGTGTATCTATGAGTACGAGTACACTTTCGAAAGTATAAGGTCTAAAAATTTGGAATAGTTATTTATGTTTTATTCTACAACACGTCTTCAATTTATAACTGAGTCCATCCGCCAATAAAGTGAGAGCCCTTTTTTCCCAACCACTTCTCCAGCATCTTAATTATTTAATGAATTTCTCCTCTTCTTCTTTATCTGCTTAAAAAAAAGGCATATATCAAATAGTCTTTCGAACTTTTTTTAATACATGTTTAGTTCAGGCCTTTTTAAGTTCTTCACCATGTCAAAAAAGTTTTATCATACCACTGGCGCACACCTTTAAAGATATGAGAATAAGGGATTTTTTGGTACAAAATAAAAGGATTGGACTAAATGGGTATTAAAAAAATGTATGACAGACTTTTCGGTATTTGATCCTATAAAATTAAAAACAGCCTCCTATAAAGCAAGCCATTTGTATGTTTTTTTCCCTCTGTCACGCACAAGTTACTTTATTTAATTAATACATTCTACAAACTTTTTAAAGTTATTTGTAATTTGGAGTGCACTTATTCTTCCTTATTTTTAATTTTGTCATTGTTTCTTATATTAATATTTGAGGACCATTTGTAATGAAATTCGTTAATAACACATTTGGCACTAATTAGAAGGGAAAGTAAATGACTCTTTTGCCCCTCTAAAATATTATTACCATCTAATTTGATAACAAGCTATAGTTTTTTATAAACTTTTGTTGTAAAAAGTATCCAATAAAACAATTTTCCAATACATTATTTTTTTATTACAAAATAGTTGGATATAACTTATTTTAAAACACACGTTTTGTAAAAAAGTTTTAAGAAAAAAAGATTATTTCGTTATTTAAAAAAAGTTGACTTTTTTAAAATAGAATATAAATGTTTTTTGTAACACTTTATGCAAAACGACTTTATAAAATACCTATTTGGAAAAAATAAAAAATTCAAACATTTCCTAAAAAATGTTACCAAAAACTGTTTTATAAAAAAAAAAAATTGTTTCGTTATTATCGATGGATTTCATGATTTGAAGACACACGAAGTGCAATTCTGATAAAGTTTTGATATTCCTTTTAATAAAGATTTGCTTTGTTTTTCAAAAAATTTATAGTTTTTTGTTAATATATACCAAAGATTAAATCCTGGTTTCGTCCTTGGGTTTTCTTGATTTTAGTTTATGCATGTGTACATTTGTTGAAAATGCATATGATGTTTTTTTTTCTTTTATTTACATCAAAGCAGTCGGGTGAAGTTTTCGGTAGAGGAGGAGAGGGTGGTGATTGATCTTCAAGTGAAGTTTGGGAATAAATGGTCGCGGATTGCGACGTATTTGCCCGGAAGGATGGATAATGATGCGAAGAATTTTTGGAATAATAGACAAAGGAGTTTTTCAAGGATTTTGCCGCCGCCACCACCACCGTCTACTGAGGTAAGAAATTGGGTCAATTTATTAACCATAAAGTTTTTTTTTTCATTCCTATTAACCATATAGATTTGAATACATATTTGTGTGAAGATTTCATATGTTTTCTGATATTAGTGCTTCAGAAATTTTTTGAATAATTTTTCTCCTAATATTCTCATTTTACAAATCATTTTATTAATTTTTGTGGGGCATTTACAATTTTATGTAAAGTGTTTCAAAAATATTGTGGGTCAACCTGTGATGGATTTGACAAATTTCATGTTTTTTTTAAATAGTAGGGAGACCCAGTTTTATAACCTTGTTTTGGAACCGAGTGATGAGTCTTCGCCACATTGGGTGATGTTTTTTAATATGATTTTAATGGAACTCATTTGATCCACGCACCAACCAATGTGACAATAACAAAATGTCTTCCTAACATTGTTTTTTCTATTTATTTTATCCAGACCGATGTATCGTTGCTCCTGTTTCCGTTTCAACCCGGGGATTTCAAATAATGACACATTGACACAGAGCAGGACCTATTTTTAGGACACAAATATCTCTCTTTCATTTATGCGAAGATGTTTTAGGCGGATCCAATTAATAGTTAATACTAGGCTCAATGCGCAGATAATTTAAAACCCCTGGATAATACTGATTTGGTTCAAAACACTCATCATGCATGCAGTGCTAAATTATTTGAACCATATAAATAGATATCACCTCCATAAAGTAATACAACTCTTGTAGTAAAGCTATGCTTAGAAACTAAAATTTTAAAAAAAACATCACTGAGCATTAATTTAAGTTCCTAAGCATGGTTTTATTACACTTTGAAATCTGTAGCCTACATTGTTATATAGATATGTTGTGCCCTATGACTTGAAATATGCATGTTCTATAATGAGTGCCCGAAAATTGAGAATTTTAAGTGGTTCAAATGTATCACATGTCTTGCCCAATAGAAAAAAGTGCAGACGAAAATGTTCATTAAATTTAATGGAAGGTAAAGAGGAGTTTGCATTTTAGAATCAGATGGAGGGGCATGTGAATGGGGTTGAGCCTAATAAGGGTGAGTGTATTTTTGCTTAATTGCACATAGAGTTTTAAGTCACGTGGCAAAGCAACACTAAGAGACACCATTTATACATAAATTAGATTTTTGACCCGAGCGATGCAAGAGCTGTTTGTAGATCTTCTGTTAACATATATTTGCAATTGTCTAAATGCCATGCTTACGGTCATATAGACGGCATTTATGAATGGTTGGTGTAGAAGATAAAATTTTGACTAAAAATAAAAAAATAAATTCACCTAGAAATTTGTTCAAACACATATAAATCAAACATATCTACATTGATATGAATTAAGAGGATCAAAGAGTTAGAAGGATACTTACAGAAAGAGTTATATTAATACCCGGTATATAGTTCCCAATCATGTCTAGCAAAGATTTTTCATTTGATCTTTTTCAAGAATAAAAAAAATAATGTTGTTGGATTAATCAATATTTGAAGCAAGTATAAACTATTAGATTTTTTGTGCAAATGCAATAATGTTAATATATACCATCCCATATTTTCTTTAAATATCATGTGCAAGATTGTAATACACACATGTAATAAATCAACTCAAGAAAAAAACATTTATTAAGAAAAGTTACTATATAAGTCAAATTTGCATTGGGTGATTCCTTTTAATCGTTACAATACCTTCCACATTTATTTTCATTGATTAAAATTTTCTTTTCATAATGACAATAAGAAAACATTAGCCATTTTTGTATATATAGTATAATAAAAAAGAATATATATATATATATATATATATATATATATATATATATATATATTTGATGTAGTTAAATACATTATTAATGATATATCTTAGATATCTAATAAACCTTATTATGCTTTCCAATGGTCTTCACCGGGATTACTTGTATACCTACTCATTCTGTTAACTGAGTAAGTAATATCTGGCAGAGTACATTAAACTACTGATGATTCGAGAGTATTCCAATTGAGATATACCATTTACAGTATTTTTATATAAATAAATATTTGGATAAATAGGTGTTATAGAATGTTATCACCGCATTTACCAAACTTATCAAATATCTCTTCAATATAATGAGAGTTTATCTGATGTTTTATAAATTTTAATTCCTAATATAACATCAACAATACCCATATCTTTCAAATCCAATTAGTTGGACAAGATTCTCTTAGTAGATTTAATGATATCTTTATTATTTCCAATAGTAAGCATATGATCCACATAAAGACAAACAATGACATAATCACTTGTAGTGTTTTTAATGTAAACACATTTATTAGACTCATTAATTTTAAATCCATTTTATGTTCTTGTGTTGTGAGATTTTCCATGCCATTGTTTAGGTGCTTGTTTTAATCCATAAATGGATTTAACAGGTCTGCACACTTCCTTTCTTTTTATGGAACTTTTAACTCTTGTGGTTGTTACGTATGTTTCTCTTCGTTTAACTCACCATTTAAGATGGTGATTTTACATTCATTTGATGTATCTTAAGATTATGTAACGCTGCAATAGCTATTAACATTCGAATTAATATTATTCTCGTAACAGATGAGTAAGAATAAATCAAATCCTTCCAGTTACTTATAGTCGTTAGCTATAAGTCTAGTTTTGTATTTTTCAATGGACCATTAACTTTCAAATTTCTCTTGAATTTCTACTTGCATCCAAGAGGTTTACTTCCTGGTGGATGTTCACTCTGACCTTAAGATGATATTTGATTAAGGAAACTATTGGACAATCTCACCTTAAGATAATATTTGCCTCACGTTGGTGCTCTACGGACTCAATGGCAAAGATCTCCCACAATACAACACTCACAACATACAATAGTAACACTCCAAGTTACAAGTCTTCCGGCGAACCAAAAATGGAAAAAACTCTACTTTTGGACATAAAAATGGGACAACCCCAAACAAAAGTTGCAAGAAAAACTAATAATTAAAAACGAAACTAAAGCCACCCATTTATAATAAATAATTGGTGGTTAAGAACGGTTGGAAAATATTCCAATAGTCACAATTATTGGGATAAAACTGTTAAAATAAAACATCTCCACAGTCATAACTGGCGAGATAAAATAATTAGAAACTGAAGTAATAAATTAGGCTAGAAAATAAAACCCATAAATTAAATTAAAAGTCGAATAAAATTTAGCCCCCAAAGTTAATAGTTTTCCCAAACCAAGGCCCATGACCAAATCACCTGTTGAGCCAGATTAGATGGGTTTGGAAGTTAATCCGAGCCCATGTAGGTCCTCCCTTCTTCATAGAGTTGGGATATCGTAGGGGCACCAAGCTTTTAAGCCAAGATGGGTTATAATATACTATACCCTTTTTTCACATTCTTCCTATTTGTAACAAGAGATTTAAAATAAGACTTTAACCAAATACCAGGTTCCAAGTGAGTAATTTATACTAGAATTTCTCATTTATTAATTTATAGTTTTATACATATGAGCATACCACGTTATCCTCCTCACGGAGGATAATGGGTTATACCTTCAAACCATCTCAAAAGACGTGCAGATCCCATATTAAATTAACCCTAAAGTTGAACAAAATCTAATTTCATCAACTTAAATAATTACCATAAATTCCAACATATAATATATCTAATACTAAGAAATGGAGATATGCTATATAAATAGAAATAGAGGCGGTAAAAAAATACAAATATTTAGGTAACTTCAGAACCAAACCACATACCAATGCCCTTAGAAAAGTAAAACAATAATCTAACATTAATAAGGTTATTGAGAAGGCCCTTTTGTGTGTGTTTTATCTAAAGACAACCTTTTTCCAAATTTATTATGCACCAAATATGAGAATCAATTTATTTAAACCAATTTTATCTTCTTAAACCCCAAACATGCATCTAAATGATTCAAATCATTAAGTAACTAAAGCATGCCGGGAAAGGCACAATTTTAGAAAAAAATCCCTTTCGGTTAAAACTTTTATTTCACTATATAATGCAAATCTCAACTTATAATTACGTAGAGAAATCTGCAATGAATTTTCTGCAGAAAATCGACACAGACCGCAACCTAAAATTAGCAAAGATTCCAGCATGAACCTCAAGAACCGCAACTCTTCCTTCAACAGTGAATAGCCTCGAGAATCCCCAATGACCGTAGTCGTCTGTAATCATCTTCCACGAGAATTACCAATCCAGCAGTAAAAATGGCACTCTATAAAGATAAACTTCCACAAAAGTATTCGGCTTCCCCTAATTATTCACAAAAAAATTGGGATGTTTTGGTGAATCAAAAACTAGATGTTTTGGGAGTTTGAACGACAGGCATATTTCGATTGAATGATAGGGGCAATTTTTTTTAAAAAAAGCTCGCCTACAGGTCTTCCAAAAATTATTTTGACTTAGAAAAATTGCCTCATTTTAATTAAAAAAAATCGAAAAATATCCCAATACTAAAGTAAAGCATTTACGAAACTTAAACACATTCCTTACCAAAATCAATCTTCTAGATGTCCGTTGTTGAAGAAATTTGATATTCGGATCCGTCGTCTTGAACAAATGATCGTGAACATGCTTCAACAGTTGTAGAGGCATATGACATACATAATGTAACCTCGGGACTATTGAAAATATGTCCTTTGAAATCTTCCCCGATGTCTATGCCGGTACAAAATAAAAATAATCTGAATTATCAATATAAAAATCCTATACAAATATAATACCCTCACATGCAACCCAAAAACTGTAAAGATACTAATTATGCAAGTCTTCAAATTCTCTTCAAAATCTTCAACTTTGAAATCTCAAAATCTCTTCGCTATCCTTGCGCTTCTTTAATGTGCTTTCCAAATGATCACCAAAGTACTACACACAATAAACAAATCAAATACCTTCGTGAAGTATCGAGTTTGAAATGAGATAAACATAAATCAAATCAAGTAAATCAACTCTCCAATCTCCCCCATAATTCAAATTATCACTCCCCCATAATTCATAATTCTTTCTCCCCTTTTTATTTGTCCAAAATACAGAAGGAAAAGAATAAGCACAACTAAATACAGTGTGCCATGACAAGTATATCAAATATATATCAGTTAAAGTCATGCAAGGATAAACTCAAAAGAATCACAACCAACTATTTTTAGAATTTTTCAATTTAAAAAAAAAATGCAAATTTCACAAATACTACAAACATACCATATAAAATATATGAAAAATATATATAAGTAAATTCGGCACACATATACAAGTATAAAGGACCACAAAACATGACAAAAAAAACAAAATCTTTACACACTGGCATAGTATCGATGTGTCCAAATGTATGGAATGGAATGAATGGGCGTAAACTAGAAACAAAAGAATTATAACCCAACCATTCAAATATGTTCTAGAAGTTATAATTGACCGCAAAACTTTATCAAACTAAGCTTTAGGCTCAAGTGACAAATAAAGTTGAACTTAATAAACAAAACAAGCAAAATGCACACAAGCCTAGAATTTTAATGATTCTACAAATCAATGGCGTCATGACAAAATAAGCTTAACTATGATACATTTTCATTGTGCAAACCCTTTGATATTTCAATCCAAACTCCCTCAAAATATATCTTTTCTTTTCATTTGAATGAATATATCAAACCATACTAATTTCCTGCCTTTTGGCATGTTATTCTTTTTATAATCTTGGTTTTTTCGGGCTCTTTTAAACGGTGGATTTCACGACGAGATTATAATTCTCTCGCAGCCCTTTCCCATGCACACATCATATTTTCAATACAAAACAAAATCCTCACTAGCAAACATTCTTACATGCACAAATCCTCCATAGTCAAATAAATATGTAGATGATAAGATTGATAGGAGAACATCTCACGAAGCTCAAATTTACATTATGAAGTCAAAATCCAATAAGCTCGTGCATGTGTGTGTGGAGGAAAATACAAATTCGAATCCATAAAGCAAATCAATGTCGAAACAACTCCATAAACATGGTTAAAAACAATCTAAGCATCCAAAGTCATAACAAAATGTCCTAGATACATGGAAAGTACAGAATGAAATGAATTCAAACACACCAATATGCCATACCGAAACCGAAAATCTCTTTGAACTTTTTAAAATATTTTTCAAAAACAAAATCTTTTAGTATTTTCAAAAAAATATATAAAACCAAAAGTATTTTTATATTTTTTTTCAAATAAGCCTCAATCAAAGAAAAATATAATATAAAAAGTACACATGTCATAACACTAGCAAAGATATATCATGAAGCATAACTAGCGTATGACAAATAACCAACACGATCAACCAAAAGATCCAACACCAGGAGAATCACGTGCAATAAAATGAGAGTAATGAAGTTAAAGTCCAAAAGCCTCTAAGTCCAATTTCCTAACCCAAATAGATGTGTAATGACGCATGGGGATTTTGGGAAGCGAAGTGAGTCTATTATTAAACTTACTAGGAGCATTTTGAAGTTTGTAACAGAATCGCCTAAGAGGACCTTGCATATTGCAATGAGTGCAAGTGTAGATATGGTGGTGAGTGTTACCTAAAGGTGGTCCAATACTAATATTTCTAGGTGGCTCTATCCTAAACTTCCTTGGTAGATCTCTCCTAATGTTCCTAGGTGGATCTATCACATGCATGCTTTTGGCTTTAGGAATGGGTGAAACATGATCATTGAAGCTAATACCACACCGATAATCCTTGATTTGAACGGTGACTAACATCTTATCTAGCTTTTCTGAACTAGACTCCAAATTAAACATTACCTTACTTGAATCTCTCAATCTCTCCTCAAGCTCACCAATTATAGACTCGAGCAAACGCCAAGACTCCTCAAACTATAAAACCTCTTTTACATAGCCTCCATCAAACCTCACAAACTATCTCTCTCTCCCTCGACATACTCTAGCTTCTCTCGAAGAATATTCTCACGTTCCCTAAGATCCTCAATCAAAGAATCATTATTATTATCTATGGCACATTCCTTCAACTTAGATTCTAACTTCAAGTTTTCCATATTCATCTTCAATGTTTTTTCATACAATTCATTGAAAGAAGCTTGCAAGTCTTTCGTATCCTCCTCTTCATCCTCACTCACATCACCCTCAATTTCTTGGGCTTCATGGAGGGACTTTAAAAGTGTCTTTAGTTCATACTTATATCGGCTCAAGTTTAAGCCGATTGCGAAACTAATAATTCGAGAAAGTGTGGTATCGAACACAGGAAATAGGACATAAGACGTGACTATGAATAGGAAAGATGAAAAATATTATGTTTGACTAACGAAAAGAAGGAAAAGATGATTGTTTTGAGATCTTGCAATTAACTAAAGCAAACTAATTCAGCTAATGAATTAACTACCCATGCGATAACAATAAAGTGGTTTTCTGGGAAAATAGGATTGGAGTACACTCCCCCACATCGTCGATACATTCGTTGGATATAAAGGTTAAGAATTATATTAATAATTCATAGAAAGCATTAAACATTTCAAACAATCAACTATATATGGATTTAACTCCATACAATAATTAATATATAATAAATTTAACATGAATGATTAGATTACCGATGCGCATATTATACACTCAAATACATCAGTTACTTAGGGTAAAAGAGGTTAAGATATCTATATTATGCGTTTCGACAAAACCTCAAGTCTTCAAGTTATCTCCATATTTTTATTCAATTTTATACCCAAGTCATCACCTAGTTTGGGTTCATATACCCTAACCCTCTATAAACCTAGTCGGACATGGTGTAATTATTAGAAAGCATAATATCTACGTTGCATGTAATCAAAGTCATAATGAAACTATCTCTAAACATGCATGAAAAGCTTGGAATCTCAGAAAATAAACATAGCATGTAAATAATATTACTCCAAGAACGAGGGAGAAGAAAGAAAAACTCTATTAATAAAAATCTTTAACATTTATCCATAAAAGTGTAAGCTTGATGAACAAAATTGAAATTATCTCCTTAACTCTTTTCCTCTTTCTTTGTAGGTAAAAAAACTCATAAATATTCTCTCCAAAAACTAACTAAAACTCCCGACACATTTTTTGCAAGAGTCCCACTTAAAACCACCTCTAGAAAAAATCAGCACTAAACACATATTCGTGCTTTAGGTATGCCGAACCAGTTCTGGGTAACCCCATTTGGGTGACATTGACTCACTCAATTTTCTTTCATTTTTGACTTAAAATTCACATAACTCCTTCACCATAGCTCGAATTAAGGTGCCATTTTTTCAGTTTTCTCGTGACTTCAAGCTCTTCGACTTTGCAGTTGGCTCCATCTCCGAGTTTCAGGTGAAAAATTCCAAAAGTGCCCTTGACTTCTCTTTTCTTAGGATTTCTTCCACTGTTTCAGTTTCTCTTTCGTGTTTACTTCCTTGAATTACCTGTAAAACATATGATAAATGCACAAAATAAGATGTGCTTGCCAAATAGGGTCAGTAGCATGATTATAAGATAAATTTGGTTCAATTGAATTACACGGGATACTAAAAATGCCTAAATTACGAGGATAAATATGAAATGTTTACACCGAATCAAACCCCCCTAACATAGAACTTTGATCATCACTATCAATGAAAAAGAATAAGAGTATGGGTTAAGGAACTCACAAAAACTTTATTGGGATAGACTACATTTTTTGCAGACAATCGATTGCATTTAACGTATGCAACAAGCTATTAAACACATGCGTTCTTCGACTCAAAGAAAAAAAAATTAAAATACTCAAAAATTGTACAATTTAAATTCCTCAAAAATAGTCATCTTAAATTTATATCTAATAGTCTCAAATCGTAGTGTGTGTCCGCGAAGTCAAAAATTAAACCGCTAACTTCCATCGGTTGATCATTATGTTACTACCTAAAAATTCATTTTGATTCAATTCTCATGGATACACTCACAAACGAATCACTCAGAATGTGGCTATTTCTCTCGGTATGCGTGATTTATAAGAGTAAATATAATGGAACACAAATTCATGCACACCAATTTGAAAGACGGAATTTTTGTGTTGAAATGATCTCATCATCGGAATACGAAAAAATTCGGTTCTTATTCACACCAATCAATATCTTTTATTATCTTTTCATGTCTGAGGCTCTCCACGCGGTAATAAATTTTGTTATTCGGACTCAATTAGGAATTTTTGGGGCTGTAAGGTGTATTGGAAAATATAGAAATTGTTAGGAAATTTTGGAGTTGGAAAGTTGTGCTTACTATGTCCTTTGGCGCTTTTTCGGGCTTTTTCTCTTTTTCTTTTCTTTTTCTTTTCTTTTTCTAATTCTTTTTGTTTTCTTTTTTTTGTTGCGCATTTTTCTTATATTTTTTTATTGCCCGTCTTTATTGCACCATTTGGACTTGCCTGATGAATTTTCTGATTTTCACAACTCCGGGCTAAATGGGCTTTTGGGGTTATCAAACGAAATTGAGAAATTTATTTGGCTCAATTGGGTTAGCAAAAAGGGATATTTTTTCACACGTTTTTATGGCTACTATTTTTGGGTAACAAACGATGGCCTAACTTCATATATTCGAATAACTCATTATTTTACTATATGTGTCTCGAGATTATAATTAATTTAGAGATATTTTAGCGCATTTTTCGAGACAACATTTCACTCGTTTCCCGTAACCGATCAAAATAAAAATTTGAGATCTTCAACAACTTAATTAAAACTGAATCGAACATTGAGTTAATTATAACTATGATTGATTTATTTTCTCAAAAAATAATGATAGGCTCCAAATCTCACCGGGTTTATTAATCTTCCCACTTATTCGTTAAATCAACTTTCGTTTAATTTCCATCCTTGGTCGATTTCTTCTTAGTACTTAAAAATTTTCAAATTGAGACTCTAAACAAAATTTTGTGACCTTTTTGAAGGTTTTGAATTTCAATTTTTATTTATTTTGAAGAAAAATATATTTGACTTTTTCGGAGATTTTCATTTTTTTTTTGTGTGTGTGGGGGGGAAATTTTGAAATTTTTAACTTTTTTATTTTTGGGCATTTTAAAAATTTGTAAAGTTTTAGAAATATGCACTTGTTACCCCCATAACTTAGACTTTTGCATTGTCCTCAATCAAAAGGACTAAAAGATAAATAAGAAAAAATAATAAGTGAGAGAATAAAACAACCAAATATTTAAAATGCAAATTTTTCATTTTCGCAACAATTTATTACAAGGCGATAAAGGATAAATTACATAGTTCTTGCAATGATGAAACGATTAAGCATAAAATAACTACATAAAGAAGGAGAAAAAAAACATCACAACAAATGAGCTAATTTTAAGGGCCATTGGTGTTGGATCACGGGTGAAAAGGGGAAAATAGTGACTGAATTTTGTGGGAAAACACAGCTGGGGGAGAATCTGTCATTAGGTCATTCGAACCGGTTCTAGTGTGTAGGCAAGTCGGTTCGGCCTGCGGTTCGACCAAACTCGCTACCTAAAACTTTAAATAAGCCATATTTTTTCAATTCTAAGTGTTCTAACCCTGGACGTCTTCTCTCTAAAGTATATCAAGCCTCCCTAAACACTCGGGACACCTCAACCTTACTCTCGAAATGTGCTTGTGCACTCCCGTGCAAGGAAACCCAACGTGGTGTTCAAAACTTTCCTAACTCGTGACCTCTACGGACCTCTAAACTATCCTTAAACTAAATTTACTCACTAATATACACATGGATCACCCCATACACGTAGGGTGTGTGATGACCTCTCTCTCCCTTGTAAAAACTCATTCGACCCCATGTACGGGATCCGATGCTCTCCTCGTCTCCCTCTTCCTCGCATCGTAAACCAATAATCGAAACAAGTGGGGACCGGCCCCATATATAAGGGGAACACCTTGAGGTTCGTGATGAATAACGTGAGTGAGACCCTTGTGGTTCCCAATTGAATCGCAACATACTTTTCCCGACAAGAAGGTAACATCTCTATGAAAATTGGAAGGACATGTTAAACCTATATTCCCCTGAGGTTAAAAAAGGCATGTGTCGGGATCTAAATCAGACAAAACACTAGGTCTTCCCTCGATCGCATTCGAGAACTCAAGTGGCATGTGTGGGTGGTCACGAAGAAGGAATTAATATGTCCTATCATTCCATTCATTCTCTTCTAAGTGGCTAAATGATTCCAATAAAGTTTGGACTTCAATAGTGAGGCTCTCATCCAACGTCCTAAATTCTTTCTCAAAGTCCTCTAGGTTCATATCCCCTAACTCATTTCTTGCTCGACCTCCAAATCCTTTCTCGTACTCTCATCACGACTCCCTCTCTCATTCATGCCTCCGTGTACCCACTCTCTCTCAATAGCAGTCACTAAACACACATCTTCTACCTCTCGCTCGATGTCAGAATTATCGTTCTCCCTTTAGGTAACAAAACACACCCCTAATGGCTCTCTCATGTGATTCCTCTCAAAGAGCTCATGTACTGTCTCGTCCATAATATCCATTTCTCATAATTTGCCTTCATCACCCTCGTACTTGGTGATGTTGAAGATGTTTGTTTCAAGAGTCAGTTTCTCGAATGTGAGTTGCATTTTCCTGTTGCGTGTGTTAATCAGTGTATTAGATGTAGTTAAGAATGGGCAGCCAAGTATCATGGGAACATGGTTACTTGAGAGAGAGGAGGGTTCCTCTTCCCAAATGACAAAATCCACCAGTAAGTAGAAAGTGTCAACTTGGATGATCACATCCTCAACAATCCTCGGAGGTATCTTCACAGAATGATTCGCTAACTAGAGAGTTATATTTTTGGGCTTAAGCTCCCCAAATTCTAATTGTTTATAGATGGAGTAGGGGAGAATGTTAACACTCGCCCCTTGATCCATTGATGCTCTCTCAATTTTGTCCTTCCCCATGATGCACGAAATGGTTAGGACACCCGAATCTTGAAATTTTGGTGGAAGGTCACTGAGTAGTACTGCACTGACGTTCTGTGCTAGGAACATATTTTTGTTTCCCTTTAGCCTACGTTTCACCGTGAGTAATTCCTTTAGAAACTTAGCGTAAGTGGGAATTTGCTTTATGGTCTCGAGAAAAGATAAATTAACATTTCATTTCTAGATAGCGTCTTGGACGTGGTCACGGGAGGTCTCTTTGGTGTGAGAGACCAACCGTTGAGGGTGTGGAGTAGCAATGAGAAGTTTTAAAACCACCTTGGGCCTAACTGTGTCATTATTATCACTCTTTCTCAAAGGGACATCTTCGACCTCTTTTGTGTCGGGAGAAATCTCCTTGTCATTTTTCTCGTCGTGTGGAGGAGGTGACAAGTCAACGACTCTCCCACTACATAGAGTGGTTACCTTACTACATTGCTCTTGATTTTTATCGGGGTTAGAGATAACACAATTTTGGCCATTAAGGGTTTTTTGGCCCTGGGTAGGAAACTTACCCTTCTCTTGGACACTCAAGGAATATTGCAATCTAGAAATATTAGCATTTATTTTGGCAAACATTCTGGCATTTTGAGCGTTGGTTTCCGATTGAGCTTGCATAAATTGGTTCAAAGTACCCTCGAGATTTCTCCGTGGTGGGATTATATAGGTTATCGGACGCACTGCTTGCATGTGTGTAGCTTGTTTGAGATGTCGAGGCGGTGGTGGAGGAGGTGCAATGTGTGAATTAGGATTCAACATAGCATGTTGGTACCCACAACTAAAATCGGGATGGTTCCTCTACGAAAGTTTATAAGAATTCCCATAAAGGGCATTAAAATTACGCTTAGAATATCATGCCGCTTCCACATTCTCTTGAAGCATAACTTTGTAGGCAGGTATCTTTGAGCATTCCTTCATTGAATGCCCCGTCTCGTAAATACCGCACATCTCCTCTATCTCTTCTCAAGTGGAGATGAATGTTTCTCTTCCTCGGGATTCGACTACGTCTTACAGTCTTTTAGCAAGATGGTTGATTTGAAGTTTCAAGTCGGCCTCTTTGTCTAACTGATAGAGTCCAGACACTTAAAGAAGTGTGGACATTTGTTAATGCTGGGTTTGGGCATTTGGATTAGATGTCTCCCACGTTTAAGTAGTCTCGGCGACATACTTAAGATTAGACTTGGCATTGTCCTTACCCAACACTATAAATTTCCCTTGGCACATAGTTTCCACGAGTTATTTGGAACATAATTTGAGCGTGTGATGAATAAAGGAGATAAGTCTCCACTTATCAAATCCATGGTGTGGTCACATATTAAGCAACTCGTTAAACCGATCACAACATTTATCTAAAGGATCATTAGCATGTTATTTAAATGTTTCAATTTGAGCTTTTATGGGGTTGGTTCGATGTAGGGGAAATAATTTCAAGATAAACTTAGCTTGCAGATATCTCCATGTTCCTATAGAGTTTGGTGCCAAATACCTTAGCCAAGTCTTGGACTTGTCCTTCAGGGAGAAGGAAAAACGTTTTAGACAATTGATGTTTTGGGTGCACGCTTGATCGCTAAAAGTTTCACACGCCTCTTTGAACTCGCGGATGTGGAGGTATGATTTTTCTGGCTCCAAGTCAGGGAAGGTGAGAAGAATCTGGTAACTCACCCGTGCAAAAACGGAATTGCCATGCATTATACATGAATATAATGCATCCCAGAGTGAGGGTTCACTCGGGATATAAGAGGTCTCATATAAGGAGATATGGTAACTCAACCTCACCCGTACCGTAACTAACGTGATCTGACATTGCGCTCTCTCTTAACGATTCAAATTCCTCATTGGCCTCACTAGGTGTGTGACTAAGCGGGGAACTCATGATGGAGTTGGGTGGTGTACGAGTTTGCGTGTAAGGATTTAACAGATTCTATATAATTTTTTTTTTAATTTTTGATTTTATGATTTTTTTGGCCTTTTTTTAAGAATTAGAGTTAAATTTTTGTTTAATTTCACCTAACCTAAATGCCTACCAAATCGTCAGCAACAGCGCCAAAAACTTGACGCGACTTTAAAAGTTTCTCTAGTGCATGCTTATATCGGCTCAAGTGTAAGTTGGTCATGTAAGTAATTCTAGAACATTCAAGCATCAAAGACGGATCCGAATATCAAGTTATTTATCAAAAAGACTCCGCAAAGTTTACGTATGTCATTCACGAGAGATCTCTTTCTCGTTTGAACGAGATCGTATACCGAGGCGACACAATTTTGTATAAATACTCATTAAATTGTTTCGTTTTCATTAAGAAGTCCCAGCGTTTTGAAAGACAGAAAATTGCAAAATTGCATAATCCTTTTGACTTCTTCGTTTAGGGCTTAATCCCTTTTTGTTCTCAATTCACAAAAATCCCATATGCTTTGGTGAATTGTTTTGGTATTCAAGAACACTGCTTTTCTTTTGTTCATCCTTTGTGCGGAGATCTCTACAACCGAGAGATGTATGCTATTATAGAGGGAGTCTCTATGGAGTTTTTGGGCTGCGGTCCTTATGGTATAGCTGCGCGTGAACCACTGCAGATTTCTAGCCGTTGCTTTGAAGGTTTGACGAAGAGACCATGTTACAATTGTGGGCTATTATCAGGATGTATGTAAGTCAATGGTCTTGTAAACTTTTCAAAGTTCTAGAAATATAAGGTTTTTCCCATCAGGAATTTTTCTTGAATTATTGTGTCGCATGCTATATCTTATTTGTATTGACACGTAGTTGCATGTTTTAGAAATGAACTAAAATTGGTTTGAAATTGTAAGTTTGTGAATACCACCCTTTGGGATAATTTTCCCTTTACAAATTGGTATCAGAGCCTGTTGCACTAATTTACTATGTAGATCTTGTGGTGCATTTTTTTGTGGTTATTTGCGTTCCTCTCCTGATTTGTTTTTCTTGATGGATCCTCATGCTGTTGACTATGTTAATCGAGATGAGTTTATTAAAGTTCATGACCATGCTAAAAATTGTAAAAGCTTGAATTTGAAACTTTGCAAAAGAATTAAATTTTGAAAAAAGTAAATTCTCTCTTTAAAAGTAAGATTGAATATTTGCAAGCGTTTCAAACTCAAAGTCATATTTGTCTTGAGCACTTTGGTCATTTGTGTATTGATTTTGATTCTTTAAAAATTGCCAAAAAGGAGAGTGATGAGAGAGTCCTAGTTTTAGAGAAGGAATTGGAGGACTTAAAAAATAATAGGGTTCTCGTTTGTGCCATCGAGGATAAAATATTAATCGATGATTTTACGGCACGTGAAAAGACTCTTAGGGATAAGTTTGTTTTAATTGAGACGCGATAAACTGTCAAGTTTATTTGAAAATTTGAAAAAGAAATCCTTGTCTTTGGAAGAGTCTAATTCTTTGCTTGAGTAAAAAATTTTGAAGTTAAAAAATTATTTGACGCACTCAAGTAGGTTTGAATGTGGTGGTAATGGATCTTCATGTTCTAATGCTTCCATTCCTAAAGCCAAAACCATTATTTGTTTTAGAGGGTCAACCATTCGTAAGGACATCATACAAGGTCAACCCATAGGTGTCATTCCACCCGTTTACACATGTTCATATTGTGGTAGGAAAGGTCACCTTAGGAGGTTATGTTTTTATCTTAGAAGAAGTCCTAAGAAGTTTATGTCTAGTGTTCACGTGGTTCCTAAAGCCCCCACATTTCATTTCACATCTGTTTGGGGTTAGGAAATCACTTTTAAAGGCACTAGATGGTAGACTTGTTGATTCCCATTTGCTTGCACATGATTCTTCTCTTGCTATATCGTGTAGATGATTGTGTTCGCATATTTGTCATACGCTAGTTTTTTCTTTCATGATATTTATGTTTGCTAGCGTTGTGACATGTACTTTTTGTATAAATTTTTGCTTTTGACAAATTTTGAAAAATACAAAAGATTTTATTTTGATAAATTTTTTGAAAAATCCAAAAAGAATTTTGTATTTTGTTTGCACCATTTATGGACGAACACTTAGGATGACCAAGTCATAATTTCATTCCATTTATCCATGTGACTATTTCATAGTGTTTTGTGACAATAGGTCAATTCATCCATGCGCTTTATATGTAAGGACATATTTCTCATGTCCATAATCTTACGTTTTTATATGTCGTACGTCGCTACATTTTGCACGTCTATGCACGATCTCATACAACGGTCTCAATTCGAATTTCCGGAATCATGCATTCATCATCTCTAACAAATGTCCCACATCTGCTTCAATGACTTCACGTTCCATAATTTTTGGCCCGAAATGCAAGTGGTACGAAAGAGTAGTCAAAACAGTGAAAGAAAGCTAGATATGGATGTTTAAGGGCATTTTAGTAATTTTACAGCCACTATCCAGAGGTCAAGTCAACCGAAAAGTTGAAGAACTCGTCGCAACGAAGATACTGGAAGACACGACACCTCAATCCGAGCTACGGTGAAGAAGTTATGGCTCTTTGAAAATGGAGAAAAATCCAAGAAAAATCCTTCAAAAATGCGCCCCATGTTCCAAGGATTTTCTGCGAACCCAGGCCAAACCGGTTCGGGGGGCGAACCGGTTCGCGGTACACTCGAACCGGTTCGGGGTACCTGTTGCTGGCATGATTTTTGTGTCAAATGCTGTCACCACTTTAAACCACTTTTGAAACATGCTAAGAAAAATCCTGCTCTTCTTCCTCCATGTTTTCCTAAAGATGTTTTTTGAGCTTTACTATTCCCTTATAAATGCACACTTCTCTTCCATTTACACGTGCACAACATAAACCTTCAAATGATCTATTATACTCATTGAGGAGTATTTTGTGGAGAAGCCGGTATCTTCTTCATTACTGCCCATCTGGAATTCTTTCGGGAGATTCCAGCTGACGACATCGGAACCGACATCTGCAAGTATTTCGTATGTCACACTTATTTTCATTATAATCCGTGTAACCGTTCTTTACAAATTATACTTAAAATAGTATGGTTTTCCCCTACGGAGATTTTTCCTGATATGTTGTGTCACATACTTTATGTTATTTCATAAATCATCTAGATGCATGTTTTTAGGATTTAATTGAAATACCGTGTTCAATTAAATATCTTCTTAATTTCAACGCATGTTTAGGGGCTGTCTTTATTTGGTTCAAAAATAGACTCTAATTAAAAAATGGTTTACTTGGAAACTTGCGAATAATTTTTTATTCGATATCACACACCGCGTTTACGCACTTTTTAAATTGGTATTAGAGCGGGTTGCGCTATTTTATCGCGTATTCATATTTTCCGCAAAATAGTGTGATATTGATTTTTAAAAAAAATCTATTTTGTGTTTTTTCGCATTTTTTCCAATGGAACAATCATTTAATATGATGCCTATTTTTGACGGGTCTAATTATGCCTACGGAAAGCTCGTATGAAATCTTGTTTAAAATCCGTTGACGAGCGTGTTTGGTTGCTTTGTGAAATTGGGTGGACAGCTCCCACAGTCACCGTTGATAATATCACCTCTTTAAAACCTGTGTCAGTCTAGACTGAAGATGATTTTAAAATGTCTAATTTTAATTCATGTTGTCTGAGTTCTATTTATGGAGCTGTCACTCCCGATGAGTTCCGCCAAATTATGATGTGCACCACGTCTAAAGAGGCATGGGATGTTTTGAAACTGACACATGAGGGTACGAACGCGGTTAAAGAATCAAAGTTATAAATTTTGACCACCCAATTTGAGACTATCACCATGTTCAAGTCTGAATGCTTTGATGATTTTTATGCACGTTTGTCGGACATTTTTAACACATGTTTTAATTTGACTGAGGTGATTGATAACACGCGTGTCGTTAAAAAGATTTTGAGATCTCTTCCAGAACGCTTTATTCCTAAAGTCACTATTTTGAACTCTTTGGGAAATTTGAAATCACTTAAGTTGGAAGAACTTGTAGAATATCTTCAAACCTATGAGATTGACATGTTTCCCCAAACCATTAAGGCTAAGGATAGAGGCGTTGCTTTAAAAACTCATTTTAAGAAAAAGAAAGAAAAAGTTTGTGAGTCCGATTATGAGGGAGACGTTGATGATTTGGCCTTATTTGCGAAAAATTTCAAAAAGTTTCTCAAAATGTCTAGAGAAAATTCTTTCAATGAAAAGAGATTTTTTGATAAAAATAAAAAGAAAGGAAAGGCCAAAGAAAGAAGTGAGAGGGAAAAAGAGAGTGACTCGGATAAGGAGTGTGAGGAGGAGTTTGAGAACGTGACTTTCTTTGAATGTGGGGGTAAGGGGCATAAGTCATTTGAGTGTCCTGCGTGGTTTAGAAAGAAAGGAAAGAATGTATCCATGCCCGCCACACTTAGTGATAGTAGTGAAAGTGAGAATTATAAGACTAGTGGTGAGAAGTATGTTGCTTTTCCGAGTTGTGTGAGCACACCCTCTTTGTCCCACAATTGTGCTCATGAATGCGAGAGTGATGTTTTGAGCTCTTCAAGTGCAGAAAAATGCGAGATTGAAAGTGGAGATGAAAGTGAGCTCCAAAAAGAATTTGGAGATTTGTACACCGAGACCTTGAAAACGAAGAAGTATAATAGAAATTTAGGAGAGAAGGAGTTTTTAAGAAAGGATTTTGCACATTTAGGTGAGCAAGTAAAGTTTTTGGTCAATACTTTATAAGATTTAACGAAGGTTTTTCATAAGTTGTTACCACCTTTTGAAAACCCCTCCGCACCTAACGATTGAGGTTTAACTTGCTTACTAGCATAGGATGATTTTCATGTCGACATTATTTGACTATTGCTAGTATGTATCTTGTTTTTATAAATTTTTGCTTTTAGATTTTATTTTGATAAATTTATTTGAAAAATACAACAAGATTTTATTTCGATAAAATTGTTTGAAAAAAAATAAAAAAGATTTAAAAAAAAATTAGAAAAGAACAACAAGATTTTTGTATTTACACATTTTATGGATGAGCATTTAAGATAGCCAAGTCACAATTTCATTCCATTTATTCATGTGACTATTTGATAGTGTTTTGAGGCAATATATCTTGTCATCAATGTGCTTTATAATGTTTGGAGTCATTAAGAAGTAAATTAGTGTTACTTCCTACATGTTTGACTCATGATTTCCTTTATCGCACACATGCACAGATTTGTTTGATTTTTGTACTTGTCTTATCACATGTTGGTCGGGTGGTTTCACTTCAATCCTGTCCTTAAAACGAACCAAGCATGATAAAACTAGATATGAAAGGTGTGCATGTAAAAACTGTTCTGGTGAGACTGTATTGTGGGTACCCAAAATTAAGACAATGGGCCTAGACGAGTAG
The DNA here is from genome assembly GCA_949130495.1 of Sambucus nigra. Lineage (NCBI taxonomy): Eukaryota > Viridiplantae > Streptophyta > Magnoliopsida > Dipsacales > Adoxaceae > Sambucus > Sambucus nigra. The sequence continues at coordinate 531,050,140 of OX422215.1, read as the reverse complement.
CCCAATTCTGGCGGCCCAAAGTCCAGTTCCCCCACCTCTTATTCTGAATATGATCCGGTCTCTTCTCACGTTCCCATATAGAGAGGTTATAGGGAGAGATGGAAGACGTGGGGGAATCCATCACCCCCACTTACCTAAATGTACATGTATATATTTAAAATCCTAGGTTTGGGGCAAAGGGACAAGTTGTATTCTCTGTAACCACTCTCCGGAGTATATAGAAATAACATCGACTGCACCACCGCGGACGTAGGCACATATTGGCTGAACCACGTACATCCTTTGTTGTGTGATTGTCATTTTACATTCCTTGTTCCTACTTGGTGATCATTTTTTTCTTATCTATTTGTGTTACATAATAATTGTCACCACAATTAGCGCCGTCTGTGGGAACCGTTCATCTTTCCCTGAGAAGTGCCGACACCAAGGAAGGAATTTAAGATGGTTGGTCACAGCAGCAATGTCCCCCAGGGAGGGGATATTCAAGAACCACCCGCTACTTGCAGGATTAGGTCCGAAGTTCGACGTTCAGATCAAAGGGATCGTTTACAAAGGCCAGCCTCAGGAAAAAGCCAAGGACCATCGAGGTCCACTCAGATATCCAGACTGATTGATGCATAGGAAGCAAGGCTCCACGAGCAAAGGGAGTCTTCTCGCAAACACGAGGCTGAGAATGCTCGCCTGAAAAGAAGACTGGAAAGACTGGAGAGAGAGCTCCATCATGATAATAGGAGATGTCCATATCATACTCCTAGCCCTCAGGCGAGAAAGTCTCGCAGCCAAGGAAGGATCCCCAGGCGAGGATCTCAACAGATGTAGGAAGGCGAATCAGACAATGACCTCCGCGAGCAGCTGCGAAGAGCTCGCCTCTACCAGAGCCCTACTCGCAGCATCGAGAACATACAAAACCTTGTCCGCAGGGAAATGAACCAACATCCTACCCACCACGGTACCATATCGACCAGAGAACTCCCTAGGTGAGCTCTTAAAACCCAGATGAAGTCACCCTTTACGAGGGAAATCGAAGAAGAAGCCCCCAAGAAATTTGCCATTCCAAGGTTCAAGATTTTTGACGGTAAGACTGACCCATCGATCATGTCACGCAATACCGGAAGGCTATGACCCTCTGGAATCATCGGGATGCATTGATGTGCTGTATTTTCCCCTCGAGCCTGCATGATGTGGTGTAGAAATGGTTTGAAAGACTCCCCCATCGGTCCATCAGAAGTTTCAAATCCTTGGCTGAGCTCTTTACGTCCCGGTTCATCACTAGAAGCTCCCATCCCAAAAGGATGGATGCTTTACTGACAATGAAGAAAATGCCTCAAGAGACACTCCGAGACTACGCGAAGAGGTACTGGGAGTTATTCAACGAGGTCGAAGATTGCTCGAAGCCAGTGGCAGTGGCCTCTTTCAAAATTGGGCTACCCATCTCTTCCCTTCTTTACCAGTCCCTGACAAAGAAGGAGGCTATGACTATTGACGACCGAATGGCTCGCATCAAAAAGTACGCTAAAGTGGAGGATATCACCCACCTCAGTACAGGAGAAAATGGTCGAGATAAACTCACTACCAAGGGAAGTGACAAAGATGAGAACCAGAAGAAAGGAGGAAAGAACGGGGGCAAAAATGGCTCCAAGAATGGAGGGAACAATGATGCGTCAAAAGAATTCCAAGCGGTCAACACTGTCTTCAAAGAACCAATTTACAAAATTCTCGTGAAGATCAAAGATGAGCCCTTCATCAAGTGACCCAGGAAGATGGGAGGAGATCCCTTGAAGAGGAACAATGTGCTAAGATCCGCTTTTCACAAAGAGGGAGGATATAAGACTGAGCACTGTAAAGCCCTTAAGTCTCACCTCGAGGAGCTGGCCCAGTCTGGGCTTTTGAATGATTTTGTGGAGAAAGGGGCCGAGAAAGTGGCTGCCAATAGAGAGGCGAAACCTGACAACGTGCAGGAAGATGACGCTGGACATGAGTTCATGGTAATTCATGGGGCATCTGATGCCAGGAAGATACGAGGAAATTCAGCTCGAATGGAGATGAAAAAACTTATAGTTGTAATGCAGGCTTTTCAGATCGATCCAGTGAAGTCACAGTCAAGTAAGCGTTGACGAGCAGATGACGTCAACTATAACAAGCATATTGTCTTAACAGATGAAGATCTGGTGGGAGTAAGGACCCCACATCATGATGCTCTGATCATTACACTTAGGATAGCCAAGTTTGACGTCGACAAGTTGCTCATCGATCAAGGAAGCTCGTCCGAAGTAATGTATCTCGACCTATTCAGAAAATTGAAGTTAAGCGTTACTGACCTAAAGGAAGCTACTGTACCTTTAGATGGCTTCGCTGGAAAAATAACTATGCCCTTGGGAAAGATTGTACTACCGATGCGCGCTGGAAATGTCTCTAAGATGATCGAATTTTTAGTAGTCGACATCGACTCGCCATACCAGGACATCCTCGGCAGGGGATGGCTTCATGCGATGAAGGCAGTCTCCTCGACCTACCATCAGAAACTCAAGTATGTAACCAAGCGAGGAGTAATGGAGATCCACGGCGACCAAGCAATGGAAAGAGTGTGTTTCATAGCAGCCATCCGACCAAAGCCATAGATTAAGGCCGATCAGCCCATCGAGAAAGTTGAAGAAGGTGTGACACCTTCTAAATAGCAATTAAAGTATAGAAGACCTGGAGTAGAGGAGACCAGGCTCCTCCCCTTCGAACGTGTCATCGAGGACCTGGTAGAAGTCACGGCTGGAGATGGAGACAGTAGTAGAGTCTTCTTGATTGGAACATCCCTCACCGACGAGGAGCAGAAGGACTTGATAACCCTACTAAGACAGAACATTGATATTTCCGCATGGGAGCCATACGAGCTACCTGGAATCGATCCTAGTATGGTCTGCCATCAGTTGCATATCTATCATGACTTCAAACCAATCACGCAGAAGGCATGGTGAACTACACCCGAGAAGGCCAAAGCGGTAGAGAAAGAGGTTAAAAAACTGTTGGATGCAAGGTCCATACGGGAAGTACAATTCACCAAGTGGCTATCCAACCCGGTAGTAGTTCCAAAAAGCAATGGAAAGTGGAGAGTTTGCATCGACTTTACTGACCTCAACAAAGCATTCCCTAAAGATAGTTTCCCCCTCCCAAAAATAGACCAACTAGTAGATGTCACCACAGCTCATGAGCGAATGAGTTTCTTGGACGCATACTCAGGGTATCACCAGATCCCCATATATTCCCCAGACCAGGACGAAACGGAGTTCATCATGACAGTTGGGTTATACTGCTACAAGGTCATGCCCTTCGGACTCAAGAATGCAGGGACAACCTATCAACGGTTGGTTACCAAAATGTTCAAGGGTCAGATGGGAGACACCATGGAGGTCTACATCGATGACATGCTCGTCAAAAGTAAGAAGAAGGAAAATCACCTCTCCGACCTGTCAAACACCTTCGAAATACTCAGGAAGTACCGAATGAAGCTTAACGTTGCAAGTGTTCCTTCGGTGTCCAGTCAGGACAATTTCTTGGATACTTGGTCAGTAAGAGAGGCATAGAGGCTAACCTAGACCAGATCGATGCAATCAACAGGGTGAAACCCCCCCACACAATCCGAGATGTACAGAAGCTCACTGGTATGCTCGCTGCACTAAATCGCTTCATCTCTAAATCCTTCGAGAAGTGCAATCCTTTTTCCAGCTTCTAAAAGGAAGCAAAACGATAGAATGGAGCCCAGATTGCTCGCGAACATTGGTCGAGCTCAAGTCTTACTTAAGCTCTGCACCACTACTCATCATACCATAGCGAACAGATTCTTTATACATGTACCTCTCTGTTTCCAACCACACTGTTGGCTATGCGTTAATATGCGAAGTTGCAGGAATCCAGCACCCAGTTTATTATGCGAGAAAGTCCTTACTGGACGTCGATCAAAGGTACCTACCATTGGAGAAGCTCGCCTTTGCACTAGTAGTATCCTCGAGGAAGCTGAAGCACTATTTTGAGGCCCACACTATCATTGTCCTCACATCACACCCCTTTAAGGCAGTCTTGAGGAAAGCGGATTTGTCGAGTAGACTCTCCAAATGGTCAGTCGAGCTCAGACGATTTGATATCCAATTTCAACCAAGGACCGCAATCAAGGGGCAGATCCTTGCTGATTTCATAGCCAAATTCACGGGCAGGGAACCCTCGAACCAACCTCAACTTCCAACTCGAAAGGAGAATCAAGAAGCAGTGGAAACCTGGAGACTGTTTATTGATGGAGCCTCTAATTCCAAGGGGGCAGGAGTAGGCATTGTCCTCGTTACCCCAGAGAATACAATCCTTGAATAAGGAATCAGGCTTGGATTTACAGCCTCCAACAACGAAGCAGAATACGAAGCCTTGATAGCCAGTCTCTAAAAGGCGCACACTTTAGGGGCAAGACATTTACAGGTATTCGACGATTCCCAGTGAGTCTCCAATCAGATAAGTGGAGACTATAATGCAAAAGATGACAGGATGGCAGCTTACCTCGCCTTAGTTAAAAAACTAATGGCAAGCTTCGAAGAGGTCCAAGTCCAGTAGTTTCCCAGGGGATAAATAGCCATGTTGATGCCCTAGTAGCCCTAAGCTCGGAAGTCAACTCCGTCCTAAGAAGAACTATCCCCATCGATTTCCTCACTCGTCCGAGCATCAGCCGCGACAGCAAGCCATCAAACATGGAACAGGTACTCCAGGTGAGATCAGCCCCCAGCTGGATAGACCGCTTAAGGAACTATTTAAAGGATGACACACTCCCGGATGACAAAAAAATTGCCCACCAGATAAGAGTCAAAGCTGCTCGCTTTCACTTATCCCTAGAAGGTAGGTTGTATAAGAGATCCTTCTTTGGCCACTTCCTCCAATGCGTTCACCCAGGGGATGTCGAGCAAGTGATCCACGAGCTTCACGAAGGAGTCTGTGGAGGCCATATCAGAGGAAGGTCTCTAACTTTTCGAGCAATGAAGGAAGGCTATTGGTGACTCTGCGGTGTATGTCCGTAAATGCCTCAAATGCCAACTTCACGCTCCTATGGTCCATCAACCCGCCAGCGATCTAAAATCACTAACCATCCCATGGCCATTCGCCCAATGGGGAATGGACATCATGGGACCACTACCTACCACCAGCGGCAATCGCAAATATCTGTTGGTTGCAACTGACTACTTCACCAAATGGATCGATGTGGAACCCCTGGCAAACATTCGAGACGCTGATATGATAAGGTTCATATGGAGGAATATAATCACTCATTTTGGCATCCCTAGGACCATCATGACCGATAATTGAACACAGTTCAAAAGCGGCTCCTTTCAGAATTTCTGTAAGGAATACGGTATCAGACACCACTTCAGTTCCGTGGACTACCCTTAGAGCAATGGCCAGGCTGAGGCTTCCAACAAAACTATGATCGATGGATTAAAGAAGCGATTGGAGCGAGCCAAAGGCGCATGGGTAAATGAACTACCCCATATCCTATGGGCATATAGATCCACTCCTCGGCGAGAGATAGGAGAAACACCATTTTCGCTGAGATATGGCATGGAAGCAGTCATCCCACTAGAAGAAGGTTTGCCAACAATAGGTCCAACCTTATCGACCAGGGCCATAATGATGCAGCATTGCTCGTTGAGCTCGACCTAGCCGATGAGCGCCGGGAGCTAGCCCTAGTGAAACTAGCGAGCTACCAGCAACAGCTCGCAAGGCATTTCAACAAAAGGGTTAACCCAAGGACATTCCGAGTTGGGGACTACGTTCTTAGGAAAGTCCTGGGCAGCGCAGTGAAACCATCAGACGACAAGCTAGGACCAAACTGGGAAGGACCCTTTAAGATAACCAGAGATGATATGAAGGGTCCCTGTCACTTGGAAACGATGGAAGGCAGAGAAATACCACGAGCATGGAATGCAGCCAATCTCAAGAGATTCTATTTTTAGATCTTTCTTTTATTCTTTTGTTATGAAACTAGAAGATCATTTCCCTTATCATTAATGAAAGTTATTTAATTTGTTACATTCTGATGAGTAACATCTGCATTTATCACACATCTTTTCCAAATAATAGGCACATTGATCACTACACTATAGCAGGGAAATATCCCTCCTCAGGTCATCGTTATGAAACACGAAGGACCTCTTAGCATTTCCCCTGGCAATATATGAAGACCTACAGGGGATCCTTAGGCAATATGACCAAATTTTATACTGATCATAAAACCTACTTCAGTTAAGTAAAATCCTAATCGGATAAAGCATCCAACACCAGGTGTGTCCTCGCTAATTGCCCCACTTAGGCCTAAGGGACTGTGACGACACAACCTAAAAGGTAAAGTGGTGCACAATGGTATCTCGGTATTATACTGGACTGGGAGGACACTCGCATGACAAAACAAACTAAGAAGATTATAAAGCGATAAGAATATGAAGAATATGATGCACACGTTTAGTCGGCAAAATTGCCCAAAACACAAACTTTTCATTAATTCATCATATTTACAACAATGGTGATACAGGCTTAGTCGGCGAGCTCTCCCAAGGCATTTACATTATCAAAAGTATAAAAAAATAATAATCGGTAAAAACTCAATGGGGGGGAGGTCTCTGCGCGAGATAATCAGCCACTCGAGCTTTTCATTCGTCATCAGGAGTAGGAGCTAACTCATCTACAACCTCATTCGCATCCGACTCCAATAATTATCGGGGGATGGCATCAATGTGGATCCATTGATCATCCCTTCGGAAGGGGTTAGGCATCAGGGTTGAGGGAGACATCTCATGACGATATCATAGCATCAATTTCCTCGGAACTTGCATCTCCTTTAAGGCACTCAGCCACCTCCTGATAAAAGAAAGCTCCTCGAACTCAGATAACCTTGTTGGAGCATCTGACCAACCCTAGTCGTAGCCGTCAGCCCACGCTTGCCGAGGACCTTTATTAAACAAGTACCGCAACCGAGTGACATCCCTTTGAAGCCCAGCAGCAATTACATATGCTCGCTGGACATCACCACGGAGCTCTTCCATTTCCCTATCTCGAAGTTATTCCTCTTCCCTGTTTCGGCTCCTAGAGCTCCTACCAGTTCGCGGAACGAGTGGGCGAGTGGGACCTCGTGGCACAGGAGGAGTAACACTCTGACCAGCTCTAGTTTGCGATGATGAGAAACCTTATAATACTGCTGAAGAAGTACTCGGCACATGCTCCCTAAGTCGTGAGACTTCTTTCCTCAGAACGTCATTCTCTTGTTGAAGCATCTCACCAACATGGTTGATCTCGGATGCATCGAGAAGCTTTGCTCTTAATGCATTCACTTCTTCTTGCACTGAAGCACCAACCTCTTCCATTTACTGGAGTCTGTCCTTCAGCTTGGCCAAAAGTTCAGATTGCTCCTTATACTTCTGATTCCTAGATTTACGGGATTTACAAAGCTTAACGAATGCCTAGTGAACTTCAGGACTCACATTGGGACCAAGGGTCCTGCCCAATTGGGAAGTAACAGGAATGTAATCATCCATATCAATTAACTATAGGCAATCAAAAGACAAGGGAAAGAAAGAGACAAATCAGTGCACCAAGAAATATAAGCCTTTTTCATTAATGAAGGTTGAAATTACATCGAACAGTAAAAGGAAAGTTTACAGATAGAAAAAAACAAAAATACAAAGAAGTCCTAGCAGATAACTAGTTAAGCAACCTCAGAGGTCGATGGCCCCTTCTCCTTATTAGCATCAGCAGGAGCACAGCCCTCGGTAGGGGTAATCTCTATCGCCACGATGAGGGAGGCATCAATAGGGGACGCTTGAGGGATAGGGTCAGCACCTTCAATAGTTGGGGTAGTGACCTCATCCATGGTCGGTTTCGGACTCGGGTCATGCTCATCAAATATGGGAGAGTCGATGTCGATGCCATCAGCTAAAAGGGCCTTGTTCCATCCCTTCTTGAAGTTCAGACGACTAATATAGCCAATCTGAACTTCACCGTCCTCGTACGCTGCATCCCAACCAGAATTGTATGATTCCTCCTTGGCAGTGACAGCCTCGGACTCTTTCTTCTTCAGCTCCTCAGACAGCACCCTGTTGTCCTCAATAATCGCTAGTTTTCTCGAGCAAACCAGGTCGTAGGCCTGTCACAGCTCTTTTAAATCCTTGACTGTCACATCCTTCTCATTGTTGGTAGTAGCAAGAGCCAGGTCGGATGAAATCCGAGCAGCATCAATGGCTTTAAATCTAGCCTCGAGCTCTTTACCCTTCAGCTTCAGGGCAGCATTTTCCTTCTCCAGCTCGCTGTTTCTCTTCACCAGCTCATCGCGTGAATGATACAACATGGAGAAGTCAGTAATAAACTGCAAAAAAAAGAAGATATTAGATGAGGGAAATGAGGGAATTCATAAAAACATGGGAGAGTAGGGAAAAACCTTACCAGAGCTAGCCTTTGACTAGCCTGAAGGGCCAATTGTTCGAACCCTACCGCCCTTTGGCGATCAGTTGGGAGGACAACTCTCTTGAGCAAAGCGGTGGCCAACTGAGGGGAAATTACAACAAAAGCCCCCTCGGGCAGCGCAGACACCGGAACCAAGGCTTGGCCGGCCCTCATCCTCGCTTCAGACCTCCTCTTCTCCTCCTCTCTCTCGTTCTCTTTCTTCTTCCTTTCCTCTACCCTCCTCTTCTCCTCCATCTTCTTCTTCTCTTCTTCCTTTTTTCTCTCTCTCTCCCTCACCTGCTCCTCTTCCTTCCTCTTTCTCTCCTGTTCTTGAGCAGAGGATCGGGAACCAGTAGCCACAACCTTAAAATTAGATTTTTGTTTCTTTGACCTCTGTGCAAGAAGCACGTGGTCCTCCTCCTCATCATCCCTTACTAAGTTTTTCCTTGGAGGAACCATCTCCTCGCTCGAACTGCTAGAAGTGCTTGACGACCCTCAATCTTTATAAACCTCCCCGCAATTAGAGGAGCTGCTACTATCAGAGTTACCTCCACCCAAATTACTTACCGCTACTACAAGGTCACTTTCAGAGCTGCTCTCCTCCTCATCCAACTGAATAAGATCCGCAGCGGTCTCTTCGAGAAAATCAAGCTCTGGGATACTGTCCATGGGCCTTGCTATAAAGCTGAAGCCAACGTTCTTGTACTCGAGCATAAAGGTAGAAAACCTGGGATGCTCGCCGTCACACAAAGGCTCCCTGATATTCCAAGCCTTAATTAATTTCGAGAGACGAACCTCGTTGAGAGCTGGTTCCAAGTTCTTTGACCTCGCTGTGGAAGAAAAAGCAAAGAAGAGTTAGAAAAATGATAAATTAACAAAAGTTGAAACAACAAAGCAATGTCTACCTATGTATTCTTCTCCATAAAAGGGAACAGAAAACCTCTCAGACCTCGACCCTTCAAATTGGGGAGAAAACTGCCAGTTTCTAGGAAGGAAACCGTCTTGCCAATAGTCCTTATGGGAATCAGGTAGATTTACTACCAGTACCCTGTCAGGGCTCCTAGCTTTGAGGTAGAGGACACCAGAGCTAGTTTGAGAGAAGGAATAGCAAAAACAGACCTCGACGAGCCCTAACCTAGTACCATACAACTGATTTATTCTATGTATGCCATTAACTATTTTCCACACATTGGGTGAGCATTGTGTAGGAACAATGTTAAAATAACCAAAGTAATGCAAAAATAAGTCACTGGGAGGAAAAGTGAGTCCCCCCTGGGAAAGCAACATGACATGGATCCAGTGGATGTCATCTATATCTCTAATATTTGTAGGAGGGGAGGCACAACACTCAATATCTACCCACTCAGGGATGTTGTAAAACTTCCTTAACTCAGAGACCGACCTATTCCCAATCTTCGCCATTGAAAAACCATAAAAAACTACAAACTCAAAGAGAAAATATAGAGAAAAGGTACAGGAAACTTACAAGATAGAAGATCGACTCGAACATTGAAGAAGCACAGGCTCAAACGACAAGGAAGCAATGAGAATCAAGATTGAGAGAAGAAGGTACGAAGTGCTAGAACTCACAGAAAATGGGAAAGTGCTCGAAAGATTGAAGCGACGGTAGAAAAGTAACTATCCCAAGAAACCTTCAAATTTCTCTAATCATAGTGCACAAGGTACGAAGCGAGTGCCGCCAAAATCAACTTCACAGCTTTCGAAGAATTGCAAAAGAGACATAATGGATAATCATTTAAATTTATTGAGCCCATAAACATGGCCCAACAAACTTAGGGGCAATTGTGGGTACCCAAAATTAAGACCATGGGCCTGGACGAGTAGCCCAATTCTGGCAGCCCAAAGTCCAGGTCCCCCGCCTCTAATTCTGAATATGATCCGGTCTCTTCTCACGTTCCCATGAAGAGAGGTTATAGGGAGAGATGGAAGACGTGGGGGAATCCATCACCCCCACTTACCTAAATGTACATGTATATATATAAAACCTTAGGTCTCGGGCAAAGGGACAAGTTGTATTCTCTGTAACCACTCTCCGGAGTATATAAAAATAACATCGACTGCACCACTGTGGACGTAGGCACATATTGGTTGAACCACGTACATCCTTTGTTGTGTGATTGTCATTTTACATTCCTTGTTCCTACTTGGTGATCGTTTTTTTCTTATCTATTTGTGTTACATAATAATTGTCACCATATGTATGATATTTAAAAAATGGGGAGGGGCTATGAAAGGTAATTATCTATCCTTTACCCTAAAGCCACCGTTAAAACAAACCTAAAAAAATGAGGAATTTTATTATCCAGGGTCTAAAGAGGTTAAAAGAGTCCAAAAAAATTTGAAGGCAATAAAAAGTAATACATGTCAAATATGGGCCATTAGGTTTCACCATCAATTCTCCAAAGTTTGAGAATTTTGTTTAGCACCTCAAAAAAATATATATATCTGAGGGAGTTTGGTTGGAAAATATAAACGGGTTCGCACGTCCATGAAAATCTTGAAAAAGTGCTAAATAGTTTTGGACGTTATTGGTGTGGAAATCACTTTTACTTTGATTTGTTGATTTGATTAAGACGATGTCATCTAAATTCAATCATTTTTAAACCTAAGGATACTTTTGATGTTCATTCGTTAAGAGTACACGTATGCATTGTGCACATGTGATTGATTGAGTTTAGTTACCTATCGAATGTGCTCACACCCTACAATTACGCTATCATCAACTTGGTTGTTTTTGTGTTCTTTCATGGTGTGAATTCTTTTTGTATATATATTGTGTACAAATTTTGAAAAATTCAAAAATAGATTATCCTTTGATTCTTTGTTGTATATTTTGAGTAAAAATTTGAAAAATTACAAAAAAAGAACCTTTTTTTGTGACATTTTCCATATTTATGCTTCTCATATCTGTCTATTTGGGGACATCATAAAAAAGGGGAGAATGATTTATTTATGATTTTCTTAAACTTAATTGATATTTGATCTTTGCATATCGTTATAAATCAAACTGTTGCGTGTCATCGCTATTTGCTTTATCTCATCTGTGTAGGTACAAAGTCGATATCTATTGGATTGCACACCCTGATGAGAAAAGCTTTGGGAGTTTCTGGAATGTTCAAGATTTGAAGATGTTGAAGTTTGATTGAAGACATGTCATTTTGTATTCTCAGTTCGAGGGTTTAATGGGGATATTATGTTATATGTCATTTGTTTTTGGGAGTTTGCATAATTCTTATTTTTTATGTATGTACCGGCATAGACATAGGGAGAGATTTGTAAGGACATATTTCTCATGTCCGTTATCTTACATTTGTAAAAGTCGTACGCTGCTACATTTGGCACGTCTCTGCACGATCTCATACGACGATCTCAATCCAAATTTTGGAAATCATGCATTCATCATCTCCATCAAGTGTCCCACATCTGCCTCAACGACTTCACGTTCCATAATTTTATGCCCGAAATGCAAGTGGTACGAAAGAGAAGTCAAAACAGTGAAAAAAGGCTAGATTTGGATGTTCAAGGGCATTTTGGTAATTTTATAGCCACTTTCCAGAGGTCTAGTTAACTGTAAAGTGGAAGACTTAGCCGCAACGAAGATACTGGAAGAAACGGCACCTCAATCTGAGCTACGGTGAAGAAGTTATGGCCCTTTGAAAATGGAGAAAACTCCAAGAAAAATCCTTGAAAATTGCTAAGTGTTCAGCCCCATGTTCCAACGATTTTCCGCGAACCCAGGCCAAACCGGTTTGGGGGGTGAACCAGTTCTCGGTACACCTAAACCGGTTCGGGGTACCTATTACTGGAATGATTTTTATGTCAAATGCTATCACCACTTTAAACCATTTTTTAAACATGCTAAGCAAAATTCATCCCTTCTTCCTCCATGTTTTCCTAAAGATGTTTTTTGAGCTTTAATCTTCCCTCATAAATGCACACTTCTCTTCTATTTTCACGTGCACAACATAAACCTTCAAATGATCTATTATACTCATTGAGGAGTTTTTTGTGGAGAAGCCGGTATCTTCTTCATTGCTGCCCATTTGGAATTCTTGCGGGAGATTCCAGCCGACGACATCGGAACCGACACCTGCGGGTATTTCGTATGTCACACTTATTTTCATTATAATCCGTGTAACCGTTCTTTACAAATTATACTGAAAATAATATGGTTTTTCCCTGCGGGGATTTTTCCTGATATGTTGTGTCACATGCTTTATGTTATTTGATAAATCATCTTGATGCATGTTTTTAGGATTTATTTGAAATATTGTGTTCAATTAAATATCTCCTTAATTTTAACGCATGTTTAGGGGTTGTATTTATTTGGTTCAAAAATAGACTCTAATTAAAAAATGGTGTACTTGGAAACTTGCGAATAATTTTTTATTCGATATCACACACCACGTTTACGCACTTTTCATTGTAATGTTTGGAGTCATTAAGATGTCTACATGATTGACTCACTTTGTCCTTTGATGCACACATGCACGAATTTGTTTTATTATTGCGCTTATCTCAATTATGTCTATACAACGAACCAAATGCGATAAATCAAGACAATAAAAAGTGTGCACCTTTGAACCATGTTTGTGAGGATTTGTGTGCTTTATGTAAAAACGGGGAAGCGCTGCGAAAGGTTCATTTTGCCTTTGCGAATACTAAGCCACCGTTATATCGGACCTAAAAATTGAGGAATTTTATTATTCGGGGTCCAAAGAGGTTTATAAGAGCTCGAAAAAATTTATAGGCAATAAAAATAAATTCATTCCAATTATGGGCCAATTAGGTTTTTACACCAATTCTCCAAAGTTTGAGAATTTAGTTTTTACACCTCTAAAAGAAAATATATATGAGGGGGTTTGGATGGAAATTAAAAGGGGTTTACATGTCTTTTTTTTTAAGTCTTAAAAAAGCGTTAAATAGTTTTGTACATTATTGTTCTGGAAATCACTTTGACTTTGATTTGTTGATTTTCATAAGACGATGTCATCTAAATTCAATAATTTTTACACCTAAGGATACTTTTGATGTTCATTCGTTAGGAGTACACGTATTCATCGTGCACATATGATTGATTGAGTTTATTTACCTATCGAATGTGTTCTCACCCATACATTCTATTTCCATGACTTGGTTGTTTTAGTATAAATCCATGGTCGGATTTTTGGTATCTTTTTTGTACAAAAAATTTGAAAATCAAAAATAGTTTGTGAATATTTTTGAGATACTCCTTTGCATGTGTTTTGATTGATTCATATTTGCTATGCATTTTTTTCGTGACACTCCATGTTTTGATTATTTCTTCTTATCTGTCTATTTGGGGACATCATAAAAAGGGGTAGAAAGAATTATCATGTTATGGGGGAGTTTGCTTTGGGGAGATTTTATTTATTACTGATTTATTCTCATATCATTTTAAACTCGATGTGTCACGAAGGTATTTGCTTTGTCTCATGTTTGTAGGTACAAAGATTGAAGATCATTATGTTGCACACCCCCTGATGAGAAAAGCTTTGAAACTTGAAGTTGAAGAGTTTTGAAGAAAAGTTTGAGATCTTGCAAATTTATTCATGGGGGGGGGGGGGGGGGGTAGATTTGTATAGGTTTTTTTGGTATTTAATAATTCAGATGTTTTTATGTATGTACCGATATAGACATAGGGGGCGATTTGTAAGGACATTATTTTATAAGTCTGTTATGAATTTAATATGTCGTATACCGCAACACCGTCAAAGAACATTCAAGCATCAAATACGGATCCGAATATCAAGTTCTTCATCAAAAAGACTCCGCAAAGTTTACTTTGGTAAGGTTATGTTTTTAATACCTTAACTTTACACTTAGAGCTTTTGGGATATTTTTACAACATATTTTCTAAGTGTTAGAGCGGACTTTTTCTTCAAAATTTGAGAATGAGTATTTTTTCTAAGTATTGGAGCGGACATTAAAAATAATATTTATTGACGTAACAGTCATTCAAACGACTTTGCTCTGTCATTCGAACGACATTGCATTATCGCACGATGTCGCGTGAATGACACGCGTAAGTCATTCGCGCAAGATCTCTTTCTGGTTCGAACGAGTTCATATATCGAGGCGTCATGATTTTGTATAAATACTTGTTAAATGGTTTCATTTTCATTTAGAAGTCCCAGCGTTTTGAAAGACAGAAAACTGCGAAACTATAAAATCCTTTTGGCTTCTTCGTTTACGGTTTAATCCCCTTCTATTTTCAATTCACAAAAACCCCATATGCTTTGGTGAATTGTTTTGGTGTTCAAGAACACTGCTTTTGTTTTGTTCATCCTTTGTGTGGAGATCTATACAACCGAGAGCTACGTGCTATTGTGGAGGGAGTTTCTATGGAGTTTTTTGAGCTGCGGTCCTTGTGGTATAGCTGTGCGTGAACCACTATAGATTTCTAGCCGTTTCTTTGAAGGTTTGATGAAGACACCCTTCGTTACACTTGTGGGCGATTATCAGGTTGTATGTAAGTCAATGGTTTTGTAAACTTTTCGAATTTCTAGAAATAAAAGGTTTTGCCCTTAGGGGATTTTTCCTCAATTTTTATAACGCGTGTTATATCTTATTTGTATTGACACGTAGTTGAATGTTTCAGGGATGAACTAAAATTGGTTTAAAATTGGAAGTTTGTGAAAACCACCCTTTGGGATTATTTTCCCTTTACAAAACCAATCTTAAAGGACGCCACAGAGCCTTGCTCCGAGCACTCCTCCACCTTGTTGAATAGCTCCCAATATCTCTTCACGTCGTTCTTGAGGCTCTCCTGGGGCATTTTCTTTACTGTCAACAAAGAATCCATCCTCTTCGTGTGGGAGATGCTGGTAATGAAGCGAGCTGTGAAGAGCTCTGCTAGGGACTCGAAGCTCATAATGGATCGATGAGGTAGTCTCTCGAACCACTTTTGAGCCACATCATATAAGCTCATCGGAAAGATCCTACACATTAATGCGTCCCTGTGATTCCAACAGTTCCTAACATGCCTATACTTCCTAACATGGTCGATAGGGTCGGTCTTTCAATCGTAGATCATAAACCTAGGCATTGCGAACTTCTTGGGGGCTTCTTCTTCTTCTTCTTCTTCTATCTACCTTGAGAAAGGGGATTTCATCTGGGTCCTTAGAGCTCGCCTGGCCAGCTCTTTAGTCGACCCGGCACACCAATGCACTAGGTGTTGGTCCATTTCTCTTCGGACCAAATTTCGAATGCCTTCGTTCGCTCGGCCTGGGCTCCTATAATGGCGAGCTGATTGATGTTGCTTAGATAAGTCATCATCTGACCTATGTCCCTCGATTTTTGGAGGTCCATGTCTTGGACTCCTTCCTGGGCTACGAGACTTGCTCGCCTGAGGCCTAGAAGTGCGATAATGACGTTGCCTCGTGCTGGGATGGAGTTATCTCTCCATCTTTTTTAGTTTTCTCTTCAGGCGAGCGTTCCCAGCTTCCTGCTTACAAGTAGCTTCCTCTTGCTCTTGGAGTCTGGCCTCGTAGGCATCGATCAGCCTGGAAACTTACGTCGACCTAGCTAGTCCCTGGCTTTCTTCCGAGGCCTATCATTCTGGGCAACGCCTTGGGTTTGAACGTCGAACTTAGGATCTAACCCTTCGAGGAATGGGTTGGTCTTGAATATCCCCTGCTTAAAGGGCGTTATCGCTGTGACCAGACATTTTGGGTTCTTGATGGTGAAGGCTTTCTTCAAAGAAAAAACAATCGCTATTCACAGACGGCGCCAATTGTGGTGACAATAAATCTCAACACAAAAATAATAAGCAAATGGGATCATGAGAATAAATAAAGAACACAAAATAACAATAATCACACATGACACAAGATATACGTGGTTCGATAAAATGTATTACGTCCACGGTGGTGCTCTATGTTTCTTATTTCTCTTTACTCCGGGGGAGTGTTTACAATTACGTGCCCTTTGCCCCGGGCTGAGGGTTTAATATATACATGTAATTTCTCGAAGAGTGGAGGTATTGGACTCCTCCACGTTAACCTATGATCCCTAGAATATCTCTTGAGAGATTTTAGGGTTTGAATGGGTCATAACTGAATTAGTTATGCACGAGGCCTTTAGACTTCGGACCGAACTTAATTGGGCTACTCATCTGGGCCATAATAGTTAATCGAGGTACCAACATGTATAGTGAGGGATTTGTTGATTGTGGTAACTTTTTAATAAAAAAAAACTAAACTATTGTGTGTATGTGTGTGTGTGTGTCTATACTGAGAGAGAAGAAAAGCAGACACCATGGAGTCTTGAACAAATGGGGATTGTTGGTTGTGATTGCTTTTGAGTTTATCCTTGCATGAGTTTAATTGATATATATTTGATATACTTGTCATGACACTCTGTATTTAGTTGTGTTTATTCTTTTCCTTGTGTATTTTGGACAAATAAAAAGGGGAGAAAGAATTATGAATTATGGGGGACTGAGAATTTGAATTATGGGGTAGATTGGAGAATTGATTTACTTAATTTGATTTATGTTTATCTCATTTCAAATTCGATACTTCACAAAGGTATTTGATTTTTTTATTGTGTGTAGGACTTGATGATCATTTGTAAAGCACATTAAAGAAGCGCAAGGATAACAAAGAGATTTCGAGATTTCAAGGGTGAAGATTTTGAAGAGAATTTGAAGACTTGCATATTTAGTATCTTTACGGTTTTGGGGTTGCATGTGAGGGTATTATATTTGTATAGGATTTTTGTATTGATAATTTAGATTATTTTTATTTTGTATCGGCATAGACGTAGGGGGATATTTGAAAGGACATATTTTCAATAGTCCCGAGGTTACATTGTGTATGTCGTGTACCGCTACAACTGTCAAAGCAAGTTCACGATCATTTGTTCAAGACGACGGATCCGAATATCAAGTTTCTTTAACAACGGACATCTAGAAGATTGATTTTGGTAAGGAATGTGTTTAAGCTTCGTAAATGCTTTACTTTAGTATTGGGATATTTTTCAAAATTTTTTTTAATTAAAATGGGGCAATTTTTCTTTGTAAGATCTGTAGGCGAGCTTTTTTTTAAAAAAAAATGCTCATGTCGTTCAAACGAAATAGGCATGTCATTCAAACTCCCAAAACATCTAGTTTTTGATTCACCAAAACATCCCAATTTTTTTGTGAATAATTAGTGGAACCTAAATACTTCTGTGAAAGGTTATCTTTATAGAGTGCCATTTTTACTGCTGGATTGGTAGTTCTCGTGGAAGATGATTGCAGATGACTACAGTCATTGGGGATACTCGAGGCTATTCATTGTTGAAGGAAGAGTTGTGGTTCTTGAGGTTCTTGCGGTAATCTTTGCTAATTTCAGGTTGCGGTCTATGTAGGTTTTCTGCAGAAAATTCATTGCAGATTTCTTTATGTAATTATAAGTTGAGATTTGCATTATATAGTGCAATAAAAGTTTTTACCCAAACGGGAATTTTTCCTAAAATTGTGCCTTTCCCAGCATGCTTTATTTACCTAATGATTTCACTACCAAGTTAGGACCTTAAAATGGGGGAGTGATGGATATCTAGTATGGTTTGAATATCAAGATACCCTACCTTATAGTCGTTCACGGTACCCACCCATCTCAAGGCTTATTTTATATTGCACTAGCTTAACAACAAGCCTAACCAAACCTCTATATGTTACAACACTACCTCGATCGTAAGATCAACTATAACAACGAAAAATAACCGTATATAAAGAAAATGAGCCTAAAATCGTAGCTCTAACATATCTATCTAATTGGAAAGCTGACACCCGAAGCTTCCATTCATTAACATCAGGACATCAAATCTCCCTCAAAAGGAAACTACACTAACGCTTGACTATTACCATCAGTACTCTCTCTTATCTTAGGTGTACTAACTCTTGTTGCACCTACATAATTGGGTTATCGTGTGCATCCTACGACGTTCAATCCAACCTATAACTGCTCCAAAGCATATTCTTCAGCTTTATATACTACGCCCCTTCTATTTAAGACGATACATAAAACCATCTTACCAATGTGCGTATACACCCTATAATCCGTTCCTATCTGCACAACCATTATAAACGTCCCATACGTAACACTTTCTCAAAAAATGGGCCTCATTTTCCTCAGCCTTGTACTAACACCTGGATATTCCTAACTCAAATAATTTGAAATTCCATTCTTTATATACCAGCGCCACTTGCTCGACTGTCCTTGTCTCTAAATAGTCATAAGATCAGTGTGTTTTCCTACACACGTAAAATGAGAATTGTCCTAACTATATCCCTAGTGCTCAATAACTCTCTCTACTTCCGACATTTTCTTGATTTCATATGTGGGACGTCTCGTAAAGAAAAATCCAAACAAGGAACCCTCCCGTTACACTAGTTCCTCACATCGTCGGTCATCAAGATATAACGGCCTAAGGCACACCATCGGGACATTCTAAATCCTATCTCGTTAACCTACTAACGTACTTCAACCACTATATCCTTCCATCTTGGAGAGATGGAAAGTCCAACTAATGGGTGTGCCTACTCTCCGCAAAAGTGTTACGAATATCATACCCAAAACGTATTTCCTCTGAATTCTTCTTCTATTCAAGGCATGGCTTTAAGCCTCAACCCGACTTCCTTTACCTTGCCTCACCCACATACTTGCGGTGAGAGAAACATTTTCAGTGTTTTTCCATTAGCCTTTAATCTTCACATGACCCTTAGCTAATCTATCATCAAAACCAACATCCTAGTATACAACATCTCTCCACTCCCAACGTCGTCAAGGTTCATGCGTGGAGTGTCTCGCAAAGAAAAATCCAAACAAGGAACCCCTATGATACACTACCACTTAACATTGTCGGTCATGGAGGTATGTCAGCATAAAACATATAAAATAATTAATCATGCATACCTTAGATCATATCTATAAGGTCCCCATGCACTAACGTCATGGTAGTGAAACATCTACTCACCGAAGTTCCATCTAAATGTATAATAAAGACAAGCTCAACCTATATCCAGGTGAGATATCGTAATAACAACCCATTCCACCCTGGAACTGCGGATATGATAGTCTTGCAATCATTAGCCTTATATCGCTCCGATTATCCACAAATACCTATTATACTCAGAATAGTACTATACTCGTATAAAACATACAAAACGAGCAGTGAAAACCAAATATAATCTCAAAATACCAACACCCATTTTTTTCACAGTGAATGAAGGAAAATAAAACCCCGCTACTGCAAAAAAACATATAGACATACACTATATAATGTTACCGATACTAACAGTAAACTCGAATCACACGCACGAATCTAGGGCTAATAAAATAATGTGACTCAATCTAGACACACAAAGTATACCTCCTTCATCCGAGGTGAAACTCATAATAATAACTTTACCAATCTCCCTAACTGCTCTAATTGGTTCACGGACATAGTACACTTGTCTTAACTGAACCAAAACTACTTAAATCAATGCCCCATCTCGTCACCCTATTCTTGTCCTTAAACTCAGGTCGGGTAAGATCAAAGCGTGTGGTTCTACGTTCCACATCACCATATTTCCCCATCTCTAGCCTCCCTGACCACGTTAAGGTTATTAGTATCTTGGACTCTATAGCCTTGATCCTGACAATCACCTGTGGGGTCGCACGAACACAAATTCTATATAAGTGTTAGCAACACTTATAAGTGACCCTATCAGTCCTCTGAAGGACTCTCTCTTCATTGTACCCACCTTAATTTGGCACAAGGTTCACTTATCCATATAAATCTTTATTCAATGTTGGCCTCTGACCAATCCTTATGTGTATAATTTAGAAACTACACTCTCCCCATGTTTGGTAAATTAAAGAAATTCGCGATTAAAATCATCCGTAAGATTCCTCTATGAGATAAACATCCTGCTCCCTCAAGTATGGTGACCATCGTTCCCACCATTTCAACATTTCTCCAACGGGTGAAAAAATTTCCTCAAATTTTCACATCTGGTCCTTTCTATACCCTCTCTAAGCCAAAGCTTTTGAGCCCTATACTTCCACTGAATAAATCTACACTGCATCTGCATGACTTAACTTTAACGTATGGTCCTTATCAAAGATCCTTTCAACCTTTTTCCCAATATAACTTCACTGGGTATAATTCAAGTTTAGCATCACTCTTTACTATAGAGGTACGTGGATAGTTATAACTACTATACCTTAGTATTCATTGCAGCAATCCTTGACAATTCCACAAGGGGAGTGACATCTAATGTGGTCCTCGTCCTCGACTTCAACTAACAGCTCCAACTCAACCACGCCTCCTACTTCCCTTATAACGGACTTCCCTGGTCGCCCTTCATCGATCCACACCTGAATCTCAACTGAGCGCACAAAAGATTTACTATAATCTTACATAATGGAAGTAGAACGAAATCTCATAAAAGGAATCAACAATCCTAATCATAAGGCTCTATATCAAATCGAAAGTAATGTTGAAAATGTAGTACTTTCACACAAATTCCTAAAGACACTAGAACCTGATGCTCTAATACCATCTATGACACCCTGCCTAATAAAATACTGGGTGATCAATCCTATACCAAATTAAAATAGGAGTCTCATATGGTTCATTCTTAGCATCAATGTCGAAAACCAATTTAATTACTAATAACTTATTAGGCCAGCGTCAACATTTTATATTAACTAATATTTTGAACCAAACCAACTAAATAAAACATTCACGCATTTATATATATGAAACTGAAATGATATAAAGTAACCGAACACTCGGTTTAACATAATACAACCAAATCGAATGCCGCGCTAAAAAGGAGATAAAAGAATAAATGAATACAGTTGGGCTATCGGCCCGAATGTTTCTACAATACCTCCTATCTAGATCTCAAGGATAGAAGCATCTACAATAAACATGTTGGCATTCACAGCTATTTCAATAAACGTCTGACTCGAAAGAATCATCATCCAGGCGTCCCTGTGCCTGGATGCCTAATATAAATAGATATATAGCAAGAGAGAGGAAAATAGAGAAACGGGTCAGAGCCTGAGTTTTTGAAAATTATTTAGCAACTACATAAATGCCATATTATAAAATATGAAATCTCTCGTATTTAAATTGGTATCGCACTCTCATGAGATACACCTCACCCCTCTTCTAATAGTGCACACCAATTGCAGACCTTTTAAACAACCTAGTTAATCTAACCCGCCTAACTAATCTGTTTCACCCATCTTCTAAAAGTCCTCATAAACCCGAGTACTAAGGAATAAACTTCTCCCCATTCCCAACATTACACTACGTTTCGTGCCTGGGGTGTCTTGCGAAGCAAAATCCAAATAAGGAACCCCCCGATACACTACTACCTGACAATGTTGATCATTGAGATCCATTAGGCCCTCAGCTATATATATATATATATATATATATATATATATATATATATATATATATATATATATATATATATATATTTCTCACTAGAACCTAAGATTCATATTCATATAAATTCGAATATAAATCTACCGAAAGGGGAATAACACCTTATTAATTCTTTTCACTTTACATAAGTTGACTTTATATGATATCTCATATTCATATACAAGAAATATATTATACGCAACAATTATAATTATACCTATTACAATCAAAAGTATAATAACCATACCATCGAGCTATAACTCGAGGATGCAGTCTTATAGTGTCTATCCACATTCGATTTTACTCAATCAACCATTGTACCAAGCCAGACTCACTCATGGTCATGGTAAAAATACACAACGGTGGAGGAGGTCATATTCCCTCTTGAAAGTGGAATAAAACTATCGCCCTCATATGCAGGACAATATGACCTGGGGATATACTCTCCCTGCTCCTAAGCAAGGGGATTCACCCACCTCCCTAGATAACACTAGAGAAAATATATAATCTAGATGTCCATCCCTATGCCCAGGGAAGCCTGTGGAACCAGCCTCTAAGATATAAATATACCAATCACATACATATATATTTATTTCCATATCATATCATATAATAACTCCCGTATATAATATATATATCAGTTCTCAATATATATGGCTATAAATTCCAAACTCTTATAGCGATAGCCAATAACCCTGAATGTTCCCATTCGAAATAGCATATAAGTATTCTCTTACTTAGTATATAACTCGCACCTTAATTACTTTTAAGTATTTATTTATAATCCCGAATATACCAATTCGTAATAATCAAATAAATATACTATCGACTTATTTTGGTTCCATAGGTATCGGATCACCTATAATCATAGTCGTCAAGTGACATACCGGATAGTCGCTTAATCCTCGTTAGCCCATATCCTAGATTCCATCCTAATCGTATCCTAGGATCTACTCAAATGCATTCATCCCATAATCATTATAACCACATAAATATCTCTACACACTTCCCGAAGACCTCTCTCTTGAATGTTGCTCGACCCGAACATTCTCTAGGTTCGTCCCCCGGATTGTACACTAAATGAACCCGAGGTTCCCTCATTCATCTCAAGGTTTACTCACCCTCAATACCATCATCTAGGAATCCTAATATCATAACTAGAATCCCCCATAATAATCTCCAATTGCAATTTAACTGCCCCTGAACACAAAGAAGGAAAACTACCAATTTCAATAAAGGTGAATCGATTCGCCCCCAAATGCGAATCGATTTGGGCTACCGAATCGACTCGATTTCCATCCGAATTGATTTGGAAAGTGTTATGCAAGAAGGTACTCCAAGGCGAATCAATTCGGCCTGAGACAACCTTACACGTCCCCTTATGAGAATCGATTCGGTCTAGACTTGAATCGATTTTCCCTATTCAGAGGGCACTGTTTGGACGATTTCATCTTCTCCAAAATACCCAAATATCAACCCATTCTCCATTTTTATGGTTTCTAACCTCAACCAACATTAATATAATCATCCAAACACTGATTTCTAACTAACACATCAATTAATTTATGGTATTAAACTATCTCTCTTATATTAAAACCCTTAAAACCCTAGTTTATCATTTTCTCCCATTTCTACACACCATTAACGTAGATTTAAAACTAGAAATCATTAAGGGTTTATAATACATCAAATTGTAATTTCATACTCAAATTTTCCAAATTTATTTTAAGGGTCCTAACCCAAAAATCATATAGTTTACCAACTATAATATGAGATACACACACAAATGAATAAAGCAAGTAAACACTTGCCTCGGGGATAAAATCTGGCGACATTGAATCGAATCCCGCGGAGTTTGGTCCGGAAGTCCCTTTCTTCTTCCTCTTTTCCCTTCTTCCTTTCTCTTTCTCTTCTTTCTCTCATTTCTTTCTTTCTCTCCCTATCTCTCGTGGCTTATATGAAAGAAAAGAGGTTTATCTCCTATTAAACCCAAAAATGACTCGTTTACACAATTACGAGTCCCTACTAGTCCAAAAGTCCCTGAAACCAAAACATTGCCCCCGTGTACTCTATTCTGACAATCTTGGCCATTTCAAAACCAACCGTGCACTTGAAATCTTCATCCAAGTGTGACACCCTGCCTAATTAAACCCAGGGTGATCAGTCCTAAATTAAATTAGAATAGGTTTCTCAGTTAGTTCATTCTTAGCAACACTGTCGAAACTTTTTAATTACTAATCACCTACGTGAAATTTGACTGGTGCCAAGTTTATATTTCATTAATTCAATGAATTACTCATGCATAAATAAACCATTAACAATCACGAGCTAACTGAGTCTAACCATCACATATAAATAAGAAACTGGCCGAATAAACCATCGGCTAAAATCCAACACAAATGTAAATACAGACAATAATGGATCGCAAGTATCTGAAATAAATACTAAATAAAACCGCTAGCAACATGCTCGGATATCTGATATAAAATCCCTACACTAGGAATAGAAGGAATAGAGGTGCCTATCCAAATCCTGCAACATCCACATATGCTGCAGTAGCGAATCCTTGGAATGAATCAAGCCTCACGTCCCTATGGATGGACACCTAAAAGGTTTTGAAAATATTTTATAGCAAGGGTTAAAACCCAAAACATTTTGAAAATATTTAGCAAATGATTAACTTTCAGTAATAAATATGCATGAATGAGCTTCATATATTAGTTAGTGTCGCACTCCCTTCAGGATAGACTCACCCCTCAACTAATGTGCACACCTAACGTCTTCTTCATATCCCACCTAGTCCTCTACCCCGAAACTAGATACTTGATATAACTCTTGTCAAGTGCCCTACTCAATCCCGAGTATTTTAAAATCATGATTTATAAGTTATTTATCACCTTAACTTAGTTAATCATCTTCCTTGAAAGACATATAACATTCACTAGTTATATAATTAATACACTTTTCTCCATATATTTAAATTTCCCGTATATAATTATTCACCCCGTTATGTACGTACAATTATCTTACAACAATCACACATGTTGAATGTGAATATAACCCATATATAATTAATACAATTCACTTCATGTATTTAATGACCCGTATATAATTATTTATCTCATTATATACGTATAACCATATTACAACATTCACACATATGTTGAATATAAATATAACCCATCCTCTCGAGTAATAACTCACCGGATGTATTCTCTAAAGTGCTATCACACTAGGTGTACTCGCATAACCTAGTTACCCCAAGTCAGAATTGCTCACTAACTTGTCCAAAAACATAAACTTAATGGAGGCGGTCATATTCCTTCCCTGAAAGTGAGATAAGCCCCTCATCCATATAACGGACGCTATGATCCGGGGATATACTCTCCCTACTCCTCAAGCTAGGGGATTCACCCACTACGCGCAACCTCCCTTGATAGCACTAGAGTATATGTATTAATAATATCTAACCACTGATATTTATAAGCACACATCATATATATACTATCACACATCGTATATATAAATATAAAATATCTCGTCTTTACCGTGTACTAAGTCCGTAACACAAGCCTATACATAATATCTTGAGTTTATGGTCCAACTCTGATTATTAATTAACTTACACATTAATTAATTAAATTATATTTGGTGACACCCAACTAATATACTTGGGCTCGCTCTTGTGGCCCGAAATTAATATACTACCCGAGTCTAATCCCCGACTCCGAATTAATTAGTTTTCACCCATAATTAATTTAAGTAGTGTCTCCCTACTACCATATCTGAACTTATTCGCCCAGTTCGTTATTTTATTCTTTCAGAATTTATTTCTCAAAATTCGTTCGAAATGTGTCGCCCTTAATTCCCCCACCACTACCAATTATATCCCTTTACAATTGTTAAGAATTTAATCTCATAATTTATTTTTCTCTCTTTATTATGCTAGGGGAAATTTGCAACTATAATTTTTACCCATATAAATCCCTAAGCCAAACTGCCAAAAAACCTGAAGGGTTGATCGATCGACCCCAACCGTCGATCGATTGATCGAACAAGTGATCGTCTTCTCCGCCTTGTTGTTTCCTCCATTAACGAAATTCTCCAATTCCTAAACTTTCCCTTGGTCTAACCCAAGCACAATCAACATCATAACTATATAGAAACATGATCAGGGCCTCTCATAGAACCTCAAACATAAATTAAATCTCATAAATCTCTACTTTTCTGATTTGTGGAAATTCCCAGGTTTTTTTTACTCGTTAGGTTCCAATTTCATCTAATTACCCCAAATTCATCCATAATTGCTACTGGGTTTTTCTCATGTAAATAAAATACCATCACAGAACCCTGTCACATAATTAATTCCCACATTGAATCTTATTTCAGTGTTCCTTTTTCAAAAACCCCGTTTTGTACCCATTTGTACCCAAAATGAATTTTTGATTTCCACATCACAAAAATATGAATTGAATAACATCAGTTAATATCATAGCAAGATAACCACTTGCCTTATGGTTTCGTAGGGTCTGATCCAAGTGTGTTATTCGCAAGGTTGATGATGAACTTCCAATAGGTTCCCTGCCTTGTCTCCAAAAGACTCCAATTTGGCTCTAACTGCTCCCTCTCACTTTCTCCCAAAATTCTTAGATTTAGATTTATGTTTTTCTGTCGTTCCCCACTCTTGGATTTAGGTCTTAAAACCCAAATCCCGTTTTTAGCCTAATGGGCCTAGTCCAAGTGACCCAAATAGCCCCGTGTGAGCCCGATTATGCCTAAAAACATCCCGTGACCCGTTTACTACCCCCGAGTACACTTTTCCAACTATCTCGGCCCATCCGGACTCAATCGTGCGCTCAAAATTGACATCCTAATTAATTGATACAAATCCTTATCTCACACCCAAATTAGTCTATACCGACTCCCGGTTGAGATAAAAAATGCCACATCACTGATACACGTTATTACATAAATAAATTATTACTATTCACTTAGTAATTAAATTTCCCTAAATATTAACCATTCACTCTTCAATTAATATTTAAATAAATATTACCATAATTAATTCAATTAAATTACGACACAGAAGTAATTTAAATTTTCCCGAAATAATTAAATATTACATGCACAGAAATACGGGGTGTTACACCGAGTCACTTAACTAAAATTCACTAGTTGTACCTGACACTTCTCAGTACGCGTTTTCTACAACGTAAAATAATTCTCGTTGATTTACAAAGTTGCGACATGACATAAAAACATTTCGACTCATTTACTCAATCCCCTAAGTAAATGTAACACGCATCAGTAAGCATCTAACGCTTATTAATCCAGAGTTTACTATTCACTGAAATTCCTCAAATTACTAAATTACGCCAACTTATATAATTTAAATATCCATAAAAATACGGGGCATTACAGTGCCCTTGTGAGTGAATTGGAGGATATCCCATGCTTCCTTAGATTTGGTACACATCATGATATAACAAAATTATTCGAGTTTGACTATGCCAAAAATTTCACTTAAGCCTCGGGAGTTAAAGTTAATCCATCTAAAATCATCTTCGGTCCATGTAGTGACAAGTTTGAGACCAATGACATCATCATTAGTCATAGTGGATGTAATACACCCTCTTCCAATAGCATTCCAAACTCGCTTGTCATTCAATTTTAGAACCGACCTCATTCGAGCTTTCTAATAGGCATAATTAGACCCGTCAATCGTTAGTGGCCTATTTTATGAGTTATCCATATAACCACTAGTTTTATTTACGTAAAATATAGAAACAAGCTCTGACACCAATTTAAAAATGCGAAAGAGGAGCCTAGTTATGTGTATAAATCGCATAGTAGGTCACACATACACAAAGCCAAATTTTATTTAGTCCAAAGTTTATCTTGATTAAATTAGGTGAACATGAAAGATATTTGAATCTAAATGAAGCCAAGAAAATCAACAACAAACCAAAAAATATAGGACATGAGGAAAAATATCTTTCGCACAAAACCTATACTTAGTAATGTTTCCAACTAGGTATTACAGGCAGATATTCACAGACTTACAAAACTTAGAGCTCCATTAAGCGACGCAATAATGTCTTCACTCCTTGTTGTCTGCAAAAAACAATGCAAATCCAGTACTGCCCATAGCAACTTTCACTTGCCTCAATATCCATCAATCAGCCTGAGGAATCAATATTCCTATCTTCAGCATTGAAGAGTTAACTCCACAAGGTTATAAATAAGTATTACGTTCTTCGTGGTCTGGAAAAGTGATCTCAAATCATCCAAATCATCCAAGGGACTTGGATTGAAAAAAATAAAAGACTTTGGTCACTAAAATATATCTAAAAGGCTTAGATTAAAATGCATCCCTGCATTTCTAAATGTAGGGAGAAGAACCTTCAAGAGATAGCATTTGAAATCTGGAAAATTTAATTTTTTGCCTACTCATTCGAACGAAGGTACATCTTGTTCAAACAACGTACTCTTTCTCGTTTGAATATACTTTAAATGATAGATCTCATGAGATTCCAGAGTGTGCTAAAAATGAGACAATTGATCTCTTTCGAACGAAGTTAAAGTTATCCTAATTAGGTACATGAACTCATTTGAACGACATCCAAATGTCGTTATAACGCCTTAACAAAAAAATTAAAAACATTTTAGAAAATATTTTTAAGTTTTCAAACTCTTTAAAAATGCCACTAAAAGAAAAGACTTCACAAAAACAACCTTATAAACCATCTCTGATAAATGTAGTGATGATCGGCTTCAATTGTTGCATTCGGTCACTGACTCTTCTTCACTTGAAACCTTGCAAAATTTTATGATAGATCATTGTAGCGTAAAAAGATAAGCCAAACTAAAATACATTATGTGAAAATATGAATCTTTCTCTTATAGTGTTGTATTTCTCTCCTATTTCAGACATCATTCGTGAAAAGACACATGCGAGGAATACAGTTCAACCCCTAGTGGCCCCGATGAGATTTTCCATGCTATATCATCACCACTTCCATGTATATCTTGTATGCAGGACCTGAGAGCCTCCATTCTTGTCCTGGACCCTGCTTTCTATGCGTCTAGTATTAGGTTTACATGATATGGTTTTGCACTTCATAAGGGTTATATGTCTTGTCCTATTTTAGCTGAGAGAGATGTTGGCTTAGAATATATAGATAGATGCAAGGATGGTCCATTTGTATTGCCTTGATTGAGATAAGTCGTGATATGCATTTGCTTAGGCCATATTCATCGGTCAAGGCTACTCATGTTTATGAGTTTTATATAAACATCATTGTGACATCTACGTCTCCAGTATTTATAGATACATATATTAGAATTATTGAGGTCGTCTTAATTGGTGAGGTTTTATGATCTCATTTAGGTGTTGAGGCTCATGTGCAAAATCTGAGCTATGTTAAATTTAGAGAGGGTGGGATTGATCATGATGACGTTACCTCCTTTCTTGTCAATTATAGGAAGACATTGGTTGGAAATGGCTTCCAATAAGCCGCTATGTTAAAGCTTAACCTTTTACTTATCTATAACTTTATGCCCCACTCTTGCTCTCAGTATTTCTTATATACGATAGGGAGATTAATGTATGCTCTTCCTCATAGATATAATATAACTTACCCCAATCTTATCTTAGAGGTGATCCATCGAGGTTGCATGGATGTCTCACAGGAGTCCTTACCATATGGTTAGATGATTATCGGATACTTATATCACTTAGGTTTTCGATAATTATTACGGATGATGAAATTACAACTCTTAATTCTATTTCTAGAATGAGTTCATCTCATTCCACCATCCAGACTTCTCTTTGACTACCTCATCAACCTATTAATACTGATGCACCTCCTGCACCAGAATCTGAACGAGCAGTAACACCCATACCACATTCTCATTAGGGCACTAAAGAGTTTATAGAGGCTTAATTTTTCCACATGCATGGTCAGATTACTCACATGAGAGCCCAAATGACTCAGATATTACCTGGTCATTGGTTTAATGTGAAGGATAGAGAGAAGCCTAGATTAAGGTCCAATGTTACTCTCATATTTAATTATATTAGGAGGACCAACCTTATCCTAGATATTCTATCTTTTACATCTGCACCACCACCTACACATGTTCTTATTCCCGACACAAATAATGAGGATAATTATGATGAATATATGGAAGAGGATGATTGGAATGATGATTATATTAACAAAGAGGATTAGATATTTTCTATTTATCTCTATTTGGGTTCTTTTGTTAAGAGTTTGTTGTACCGTCTATGGTACTTGGACATTTTTTATCTGTATTAGATATTTATACCTCTTAGTCCTTTGTCTGTCCTTCAGTACTTTTGGTTTGTTATGGTACATTTTTTACGATGATTATGGATTTCTTATATTTTTATCCGTATCTTTATGCTTATATTAATTGGTGAGGATATTTCATTAAAGGAGGGAAAAGAAGTGCGGGGTTGCCTTGTGAATCTTTGGAAAGGGGAGAATTTCAAAATTCCCTCTCTGTAACCTATTATATCCATCCTTAGAAGTTGGGAGAGAAAATCTATACGCTTAGTTTCATTAGTTTTTACTACAAACTGCGCATCTTTTTTTTTGCATTCGGAAGGATCAGTCCTACACTCTGATTTCAATTAAGGGAATACCCTCCACACTTTGGCAGTCCAATCAAGGACACTTCTCCATCTTACTATATTTCCATGCTTCGCATGATCTCATTCTAGTTATATTGCTTTATATCACATATCATGCTTCACATGCTTATTTCTTGATATATTCTATCTACTAGTTCCTGATTTGAGATTCATAGTGTATGTTACATTTGTTTGTTGCTCATATTCATGATAATTTATATTTGAGTATAACTTATTTATATATTTGGTATTTCATATGGTTATCGAGATTTTTCTTCACTAGTTCTTCAATTCAGTGTGATTATTACTTTCTTTCCGTGTCAAAAGGGGGAGAAGAATCTAAGATAGGGGCGACTACCATATTTCTTCCTTTATGGGGAGAAACATATAAACTAAGAGGAGATTCCCATATTTCTTTCTTTTGTGGGAGAAACTTTATTTTATGGGTTTATGGGAGAGAAACATTATTTTTATGATATGTTTCATATTGGGGGGAGCACACACCTATTGTATTTGGTGATATTAGACCATATAACCACTTTTAACATGATTTATATCATCTCATTGATATTTAGAAGGATTCCTCAATTAGGGGGAGTTACTTTGTGTGCATTTTATTGCCTATGTTATTTTGGATAGGTAATTGATTCAGAACCCTATTGTAAGTATATTCATGTTGTCTCTTGATAAACTTCTTCTAAATATAGTACTCATATGACCCTCTACAGTTCTAAGCAGTGTACTAGAACCATTTAAGTTAAAAATAATCGAATAAAGCAACCATTAGTTCAAACCTCATCCCAAGTACTTATATTTAACCCTAGTACAAGTTCTTAGATAACCATCTAGTACCTATTCAAGAGAAATACCTATTTACTTTTTATGCTATCTTCTGGATAAATATAGGAAACCCTTAGTCCTTTATAATAAGGTAAGAAATCCTACGGTGAATTCAGGTCACAAAAGAGTCGAATACATCTTCACCCAAAAGAACATGAACTTAATACTGAGACGTTGAATAGAATTTTGAGAATTATAGATTCAAGTTAGATAAACCATCTTGGAAAAGTAAAAGTTGTAGACAAAACCCTAAGCCCTAACCCGATCGAAAGATTTAACAACCTGATTCCTAGAATATTGCTTCTACCATAGATAAATATGATGTTCAACCAACCCCTAGCCAAATAGTATTGCTTACCCGAACCTGAGAAGGAAAATCTGAGAACAACTGCTCCCAGATCCCCTTGTGATGAAACAATCAACCAAAAGTAAGACTTAAGAGTTATCATATGATAAGAAAACAAGTATACAAATTAGAGATAGAGTATATGTATCTGATGAATCGTCACTACAAAACATTAGAAGAAGCCCATCGTTCTAAATTCATGATAAATCCGAAAAGTTTGGAAATATATTGTATACTGAAGAAACAGTATTGATGGCTCAATCCGAAAAGCAATGTTAAGAACCTTGTGAAGACATATATTACTTATCATCAAGTAAAAATGGAACATCTGTGTTCTCGTGGACTTCCCCAACCTCTTTCGATCCCAAAATGTAACTATATCCCCGTCACATTAAAATTTATTAGTGGAGAACCGCGTATAAAGGATATAGTATTGTAAGGATAATAGTAGACCGACTAACCAAATTGCCCATTCTCTCCCCATGGATACTATTAAAAAAAGGCTCAATACTAGGATTCGTAGTCAGGTTATCAACATGAACACCCCAGTGGATGTACATAAAAGCTTATATTACACCAAATATTGGAATAAGGTCATACTATTAGATTTTACAAGCCACTCCAAGTGAATGCATTAGATTAAATATCGTTATGACCTAATGTTATCCTACCTTGAATACATAGATAATTTGCTAGTAAGATTCCAAGAATTATTACCTACACCTTCATCAACATTAGTATTTGGATTCAATATACTCCCAACGGTAAAATCACCATGTTAAACAATATCGACGATAATAATATCCTTCACCTAACCTCACCTATCTATCCAGATATGCCTAGAGTATCATCAATTTACTCTAAGGATTCTTTACCTTTGTTGGTCTATGTAGATTCCATGAGATGAATTCAACAATAATATACACCATACCTATTGTGATCCTTAGTAAATCCATGAAAACTTAGAAACCAATTAAACCAATAAGCCTGTTTGAATAACGTAATACTATCAGAGGTTACGTTTTATCCCAAAATATTGGCCTTATAAATGTGAAACCCTATGTATGTATTATTGTAATATTTGGATTGTTAAGTAAACCTTGCATCAAAATACCAGATATAGATTCTCTCAGTGTTCTAAAATTCTAAAGAAACCTCTTTATGAAGTTATTAACTATAATAAACTATCAATGTATATTTCCTGATTAAACTGATATGTGACTTCACAAACATAGTAAAGCTATCTAGTAGTTCCTTTAATTGATCATTATCTATGGAAATTCCAATAGGAGAAATAAGTACGATACCACAAAAATGGGAATTAAAATTCATAAAATAAACTTGGAAATTTTAAATAGAAAAGTGTTTTCTCTGTACGAAAATCCTAAGTATTTTTGGAAACCGTGAATTACAATTTAGTTACCGTAACCATCGTGTTAATTAAATCAAAGAATAAAACCTTTAATAATTCAAGTATAAACTATCAACTTACATGTCTCAAATGAAGGTATACTCCTACTTACCTATTGCAAAAATGAATGTGAAACACCATTATTACCATAATAATATCTGGCCAATGGTGTCCACTTACCAATACCACCTTTTTCATAATATGAATTATTAGTATGTGAAACGAGTTTCATACAACTAGACTATACGTAAACCTCATTACCCGAGTTTCTGTTACGATATACGCGATACATGCAAAGCTTGTAAAAAGGTTGATTAATTAGATGAAACCCTATTTGTTTCCAATCTTGGTTACGTAAGTATTAGTTATATGGTAGTGTTCCATAACTATCAAAATGCCAAAAGAACGACATGAGTAAAATCGTCAAAGTTACATGATAAGCTTACAACCTCAACCTAATGAGTTATCATTTTTACGATATATCTTAGACAATGTAAGTACCACGAGAATTTGAAACTTTACAAATGTAGGAAGTTTGAGGACAAATTTTCGTTTAGGTAGGTAGATTGTAACAACCCAAGTTTTATTTTATCATTAAAACAATTTTAATTGAACTATTTTTTCGTCAAACATGACATTTTTTATTTTCGTCAACAAATAAATAATAGTTTTTAATTATGAGAACACAATTGTATAAAAATATATACGTATAGAATATCATGTATATTTAATAATTTTTTTATCAAATTATATTAAAATAAAAAAAATCAAATTATATGTAAATAAAAAAAATAGGTGTTGAAAACTTAAAGGACATAAGGTTAAATTTCAAATTTTAAAGTTAAAGGTATAAAAGTGTAAAATCCTCAAAATAACTTTAAGGGATAAAAGTTGAAAAAAATTATATCCCAAAATATCTTCATCCCTTTTGTCCTATTACGGTTTAAAGAGAAAAAAAAGAGAAATATATAAAATGCCCCTAAATCGCCTCACTCCGTGTTGTCCAATTCGGTTATAAAAAAGGAAAAAAAATACACAAATGCTTAAGCCGAACCTCCTATGCTCCCTTGTTAAAAATACACACATGGGTTAACCTTCATCACTTACATAATACATACACTCAAACAGGAAAAAAAACATGCTCCCACATGAACAGGTAATATTTCCTCCTTTTTTCTGTATTATAACCATATATATACAGAAAGTTTCCTGTAAAGACTCCTTATGGTGCACAACTCGATATATACTATTTTTATAAAATAGTAAAAACATTAATTTTTTTATAAAACTTCATGGATATGATCTCCACGGTAAGAAGATCATCTCCAATTTTTTTCATCAAAAAATTCAATAAAAAAAACAGTTGAGATGATGTGATATGTCAAAAAATGGTATAAATACGCATTTTCGATCGTTGAAGTTTTGGGTCTGCGCCAGCCACTTGTTTGATTGAATTTTTTTATGAAACTTATTGTATATGATATTCTCACTATCATGATCATATCCATAAATTTTCATCAAATAATTCAATCAAAAAGTGGGTGAGATGATCGTCAAAATTTCAACGGTTGAAAATGCATATTTATACCATTTTTTTTTAAATATCACCTTATCTCAATGGTTTTTTTTATTGAATTTGTTTATGAAAAAAATTAGAGATGATCTTCTCACCGTGGAGATCATATCCGCGAAGTTTGATCAAAAAATTTATTTCTTTACTATGTTAAAAAATGGTATGTACCAAGGTTTGTACTATAAGAAGTCCTTATAGGAGGGGGGCTATATATATAGTGTGTGTGTGTGTGTGTGTGTGTATCAGTTTATACATGTGTATCACGACCAAATAAATTAAACCAAGATTAAAATAATGTATTATTATTCAGAATAAAATTAGTTACGTATAAAGAAAGCAAAATAGTATTCTTTTAAAACTAAACGGTGACTATAAATATACATGTTGAAATGCCACATTTTAATCTTTGAAAATTATATCTTTTAAATCGTGATTCAAAAAAATACATGAAATATGTTATTGAAATCGTAATGTCAAATAGAATATTTTGGTATACAAATATTTTTATTTCAACACTATTTTTACAATGTAAAATTTGGGTTGTTGTGTCAATCAAGGGACCCAAATAGCCATTAAAATATTATTTTATAATATTTTCCTAAAGAAATTGTCTGACGTGTTATAATAACTAAGAAGAGATCATAACTCGGATCGTATATAAGTTATATATAAATACAAGTTCGCTATTCGAATACATACGTCAACCTAAATTAAGTACAAATCATAGTTACGTATAGACGTTTATTTTAAATTATTCGTAGTAACACATGTATTAAAATCATAGTTGAATATGCCAAAGCAACACAAGACCAGAAAAATTAAGACCATTTTAATCAAAGGTAGGTCTTTTACCTTTTTAATAGTAAACATTCGCATGCTTATTTAACTTCTATTGATATCATTTCATGATAGCCCAATTTGATTCTAAGTATGTGTAAAGATTACCACTCTTATATTACTATATCACAAATTGTTATAATTATGATCATTCAGATCAACTTAAACCTTTCTCACCTAATAATTAATATCATGAAAATTCATTGTAATGATTGATTTAGTTTACTGTGCACCTTTGTGCATTACTATTTTTTATATAAGAATCAGTAATAAATAAGGAGTAGACTACCATGTTATCCCACAAAATTTTCTACTTGGCCTATGGTCTTAGATGTTTGGGAGCCGAGATTTTTAGCTACATATGTATGAGTGCCACTTTAATTGTATACCTAGCTGGTTATTTGATTTATTAATTAATATGGCTATTCTGATGACTTACCTATTTCTATACCCCTTAATGAGCAGGTAAGTATGGGATTATCAGTTGAAAACTCCTTGGATTTCTTTATGCAACCCTTAATGTTGTTACAAGAAATCTTCGCTTATCTTTCAATCGACAAACACTGAATTCCAAATATACTCCCCCTCTTCTCTCTCCCTCTCTATTTCTCTCTCTCTCTCTCTCTCTCTCTCTCTCTCTCTCTCTCTATATATATATATATATATATATATATATATTTGTTATTGAGCAAGTAAAAATCTATTCGTCAACTTTACTTGTTAATTTTTTTCTAGTTATTTTGCACAGGTGCCTATAGGACATAATGAACGCTTCAGGAATCATTGGATACATAGAGTCAAGGAGAGATACTATTAGAAGAAAGGACGATATAGCAATAGAAAAAATATGCATAGAAACCTAATAGAATGATAAATGTTTTAAATATAGTTGTAATACAATTTAGAAAGAAATAAAATTTCTTAATTACCTCAGTAAGCATGGCTCATTTATGGTTTATCTTTATTATAAGATAAAACTCACCCATGAGAAATAAGGGTGTGACATACTTTCATCTCGTAGCCAGGAAATCTGATAAGTAGGTTCTGATCATGAACCAAACTTTAACTCATGACTGGAAGCCGCGGTACTTCTCTGTATAGGGTGCCTGGGAATTCGACACTAATGTTCCATCCAATACGACCGAGCCAAGAGTCCCCCAAAAATGGGGTAGAGTATTAATGTCAGTTAGGTTTTATCCCGACCTAAGAAAATATGGCCAGGAAAAGATAAACCACTTGCGAACATGCGATAAGAAAAATGGGCTTGACATTTAAGAACAGCTAACTGACCCATCACTTTGGGTCAAGACTGGCATCGGGGCTAACCCCCTCACAAAGCTGTGTAAGTTAGAGATTATTCTATGAATTGTAATGCCTTCTTTCATTTATGATGATGACACTAATAACTTCCTCTGATTGTAGGTCGTCTAGCCAATACCCCATAAGAAATTTAGAAGATGGTCGATATTAATCTTGCAAACATGCTAACAAAGTTGGCATTCAAAAAGCACTTTGCTCCACTAAAAAAGACGACTACTGGGGGGATGACTTAGACTGAGGACCCAAAGAAATGCAAAAACCTGTTCAAGGATTCCATCACTATCCCTCCTACCCATGGTAAGAAAAAAAAAGGTCATCTCGTCCAAAGCACATGATAACACTACCATCCCCATATCAAATGACATTATTGCTGCTACCCGATTGGCCCAACTTGCTATCACCACTGACTATCTACTTAGATATAAGATGAGGGCTAAGGATGACATATGATCGATCATGTTTGAGTCTGATAGCAGGTTCTTCAATGTTCAATACCTTCCTCAAATCTGTGATTTTGCTCTTCATAGGGAAACTCGGGTAACACTTTTATCCATTCTTCATAATTTTTATTGAATTTTTGTCTCATCCTTTTTTAATTCTTCCTTTTGTGTTTTTCAGTATGTACTCTCTCTTCACCACCTAAACCAATGGGCTCGGGAGATTTCCCC
Organism: Sambucus nigra; assembly: GCA_949130495.1. Lineage (NCBI taxonomy): Eukaryota > Viridiplantae > Streptophyta > Magnoliopsida > Dipsacales > Adoxaceae > Sambucus > Sambucus nigra. The sequence continues at coordinate 531,012,574 of OX422215.1, read as the reverse complement.
AAAAATCCAAAAGACCGAAGATACTTTCAAATATAATAAGGGGCTGCAGAAGAAGCTCAATGATGCCGAGGCAAGACACAATAATGTGATCGTTGAGTTGAGGAACTAGCAGTCGGAGGATATGCTATCTCAGAGGATGAGGTGCCGAGCTAAGATGGACGACCTCAAACTTTAGCATCAGGACGATATTAAAAAAGTTATGGGTGAGGTTGAGAAGCAGGAAGTTACGAACTTCATGTCATCAGAGGAGTTTATAGGTTATGCCCTGAGTACTTGGAAAGGGGGATGAAGACTACTTGCTGCTAGGTAATGAATAAGCATCCAGACCTCGGTAAGGCTGAGTCGCATCTTGCTGATTACTTGAAGTCTTTTAACTTCTGAGACCCATAGGTTGTTATTTCCCTCATCTAAGTTAAAGTTGAGGCTTCTCCCTAGGTGTTCATAGCCGAGATGGCAATGGTCAACCAGGATAGGACGACATCGGCTGATGGTGTGAATGATGAAGTTTAGATAAAGTTTTTTACTATACCATCACTCCCTAACGTCTTTGCTGAGGCCGGGAAGCCTAAAGAAAATTAAATTTCTTTTTAAATGGGTGGCCTCCATTGGCCTTATGCCCTTTAATGTAACAATTTTCGAAACAATCCCATATTTCACCCCTCGTACTCTGGATGTATTGTAACACTAACATTTGGATCATCTTTGTACATTCGTATTTTTTACATGAATTTCATATGATTTTTTCTTTTGTTAATTAACTGTAGTCTGCATTTCCCTGTCTTATCACCATTGAATGATGCTCTTTAATGCTTATTACTACAATTAATTAAAATATAATGAACGACCCCCTATCGGCGTTATTGGGAGGGTATTAAGGAGATGAGACTGATCATACACTCTCGTATCGTCAAGATAGGGTTATAAACACTTATGTTGGATAACCATAAAAAATGCTTTTTAATTTTATTTTCACCATGAGGAGGGATATTACAATGCTGACCCCCCCTCTCGGTGTTATTGGGAGGGTAAAAAGGATACGAGACTCCTCATAAACTCTCATGTCACTAAGATAGAGTTATAAACTAATTCACCATAAAATGATGTTGGATAACCATATAAAAGTATTTTCAATTTTGTTCTCACCACAAGGAGTGTTGTTGTAATGCTGACCCCCCCCCCCCCCCCCCCCCCCTCTCGACGTTATTGGGAGGGCATGAAGGAAATGAGACTCCTCCTACACTCTTGTATCGCCGAGATAAAGTTATAAATTAATTCACCATAAAATGATTTTAGATAACCATATAAAATGATTTTGAATTTTATTTTCACCACAAGGAGTAATGTTTTACACGTATCCCCCATCTCGGCATTATTAGAAGGGTGTGAAGTAGACCAGACTCCTTATACACTTTCGTATTGATGAGGTAGAGTTATAAACTAATTCACCCTACAGTGATTTTGGGAAACCATTTGAAATGATTTTTAATTTGTTTTCACCACAAGGAGTGATGTTATAACACTGATCCCCATCTTGGCGTTATTCGGAGCGTATGAAGGAGATGAGACTCCTCACACATTATTTTAGCGTCTAGAGAGAGTTATAAACTAATTCATCAAAAAATGATGTTCCTTAGTTTAATAAAGTTCAGACCATGCAGCAATTGATGACTATAAGCAGAAAAAGTATGAGATAACACTTGGATTTTTCATTGATAATTTTGCTATACAAATGGGACTAAAATGAAAATACATTGGTTTAAGAGGCAGAACTTCAAAATATTTATATAAATATGGATATTGACAATATCTCTTCAAGTGGAAGGTGTTCCAAGGGTTGGAGAAGGGCTCGCCTTCCAAATTTTCCAGCCTAAAATTTCCTGGCACAACCTTCTCAGTCACTTTGTAGGTCCATGCCAATTAGGATGAAATTTATTGGTCTTTTTCTAGACCTTCTTCAAGACTAATCCACCCACAGCTATTGGGATAGCCTTCACTCTTTTAAAATAGAACCACGCAGCTCGTTACTGATTTGACCTCTGTATCCACTCTTAATTTTACAATCAAATCCAAGTCCAATCTTCTCTCTTCCACATTAGCCTTCGGGTCACAAGTCTGGACTTTGTGGGTGGGAAGTCCAAGCTCTGTAGGAATAACTACCTTAGACCCATATGCCAACATAAATGGCATCTCACCTATTGGCATCCTCTCAGTTGTCCTATAAGCCCATAGGACCCCATGTAGTTCTTCAGTCCACATAGCCATGGCATCTTCCAATTTCTTATTAATATCGTTAAGTATCATCGTGTTGGTGAATTTCTTCTAACCGTTGGATTGGGGTCAGCCAAGAGCAAAGAAAAACTATTTTATGATGACCCTTTTGTAGTATGCTTATAGTGAATGATTTATGAACTATTCGCGTTATCTGATATCATCGTGTGGGGTAGGCCATACTGGCAGATAAGGTGTCTCCAAATAAACTTGAACATTTTAACCTCTATGATGGATTTTATGGCTTCGGCTTCCACCCACTTCGAGAAATAATCAATTTTTACCATCAAATATTAGTGAATTCCTGGTGCCTTTGCAAGAAGGTCGACCAAGTCAATATCCCCAAACTGTAATTATCCAGGGCACAGTAATAGACGAGAGAGGTTGATGAGGTTAATGAGTAATGCTTGCAAACCTTTGACAGTTGTCACACTTTTCACATATTTGACAGTGTCCTTAGCAAGTGTTGGCTAAAAATATCTCTGGGTGATGATCCTCTTAGCCCGAGACCGGCCACCAATATGTATTGCATAAGAACCTTCATGAACATCTTGGACGATGTAGCTCATCTCGATGGGATGAACGCATCTAAGAAATGAGAGAAGAAATCCCTTTTTTTAAAGTACATCACCAATGATGATGAACTTTTCATCATAGTGTCAGAGCTTTTTTCTCTCGGCTTTAGACTCTGGTAGTTCGCCTTCACAAAAATACTAGATTAGTGGATCCATCCAGGACTCCCCTAAGTTTATATTTAAACAAAACATAAGGTTGTTGTCATATTCTTCAATGCTCAACTTATGTAGGATTTCAACAGGGACGAATCATCTTATTTTAGTCCTAGTAGACGATGTTAAATCATGCCCCTTGATTGCATTACTGGGTTAATAAATGATGTCAAACTTGCCTAGCTCAACTGACCAGACAATTAACCTACTCAATTTCTCAGGTTTATGAATGAGTTGCCTCATTGAAGGGTCGATAAGCACCACTATCAAGTGCGCATGAACATACGACTTCATTTTTCTTGAGGCATAAATCATCCCATAGGCTTGCTTCTTCATCTTTGGATACTTGATCTCAGCCCTTTATAAATTGTCAATTCTGATACTACTAGATATATAAACAACTTATCCCCTTGAACGGGCCGAGATAAAAGCATAGGAGACACAAGATATGCTTTCAACTCCTAAATTTTTTTATCACATTCTTTATCCTAGATGAATAATTTTCTCAACATTTTAAAAAAGGGAGGCATTTACATTTTCCCATGAGATAAAATAGTTTAGAGTTATGACTCGTCCAGTAAGCCTCTGGACGTCTTTGATTATTTTTGGTGTCTGCATGTCAATAAACACCTTGATCTTTACAAGATTTTCCTCTATCCCCCTTTGGTTCACAATAAAACCTAAACAATATCCTGTGCCGACCCCGGAGGCGCACTTGGTCGGGTTCAGTTTCATCTTGTATTTGTCCATCATATCAAACGTGCGTTCAAGGTCAACCACATAATCCTCAATCTTTATGCTTTTTGTCAGCATGTCATCGATACAGACTTCCATTGTATTCCCAATCTGGTCTTCAAACATCATATTTACCAACCTCTGATTAGTTACCCCTGCATTCTTTAAGTGAAATAACATTAACTTATAGCAGTAGGTTCATTTATTTGTGACAAAGGAAGTCTTTTCAGCATCGGCCTCATGCATGAAAATCTTATTATACCCAAATTAAGCGTCCATGAAACTCATAAACTTATGCTCGGATGTGGAATCAACCATCTGATCAATCTGAGGTAGTGGGAAGTTGTTTTATGGTAGGATTTATTCAAATCAGTAAAGTCAATGAACATTCTCCACTTCCCACTTGATTTGAGAACTACGAAAACGTTGGAGAGCCAATCAGGATATTGGACCTCCCGGATGAACTCGGCTGTTGGAAGCTTTTTCACCTCATCCTGAATAACTTTGTATCTATCCCTCATACAATCTATGTGTCTTTATTTGACAGGATTCATTTTTCATCAATATTCAGTCAATGGCAGATAACGTCGGGATCAATCCCTGGAATATGTCCATAGATCTAGGAAAAAATACTCTACCTTCTTTTGAATAGCTTTATTAATTCTTCCATGATCTCAGCTTTTAAGGATGAATTGAATTGGAACATTTTTTTGACTCGTCCTTATTGAGGAGGAATGATTCTACCTCCTCTACTGGTTCACCTTTTTTAATTTTTTTCTCGTCTCTTGAGTCAAAAGTGTCAACATTGTATGAGGTATTTTCTCTTTTATGGGCCTCCCTTTCCTCAATCGAAGAAAATTAGCATTTGCAAGCCTCCACTTGGTCAACCTGTGCTTCCCCTCTTCTATTGGGAGTTGAGAATTTCATCACCTGGTGAACCATGGAAGGAACGGCCTCAAAATCCTTAAGGGTTACCCTTCCCAAAATTATATTATAGGCTGAGAACACGTGCTCGTCCTGATAGAAAAGTCAATCTTCTTAGTGAGATACCTCATCTAGGTGCCCAAACAAACGTTCATCTTAAATAACCCTAATGGGTGGGCTTTCTCCCTACTGAAGGCGATCAATGACTGGTGATAAGGAGGGTATGGAGGAGATGAGACTCCTCACACATTCTTGTATTGTTGAGAGATAGTTATAAACTAATTCATCATAAAATAATGTCCCTTAGTTTAATAAAGTTCAGACCATGCAGCAATTGATGACTATAAGCAGAACAAGTATGAGATAACACTTGGATTTTTCATTGATAATTTTGCTATACATATGGGACTAAAATGAAAATACATTGGTTTAAGAGGCAGAACTTCAAAACATTTATATAAATATGAATATTGACAATATCTCTTCAAGTGGTCGGCATTCCAATGGTTGGATAAGGGCTCGCCTTCTAAATTTTCTAGCCTAAAATTTCTCGGCACAACCTTCTCAGTCACTCTATAGGTCCATGCCAATTGAGATGAAATTTATTGGGCTTTTTACAGACCCTTTTCAATCCTAAGCCAGCCATAGCTATTGGCCTAGCCTTTATGCTTTTAATATAGAACCTCATGGCTCTCTACTGATAAGAGGACTATTTAAGCTCTGCATCCTTTCTTCATTCTTCAATCAAATCCAAATTCAATCTTCTCTCTTCCACATTAGCCTTCGGGTAATAAGTCTTGACTTTGTGACTAGGAAGTCCAAGCTCGATAGGAATAATTTCCTTAAACCCATATGCCAACATAAATGGCATTTCACCCATTGGCATCCTCTCAGTCGTCCTATAAGCCCATAGGACCCCATGTAGTTCTTCAGTCCACATGTCCCTGGCATCTTCCAATTTCTTATTAATCCCGCCAAGTATCATTTTGTTGGTGATTTTCGTCTGACCATTGGATTGGGGCCGTCCTGGAGAAAAGAATAACTATTTTATGATGACCATTTTGCAGTATGCTTCTAATGAATGATTTTTGAACTGTTCGCATTATCTGATATCATGGTGTGGGTAAGGCCATACTAGAAGATGATGATTCTCCAAATAAACTTAAACGTTTTAACCTCTATGATGGATTTTGTGGCTTTAGCTTCCACCCACTTTGAGAAATAATCAATTGCTACTATCAAATATCAATGATTTCTTGGTGCCTTTGGAAGAGGGTCGACCAAGTCAATAACCCAAACTGCAAATGGCCAGGGCATAGTAATGGACGAGAGAGGCTGATGAGGTTAATGAGGAATGCTTGCAAGACTTTGACATTTGTCACACTTCTTCACATATTTGACTGTGTCCTTAGCAAGTGTTGGCCAAAAATATCTCTGGGTGATGATCCTCTTAGCCCGAGATCGGCCACCAATACGTCTTGCATAAGAACTTTTATGAACATCTTGGATGATGTAGCTCATCTCGGTGGGATGAACGCATCTAAGTAATGGGAGTAGAAATCCCCCTTTATAAAGTACATCACCAATGATAATGAACTTTGCAGCATTGTATCAGAGGTTTTCTGTAACAACCCTCGATTCTGGGAGGCTCATTTTATATTAATTTTACCGCATAAGGTAATTATATAAAATGTGGGGACTGGAGTAAATATTAATTGGATGAATCGAAAGTTAATATTTACTAGATTGATGCATGTTTACTATATGTGAAAGTAAATATCATCACATTGTATGTTTTTGGTGTCATGATTTAAATGACTTTATGGTTTAAATAGAAATTGGAACTCAAAATAATTTATAAAATTTCCGGATGCCAGTTTAGAGGGTGTAGTTAGTCTCGGATGGTGCGAGACAGTCAAAATAAGTGTCATATTGTATTTTTCGGTTCCGGGCACTTTTGACTGGTTTTAACTTAAATGCATATTTGGGAGTCATTTTAATGTGGTGTTAACCATTTAAGTTGGGAGTTTTAACTTAAGCCATGATTTTAGTCTTCTAAAATCCCTTATTTTCCCCATTTTATGTCTTGAACATAGAGAGAAAGAAAGAGGAAGATAAGAGTGGAGAAATAAGAGAGAAAATGAAGATTGGAGATGGATTGTTGTTGCTACTCAAGGAAATCTGCATTTGTAACCCTAAGGCAAGTTTTCTACTTGCTAATATGTGATCTAAGATGAATAATTTGTATGATAGTTGTGTATTTGCATTTTATGGATCAAAAATGGAATTTATGAGATTTAAACCCTAATATTAGTTTTGATGATAAAATGGTGAGTTTTAATGGTTATAAATTATGTAGGATAATCTTTGGGTAGATAAAATTTGTTGCTTGTGTTAAAAAAAAAAGAGATTTGAGATTTGGGTTTAGCTTTTAGAAGAAGGAAGAACCGCAGGTCTGCTATGACCGGTCGACCGCGGTCCCAGGACCGATCGACCGGGCCTTCGGGGGCAGGTTTACTGCTTTCCTACAAAGACATAAATTTTGAGGGCGGTCCACCGCGGTTCCCTGACCGGTCGAATGGCCCCTCCCACCTGAGTCTTCTATTTTTCTTCTTAGGCCAAATTTGGAGACGCGGTCGACCGCGGTCTTGGGACCGGTCGACCGGTCCCCTGTTTTCACCTTTAAACCGTATGTTGTTTCCTAGGTTTATTCTCTTTAATAGGAACTATGAACCTTCTAGTACGAAGTAAACTTAGAGTCCTAGAGGTCTTGATGAGTAGAGATACTACCCTAGATTAGAAATGGGTTAGGCGGGGTTTTTCGGGATTATGCTTACTGATGTTAGGGCATTCTTTCTTCTAGTTGATTTCTATTAAACTAGGGGATGCATTATTATGTTTGCGAGACCTTAGAGGCTCATTAGAGTTATGTTCAGCCAGGATGGTTATTATATCTATCAACGAATCTTGGGAGAATAATTGAAAGTCTATTTATTCTTTGAGGTCAAACTGACAATGTAAATACGTACGGCTCCGGATTTAAAAAAAGGCGAAATAATTACAAAATGTAAATGAATATGGTTTCGGATAATTGGGATATAGATTTGGTAAAATGTGAATGGAATTGAGTATAAAATATACATTTGCTCAAATGAAATTTGATATGGAAATGATGGTAAATGATAATTTACTTAATCATTAACATGATAAATGGTAATTTGGTTAAACACACCTCTCTAAATGACATCATAAGGGAAGTTCGCGCGCTTTGTGATGCCCCATGGCTAATGAATGCAGGGTGGATATAGTCATAGGCCATATGCGCGATTATGTTATGTTTTCTGCACTGGTGAGGGGATTCCGGGTGTGGTCCTGACTCTCCCGCAGGCATATGGCCGCTTCCCGACGTTTGCGTTATGAGCCCAGGTTGTCTTGTATAGATAGGCCCTGGAAGATGATGGTAATTTAGGGGCGCGCCCAGTGGGGAAACTCGGAGGGGCGGTCTTAGAATCTTTGTATGCATAAGAATATAACCATTCTAAATCAACTGGGACTTGATGTATGATAAATGCCATAAAGAGCATTTAATGTTGATTATATTCCTGCTAAGGAATGGTAATGCCAGGATGGGCATGTAATTAAAATAAAATCCACAAAGAGCATAAAATTGAGATAAAATCCATAAAGAGCTTATTGTTATAGTTTTATTTTCCTGTTGAGGAATAAACCATGACATGAATCAGGGTATATGATAGAAGTTTTAATTATGTTAATCTTTTTTTTCTCCTGCTTAGTTAAATTAAAGTCATGATTTTCTTCATTTCGTTAGCTTATGCTGTAGATCTGTGTAGATAGATTTGTTTCCTTTTGTCTTTTCGAGCATAATGATATTCATAACTGTCATACTCTTTATTTATCTGGTAATCATATAGAACCGGGCCCTGATCCGTTTACATTTCTTGTTGCATATGCATCTTGTCTCCGCTCAGGTACTCTTCCGCAGGGATGTCTGATTTGAATTCCTATTCCAATGTCCTCCGCAAGCCATGATGCATTGTGGGTATTACGGGACACAATTGGTATACACGTTTTCATTTTTGCATTCTAGTTAAGATCAAGTCTTTTATTCGGGCGAGGGGCCCAAGGTTTTGTAAATGTCTAATGAAATGTAATATGTAACTTATTGAACTTGTGTATTATTAGTGTATCAGTTTGGTGACCGGTAACATATTCGTTCTTTTTATTGTATTCTTGTATCATTTATATTTGTCTTGGGTCTTCCCCTCTCTTTTCAGGAATTGGGTTGTTTGTTTTCCTTTATTTACTTTAAGTTCAAAATTTTTGGCAACCCGTTTTCTGAAATATTGGGTGGTTATCCTGGATACTCTATATTTTTATTGTGATGCTGAGAATGATTCCATCTATTATTCCGTTATATTGGAGTATTGGGCTGGTCACCCCTTATTTTGGTGAGCGGGTTGTCACAGACGGTATCAGAGCATCAGGTTCTAGAGTCCTTAGGAATCTGTGTGGACGCCTTAAGTTTCAGCATTGCTTTTGATTTGACATAAAGCCTTAGGATTAAGATCGCTGATTCCTCTAGTGAGATCTCGTTCTTCTGCCATGGGGTAGAATTTATAGAATCTTTTGCGCATTCGTGTGAGAGTAGTAGGCCGATTGAAGAAGGGCGTCATGGGGAGGATTTTTTAGCACTGTAAATTGTAGTCAGGGATGAGGACCGCTTTGGAGGTCGCTCCCTTTTTGTAGCATTTTCTTGTGTTACTACTACGTCTACTAATTACAGTTGATGTAGTCTTCCCAAATACCGTGAGAAGTAGGAAGTGGTACTAAGCTTGAGATTTCAAGAGATGTTAGATTGGAGTGGAGAACTGCCCTGAAGTAGGATGGAGGAAAATCCCTCACCCGTAGGAGTAGTGTAGAGGTGGTGAAAATATGGCCACCATATTCGAGGGTGTAGGAAGTTTTGCCCGTGGAGAATACCGATAGATACTTTCTATCGTAAGTTTCTTCGGGATAACTGGACTGAGGAGGAGGTGAATTATCGAGTGTTCACAGAATGCTCGGCTAAAGGTCGACAGTGACTAAAGTGTTGTACGGTTAGGGAGACCATGCATCATAAAATGATGGGATCCAGAATAAGTGTCGTTAACACTTCTGATGGAGTAATGATCATGAAACCCTTTGGTGGGTGTCCGCCTGTGGAGGTTTCATTGAACTGAGGAAGGAGAGGCCGAGATCATGTCCTCTTTTATTCAGTAAGTAAGAGGGACTGTGTGGGCAATTGTTGTTAGCCAAAGTTGGAACAATGGTAAGGATATGGAGTTTGAGAACCGTTAGTGTCGATCCGGAGTGATTGGCATAAATTGTTGGTGGAAATTCCGCCTTATTAGTGGGTGGTGTCTTCCTTAGGATAAGACTTAGTAGTATTTTATCCATTGTGGATTCGGGTGTACAGTTTGACCTCGTTGTAGTATTGACGCGATTATAGAAGAGTAATTATATGACTTCCGTGGTAGGGAAGTTTTATGATTTCTTCACTCGTTATGAAACGAGTGATGATATTTTAAAGGTATATGTGTTATATGTGATGTGTGGTATGAGTGTTCTATGGATTGTTTTCATTGTATGTGTTTGTTATGACTTATCTCCACGACCAACAAAGTTAAGTAGTAATGCACAGGAGGGGTTCCTTGATTGGATTCCGCTTTTGCGGGACGCTCCACGCGTGAACCTTAACGACGTTAGGAGTGGAGAGATGCCATTTTCCTTTCTTTTAATTTATGTATAATACGCGAGTAAAGGTATTTTGGTTGGTTTGGGGGTGATAGCAAGCAAATAAAATTGTAAGGTTATCTTACTTCTAGTTCAAAATGGAACTAGTTATTCTATAATTTCCCTCCTGGATACAGGTTGAGACTTTATAGAAGTGGATTGAGGTAGGTAGGAAATTTTGTTATTCATTTTATTACCTTGTGTGAGTGTTTGATTATTTGTTTGTTATGTTTATGCATGTTACGCTTATCTCCATGACCATCTAGTTAAGTAGGCATGTGTCGGAGGGGTTCCTTGTTTGGATTTCGCTTAGGCGAGACACTCCGCCACATGAACACTTAATGATGCTGTGATTGGAGAGACGCTATCCTTTTCTTTCTCTTTTATTTTATTTATTTTGTTGTTAGAAGTGGGATAGGAAGGATTAGCCAAGAATTACGTAGAAGAATGATTAAGGGCTATTAAAGTGCGAGATAGGAGCACTGTATATAGTTATCTCCTCTGATCGATGTGAGGGAGACTGAGATACGAAGTCGAATTGAGACTTAGGGACTTTGCCTTGATAAGAAGGCCATGTTTATATAAGGAGATATTTATTTGGAAGGCTTCATAGGAAGTGAATGTCTGATCATTTAAAATCTTTAATAATGCTATGGTAAGACGTAGAAGTAGAATTTTGTTGAAATAATTGCAAGTTAAAAAATTTTTGATCCCGATTATGTGTTTTAGACCGTCACATCTTAATGACCGACGATGCGAGGTAGTAGTGTAACAGGAGGGTTCCTTGTCTGGATTTCGCCTCGGCGAGACGTCCCACGCATGAAACTGAGCGAATGTTGGGAGTTGAGATAGGTCTTGGGCACTAGGGATATATTTAGTATTATATGCTTACGATTTAGGTAGGATATATAAAAATAGAATTTAGGATTATTAGGGTGTTAGGTCTTTAGGGTATGTGATGTTAATTGAGGAAGGTGGTAAGGAGTGGACCACGAATAAGTCATGGGTTGGGATTAGATCCCTAGGAACGAGATTTATGGGGTCTCGAGAGGTTTGGTAGGTTTGGTCGTAATAGATGAGGCCTTTCTTAGAAATAGTGTTACGTTGGAACTTCACTTCCGGGGAGATTAAAAGGACAGGTGGACCCTCACTCCTGAGCCCATGATAGTGAGCTCGAGAATGGGTGTAATGAAGAAGTTTCTGCTAGGTTGGGGAGTAATGATACTGGAGCTTAGACCCATTGTTTATGCATCTCAGAAGCTTAAACTTGTGGGAAGTATTATTCCATGCTTGAATTAAAATTCATCGTGGTAGTGATCACCTTAAATAGATAAGGCACTACTTCCTAGGCAGGAAATCTGGCCTTTCTCGCTAGCAACAAGTTGTTGCAATATATCGAGGGAGAAATTGAGTTGGTGTTTGGAGTTCTTAAAGGACTATCATTTGGATATTCTCATTCCGTAAGGAAATGCGATTGGGGTAGTAGATGCGTCGAGTAAGAAACCCGTCGGAGATATTTGTGTTGGCATGGAAATCCAAATGAAGCGAGTATGACTCGAAAGACTCTGTAGCGAGAGCATTCCGGTCTGTGATTGACCATTTCACCTACTCGTGCGAAGAAGAGTATCGATGGAATGAAGAAGGGTATATTCATAGACATTTTCATTGAAATGTCAGCAGAGTTCTGGTCATGATCCTATTTAAGAAAATTGTTGATCGTTTGACCAGACTGTTGCATTTCCGGCCATTATGGACGAACTTCATGTGGATGAATACGACCTTATCTTTATGGAGGAATGGTCGAACCGTGGGAGGTGCCAATTAAAATAGGGTAGACCGAGACTAGATATTCGTATCGGAGGTTTGTTACAAGTTTCCATGAAGCAATGGGAACCGTATGGAAATGGAGTATACCTTACCCCCTAACACGGATGAATGAATGGAGGAGGTTGACTTAATGTCGGAAGGCATATCTTGAATGTACGCCTTAGAATATATGACTGACGGAGCCGTAGGGCGTATAGATGGAAATCCCTGTACAACCATTAGGCTTTTAAATGGCCTTATGGATCATTTCCTAAGGCATTGGCATTGTGAGTGGCGTAGCGTGGTCGGTTGAGTAATTCGCATACACGTTGGAAGGAACCAACGGGTAATATGTTCCTTGGACTTGAAGTGGTCTCGGGACATTTCTTTAAAGATTTGACTTTTAATCCATACACCTTGATGAGATAAGTCAATGCGAGTGAAAGTTGAGTGGCGTTGGGGTTAAGCCACTTAAAGTTGGTAGGGGTACCCCGAGGGGAGATGTAACATGATTCTGGAGGTTGGGTGATTTGTGCTGGGTCATGTGGGCATCATCTTCCGCCGTAGGAAGCTAGAATCGATAGTTAGTGAGGAACGATTTGTGCTATACTAGAGCACAATTGCTGTAGACTGAGATCGATAGGTTCGATCTTAGTTCGGGTCCGTTTGGGACGTTGCGTTAACGAGGGGTTTGTTTAGGATGGTAGAATCCTAGTTTAGAGTAGTATACCCTTTATGAGAGTTGGGTATGCCCAAATTTTGGGGGAAAAATTCTCTCTTAAGAGGGGGAGTATGTAACAGCCCTCGATTCTGGGAGGCTCATTTTATATTAATTTTACTGCATAAGGTAATTATATAAAATGTGGGGACTGGAGTAAATATTAATTGGATGAATCGAAAGTTAATATTTACTAGATTGATGCATGTTTACTATATGTGAAAGTAAATATCATCACGTTGTATGTTTTTGGTGTCATGATTTAAGTGACTTTATGGTTAAATAGAAATTGGAACTCAAAATAATTTATAAAATTTCCGGATGCCAGTTTAGAGGGTGTAGTTAGTCTCGGATGGTGCGAGACAGTCATAATAAGTGCCATATTGTATTTTTGGGTTCTGGGCACTTTTGACTGGTTTTAACTTAAATGCGTATTTGGGAGTCATTTTAATGTGGTGTTAACCATTTAAGTTGGGAGTTTTAACTTAAGCCACGATTTTAGTCTTCTAAAATCCTTTATTTTCCCCATTTTATGTCTTGAACATAGAGAGAAAAAGAGAGAAAGAAAGAGGAAGAGAAAAGTGGAGAAAGAAGAGAGAAAATGAAGATTGGAGATGGATTGTTGCTACTACTCAAGGAAATCTGAATTTGTAACCCTAAGGCAAGTTTTCTACTTGCTAATATGTGATCTAAGATGAATAATTTGTATGATAGTTGTGTATTTGCATTTATGGATCAAAAATGGAATTTATGAGATTTAAACCCTAATATTAGTTTTGATGATAAAATGGTGAGTTTTAATGGTTATAAATTATGTAGGATAATCTTTGGGGATAAAAGTTGTTGCTTGTGTTCAAAATGAAAGAGATTTGAGATTTGGGTTTAGCTTTTGGAAGAAGGAAGAATGCTAGGTATGCTATGACCGGTCGACCACGGTCCCAGGACCGATCGACCGGGCCTTCGAGGGCAGGTTTACTGCTTTCCTACAAAGACATAAATTTTGAGCACGGTCCACCGCGGTTCCCTGACCGGTCGACCGGCCCCTCCCACCTGAGTCTTCTATTTTTCTTCTTAGGCCAAATTTGGAGACGCGGTCGACCGCGGTCTTGGGACCGGTCGACCGGTCCCCTGTTTTTCACCTTTAAACCTTATTTTGTTTCCTAGGTTTATTCTCTTTAATAGGAACTAGGAACCTTCTTGTATGACGTAAACTTAGAGTCCTAGAGTTCTTGATGAGTAGAGATACTACCCTAGATTAGAAATCGGTTAGACGGGGTTTTCTGGGGTTATGCTTATTGATGTTAGGGCATTCTTTCTTCTAGTTGATTTCTATTAACCTAGGGGATGTATTATTATGTTTGGGAGACCTTAGAGGCTCATTGGAGCTATGTTATTCTTGATGGTTATTATATCTATCAATGAATCTTGGCAGAATAATTGAAAGTCTATTTATTCTTTGAGGTCAAACTGACAATGTAAATACGTACGGCTCCGGATTTAAAAAAAGGCGAAATAATTACAAAATGTAAATGAATATGGTTTCGGATAATTGTGATATACATTTGCTAAAATGTGAATGGAATTGAGTATAAAATATACATTTGCTCAAATGAAATTTGATATGGAAATGATGGTAAATGATAATTTACTTAATCATTAACATGATAAATGGTAATTTGGTTAAAGACACCTCTCTAAATGACATCATAAGGGAAGTTAGCGCGCTTGGTGATGCCCCCTGGATAATGAATGCAGGGTGGATATAGTTCTAGTCCATATGCGTGATTATGTTATGTTTTCTCCACTGGTGAGGGGATTCCGGGTGTGGTCCTGACTCTCCCGCAGGCATATGGCCGCTTCCCGACGTTTCCGTTATGAGCCCAGGTTGTCTTGTATACATAGGACCTGGAAGATGATGGTCATTTAGGGGCGCGCCCAGTGGGGAAACTCGGAGGGGCAGTCTTAGAATCGTTGTATGCATAAGAATATAACCATTCTAAATCAAGTGGGACTTGATGTATGATAAATGCCATAAAGAGCATTTAATGTTGATTATATTCCTGCTAAGGAATGGTAATGCCAGGATGGGCATGTAATTAAAATAAAAGCCACAAAGAGATTAAAATTGAGATAAAATCCATAAAGAGCTTATAGTTATAGTTTTATTTTCCTGTTGAGGAATAAACTATGACATGAATCGGGGTGTATGATAGAAGTTTTAATTATGTTAATATTTCTTTTCTCCTGCTTAGTTAAATTAAACTCATGCTTTTCTTCATTTCGTTAGCTTATGCTGTAGATCTGTGTAGATAGATTTGTTTCCTTTTATCTTTTCTAGCATGATGATATTCATAACTGTCATACTCTTTATTTATCTGGTAATCATATAGAATCGGGCCCTGACCCGTTTACATTTCATGTTGCATATGCATCTTGTCTCCGCTCAGGTACTCCTCTACAGGGATGTTTGATTTGAAATCCTATTCCGATGTCCTCGGCGAGCCGTGATGCATTGCGGGTATTACGGGACACAATTGGTATAGACATTTTCATTTTTGCATTCTAGTTAAGATCAAGTCTTTTATTCGGGCGAGGGGCCCAAGCTTTTGTAAATGTCTAATGAAATGTAATATGTAACTTATTGAACTTGTGTAATATAAGTGTATCAGTTTGGTGACCTGTAACATATTCGGTCTTTTTATTGTATTATTGTTGTATCATTTATATATGTCTTGGGTCTTCCCCTATCTTTTCAGGAATTGAAGGGAACATCTCTATGAAAATTGGAAGGACATGTTAAACCTAGATTCCCCTGAGGTTCAAAAACGCATGTGTTGGGCTCTAAATCAGACAAAACACTAGGTCTTCCCTCGATCGCATTCGAGAACTCAAGTGGCATGGGTGGTTGGTTAAGAAGAAGGAATTAATATATCCTATCTTTCCATTCATTCTCTTCTAAGTGGCTAAATGAGTCCAATAAAGTTTGGACTTCAATAGTGAGGCTCTCATCCAATGGCCTGAATTCTTTCTCAAAGTCCTCTTGGCTCATATCCCCTAACTCTCTTCTTGCTCGACCTCCAAATCCTTTGTTATACTCTCATCATGACTCTCTCTCTCATTCATGCCTCCGTGTACCCTCTCTCTCTCAATTGCAGTCACTAAACACATATCTTCTACCTCTCGCTCGATGTCAGAATTATCGCTCTGCCTTTAGGTAACAAAACACACCCCTAACGGCTCTCTCATGTGATTCCTCTCAACGAGCTCATGTACTGTCTCTTCCATAAGATCCATTTCTCATAATTTGCCTTCATCACCCTCGTACTTGGTGATGTTGAAGATGTTTGTTTTAAGAGTCAATTTCCCGAATGTGAGTTGCATTTTCCTGTTGCATGTGTTAATCATTGCATTAGATGTAGTTAAGAATGGGCGGCCAAGTATCATGGGAACATGGTTACTTTAGAGAGAGGAGGGTTGCTTTTCCCAAATGTCAAAATCCACCAGTAAGTAGAAAGTGTCAACTTGGATGATCACATCCTCAGCAATCCTCGAAGGTATCTTCAAAGAGTGATTTGCTAACTAGAGAGTTATCTTTATGGGCTTAAGCTCCACAAATTCTAATTGTTTATAGATGGAGTAGGGGAAAATGTTAACACTCGCCCCTTGATCCATTGATGCTCTCTTAATTTGGTCCTTCCCCATGATGCAAGAAATGGTTAGGGCACCCGAATCTTTAAATTTTGGTGGAAGGTCACTCAGCAGTACTGCACTGATGTTCTATGCTAAGAACATATTTTTGTTTACCTTTAGCCTACGTTTCACCGTGAGTAAGTCCTTTACAAACTTAGCGTAAGTGGGAATTTTCTTTATGGTCTCGAGAAAAGATAAATTAACATTTAATTTCTAGATAGCGTCTAGGACGTGGTTACGGGAGGTCTCTTTGGAGTGAGAGACCAATCGTTGAGGGTGTGGAGTAGCAATGGGAAGTTTTAAAACCACCTTGGGCCTAACTGTGTCATTATTATCACTCTTTCACAAAGGGACATCTTCGGCCTCTTTTGTGTCGGGAGAAATCTCCTTGTCATTTTGCTCGTCGTGTGGAGGAGGTGACAAGTCAACGACTCTCCCACTACATAGAGTGGTTACCTCACTACATTGATTTTGATACTTATCGAGGTTAGAGATAACATAGTTTTGACCATGAGGGGGTTTTTGGCCCTGGGCGAGAAACTTACCCTTCTCTTGGCCACTCAAGGAATATTGCAATCTAGAAATATTCGCATTTATTTTGGCAAACATTCTGGCATTTTGACCGTTGGTTGTCGATTGAGCTTGCATAAATTGGTTCAAAGTAAACTCGATATTTTTCCGTGATGGGGTTATATAGGTTGTTGGATGCACTGCTTGCATGTGTGTAGCTTGTTTGAGATGTCGAGGCGGTGGTCGAGGAGGGGCAATGTGTGAACTAGGATTCAACACAACATGTTGGTACCCACAACTAAAACCGGGATGGTTCCTCTACGAAGGTTTATAAGAATTCCCGTGAAGGGAATTAAAATTACCCTTAAAATATCATGCTGTTTCCACTTTCTCTTGAAGCATAACTTTGTAGGCAGGTATCGTTGAGAATTCCTTCATTGAATGCCCCGTCTCATAAATACTGCACATCTCCTCTATCTCTTCTCAAGTGGAGATGGATGTTTCTCTTCCTCGGGATTCGACTACGTCTTCCAGTCTTTTAACAAGATGGTTGATTTGAAGTTTCAAGTCGACTTCTTTGTCTTACTAATAGAGTCCAGACACTTAAAGAAGTGTGGACATTTGTTAAAGCTAGGTTTGGGCATTTGGATCGTATGTGTCCCACGCTTAAGTAGTCTCGGCGACATACTTAAGATTAGCCTTGGCATTGTCCTCATCCAACACTATAAATTTCCCTTAGCACATAGTTTCCATGAGTTATTAGGAACATAATTTGAGCGTGTGATGAATAAAGGAGATAAGTCTCCACTTATCAAATCCATGGTGTGGTCACATATTAAGAAACTTGTTAAACCAATCACAACATTTATCTAAAGGCTCATTATCATGTTATTTAAACGTTTGAATTTGAGCTTTTATGGGGTTGGTTCAACGTAGGGGAAATAATTTCAAGATAAACTTATCTTGCAGATATCTCCTTGTTCCTATAGAGTTTTGTGTCAAATACCATAGCCAAGTCTTGGACTTGTCTTTTAGGGAGAAGGAAAAACGTTTTAGACGATTGATGTTTTGGGTGAACGTTTGATCGCTAAAAGTTTCACACGCCTCTTTGAACTCGCGGATGTGGAGGTATGATTTTTCTGACTCCAAGTCAGGGAAGGTGGGAAGAATCTGGTAACTCACCCATGCAAAAATGGAATTGCCCTACATTATACATGAATATAATGCATCCCAGAGTGAGGGTTCTCTTGGGATATAAGAGGTCTCATATAAGGAGATATGGCAACTCAACCTCACCCGTACCGTAACTAACGTGATCTCACATTGCGCTCTCTCTTAACGATTCAAATTCCTTGTTGGCCTCACTAGGTGTGTGACTAAGCGGGGAACTCATGATGGAGTTGGGCGGTGTATGAGGTGGAACCCCAAAATGTAAAGCATTTGGGGGTATGGGCTATCACGACCGTACTCAACAATGGGATTCGCGTGAATTCTGGTAGGAGTGGATTGAGGAGATTGCGTGTAAGGATTTAAAAGATTCTATATAATTTTATTTGATTTTTTTTGAATTTTTGATTTTCAATGATTTTTTTACCTTTTTTAAGAATTAGAGTTAAATTTTTTATTAATTCGACCTAACCTAAATGCCTACCAAATCGTCAGCAACGGCGCTAAAAACTTGACGCGACTTTTAAAGTTTCTCTAGTGCATGCTTATATCGGCTCAAGTGTAAGTTGGTCATGTAAGTAATTCTAGAACATTCAAGAATCAAAGACGGATCCGAATATCAAGTTCTTTATCAAAAAGACTACGCAAAGTTTACTTTGGTAAGGTTATGTTTTTAATACCTTAACTTTATACACATAGAGTTTTTGGAATATTTTTACAAAATATTTTCTAAGTGTTGAAGCGGACTTTTTCGTCAAAATTTGAGAATGAGTATTTTTTCTAAGTATTGGAGCGTACATTAAAAATAATATTTTTTGACATAACAGTCATTTAAACGACTTTGCTCTGTCGTTGGAACGACATTGCATTGTCGCGTGAATGACACGCATATGTCGTTCACGCGAGATCTCTTTCTCGTTTGAACAAGATCGTATACCGAGGCGGCACAATTTTGTATAAATACTAATTAAATGGTTTTGTTTTCATTGAGAAGTCCCAGTGTTTTGAAAGACAGAAAACTGCGAAACTACAGAATCCTTTTGACTTTTTCGTTTAGGGCTTAATCCCTTTCCGTTTTCAATTCACAAAAATCCCATATACTTTGGTGAATTGTTTTGGTATTCAAGAACACTGCTTTTCTTTTTTTCATCCTTTGTGCGGAGATCTCTACAACCGAGAGCTGGATGCTATTGTGGAGGGAGTGTCCACGAAGTTTTTTGGGTTGCGGTCCTTGTGGTATAGCTGCGCGTGAACCACTGCAGATTTATAGTCGTTGCTTTGAAGGTTTGACGAAGACACCGTGTTACAATTGTGGGCGACTATCAGATTTTATGTAAGTCAATGGTCTTGTAAACTTTTCAAAGTTCTAGAAATAAAAGGTTTTTCCCTTCGGGAATTTTTCCTGAATTATTGTGTCGCATGCTATATCTTATTTGTATTGACACGTAGTTCCATGTTTTAGGAATGAACTAAAATTGATTTGAAATTGGAAGTTTGTGAAAACCACCCTTTGGGATTATTTTCCCTTTACAAATTGGTATCAGAGCCTGTTGCACTAATTAACTATGTAGATCTTGTAGTGCATTTTTTTGTGGTTATTTGCGTTCCTCTCCTGATTTGTTTGAATCGATGGATCCTTATGTTATTGACTGTGTCAATTGAGATGAGTTTGTTAAAGTTCATGACCATGCTAAAAATTTTAAAGTTTGAATTTGAAACATTGCAAAAGAATTAAAGTTTTGAAAAAAGAAAATTCTCTCTTTAAAAGTAAGAATCAATATTTGCAAGTGTTTCAAACTCAAAGTGATATTTGTCATGAGCACTTTGGTAATTTGTGTATTGATTTTGATTCTTTAAAAATTGCCAAAAAGGCGAGTGATGAGAGAGTCCTAGTTTTAGAGAAGGAATTGGAGGACTTAAAAAATAATAGGGTTCTGGTTTGTGCCATTGAGGATAAAATATTAATCGATGATTTTACGGATCGTGAAAAGACTCTTAGGGATAAGTTTGTTTTAATTGAGGGGGATCGCGATAAACTGTCAAGTTTAATTGAAAATTTGAAAAAGAAATCCCTATCTTTGGAAGAGTCTAATTCTTTGCTTGAGAAAAAATTTTGAAGTTGAAAAATAATTTGACAAACTCAAGTAGGTTTGATAGTGGTGGTAATGGATCTTCATGTCCTAATGCTTCCGTTGCTAAAGCCAAAACCATTATTTGTTTTAGAGGGTCAACCATTCCTAAGGACATCAAACAAGGTCAACCCATAGGCGTTATTCATCCCGTTTACACATGTTCATATTGTGGTAGGGAAGGTCACATATGTTTTGATCTTGGAAGAAGTTCTAAGAAGTTTTTGTCTAGTGTTCACGTGGTTCCTAAAGCCCCCACACGTCATTTCACATATGTTTGGGGTTAGGAAATCACTTTTAAAGGCACTAGATGGTAGACATGTTGATTCCCGTTTGCTTGCACATGATTCTTCTCTTGCTATATCATGTAGATGATTGTGTTCGCATGTTTGTCATACGGTAGTTTTTTCTTTCATGATATTTATGTTTGCTAGCGTTGTGACAAGTAATTTTTGTAAAAAAATAAAAAATTTGACAAATTTTGTAAAATACAAAAAGATTTTATTTAGATAAATTTTTTGAAAAATCCAAAAAGATTTTTGTATTTTGTTTGCACCATTTATGGATGAACACTTAGGATCACCAAGTCACAATTTCATTCCATTTATCCATGTGACTATTTGATAGTGTTTTGTGACAGTAGGTCAATTCATCCATGTGCTTTATATGTAAGGATATATTTCTCATGTTCATTATCTTACATTTGTATAAGTCGTACGCTGCTACATTTGGCACGTCTCTGCACGAACTCATACGAAGGTCTCAATCCGAATTTCAGTAATCATGCATTCATCATCTCCATCAAGTGTCCCACATCTGCCTCAATGATTTCACGTTACATAATTTTAGGCCTGAAATGCAAGTGGTACGAAAGAGAAGTCAAAAAAGTGAAAGAAGGCTAGATATGGATGTTCAAGGGAATTTTGGTAATTTTATAGCCACTGTCCAAAGGTCTAGTCAACTAGAAAGTTGAAGAGCTCGCCGCAACAAAGATACTGGAAGAAACGACACCTCAATGTGAGCTACGGTGAAGAAGTTATGGCCCTTTGAAAATGGAGAAAAATCCAAGAAAAATCCATGAAAAATGGTAAGTGTTCAGCCCCATGTTCCAGCGATTTTTTGCGAACCCAGGCCAAACCGGTTTGGGGGGCGAACTAGTTTGCGGTACACCCGAACCGGTTCAGGGTACCTGTTGCTGGCTTGATTTTTGTGTCAAATGCTGTCACCACTTTAAACTACTTTTGAAACATGTTAAGCAAAATTCGGCCCTTCTTCCTCTATGTTTTCCTAAAGATGTTTTTTGAGCTTTAATCTTCCCTTATAAATGGACACTTCTCTTCCATTTGACGTGCACAACATAAACCTTGAAATGATTTATTCTACTCATTGAGGAGTATTTTGTGGAGAAGCCGGTATCTTCTTCATTGCTGCCCATCTGGAATTCTCGCGGGAGATTCCAGCTGACGATATCGAAACTGACACCTGCGGGTATTTCGTATGTCACACTTATTTTCATTATAATCCGTGTAACCGTTCTTTACAAATTATACTTAAAATAATATGGTTTTGCCCTACGGGGATTTTTCCTGATATGTTGTGTCACATACTTTATGTTATTTGATAAATCATCTAGATGCATGTTTTGATGATTTAATTGAAATACTGTGTTCAATTAAATATCTTCTTAATTTTAACGCATGTTTAGGGGCTATATTTATTTGGCTCAAAAATAGTCTCTAATTAAAAAATGGTTTACTTGGAAACTTGCGAATAATTTTTTATTAGATATCACACATCGCGTTTTCGTACTTTTCAAATTGGTATCAGAGTGGTTTGCGCTATTTCATTGCGTATTCCTATTTTCCGCAAAATAGTGTGATATTGATTTTTTTAAAAAATCTATTTTGTGTTTATTCCCATTTTTTCCAATGGAACATTCATTTAATATGATGCCAATTTTTTACGGGTCTAATTATGCCTACTGGAAAGCTCGTATGAAATCTTGTTTTAAATCCATTGACGAGCATGTTTAGTTGCTTTGTGAAATTGGGTGGACACCTCCCACAGTCACCATTGATAATATCACCTCTTTAAAACTTGTGTCAGCCTGGACTCAAGATGATTTTAAAATGTCTAATTTTAATTCTCGTGGTCTAAGTGCTATTTCTGGATCTGTCACTCCCGATGAGTTCCGCCAAATTATGATGTGCACCACGTCTAAAGAGGTATGGGATGTTTTGAAACTGACACAGGAGGGTACGAACGCGATTAAAGAATCAAAGTTACAAAATTTGACCACCCAATTTGAGACTATCACCATGTTCAAGTCTGAATGCTTTGATGATTTTTATGCACGTTTGTCGGACATTGTTAACACAAGTTTTAATTTGGGTGGGGTGATCGATAACACGCGTGTCGTTAAAATGATTTTGAGATCTCTTCCAAAACGTTTTATTTGTAAAGTCACTATTTTGAACTCTTTGGGAAATTTGAAATCACTTAAGTTGGAAGAACTTGTAGGAGATCTTCAAACCTACGAGATTGACTTGTTTCCCCAAACCATTAAGGCTAAGGATAGAGGCGTTGGTTTAAAAACTCATTTTAAGAAAAAGAAAGAAATAATTTTTGAGTCCGATTATGAGGGAGACGTTGATGATTTGGCCTTATTTGCGAAAAATTTCAAAAAAGTTTCTCAAAATTTCTAAAGAAAATTCTTTCAATGAAAAGAGATTTTTTGATAAAAATAAAAAGAAAGGAAAGTCCAAAGAAAGAAGTGAGAGGGAAAAAGAGAGTGACTCGAATAAGGAGTGTGAGGAGGAGTTTGAGAACGTGACTTGTTTTGAATGTGGGGTAAGGGGCATAAGTCATTTGAGTTTCCTGCGTGGCTTAGAAAAAAAGGAAAGAATGTAGTCATTCCCGCCACTCTTAGTGATAGTAGTGAAAGTGATAATGATAAGACTAGTGGTGAGAAGTCTGTTGCTTTTTCGAGTTGTGTGAGCACACCCTCTTTGTCCCACAATTGTGCTCATGAATGTGATAGTGATGTTTTGAGCTCTTCAAGTGAAGAAAAATGCGAGAGTGAAAGTGGAGATGAATGTGAGCTCCAAAAAGTGTTTAGAGATTTGTACAACGAGACCTTGAAAACGAAGAAGTATAATATAAATTTAGGAGAGAATGAGTTTTTAAGAATGGAGTTTGCACATTTAGGTGAGCAAGTAAAGTTTTTGGTCAACACTTCACAAGATTTAACGAAGGTTTTTCATAAGTTTTTACCCCCTTTTGAAAACCCTCCGCACCTAATGATTGAGGTTTAACTTGCTTACTAGCATTGGATGATTTTCATGTCGACATTATTTGCCTATTGCTAGTATGTATCTTGTTTGTATAAATTTTTTCTTTTAGATTTTATTTTGAAAAATACAAAAAGATTTTATTTTGATAAAATTATTTGAAAAAAAATCGAAAAGATTTAGTAAAAAATTTAGAAAAGAACAAAAAGATTTTTGTATTTACACCTTTTATGGATGAGCATTTAAGATAGCCAAGTCACAATTTCATTCCATTTATTAATGTGACTATTTGACAGTGTTTCAAGACAATATATCTTGTCATCAATATGCCTTATAATGTTTGGAGTCATTAGGATGTAATTTAGTGTTACTTCCTACATGTTTGACTCATGATTTCCTTTATTGCACACATGCACAGATTTGTTTGATTTTTGTACTTGTCTTATCACATGTTGGTTGGGTGTTTTCACTTCAATCATGTCCTTAAAATGAACCAAGCGTGATAAAACTAGATAAGAAAGGTGTGCATGTAAAAACCGTTTTGGTGAGTCTGTATGATATTTTAAAAATGGGGAGAGGCTACGAAAGGTAATTATCTATCCTTTGCGCTAAAGCCACCTTTAAAACAGACCTAAAAAATTGAGGAATTTTATTATCCGGGGTCCAAAGAGGTTAAAAGAGACCGAAAAAAATTGAAGGCAATAAAAAGAAATACATGCCAAATATGGGCCATTAGGTTTCACCATCAATTCTCCAAAGTTTGAGAAATTTTTTTAGCACCTCAAAAATATATATATATATATCCGAGGGAGTTTGGTTGGAAAATATAAACGGGTTTGCATGTCCTTGAAAATCTTGAAAAAGTGCTAAATAATTTTGGACGTTATTGGTGTGGAAATCACTTTTACTTTGATTTGTTGACTTGATTAAGAAGATGTCATCTAAATTCAATAATTTTTACACCTAAGGATACTTTTGATGTTCATTCATTAAGAGTACACGTATGCATTGTGCACATGTGATTGATTGAGTTTAGTTACCTATCGAATGTGTTCACACCCCTACATTTACGCTATCATCAACTTGGTTGTTTTTGTGTTCTTTCATGGTGTGAATTCTTTTTGTATACATATTGTGTACAAATTTTGAAAAATTCAAAAATAGAAGATTCTTTGATTCTTTGTTGTATATTTTGAGTAAAAATTTTAAAAAAACAAATAAATAAATAAACTTTTTTTGTGACATTTTCCATATTTATGCTTCT